>CP144692.1:26863290-28095790 GCA_036885675.1 Vigna mungo | reverse complement strand
TTATTTTATTTATTTAATTTATGTAGTGAGGTCTTCATAATTTCAATTTTTTTATTTATTATTCTATTTATTTAATTTATGGAATAAGGTGTTCATAATTTTTTGGGTTAAATATATTTTTAGTCCCTGTACTTGTGGACGATTTTGGGTTTAGTCCCTCTTTCAAATTAAGGTACAATTTAGTCCTTCAACTTTAGAAAACTCTAGTTTTAGTCACTTTTACCAAATTTTTTAACTTTATTTGTTGTTTCAAGCACGTTTTATTATAGCATTTGGATTGTTTACACTGTTGCACATTTTTGCTTCAATGATAACTGAGAAATGCATTTGAAATAGCAAATAAAGTTTAAAAAATTTGGTAAAAAGGACTAAAACCAGAGTTTTCTAAAGTTGAAAGACTAAATTGTACCTTAGTTTGAAAGAGGGACTAAACCCAAAATCGCCCCAAAGTATAGGGACTAAAAACATATTTAACCCTAATTTTTTATATTTATTATACTATTTATTTATTTTATTTAGTAAGATGTTCATAATCTTATTTTTATTTATATTTATTATTCTATTGAGGTGTTTATAGTCTCATTGTTTTTGTATTTATTATTTTGTTTGTCTAATTTATTTAGTGAGGTGTTGATAACTTCCTATATATATATATATATATATATATATATATATATATATATATTTATTTATTAGTTTGTTTATTTAATTTATTCAATGAGATGATTGTAATCTCATTTTTGTTTATTATTTTGAACTATTTAATTTATTGAAGTGAGGTTTTCATATCATCATTTTTATTTATTATTTTGATTTAATTAATTTAGTGAGTGACACTAACCTTATTTGTTTATCATTTTAAGTATATAATGGTTATATGTCTATATTGTTTGGTTTTTATATTTAATAATTATATATATATATATATATATATAATAAATATTGGAAATTTGTAGTTGGAGCTATAAACTTTGAGGATTTAAATGAGTAGTATTAACTCATTTTTCCTAACTACTCAGCACAATGTTTATTTAACTATCATAAAGGAGAATTATTAAATTATAAAGAATTTTTGTTATATTTTTATGATATGAATTGTTTAAATTAAGTTGATGAGGACAATGTTATATATATTATGATTCAATGTCAATAGCTTATCCTTGCATTTTGTGAATGTGGTTTCCACTTGCAATGACTATATTACGTATATGAGCAAATATAGATATTGATGAAAGAAAAAAAAAGATTATTGGGAGAAAACAAAAAAATTATTTTATTTTTATCTATTATAAATATTTGTATTAATATGGAAGATTTTTGGATTTATATATTGTATGGTTATAAGTTTTGTAAAAAAAAAAATCATTTGTTAAGGTTAAAAATACATTTATTAGTTTAAATTTGAGGAGGTTAACACACTTATCAATTTAAATTTCAAGGATCTTACAGGTTTCATGGTGGACCAAAGTTCTTATTCTCTTGGGCCATTAGTGAGTGTTTATTTTTGGGGTGTTGCTCCCTCCACCTCCTCGTTTGCTCCCTCCACCTTTCTCCTTCCTTTTTTACCCTTCATTCCATTTTTGTATTCCTATTTTATCCTTTTTGTAAAAGTTTATTTTTAGGATTAAAATTTTATACTCCACCACGACACCCTCAATAAAATTTACTTTTTATTTTTATTTTTTTATCCAACAACCAATACTTTCATTAATGGTCCTACCACTGTCAATGCACCTCTCCAAAGCTCCACTACTTCCGTTGGAAGAAGTTGCAAAGAGTGCCATTGTAGCACCCATGTGAATCGAAAGATCAGCAGTCCACCTATGCGAAACGAAGGAGTAACAATGGTGCACATATGAAACCATTCAGTAGCATTAGTGAGAAGAAGACTCTGGTCTGTGTGATCCAACCCGAGAGAGTGAAACCTTGATCTTCTTTCTTTTCTTATTTTCCCAGTGGTACTCAGCCCAAGTGTTTTTTCTTTTAAAAGAGTGAGCTGGGATTCAAACAAAACATCACAACAAAATATTGACCTAAACCACCCTACCCATATTGAACCAACAGTCTCCGCTGACCCCCTACCGTTGATGCCATTGTTGCTGCTTTCGCTCAATCTTCTTCTCCCTTTAATTTTAGTTTGCTGAGAAAGCTTCGTCTGGTGGTGGTGGTTGAAGGTAACGGATGTCAACATCCGTAAACGGATGTCAACATCCGTTGAAGGAGAAACAGATCTTCCATATCCGTTGAGTCTGGGAGGAAACTGCACAATAGACGCACCGAAGCACCACCAAAGCACCACTAACGAACCACCACTACACCACCACAGCACCATCGGACCAACAACACACCACCACCGCAAAAGTAACACATGACCAAGGCAAAAAATGGAAAAAATTGAAAACGGATGTGGATAAAGGATTGGGAAAACACAGATCTTGAGAGAAAGAGAGAAAGAAATAAAATGAGAGTTTGGGGGGGGGCAATGTGCGGCTGTGCATGAGAGTGAAAATGGAAAGTAAAGATTAGGGTTTTCATAAATTAAAAGGGTAAAAAGGTAAAAAGTTAAAGTTAAAAAGGATAATTTTATAATTAAAAATTATTTTGAGAGGTGTAGGGAGGATTTGGGAAGGTGGAGGGAGCAACTTCCTTGTTCTTATTAGAATAGGCTTCTTTTGGACTTTATATAATGGACCAAGGGGTGTTTCATCCTACACCTCCAACGTTTTCACCTCGCACCTCTAATTTCCAAAAATGTTCTCTAATTAATGAGGTGGGTACATCTCCAATTTGTAGAAATACTCTCTATTTAAAGAGGTGGATGCACCTCCAACCTTTTTATCCTCCACCTTCAATTTATAGAAATACACTCTAATTAATGAGGTGGTTATACTAAATAAATAAATATATACATATATATAAAAATATTTATTTATTTTTAATAATTATAATAGTGTATATATAATAAATAGTTAACTATTAAAATAATTTGTTGTAATTATTTAATATTGTTAATATAAAAAATGAATTTTAAATGTTTAATTTTTATAATATAAAAGTGCATATTTATAATTATTTAAATTATTTTTAAGTTTATTATATTATTTATAAATGTATAATTTATTTTTTTAGTTTATGATTTTATATTTAATTATAAATGTTTAATTTATTTTGTTAATTTTTTATTTTGTTAAAATTTTTATAAAAAACAAAAAATATAAATAATTGAAAACAACAATTTCTATTCGGAAGCAATTAATTCTACAAATGTTCCAATTGATGAGTAAAGTAACGAGGATTAACAAGTGTTTTTGGAACTTTTGGGTTTATTAAACAATTTTGTTTATTTAATAATATGATGACTTTCACAATTTCATTTGAAAGCTTTAAATTTTGACTATGGTTTAATTTAGTTCAGATTAAATGAATAAGATATTCTTTTTAATTCAATTTAAAAAGGTTATGAAATTTAAGCTTCCACAAGTTAGAAGGCTTCAAAACTTATTTGTGGCATCCTAAATGGGGGTGTTATAAGTGACATCAAGTGTTTCAAGTGTTTTGGTAGAGGTCATGTTGTATCTAAATACCCCACTATAAAGGCCATGATTTTATGGGTTGTTGACAAATATAATAGCCAAGATGAAGAAAGTTCTAGTGAGAATGAGGAATCGTGCAAAGATAAGGGTGGGAATGCCTACCTTTTAATGACAACCTTCTTATGATGAGAATGATTCTTAACAATAAACCTATTTCTTAAGCATTGGTCGATAGAGAGAACATCTTTCATATAAGATATAAAGTTTTAAAAAACACATGTTTTCTCATTGTGGATAATGACTATCATATTGCAGTTGTTGTAGCACTAGGTTGGTTGAGAAGTTGGTGTTAACTGTCATGTCCCATCCAAACCCATATAATGAAGATGAAGACATGATAGTTAATAAAAAAAGTGAAGGTTAAGTTTACCATTGGGAATTATGAGGATAGTGTGCTTTGTGACATAGTCCTAATAGAAATTTGTCATATATTGTTGGGAAAGGTCTTGGCTATTTGATAAGAAAACCATGCATAATGGTCATACTAATGAGATAATCTTCACTTACAAGGATAAAAGGTTTAAGCTTCACCCTCTAACACATTCTCAAGTGATAGAGGATCAAGTGCAAATTAGGAATAAAAGAGACAAATAGAAAGATAAATGAAAAAAAAGACATTTCTAGACACATAAGTTTGGATTGAATGTTCAAAGTGTGAAAGTAGCACAGACAAGTCCAATAAGTGCCCTATCAAGAGATTTCTCCTTTTAAGGGCCACAAACTTGTGTGAAGATCCAAAGGAGGTCCTCTTTCCATCTTCCTCTTAGGAGAAAGAAAGGAAAAACCAAATAAAACCTTGTGTTGAAAAGGGAAGTCACTCCAAAAAGAACATGGATTCAACACAAGGGCAAACAAGGATTTAAAAGAAAATTATCCTATGAATAAATACTCTTATCATTCATATGATAAAAGGTGTATGGTCCTTGAGAGCTACATGCTTTGAGTAATTGTTCATCTAACCCTTATCTTGTCATGTGTTTATTGTAGGAAGGTCTTTGATCCAAGAATAAGAAGACGAAACATAACCCAAAAGGAAGAAGGATGTTTTCATGAGGAGACATGAAGATTTGAGGACAAATCTTTTTCAAGAGGGAAAAGATGATGACAAACCCCTAACTTATGGATCTATCCACAAGAGTCATGGACAAGCACATACAAGAAGAGTGAGCTTCTTCTATGGAAGGTGGGCCTAAGCTCTTATTCTCTTGGATCATTAATGAGTTTTTGTTCTTAATAGATTAGGTTTCTTTTGGGTCTTGTATAATGGACAAAGTAGTATATGATTTTCTTTTCATTCTTGTATCATGGGTTAAGTAGTGTAAGATTTTTGGGCCTAGGGAGATGGGATAAAAGATGCACCCTTTTAGGGTTGACTTTAAGTCAACCCCCTTAGGATCTTACCTTGCTCTCCAAGGTGAAGAGTGTGTTGGTCCTTTTCTCTTTTGAGAGGTGTAGGATACACCTTGCCATGTGGCATGCTCTCCTTGACTCTTACATTTCCCTTAGTCTCCAAGTTAGAAGAATTAGGGTTTTTACTCTCTTTCTTAGAGATACCTTTAGGGTTTCCTTGGTTGTAAATAAAAGTGCTCCATCTATGTAAAAAACACTTTAATTTTTAAGTTATATTGTTAAATTTGAGTCATACTTGTCTCTTAAGTCACTTAGACTAAAGCATTCCTTCTAGATATAATTGTCAAAATGGGTTAAAACTAGTGAGTCAACTTGACAGACTACGGTTTCAAGCCGAATTTGGGTTAAAAAAATTGTAAATCTTAGTATCCACTAAGAACCCGACTCACCTGGGTTAAACCTATGGTGAACCAATTTGACTCATCAACCAAGACATAAAAAAAAATCAAAACACTTTATTAGCTGTTTCTTCTTGCACATCACATCATCTTACCTATGATTAAATTATATTTAAAACAGGGATATGGACAAGACATCATTCTTGTCTAAAAAATGGACACGTCAACCTTCTATCTGTGAAAAACTTAACTCTGCTAAGTAAGTTTAACATTAGGAGTTCAATTAATTCAAATTAAATTTTTTAAGATTCAATTGAGAATTAAAAAAAAGTTGGAAGATGAAATTAGAGAAAACTCACGTAAACAAAAGCTAGTAAAGGGTTTAAACCATTTTAAAACACAGAAGTGAAAATTATAATATCTTTATGGCCTTAAAAAGACGATTTAATCTTTACCAAAACTGTGGTAACATTAGGAAAGTGACAGCAAATACAACCAACTGCAATAAACATCAAATCAAATCAAACATGTACAGCTATACTCTGTCCTTGTGAACAGTTGAAAATCAAAAAATAAAAATAAAAATCGAAACTTAGGTATATGATATCATTCGAATCAGGTTTCAATTCAGTGTCTGGGCTCTTTGTTGCTCCTGATTACTTTCATTACATAAGATTGGTAGGTAAGTACAAATTTTTTCTTGGTCAACTAAGGAATATAAATCTCCATTTTTAGCTATTTCTTTTGGTATGATAGGAAATTAATCAAACATAATAGTGATACTTCACAATAAAAAATTTTAGAGCTAGATCATGATGAACAAAGGGTCCCAACAAATTTAGGGTTATAAAAATTGCACTCAGCTACACCCAATCATTAGAACAACACATCCACACGTTGAATCATTTCTCTTTCTCTCTCTCTCTCTCTTTCTCTTCATCATTGTCACTTCAACTAACAACTTCTGCTTTGAATTAAAATATGAGAAATGTCATGCACACTCTTTCTAAATATACAATCTCTTATTTATTAAAAAGAATCAAATTTTGTGCCACCACATTTAATGTGCTTTTACTTAAACTAGAAAAACTTAGTGAGTATTCTGATTTACAGTTGTTTAGTCAATTTGGTACCAAAAACAATTTCACTTTTACAAGGAAAATACAAACGATAATAATAATAAAAAAAACTAAACAAGAGTTTAGTTATTGATTTTATGAATGCCACACCATGGTGATAGTAATGTGAATCCAATAATTACACTTAATTTTTATATACAAACTTCTTTTATTAATATATTTTTGTCTGCTAATAAGAAAATAAAAATAAAAGAGAAATATATCGAGTCTTTCTAGAAGAAAATTTACTAAAAAAGATGAAGATATAATATTAATAACATCTGAGTCTAACGATATAAAGAATTCACACGGTTGTTTAATCAAAATTTTAAAATAATGAATTAATTTTACCTTTATACACTACTAAATATGCCAAATTTATTAACTTTTTAATATATTTGTATATATATTACATCTACTTGAATCGACTAATCAGGTCAAGTCGTAAAATACTTTTAACAAATCCAATATATTCAAAAATTAAAAATATTTTTGTTATAAAAAAATCTATATATTAATATGATAATAGACTGTCTCCAAAAATATTATAAGTATAACGTAAATATATATATATATATATATATATATATATTATTTATTTTTCCAATATGTTTCCTTAATTATTGTTCATTACTTCCAATAATCACTTAAAATAGTATTTTTTACTTATTTGAGCCAAACATATTTTTCAACTTATATCAAAAGTTTGGTGTTTTATTAGCTTGACTTTTATATCAGTGTAAAATATATTTATTAAGTTTGTGAATTTAAATTTTTTTATAATGAAACAGACTTAAAAAAAAATGTGTGATAACAATTTGGTAAATAAAAGTTAGTTATTGAAGTATGTTGGTGACATTTAAATAAATATAGTTTTATATTTGTTAATTTTCTAATATATTTAAATTAGTATTTTTATATCTATTACTTTTTTTAACCTACTTAAAAAGTGTTTCTTACTTTTCTAATAGACATAAATGAATATTTTCATATGTGTAACTTTTTTAATTGACTTAAAAAAGTGTTTTAACCTAAAAGTGCATTTACATTTTCACTTTTAACCCTTCAAAAAAATTTTCACTTTTCAACATTTACATTCTTACACATTAACCATAACCCTACAACAATATTTGTCCAACGATAACAACATTCTTCTACTCACATATATGTGCGATGAACTAATTTTTTTTATACATAACGGACATGTACTCTATTTTAAATAATAGGTCTCTTAAAAAAGTGAAATGGGGTGGTTAGAATAAACATATAGAATTAGAATGATAAGAAGAAATGACAAACTATAGATTATGTTTATTAATGGTTAGTAATAAAACAAAAGATATTTTAGATTAGAGTTAAATTCATGAGACATAGAATGCAAGAAGTAATAGAATTTAATATAATAAAACATAGAAAATGATCCATGATAAGTGATAAAACAAAAAATATTTTGGAATTAAAGTTAAATTCATGAGAAACATAATGTCAGGATCTGAAAATAGGCTTAGGGTCATTGGGTCTTATGAATTGGAACAGCCAGACCCATAAATTTAGAGTGTCTCAGCCTTATACAGGGAGGTCTCTCTTTTTCAGAAGTCAGATTCTTACTTTGCTAATTTCCTTTCTCTCTCAAAGAACTTTGCCCTAACCTTGTGCTCTGACTTCTGTCTAGAATTCCAGCAAAGTGAACCATTTGATTCTCGATTTGGTGCTGCCAAATCGTTTCTGGCGTAGAGGGCTTCGATTCAAACCGAACAATTCTTCGTTCCAGTGGGTAAGTCATTTTCCCCTCTTTCTCCCACTGTTCTTGAGCTTAGGGCATGCAAGTTTTCTGGTTGCATGTAGCTAGTGGCCTTTTCCCTTTGTGATTTCCACTTTTTATAACTCTAAGAGTTGTACTCAACACCACTGTGGTGACTATAGGGACTGTTGAGTTCTTGTCCTGTGAAGGGCACTGTTAGGGAATCTTTCACTTATGTGCTGTGAAAACCAGGTAAGGAGAGCTAATTATTTTCTGGGTTGAATTTGTTTTAGTGTTTTATGCATGTTGAATTAAAAATGTGATGTACTGTTGAGATTGTAATGTTACTGTTTTAAGTAATTGGTTTTGGTGTGTACTATACTGCTTAAATGATTTATCCGTGATTGATTTTATGTGTCCTATTTTGATGATTATGAATTGTTTCTGAATGGGTTATTGACTGAGATTGGTGATGTTCTGGAAGAGGTCTTGAGTGGGATTTAAGTAGCATTGTTTGGTTGTAATTGGATACATAGGTACTGTTTCAGGTTACTATGAGAGGAAGTGATATATATAATTGGATGTTGATGTTTAGACCCCTTTAGGACCAATTGTAATAACTTAGATAATTTAAATTATAACTTGTTGAGAGTCTTTCTTTGTTGGTAGGATAGAGGAACCTTAAAAACCTAAGTTGGCACATCCCTGATCATAGAGCAGCCCTGGCCTGGTCTTGTCAGTTGTGACTAGTCATATGTGATGGCATCGAAGGTGAGTCTGATGCGTTCAGACATCTGGCACCTCTCCAGTGATCAATTGGGGGAAAGTAAGATCTTTATTGTGATAATAATTAGACAAGTAATTTACCAAATAGGAACCATTTTGGAGTGTAAGGAAGATTGGGGAAAGGTAAGATCTCCACTGTAATAACACTTAGTATAGTATGAAATATTAAATATGTAGCAAAATAAATAAATAAATAAATAAATATATATATATATATATATATAATAATAATAATAATAATAATAATAATAATAATTTTTTATGAACCTATCAAAAGCATGAGGTGCAGGCGCAACGTCTTTTTTTTTATGCCATTGCATTTAATGTAGTGTTTCCAAATAATTGTCTCTATTTCTAAATAATTCACTGCGGGACTTTTCCTCATTATGCGGATGTTATTCCATTCAATATATTTCAATGAATGGTTTACAATGTTGCAAATGTTTCCTTTTTTTCTTTAAAAATCAATAGTGCATGTTTTCTTTTTCTTTTTACTATTATTCCATTCATTATATTAAATTTGCGGTGATAAATTTGTTTTAGCTTTCAATGATTGTGCTATTATTATTTTCACATATAATCCATGATTTTATCAATTACTGTTTGGTATATATTACTGTTTGGTGATAACATGACATTGTCTATTTGAGATGATTGGAAGTGGTTGTGGAGCATGACATTATCAATTACATATGACTTGATCTTTAAGGCTTAAACATGTGATTTGATTATAATTCAAAGGTGTGTGGGAAAGACTGAAACATGATTTCATGGTTGCTTATGGTAGTTTCAAATGTAGAATCTCTTCGTAAGATAATTAGTGTTTTAGAATGAAAGTAGAAGCTCAGTCTTGGGGGTCTTCCTGACGCTCCAATGACCTTTATTCTCATGTAGAGAGGATTGGACCATGTGGTGAGGAGTAGTAGGAGGTCTTAGTCTTAGAGGCTTCCATCATACTCCAGGGCGCGGAACAGACTAACCTCGTGAGTGTGGCAAGGCGGGGGGGCCCAGGGCGGGGGAGCCCAAGTATCACAAGCCACCACGGGTGCATGGCCCGCCATAGCTCGACTATCATTCTAAAGTCCGGACGAGTCAAGTCTAGAAGATAACATACTAGGTTTTGTGTTTTATATTGTCTTGCTTGCTTATACTTGACTCGAGATTAAATTTGATGTGCATATGCTAATATAATCACATGTTTTTGTTGCTTTGTCTGTTGTATGTGTTTTCTTTTGCAATGATCATCCATTTGGATGTGAGCAAATACTCCAATTCTAAATTTCTGTACTGTTTAAGGATGACTGTAATCCTAATTATTCTTGACTGCTTTTCTATATTATGCATGATGACGTCTTATTTATATATTTCTCTTCTATATAATTGGGACGTCACACGTAATATGATAACAACTTTTTTTTTTCATCTCGAAAGTTCTTTTTCATTCCCAATAAATAATATATATATATATATATATATATATATATATATATATATATATATATATATATATATATATATATATATATATATTGAATTACTTAAGAAAAGCGATGTGTAGTTTTATATACTATTAATGATTTATAGTATAATGAAATTATTGTATTTTGGTTTAGGAAGGAAGAGAGACAAAACTATGTACACCGACTTTTCTTTGGAATAACTTTCTGGCATGTGTTTGGATTTTATCTTGTATATAAGAGAACATAATCTTAGTGAATATGATTGGAATTAAAATACAGGTCACAATAATTTTGGCTAGATTTTTTCTGGCCAACCATTCATCTTAGTCAAAATAAATGTAGTATTGCTTGCCCATTAATTATATGTCACTACAAACATATTCATTCATTGGATACTCTTTATTATTTTAAATTGAAAGTTGTTTTCCCTTTTATATCTTCATATATTTTCTTCCATGTTATAAATTATTGTTAGACCTAACTCAATTTCACAAAACTGGCTTGTAACATCTCATTTTATATATTATAAATTACTCTTATTTTTAGTCGATATAGGACTTCCAACAATATTTTGTAAAATTTTATGAAATTTAAATAAAGTGAGAGATAACTCAACTTTTACTATTTTTTGAAAAAGTTACAAAATATGAAAATATTTCCTTATCTTATTCATTACTTCAAAAATTTAAAAATAATTTCTACATAATATTGATGGTTATTTAGTCAAGGAAAACATCTTCATTCTTTTATTTTCAATATAATTTGAAGTAAATAATTTTTTACTATTAATTTTTTGATGCATAATAAAAATAAATTAAAAACATGTCTTATTTTAAAATTAAAAAATAGATAAAATAAAAAATACTCCTTTAAAAAGTGATTATTAATATGTAAATGGAATGAACAGAGATCTGAAGAGTGATGATATATGGTAAAGTAAAGAATTTGAAGAAACTTTGAAGTCGTGTTCCTAATTAATTGTCTGTTACGTACCTAAATCAAATGTTGGGAGCATTGCACCTGGCACAACCATGGCTCTGCATGTGGCAGGCCATGTCCTTATTTTTTGCATTCAAGCAATTTTTTCTCTTTTCAAATTCCAATAATTATCTTTTAAAACAATTGTCCTCCTTCTTCCCCTCATCACTCACAAATCTTTTCCTAGATCAAAATCATCAAGTTCTTTGCATAGACTTAAGATGGTGTTTTTTTTTTTTTTTTATAATAGTTAGATCTTTTAATAAGATTGACCAACTCTTATATATAAGATTGCTTACAGAAAAAAATAATAATAATAAATTAAAATTAATTTTCCTCTAAATTATAACTAGCTCATACATAAGATAATTTAGATAACTTCTTTCGTATATAATTTTAAAAGTTGTATATTTTGAAAAAACAAATGGACCAACTTTTATATATAAGATTGTTTAAAAAAATTAAAATTAATTTCGCTGTAAATTATAACTAGCTCATACATAAGATAATTTAGATAAGTGCTTTTGTAAGAACCTAAATAATACCAATAGAAATATAATATATTTATATATTAAAAGAATGAGGTGAAAACTAAATTAAAACAAAAGGGAGGAGTTTTTTATTAAAAGAGCACATTTTGTAGTTTCTGTCAAGTCTTTAGAAAAGAAAAGTTGAAGTCATTTTCATGAAAACATTCTCTCTCTAAACAATTTTTTCTTCTCCTAGCTCTGCCTTCTCTCTAGCCTTCCATTCAACTGACTCAGTGCATGTTTTGTTAGGTGGTACCCCTACGACCGTTCCGTAGAGAGCTTCCAAACCATCCAATTGGTTTTACATTTCGTAGTCGGTAAGTGGTTTTTCCCTTTTCTCCACTATTTCTAGAATCCAGGGCATGCTATTTTACTGAATGCATGCTACTAGAAGCGTTCTACTTCAAATTTGTGGTAATTTCTAGCCTAAAAAGCTAATTCTATCATCATTGGGTAATTTATAGGGTGTCTTTGAAATTTGCTGTGAGGAGCACTGTTTAGAGCGTTCCTGTCAAGTTAAACTGTGAAATTTTCCAGGTAAGGGGAGCTGAGTTTTCTTTTATTTATGCCCTGTAAAATCCTTGTATGCATGAGATGGGTTTTGTGGAAATTGTGAAAGAATGCCTATGTTTAATTATTTTTTTCACACTATTTTAATTATTATTTCTACACAAGAAAACCTTGCTGTTTGGTGTTGTTCTATATGTTGTATTGCTCCTAAATCATTTTCTGGTTGTTGTCAAAAAGGCTTGTTGTTAGCTGTTATAAATTCTGTAAATTTCTTGTTGTGTTAAAATAAAATTATGTAAACAAATGATTGTTGTTTACTCTGTTTCTGTCTAAAAAATGCTTTTCTTTTACTCTATTTCTGTCATGAAAAATGCTGTTGTTTTTAAAGTTTCTGCACCAGAAAATGTTGCTGTTTGAATGAAAATATTGTATCAAACTTGCTGTTAGCTAATTGAACGAAAATGTTGTTTGGAATTTTAAAGTTTTGTTGTTTTTGGGTTAAAAATCTATAGAATATATTTGTTGTAATTGCTAAAAAAATATATAATATAAGACATTTGTTGTAATTATTGTAAATATGACATAATGTACTTGCTGTAATACTGTAAAAAATTGCATAAAATGTTTGTTGGTTGCTATTATGATATTGGTATAAAGCCTTGCTATCCTTGCTGGAAAATAATTGCAAGATTGATGTTAGAAAAGTAAATTGATGATATAATTTATACATTGAATATGGAAAAGGTTGGAGTGTTACGTATGATGTAGGAATTCTTTTGGTTTTAGTTCAGTTTTGTGATTTTGTATGCTATATAATAATATATTATATAAAGTTATCATAATTGTTATTATTTGATTGGTATTCTTATAATATTATTTTATGATATTAGTTTATGGAGTTACAATGGTGTTGTTATATTTTAAATAGATGACGTATAATATATTTAATATAAGGATTTTAGCTAAGGATAATATCCATTTATATATATATATATATATATATATATATATATCTTTTAGAATATAATTAAATATTATATTATAGAAAGTTAAGGGAAATTAGGTTAATATAATAAGAAGTTTGTTTTGGAGAATCAATTTAGAAACTGAATAAACTATAAAAGTATAAAATAAATAAAGTAAATAGTTTTAATGCTGGAAAAATTATTTAGTGTTAATTAAATGGTGGTTTAGATTTATGATGATATTGTGTACTTAATTAAATTAATTTTATTTGTGGGGATGTTTTATTTTACAAGAACTTGTAGAGTTTTGTGGCGTGATTGAGATAACATGACAGTATTGTCTATTTGAGATGGTTTTCGGTTGGTGTTATGTTGTTTGATTGATAGAGTGTCATGTGTGTATATATATATATATATATATATATATATATATATATATATATATGAATTGTGTGGCTTGAAAGAATATGACTGTGAATTAGAATGATGAAATTGAGTATGAACTGGACATCTCAGGGTGAGATGATTGGACGTGGTTGTAGATGGTGTTGTTGTATGTATAACTGTTGGGAGCTTTGAAATGGTATGTCTATCCCTACACTCAAAGCATTGTTCATACTCAAATAGAGAAGAACAATATGAGTGGTGAGAGTAGAGGGATGTTCTCATCTATAGTCTTTGAGTTTAGACATAGATAGATTGGGGGGATTTACCTTGCATAGTGTTGGGGATGGGCCAGTTGAACTATGCAAGTGCAAAGACGACCAATAGCTAGACAGGTTATACCAAATCCGATGAGTCGCGTTGAGTATTTGATGCATGGTTTTGTTGGTATGCCTTGCTTCTCTTTTTTATATTTAATTAAGCATGATGACATTGATTGACTGTATTATATGTATGTTGTTTGTTTACTTAGCTCACCCTTACTTTTGCGTTGTATGTTGCTTGGGTATGCCTTCTCTTGCGATGATCATCCACTTGGATGGGAGCAGATGTCGTTGAGGAGGTTCCATTGGAGCAAGTGTTGGAGGACATTGATGCTGCGACTTAGTCCTCCCTAGAATTTCTTCCTTTTACCTAATGTCATTTTGGAATACTCTTATCTTTGTACCATTTTGTTGTATTCTTTATGTCTAAGTTTTAAGTTTAGACCTTTTTTACTTGAAGTTTAAACTCTTAAGTTATATTTGTAATAACTGTAATCTTATATTTAACTGTCATTCTACTTCCAACTGATTTCCTATATTATAATTGTGGACTTCTATATTATATTATGCTTTAATATAATTGGGATGTCACAGCTTTTGCATAATTTTAAAAGTTTTTATTTTTAACTTGTAAATAAATTAGTTTATAAAAAACTTCTTTTTTATTTTTCCATTATTATGAACATTTATGAAATATTTTATTTAAAATATGAAATTCTTCAATAAATATTGAAGTCTTATCTCCACAATGTTATACTATATATATATATATATATGTGAGAAATTATTATTTGTATTTATTATGTATGAAAGGTGAATTTAAAATGAGTCTTTAAGTAAGTTATTTTGAAAAAGGAAAACACATATTCATGATTTTGTGATTTTGAACCTAAGATCGGTGATTAATATTTTTTGGACAATAATATGTTAAGATAGATCTTTTGATAAAATTTTGACACCCGTGTCATTTTTTTTATCGGATTTAGAATAGATTAATATAATAATAAAAAATAATGAATTAATGAAAAAAATGACACATATATTGCATCAAAATATTATTAAAAAATCTGTATTAAAAATATTTTTTTTTCATATTTTTTGAAGAGATGGTTGTTAACTTTATGTGAAATATTTTCTAATGTAAGACAGAAAATAGGTGAGAGAAAGGCTGATTGATTAGCGGAAATAGTGTATTTAACTGATATGAAAGAGAGTAATAGGTTCTTGGGTCGAAAAAATGAGGTGAATTGTATTTGGAAGATATGCAGATTTAGAAGAAGGAAGGATGTAGAAAGTACCTGCTCTAGTTCATGCCTTCACTTTGGTTGGTTAGATGGGAAGAAAAATTTTTCAAAGTGTGAAAATCGAGACACAGAAACAGAAGGCTCTGAGATCATCTTGCTAACACATTATTTTGAAATGCTAAATGTTTGTAAGATATTCAGGCATGTATCACTTTTATATTTCCAATGAAACCAAACCAGAGTTTGTGACTGTAAGAGGATCACACATTTTCACTTTCTTAGCCATTAATACTAATACGTTATACTTCCTCACATTATATGCTACATATGTACCAATATTGGTGAAGATACAAATTAAAGTGTTTTATGTCATCCTCACAAGATATTGGGCCAAACAATGAATGTTTACAGTGCTTTTGATACAATCAAATTTGATGCCAATACAAGAACTAATTGAGCATCAGAATAATATACCTTTTTATCATAACATTTAAGGAGAAGGATGATCATGTAACATTAAAAGCAAATAATAGTAAGGTCATGTAACTTGACAATATTAAAGTTGTGTTATTAAGTAATAGTAAATTAGCGATGTTTGCATGAATTAGCGGAGACCGCACAGAGGTTCATGAAAGGTGTTTGCATGAAAGTTAGCGATGGTGGAGACTATATGTTTGATAGGAGTAAGCAGATTAATAACCGAAGTAAAATTGTAACTAGGAATATGAATCCCAAAAAATGAAACAGATCATGCGAGGGAAGAAACACACTATCATAAACGATTTTATTTAATGTCTTTTTCTTAACCACTAAACTTTTAACAACGGTTTAATTTATAAAAGTTGTTATTTCTACTTCATTCCACTTTTAACAATAGTTCTCTAGATTACTGTCATTAAAAATGTTATTAAAATTACAAAATTATTGCTGTCTCTTTTCGATGACAGTAACTTATTAAACATAGTTTAATGAATGACGTGGAAAATTCTTTTTATACTAGTGCTATTATCTCCTGATTGAAATAGCTATAAGAGTAAATACAAGAATGAGATTGCAGATAAAATTAAATTGTTTCATTTAACTCGAAGAAAGAAAGAAATGTACAGTGCATCTATAAGAAACGTGAAAGTAAAAGAAAAAAAGTAAAAACAAACAAGCCTCTTCATCCAGAGATTTTTGAGGAAGCCCAAAAGTTGAAAACTTGGGCAGAGGGAGAGGGCTATGTACCTATATTTCTGTGTTATCTGTGTATTTTTTTTTCCTGTATTATTCATACGGAAGATATTGTTGTTTTGTTCATAAAACAACAAATTCCTATCTAAAAGAAACAACAATGGTTGTATGTGACTTGAGAGTTAATTTCAGAACTGAGAAATGCAACGTCTATGACAAGCAGTGGTACGATGTTTATTTGGCTTAGTGTCTTGTTTCCAAAGTAGAGCAATGTCTTGAGCGATTTTCATAGCATCGAATGAGGCACCAGAGAGCCCTCTCCTTGTAAACCCAACAGCATAAAGTCCAACATTTCCTTTCCAACCATTTGGGAAACCATTCTCAGAGAAAAATTCACCTTCCTGCAACAACATTACCCATTTCACATTATTTTTCCATTCCCACTATACACTCAACAAACATTTCACACTTTCTCCAAACAAATTCTCACCTGAAGCCAAGAAGGGACATTGCTACGATACCCTGTTGCCAGCACCACTGCATCGACATCTTGCTTTTCACCATTAACAAGCTCCACGCACCCATTGTCGAACCTCTTTATGGCTGGAACAACTTTTATGTCACCCGATTTAATTTTCTCCAACGTTCCAATGTCCAAAACAGGGGTCTTACCCTTTCTGTTCTTCCACGATAAAGGACCTTCCAAAGGCCTTTTCAGCCCAAACTTCTCCATGTTCCCCAACACCAACCACGCCAGCACCAATAGAATTTTGTCGACCACCCAAAGTGGCAACCATTGCAGCATCAAAGTTGCCAATTCAAACGTTGACTTCCCAAACACTTCTCTAGGCAACACATGAACCTGCCAAACCAAAATCAAAGCAACCCCATTTAATCACCGACCTCAAAATTATTCAAAGAACAACTTGTAAAAATAAGCAATTTGAGTGGCTGATATATTAGCACGTGATGATTGATATAATAAGTTTACAAGAGAAGGACTTACCGAGCTACGAACAACGATGGAAGGAGAAGCACTGTGGTTAAACAAGTCGAGTGAGAGTTCCATGCCAGAGTTGCCACAACCAACAACAAGAACTTTCTTCCCTTTGAATCTTTCTCCACATTTATATTCACATGCATGAATAACATCCCCTTTGAATTCCTTCAACCCTTCTATCTCAGGCATGACGCACTCCGCATTCTCTCCGGTGGCCACCACCAGCCACCTACAAATGTACTCAAACTCATTCTTCACAGAGCCACGGGTGGCAACGGTTTTCACCCTCCAGAAGCCGCTGGTTTCATCGTACCTAGCAGACTGGACACACTGGTTGAATCGTGGGTTTATGTCGAAGTGCTGTGCGTAGGATTCGAGATAGTCAATGAACTGTTTCTTGGAGGGGTATTGGGGGAAGTGTGGTGGGAATGGAAGGATTGGGAGTTGACAGAAGTGTTTGGGAAGATGAAGTTTCAATCTGTCGTAGGTTCGTTTTTGCCACAGTGAGGCTATGCATTCGGCTCGTTCGAGAAGCATGAAGGGTACCCCTTGTTGTTTTAGACAAGCTGCCGTGGCTAGTCCTGAAGGACCTGCACCTACGATCACAGGACCGTTGACCCAAACGCAACGTTTTGAGAACGTCTCCTCACATTCAACTAAGCGAAAAAGGTTTTCCATTTTCTTTTTAGTTTTGGCCTCTTGGCTGTCAGATAGAAAACAAGCAGTTTTGGAAGTTAGGGAGAAATGATTTTTTGAGGTTTGGAAATGTGAATTTGGATCGAAGGAATAATGAAGTTGGAGAGGCTTAAATAGAGGACTTGAGGTTTTCCACGTCACTTGATTGGTTATTGTAATATTTTTGGCATTTTTTATGGCAACAAAGATACACCCAGAAATGAGAAAGCATGACATTGGAACTTGTATCATAATTGACCACGTTCGTTGTTAATAATTGGAGCTTATAAGCATTATTTAATTTGCTCTTATTGCATTAACTAACTGCATTAAAAGGGTTCATCTATTGAGTCAAGCTATTATGCTTAAATTAATGTCACTCTTAACTAACAAAATAACTATCATAACGGCAGCTTCATAAAAAAACAATATCTTTGTATGTATTTTAATTAATTTTACACAGTTGAAACCTCCAAGGAAAAAGAATGGAGGAATAAAATATGGTTAGAACATGAGCAGCCGTTTGGAAAAAGCAAAGGAAGAACATGATTGAAGGATTAGATGCTTTTGAATCACCATTTATTACATCATATGAAAACAGGTTGACCACCAAAATGGCCCCCAAGAAACACATGAGGTCACGTGGAAAATATTTACACTTCGTGGTATTACTTGTATACTAGTGAAAATATAGAAGGATGTAGGATTTTCTTTTTGGCATTTTTATTGTATTGTTATATTTTTAGAAAAATAAAATTATTTCATTGTTTGGAAATGAAAAAGATATATGAAAATTAATAAAGTAAAAAGTAATTTATTAAATAAACGTTTAAAAGATACACTTGTACAAATAATAGATATAAGAAGGCTATTTATTTATTCATAGTTGGCTCTTGTCCTTAATGTATTTTCAATTTCAATATTAGATATGCGTTGCAATTTTATTTTATTTTATTTTCTGTCTTTAACATCCTTTTCATTCCAATCTTATCTTAATTCTCGCTACATATAGATTTTACTGATTGTGACGCTATAAATGTTTATTATTTAATTATAAACAAAAATGTGAACTTGAACGGAATGTCATACAGAAAATGGATGCACTCATTCACTTTGTAAATCAGGCTTTCAACGTCTACGGTTTAATATAAAAATAAACAATTAACGTAAAAAATATCGGTAAATAAAATGACGAGTTGTCGGTTATTCCTTTGGAGCTTGTGTTTTGTAGTAAGAAGTAGATTTTAAACCTAACTCGACTCTACAAAATCGGTTTGTAAGGTAATGTTTATATTAACTTATATACTATAAGTTGATTTTATCTTTAGTTGCTGTGTTCCATCCCTTCACGCTGAGGTATATACATCTCGAGCGTGAGACTAGACATTAATAGATAGTTCGATAACGGCCCGATATAGTGAGTGAAACAATATGCACAACAAACAACAAATATCGCTAGGATGAACTCTAATCTAGATTTGATACCATGTTAAAAAGTGAACTTTAAGTTTAACTGAACCCCACAAAACCGACTTGTAAGGTGAGGTTTGTACCTATTTATATACTATAAATTGACCTTATCTCTAGTCGATGTATTCTGTCATGTTGACGCCAAATATTTTTATCATAATTTGATCATGGTCCTTTGAGCATATGACATGATCAAAATATACCTATAAAAATTTTCTGAAGCTCAAGTCAGTAAAAGAGATTAGTTTTATAAAACAATGAGTATTAAAGTGATTAATTGATTTGTTGAGTGGAATATTTCTTAAAGATACTAAATAAGATCAACATGAACTTATCTATGTTGTGATATCAAATATTCTTGAAATAATATTTACTTTAAGTAAATAATAAAATAAATAATAACATAATGGATTCTTCCTTGTAAAAAACAATTATAATATCAAAGAGAAAAGAATATGATTGGAAACGAGATTAGTATAAAAAGGAAGGGACTATATGTTGTTGAATCATAACACGGTGGAGTTAAAACGGGCTCTGGTAGCTATGGACAACTTCTAATTCACTGTATTTTGTCCTTGTTGGTGGGGAAGCTGCTATTTATATACATGTTTGACTTTTTGGGAACTATTATAAAACGGGTACCTACAGCCTTCAATTCCCCTTTTTCACCTTAAAAAAAATGCCAAATGCCAATTCATGATTGTTGCTTCCTTTTAAATTTGAAAATTTTTATATTAACGAGTATTTATATTTGATGAGTATTTTGGAGAAGGATTTATGCTACAAAAGAAAAAAAAATAGAATTATTATAAGAATAATGTAGAATGTGGGAATCTAGGAGTGAATAATGGATGGAAGTGAGGAAGCACATCGATCGAAGAGAAGAAAATGGGAATTTGAGCAGATGCGTTGCATGATGTGCAACTTCTAACAGCAACACCTAATTTGATGCTTCGGGAATTTCTTCACCCATCTAATACTAATAATAATAATATAATATAACACATGTACATGTTAGTGATGACTTATGATTGCATTTTCCCATAAAACAATTCATTCTTTCATTTTATTCTATCATTTCTTATTGATTTATTGCATAAAGGTTTCACACTAATAAAATACAACTTATAACGTATTTGAAATCTTATGTTTAATTAGTATTTTGGTTTTTATATTTAAATTTATGATTAATTTTTATTTCTATAATTTTTTATTTAATTAAATTTAATATTTATTAAATAAGGTCAATATGATTTTTTTTTTTTGATAAAATAGTGTTGATATCATTTCAAAGATACCATATCTCAAAATTTGAAAAGTATAAGTGTCCAACAGTTTGAAATATGTCATATATCAAAATGTGAAAAATGTCATGTGTTAAAGAAGAGATATATTGAAGTAAAAGATGATTTAGATTTTATCACAAAACACATTTTAAGCGATAATATCAATTAAATAGAAGAGACCAAATTAAATCGCTTAAAAAATAGAAAACGAAATTAATTTTTTTTTAAAAAAATAAAGACTCAATTAGATCAAATATATAAAATTAATGAAATAAAAAACCTAAATATAAAAATAAATTATTAATAAGTCAAAATTTTAAATATATTGATATAGGAAGTTTTTTTACCAAATTAATGTTCCTTAACTTTTGAATTTTTAATATATTTTAAGAGAACATGTTAAACAAATTATACACTCTTCCAAAAAAAAATATTTCAAATGTTTTTTATAGTAAGTGATATGGTATCCTTTTTTTTTCTATCACAAAATCGCTAAAATATACTAAAATATAAGTATGTATTTAAACAAAACTCTCCATAAACAGTTGTAGATATAAAAATAAAAATAAATGAAATGATTAGTTTTTCATAAATGAAAGTTCATTTATGAATAAAGCAATGTTAACCTAAAAAAAGTTTATTTTATTTAAGAGTACTTTTAAATAAAGTTAGGTATATAATGTATGCAAAGTGAGTTGTATTAAAATGATTGTGGTGAGTTCACTTTATAAAAAGAGAAAGTTAGAATATAAAGTATAGTTACATAAAAAAGTATGAGAAACTCCAAAGAAACTTTTCCATGAGAATAGTTTTGTTAGGGTATTATGAAGCTGAAATAAACTCCTGATGATCACACATGCTGCTGGCAGATATTTATTGCAAGATTCTCAGAAAAAGTGCAATCATGACCCTTCAAAATCATTGCTCCAAGTTAAGATCAACCAAATCAATTTCATAATAATGTTTACCAGCTCTACGACTAAAACTTAAAATCGAAACATCATTACGCGTATACACTTTCTCAAAAATTGGATTGAACATCCGTCAACAAAATAATTTTAAAATTTCGTTAGATATGTTTTTAATATCTAATTTTTTACACAAAATTAAAATTTATCTTTATAATTTTTTTAATACGTTTTAATTTTTAAAATTTAAAAGTAAAATAAATATAACTTTTTTATTAAATTTTTTTATGTATTAAACATGTTTTTTAATCAACATTGAAACAATAACATTGAAACAATTCAAATAATAATATCAAAATATTTTTATATGTAAAAAAATTTAATGTAATTGCAAAAAGTTTAACATAACTAAATTAAAAAAATTATATTTATTTATTTTTAAAGTTTGAAAACTAAAATATACGAAAGATCAAATAAAAACGAGTGTTAATTTTATATAAAGGTTTAAAGACTAAATATACACACACACACACACATATATATATATATATATATATATATATATATATATATATATATATATATATATATATATATAACTTTTTAAAATTTTTAAAATTTATGTTTCCTTTTTAAACTAAATTATATACCTATTCTGTTTTATGTTTTTTTAAAAATATCATACACAACATTCTTCCAAGCAAACGATATACTGGATGATTTTTTATGTGACAAACAAATTTTTTTACAATAAATTATAGTATAACTTTCACTTATCATTTGATGAAAAAGATGTTTTACACAACTTTCACAAAAGAACTTTTCATAAAATGTGGAAAGAAAGTAAATATATAATTTTGTTCGAAACTCAATTTTTTAAAATAATTTAACAATTTAATTAAATACAATTACACAAACAAAGTTATATGTATAGATTAGATAGGGATGAATGATACATATCTATGGTGGTAACTCATGTCGATTGAGGACATTTATTTGGAAGCATGTGCAATTGAAAGCAACAACTTTGGATTTTCCCATTGGCAAAGCCAAGGGTATAGATTGAATATCACATAATTGTGACAGGGAATTTCATGGAAGTGATGACTTAGATTGCCCAGTGACCAAGTTGGTGAGGATTCAAATATCAAACAACTTTTTCATTAAATTAGGGTTTATCACTGTGCATGCACTAAGGCTTAAAGCTGTTTACTAATCAAGTATCTAAGAGCCTAACTTTTCAGTAATGTGCATTAATTTTTGTCAAATATTAATATTCAAATTATTATTGTCATGATTCTTATGAATTACTAACATTCATTTATGAGATAAGTCTTTGTAAATAGACATTTAATTTTGCATAATCAGGAATTGAAACTCTCACCACTTATATATCTAAAAAATTAAATTATTTTTTATTTTGTTTATGCGTTAGAATAGCCGTTGTTTATGAGAAACTTCTTTGAACTGAAGAATGTCAAAAGCTTGCACTATGTACCTACGCTCCCAATTAAATTATTATTGCCGACTAGGGCTAACAATAAAACAAATGTTGATAAATAAGGCTAGTCTTAGAGGAAACCACAAAATGATGAGCCATCGATAACATTTTATTGTAAAATCTGAAAAAATATATACTCGATACTTGTAATTTAAAGAAAAATGTGTATAACATTATGCGGGTAGAATAATAGATAATCTATTTTATTTTATCAAAAAAATATAACATTGAATTATAAAAATTGTGGAATTATTAGAATTGACTCAACTGATTTTGGTACAAAATAAAAAGTTAATTTTTAAAAAAATGTAATTGCCCAAAATTATTTTTAAATGATTTAATTTTGACCGTGTTTCTTAAGCAAAGTCTGTTTTCAATTTAATTATTTTCAATTTTTTAAGAATTAAATATTTATGTTAAGATTGAAATATTTTTCTTATTTGGACTCAATAGACATATTGATAGTAATCTTCTTGGAGATGTGTTTCTTTAAATGAATGCTGCGAAAATGTGGTGGTAAATGATTCAAGGATGATGAGCTAATGTGTGGACAGAGTACAAGCTCATGACCTCTAAGCCCATGGGAGTGGTGGTGTAGTGTTTGGTGGCTCCAAGAGAAGTTAGGTCAACTCAAGGAGGGAGGTGACTCGAGGGACCTCATAGGTTGCTTTAATCTTGATCTAAGATGAATAGTGTTAGAAATAAAGAATCTTGTTTCTCAACACCAAGGGGGGGGGGGGGGGGGGGAGGGGGTTGAATTGGTGATTTATAAATGCTTACGCTTTTCAAATCTTTTGTAAAGTTAGAATGATCTTTAAAACTTTCTTGCATTGTAAGTAAAGCGTGTATGCAATGAAATGTAAAGAGAGAATGAAAGAGATATAAACAACAAATTTATATTGGTTCGGCCTCAATGCCTACATCTAGTTTCCCTTCCAATCAACCTTAAATTGAAGGATCTTTCATTATAATGATATGAGTTTTACACCAAAGGTTATACATTGCTCTCTCAAATGTAAACACCTTTCCAACTCACAATCAAATATAAGAAAGAAAACACCTACACACACAGAATCACACGTTCTTGCTGTAGTACCCCTTTGAGAAACACCTCTCAAAATCCAAGAGCTCCTCACTCTTCTTCCTGTCATGCACAAACAGGGAAACAACACAATCAACGATTGCAGAATCCTTTTCTGATCACAGTAGATACACCTCAATAGTGCGAATAAGATCAGCCAGTCACATTCTCAAATCTCCTCTCAAGAATCCTTCAAGTTTATCAAAACCTTCACTTCTTGATTCTTGGAGCGTCTATGTAATCTGTAAAGCTTTCTTAGATCAAATATGCCAGATATGAAAATGTACAAAATGATCAAAAGTCACAAAATCACAAGTAATGCGTCAATTTATAGTTTTCATCATATTAGACACAAAGTAATCAATTACGTTAGTAATGTAATCGGTTACATAAAAACCAGATGTAACAAATGTCCTTCCAACCATGGGAAGCAAATGCACTATAATGATCAAGGTTTTTACAACAAGGTTTCTACAGAAGACCTCACGTCAAAAATGTAAAACACCTCTCTAACCCTCTTATCAAAATATAGGCAATACACAAGAAGACCAACAGCAAGAATCCCCTCTCCTGCCGTCTAACCCTTTGAGGCACCCTCAAAGTCAAGAACACCACACGTTCTTCTTCCTGTAATCACAACAGGGAACTCAAACCAATCTTCAAAAGATGGTCAATCTTGATCGCGCAGAGTACACCCAAATGTGCAGATTGATCAATCTTTGAAACACAACAGTCTTGCTCTTCAAGAAATCACAAGTTGTTGATCACCACGGTCAATCTTGTTTCTTGGAGCTTTTGCTCTCTCTCTGTAAGATCACAACTTTCTGTCAAAGATAATAAAGTGTTAGAATCACAAAAGTTCTTACAAAATTCAAATCTGTGTCAATTTATAATATAACACATATCAGACGCAATTTAACTGATTTTTCTACTCACTTAATCGAATACAACAATCAGTTATAATAGATTAGCAACAGTCAAGCAATTAATTGAATGCACAATTAATGCAATCGACTATCATTTAATGTTTGGTCAACACATTTAAAAATACGACCGTTATGTTAGTTGTGACAAGCATTTAACATAATTTCAAAACATCAACCAACTTATTCGAATACAGAGAGCACAAATTCGATTAAGTGAAATCTTTTTGCACAGTTTTGAAAACCTTTCTCTTTGAAAAATAACACAGCACACTTCAAAAAAGTTTGTGCAAACACATGAGTTTTAATCGATTCATCCCATAATGTAATCGACTTAAAACTGTTGTTTTGCCACACATTTAAAGTTTAACCAAAGTGCTTGTGGTTTTCCTTTTCCAAAAACATATGTCATGCATACACATATAAAATCACATATTCAGCACAATGATATGTGATAACGGTTGAAAATACCGTTATCTGTGATGTAATTTTGAGACTAAATGCACCCTTTTCTGCTTCGAACTTGCTTGAAATCATGATTTTATGTTAAGATGTGTGAATAAGAGAGTTGACTTTGAGTTTGATGAAATAATGACAAAATTCCCTTTGTTTGGCAGGAAATGAGATTAGTATGGAAAACATAGGTGAAGTGTCAAGAAGAAGGAACTCAGAAAGGTCTGGAAAAGCACTAGAAAGGAGGGAAGCACGAAGCTTGGGTGCCCTTTTAAGGGGCTTAAGCGTTGAAGAGTGTCGTCCACCGCCCGGGCGCCCCTTTTGGGGCGCTTGAGCGTCGAGTCCACGAAGCTTGAGCGCCATTCTAGAGGCTTGAGCGGCAGGAAGAGTCGTGCTCACTGCCCGGGCGCCCTAAATAGGGCGCTTAAGCTCCAACATCATGGGTCAGACTTCGTTCTGTTATGTTTTTCGCTTTATTTAAAGGACCCAGGCGCTCTAGGTTTGGCATCTTGGGCAGAAGGAGCACAACTGCATACTCTCTCACCCTCTGAGGGCAGATTTGGATGCGAAAGCTTCCATTCCCAATTTTTAGGGTTTTTCCATCTCATTATCTTTCATTGTTCATCTAGTTTCTCCATGTCTATGGGGAACTAAACTCTATCTGTTATTAGGGTTTGATGTAACCTTGTGAACTCTCATGTATTTGAATTGATTCTCAATAATATATGCTTTTTCATTAATTGTTAGAGTAATTCATTTGTTTCAACGCTTGTTGTGTTTAACTCATTCATTAGCATGATTTATGAATTGCATGAGTGTTGGGAGGTTTCTTACAATTCAGGTTCTTGTTGAATTACTCCCAAGAGTAATATTTCTCAGGGATGAGGGTATGAGTTTTGGTTGTCTTAGAGCTCTTGATCTTCACATCTTATTACTAGGAATGCTAAGAATTGCATGAATTGGTAATTTGGGACATGCTTATTCGCCGAGGGATCGATTTTAGGTGATTTAGTGAGTGACGTTAACATTAATGGATAAAGAAGAATTCTTACATACATGAGAGGAAACTTGGTGAAATCTAACCCCAACAACATACCTATCTCATATTAATCAACACTCGTTCATCATTGTGCTACTCTGATATTGATCAAACTGCATTCATATTTAATTTTCTATTGTTGCATCTGAACCCAATGATCTTGTTTTCTTTAAGTCTTAATTAATCGAGTTATCACACGACTATCTGGCGCCGAGAGTCTTCTAGGATACGATACTTGGTCTTACCATTTTATATTACTTGTGCGACTCGGTACACTTGCCGATCCAGCAAACAATATGCAATGAACAACACAATCATGTTCTCAGATATGCTCAAACAAATATAACACATTAATGAAAAGCATATTACATGTAAACACATATAAACACAGAACATGTAACACATAATACACACGTGTTATTAATTATGTGTTGTCATCATCAAAAACACAGATAGAAACATATGTGTTGTCATCATCAAAAACTTGTGCTCCTCTATCAACAATCTCAACAACAAATAGAAACAATGATGAATGAATGTATGAATTAACAATAGATGTTACCACAAAATGTTACTCAAGAGATTTTGATATGTTTTATTGAAATTCTTCCTTAAGTGTTGTCTGCTGCTTGATCAACTTACGTCCTTCCAAAACTTTCAAAAGGTTTTTTTGTAGGTACCTAAATGAACTTGAGGCCTTTTTTGTTAGTTACAGGAATGGGTTCTTTAGGAATCCATTTGAATTTTCCTTTTGGAACACCAACATTTCTATACTATAATAACAGTTTCTTACAGTATGCCCAAGGGTATTACAATAGAAACATGTATTGGTTGCAAGTTTACTTAAATCAATGAATTTCTTAGAATTGATTCTTTTACTTTTAGCTTTATAACAAATTCCCTGCCTATTTATTGCTCTGCTTTGTGATCTTAACACAACTTATAAATTTGCTCTACCAAGGGTAAATTTAGCTAGTGCGCTAGTTAGATATTCAATTTTCTCAACATGAGCATAGCAATCTTTACAATCTTTTTCTACAACCTTAATTTCAATTTTAACATTTGCAGCAGATTGTAAAGCCTAATCAAGTTCATTTTTTAGCCTATCATTTTCATCCACAAGGTTATTTATTCTATTCTCAAAATCCCTTCTCTTAGAATTTAATCAATTAACCTTGTACTGCAGTTTCATTTCCTCTACATGTAGCTCCTGAAATGCGTCCAGCAATTGATCATATTTGACCTCAATTGGCTCATTCTCAAAGTTGATTTCGCTGCTCTCAGAGCACACCGATCCAGCCATGAGACACATATTTGTCTCTTCCTCTAGACTTTGATCAACATCACTGAATGAGTCCTCGTCACTATTTTCACAGGCAATGTAGGCTTTCCTCTACTTTTTCCTTCTTCTGTCCTGAGTGTACTTCACATCAGCCTTTTGCTTGATCTTCAAGTCTGGATAATCAGGCTTAATGTGTCATTCCTTTCCACACTCGTAGCATGTGACAGTTGTAACCTTTGCATTTCTTTTTCCTCCTCTAGAGTTTCCTGTAAAGTCAGATACAACATTTTTATTTTTCATAAATCTAGTAAATTTCTTTACCATCATACTCATTACTTCCTTCTCTGAAATGTCTGCATCAGAATCTGCATTTGATTCAATTCTTCTGGAGGTTTTCTTGCTGGTGGCTTTGAGGGCAATTGACTGTTTCTGCTTAGTCTCATCCTTTTCCTTCAGTCTTCCCAGCTCTAGTTCATGTTCCATAAGCTTACCAAAAGTGTAGCCATATTCATAGTGGTTAGATCTTTTGACTCTGATATACCTGTTATCTTTGGCTGTCAACTTCTGTTGATACTCTTCAATATCTTTATATTGATTTCCTCCTTCTAAAAAACTTTGCCGAGAGCAATCAAATGATTGACAATATGAGTAAATCTTTTCTGCACATCGTAGATGATATCTCCTGTCTTTATTCTGAACATCTCATATTCTTGGATTAAGGAGTTCTTTCTGGCTCTTTTGACTTCATTCGTGCCTTCATGAGTCACTTCAAGTACCTTCTACATTTCTTTAGCACTATTGCATGTTGATACCCTGAAAAAACTCATCAATAGTAAGAGCAGAAGATATAACATTTCTAGCTTTAATATCATATTGTGCTCTTCTATTTTCCTCTTGACTCCACTCAGAAAAAATTTTCGAAATAGGTTTTCCATCAATCAATTTAGTGGGTTCAAAGGGACCATTTAGAATAGCATCCCATTCTAATTTTCCAAAAAGGGTATTTTTCACCAACAAACAAAGGTGGTCTATTTGTAGATGTACCTTCACCGAAGTTTTGAGAAACAAAAGCCATCAGGATCAGTTAGTCGATTTCACAGAAAGGTTAATCGATTATTTTTCAAGTAATTTTTGAAAAACCAACTCTGGTGCCAATGGTTAGAAATAAAGAAACTTGTTTCTCAACACCAAGAGAGGAGGGAGGTGTAACACTCCAATTTTTAGAGGGATACAGAAAATTCTAATAATTTTTTTTATACTTCACATTTAAAACCACCACATTTAATTATATATCATAATAATACCATCACAATTTTCAAGAGTTATAATTACAATAGAGATTGAATATTAAAAGTTGTTCAAAATTATAAACCAATCATTTCACAACTTAAAATTACATATATAAAAAACCCATAGAGTTTTTCCAATGCCTCCTCTCTCTACACTTCTCCAGTATTACCTGAAACATTATCTACTCCCGTATAACAACACGAGTTATACGATCATCGTAGTCATACAAGTAGGGTGAGCTAATCAAGTATAAGGAAGAAACAAAACACATTAAAATTACTTATACTATTCATACATTCATTAATAACACTTTCTATTTATTGACTTATATAACCTCAGCTTAAACCAAACAAATGAATTTGAGTTCCTCTTTGTTTCAATCCCTCACATTTATATATTAGATTTATCACAATTAATGGACTTGTCTCAGTTTTATTCTTCTCATTCATATGATAAACACATACCAAAATCGGTCCCTCATATGGACTACGGATAAGAGTCGTCCTCCACGCGTAGTTTTGGACATATCTCCCTCACTTCTTCCAGGTCTTATGAGTAACACACTGGTGAGTAACCTCCATTTACCAAGCACCATACTCAACACTAGACCAAGACTTTAGGCGAGATATTTGTATACCCTCGAGAGAGGAAACTAACAAGACTCGAATCCACCAATCGCCTTACAAAGGCAAAAGAAATTATCCTTTTAACTATCGAGACATAACATAAACCTTCCATAAGATACATGAATAATCTAGAGTATCATCAAGACTATTTTATCAATCCTCTCACCGCTCCAAACATCACATTCAAAGCAATTTACAATCAAATTTTTGACCTTTGCTCAGTGTTTTCCTTATAACTCTTCCTAGAGAACTCCAAATGAATTGATTCTTGTTTTATTGGATTCTAGACTCTAAAATATTAAATTGAACAATAGTATCGTAATTTTTAAATTACAGAGTTAGTTGTAGTAAAAATATTAAGATAAATGTCTTAATCACGTTTTTCTACCTATCCAGCTATGACCTTTGATGACTAATTTACTAATAACTCTCTCTACATAACTCCAAATGAGATGGTTCTTATTTTGTTGAAACCTAGACTCAATTATCTTTCTTTAAACACTAGATTTGTAATTTTTAGACCACTATAATAACTGCAGTAAAATTTCAAAAGTAATGATCAACAAAAGTTCAGGTTACTTAATATTGTTGGAATACTACATGCACATTCATTCAATTCCTGTCTCTTATTCGAAAATCCGATCGGTCAATATGATCCAATATATGCCTAAAACTTGTAATAAAATGTTCGGTTCGATCTAACGGTTGGTGAAGTAAAACTCTAGATTTTTCCTTAGATTGGTTTTGGGACATAATTAAGCTGAAAAATCCTATACTTAAAATGCGAAACCTATATATCTAAATTTATATATATTTCTAATAATCGGACGGTCAAATTTAATATTTATATCTCAGGAACCCTTTATCAAAATTTAGAATCAATCTAATGGTTAACTTGTCCAGAATGTACTTTTTCTTGATGATAACTTAGTAACAGAAAATAAAGTTATAATTAACTTATACAACTTGTGAAATTTAATTCTCTAAGTATAGACCCCACAACAATAATCCGAACGGTCAAAACAAAGTAATATGCCTTGTATGCCATATATAAAAAATTGGACTACATATAATGGTACACAAAGTTAAAATTGACGATTTACTAAGATAACCCGAAAAATAGAAATCAATAAAATCATAGATAAGTAAATTAAATATGAACAATGCCGTAAAATAAATAAAATAAAAGTATTGGAGAAATAAGAAGTTACAAACACTTCTCATCCTTCTAAAATTGCAAGAAAATAAATAAACCGTAGAGTAAAAAAAAATAAAATAAAAATATTGGGGAAATAAGAAGTTGTAAACACTTCTCATCCTTCCTTCCAAAAGTTGCAAGAAAATAAATGAACATAAAGTAAATAAATAAAAATAAAAGTATTGGGGAAATAAGAAGTTGTAAACACTTCTCATCCTTCCAAAAATTGCAAGAAAATAAATGAACATAAAGTAAATAAATAAAATAAAAGTATTGGGGAAATAAGAAGTTGTAAACACTTCTCATCCTTCCAAAATTGCAAGAAAATAAATGAACATAAAGTAAATAAATAAAAATAAAAGTATTGGGGAAATAAGAAGTTGTAAACACTTCTCATCCTTCCAAAAATTGCAAGAAAAAAAATGAACATAAAGTAAATAAATAAAATAAAAGTATTGGGGAAATAAAAAGTTGTAAACACTTCTCATCCTTCCAAAATTGCAAGAAAATAAATGAACATAAAGTAAATAAATAAAATAAAAGTATTGGGGAAATAAGAAGTTGTAAACACTTTTCATCCTTCCAAAATTGCAAGAAAATAAATGAAAGTAAAGTAAATAAACGTAACAGAAACAACATATCATTCTAAAATCATAAAAAAAAGAAACAAAACTCCAAACATATGTAAGAATTCATATCATACAGAAACAAAAGACTCAAGATTAACTCCCCTTACCTCTATTCCAGACTTAAATCTTCTGTTGTGCCCCAAAAACTTCCAGAATTTCCTCTCTTGCAACTAGAATATGTTCCAAACTCTCTCCTCTCTCAAAATTCCTACTTCTTGTTGCAAAATTTCCTTCCTCCCTCCTTGGCTATTTATAGCCAAAAATTTTACTACTCATTTTTTTATTCAATTTTATATTCATTTTCACTATTCATCATTTTTTTTATTTTTTTCCAAACTTCTATAAAATTTTATCCAATAGCCATACCATGTTCATAATCATATATAAATTTAATAAAATACAATCATTACATAAATCAGATAATTTGTATATTTTACAGATATAAATAACAACATAAAAATGGAAACATTTAATCTTATTTACTTTAGGTCTTACAGGAGGGGGAGGGGTAATTGGTGATATATAAAAATGTACGCTTTTCAAATCTTTTGCAATGTTAGAATGATCTTTAAAACTTTATTGCATTGTAAGTAAAGCGCGTATGCAATGAAATGTAAAGAGAGAATGAGAGAGACACATACAACAGATTTATACTGGTTCAGCCTCAATGCCTACATCCGGTTTCCCTTCCAACCAACCTTATATTGAAGGATCTTTCACTATAATGATTTGAGTTTAATACCAAATGTTTTACAGAGCTCTCTCAAATGTAAACACCTTTCTTACTCATAATCAAATATAAGAAAGAAAACATCTACATACACAAAACCACACGTTCTTGCTGCAATACCCCTATGAGAAACGCCTCTCAAAGTGCAAGAGCTCCTCACTCTTGTTCCTGTCACGCACGAACAAGGAAACAAGACAATCAATGATTGCAGAATCCTTTTCTGATCATAGCAGATACACCTCAATAGTGCGAATAAGATCAATCAATCACGTTCTCAAATATCCTCTCAAGAATCCTTCAAGTTTCTATAAAATCTTCACTTCTTGATTCTTGGAGCGTCTATGTAATCTGTAAAACTTTCTCAAATTAAATATTTCAGATATGAAAATGTACAAAATGATCAAAAGTCACAAATTCACAAGTAATGCATAAATGTATAGTTTTCCTCATCTCAGACGTAAAGTAATCAATTCACATTTAATGCAGTCAAACATATTTAAAAATATGACCGTTATATCTGTTATGACTTAGCTGAAAACTGTTTTAAAAATATAACAGACTTAATGGATTATATAAAATGTAATCGATTAAGCTAAGCACTTAAACAAATTTTGAAAACTTTTTCTCTTAAAAAACTCATCACAACACATTTGAAAATAATTTATGCAAAGACACGAGTTTTAATCAATTTAACAATTAATGTAATCGATTCAAACTTGTTGTTTTGCCACAGTTTAAAAATAAGCTGTCTGATGAACTTAATTGATTAACACCATACTGTAATCGATTATGTCATGCAGATTTTCTTTTGTGCTTGTGGTTTTCATCACATCATAATCACAGTAGTATGCTGAACCAACAATATGTCCAACATATGCATTAATTAGCAATAACCATTTGCATATCCACATATGTATTTCATCACACATAAACACATTTCTGTTGTGACGTGACAACATCTATGTTTTGTTACTATCTATGTGTTGTCATCATAAAAAACAAACAACTAAGGGATTGGGTTCAACACTCATATTGCTCCCCTATCAACAAATAGTATAGCAAAAAATGGACAACATAACATTACTCAACATCAAAGATGAATACATGATAGGAGACACCTCTATTTATAGGCTAAGGGTGTTTCCTACAAACCATAAAAACATGATCTCTTACCTTTGCTCTCATTGGCAAAAAATGAGGCCTTCTAAGGAGTGGAAAAATGTCCACAAATCCTCTCCAATGATGGGAGGACATGTGACCACTCATTAAACACAATCCTTTCTATTTGTAGAGTGCCATGTGGCTACTACTAAAGCTAAATCCTCTCCAATGGAAGCATGACACATGACACATACTTTCCAAATGATTTGAATGTCTAGCTTAAGGAAAAATCTTACATTAATTAGGCCTTAATACAAGCCTTAAACAAACATACCTACTTGGCTAAAATACATGGCCTAAAGAAACCTACACTACTTGGCCATAATACATGGCCTAAAGAAACCTACACTACTCCAAGCTATGCTCTATGGTGGCTCCAAATATGGTCCAAAAGATAGATTTTAGACAATCTTCATGGATGACTTCAACTCTTCTTGTAGATGCTTGACCATGGATAGGGGATATGCCATCATCCCCTTCCTCTTGAAAAAGATTTGCCCTCAAATATTCAACTTAGGCTAAGGACAACTTCTTTATCTTCTCTTGAGTCATTGTGTTCCTTTTTATTTTTTATTTTTTTTCGTCGGGGTCAAATACTCATCTTATAACATAGGTTAGAACAACAGTTAAAATAATGATTAGATGAAGAATATAGATCCCAAGAATGACACACCTTAAATCAAATGAATGATCAAGGTCTTGGAGATTAGGAACATCTTTAAAGCTTTTATTTTTCTTGTGTTGGGTGTAAGTGTTTGAAAGAATATCCATTCCAACACAAAAGTCTACTTGTAGGGATATGACATCATACCCTCCCTTTTGAAAAAGATTTATCCTCAAATTTTTATGTTTCTTTATGAAAAAAACCCTTTTCCTATTATTGATTAATGTGTGTTTCTTTCTACCAGGATCAAAGATCCATATGCAAGTGTCGTCAAACACAAATTTAATAATTTTTTGTACCACATACAAAAGGTATTCAAAGGAAGATTTAGAAGAAGGCCTTATATTAATTTTGAAAGAGTTTTGAAGTCCTATTTCCCAAAAATGGTTGTGTTTTCTTTAAGTTAATGGTAACATAGAAGGTAAAATTAACTCAAAGTGTGAAGTTGAAAAATTTGAGGAGTTTAAAACAATGGAATGTGAAAATGAAGTTGAAAATTTTGCAGAGTAACAGTTGGAATAATAAAAGATGGTTTAATGATAAATTGAGAAAAGCTCAAAGATTGGAAAACTTCCTTTATCATCTTGGTTTCAACTATGATTGAGAGAGTAGTAGGAGCCTTTAATAGCACTTCCTCTTCTTTTATTCTCTCAATTTCTTCTTTTTCTCTCTTTTCTTTCTCATTCCATTCTCTTGTCTTTTTCTCTTCATACTCTTTACTTCTTTTCTCCTTCTTTTCATCTTTTCTTTCTTACTCATTTTTTCTCTCTTATCTTATCTTCCTTTATCTTTCTTTGGACTCTTGAAGGAGGTTGGTAGAATTGATTGAAAATTTTACTATCTTCCTCAAATTAGGTTATTTGGGTGGGAGTTTTAGAACTCATCCTTGAGTAGCTCCTACTCCTACCCTCTTTTATTTCTTGTTGAATCTTTTCTTGTTTTGCATTAAGAGTCTTAAACTCTTTCTCTAAAGTGGCTAGGTATTGTTTCCTTTCCAATCTTTCTTTTTCTTTTTGAAGATGTTCTTGTTGGTCGTGATTTTAGTTCTTTGGCCAAGGTTTTCAAAGATGGTTGGGCCTCACTAGATTCACTCCCAATTTCATAAGAAGGAGCTTTAGACATCTTACATTCCTCTTTTTCTTTCTTTTATAACTCTCTTAATTGTTCATCCCTCCTTCTTTTAATCTCTCTTTTTCTCTTTTCACTCAAGAGCTTTTTCACTTTTTCTTCATACTCATCTTCTGTTTCAAAAAACCCATCTACACCTTTTAGAAAAGTTTTTCCTTTTTTAATGAGTTCTCTTATCTCACATATTTGCTCTTGGTTTATCATAAAGGAAGAAGGAACAAATTTTCTTCTCATGCATGCTCTCAAGTCACATCAATCTTTAATTGGAGATTTTCTACCTTTCTCAATCTTAGATTATCTTTGATTCCACCATTCACTTGCATGTCCTACAAGCCTAGAGATGCATAAACTAAGTACATGATATTTACCATGCCTAACTAGGAATGGATGAAGCTCTTCTATTCTTTTCTCCCATGTAGGTATGAAAATGCACTAGTATTCTCACCAAATAATGGAAGGTGACTCTTAACTTTATAATGTATCTCATCCTTACCACAACTTAAATGCAAGCTACTATAAAAACTCATTTGTTTCAAAATAATTTTGAAAAAAAAAATCATAAATAATGTTAGACATTTTTAAGATTTTTGAAATGGCTTATGCAAGCAAACTTAGTATTTCAAATAAAATTCCTTAAGAGACTTAAGGAGACAAAAGAAGCTTAAGTTCACTTCTAGGAAAGAGAGGTGAATCACTATGAATTGGTTAGAAACCAAGTCTTTCCTAGCCAAAGCTTACCTCAAGTTCTCTTGTACCAAACTTCTCAAAGGGATTTAAACTTGAAATATAAGTTGACACACACTAGACTATCACAATTAAAGAAAGCAATTAAAGCTAATTTATGCGGCCTAATGATGAAGTTAAAAGGAACTTTGGTTCCCTCTCACCCATCAATCTACAAATAACGTGAAACAATAAAAGTCCAAAGTTAATGTTAGTACAAACCCCTAACAAGCCGAAAGTCCAAAGAGAAAAACATTGACAATTTTACAATACAAAGAAAATACAATGAAATCTCTCTTCCTCACTAAGTGTATACTCTGTTGTCTTTTTGTTTTCAAGCAAGACTTCAAGCTCTTCACAAGGCCTTCTTTACCTAAGAGACTACCTCGAATGATTTTGGCTCACCACAAGGCCAAAAACCTACACCAAAAGAGATTAACATACCAAAAATCGAAAAGAGCCAAGGAGAAAAGCAAGAAAAGGTCAAAATGAACAAGGCTTTTTCAAATGAAATTTTTAGGTGACAAATTAGCAAGGAGACAAACAAACAAATAAATGGTTAAGAATAAAGGTTCAACACACACAAAGTTCCTAAGGAAAAACTCTAGAAAAGATCACAAAAACTCCAAAGTTACTAAAGTAGAAAAAGGGTTTTTTGTCCTTTAGCCAATTTTTGAGCACGTGTGGCACTAGACCAACTTTGTAGAATCGAATGGCCTAGACTAGCTGTTGGAACAGAGGTTTGAGAGGTGAATTTCAGGGTCAAAACAACCAATAAATCACACACCAAAAAGTAGGGGTGGTAGTGTGAAATGTACCTTGCTTTTTGCTTTTTACTTTTGCTTTTTGTATTTTTTTGTTAGTTTTTCTTTTTGCTATTTTGTCTCTTGTTTTTCTTGTAACTTTCTAGAACATAAATCACACTAACAAACACCCGAAATTTGAGTTAAAGATGCCTTTAAAGGTGTATAAGGTCACACACATAAAATAGTAAAGAAATTATACTAGAATCAAAATTTTGGCAAGAAACTCAAAAATGACATGTATGGAACTTAACTTTATGAATTTGTTGATGAACTAATAACAAATATGAACTCAAATATGCAAATAAAAATCACTCTAAGGTTTTTAAGAGGTGCAGTTTCAAAAAACACACATGCATATATTTTTGGTGATTTTTTTCAAGGTTTAACTTAGAAATAAAGACAAGTAAATAACTAAACATGACTTCTAGACAAAGTGGATGAATTCAAAAGTTAAAATGACACCAAATAAAATTTTTATAACCCACAAAACAGTGAGGAGTGACTCAAAAATAGAAAAGGCACATAGAACATAAAAAACACAAGAACACCTAGTGGCAAAGATGAATCATTCCAAGAGTAGAGTAAAGTAGAACCATAAAAAAACAAAAAATGGTAACAAGATTATGACAAGTAAGAACAACACATAAAAACATAAAAAGAATAAATATAGATAGTGAAACCAAGGAAACTTAGCTCTTGAAGAACCAAGACTCTTGATATCAAATGATAGCAACCTCCTTGGCTAGGTTGGGCTAAAGCTAGGAGATGTGCATGGAGGGGTGTTTTCTTCGATGAATGGTATGGAAATGTGGTGGTAAATGGTCCAAGGATGATGAGCTAAGGTGTGGATGGGGTAAAAGCTCATGGCCTCTATGAGATATGGTGGTGGTGGTGTAGTGTTTGGTGGTTCCAAGAGAGGTTAGGCCAACTCAAGGAGGAGGGTGACTAGAGGGGCCTCATGGGTTGTTTTAGCCTTGATCTAAGATGACTAGTATGGCAAAAAATGGACAACATAACATTACTCAACACCAAAGATGAGTACATGATAGGAGACACCTTTATTTATAGGCTAAGGGTGTCTCCTAAAAACCCTAAAAGCATGATCTCCCACCTTTGCTCTCATTGGCCAAAAATGAGGCCTTCTAAGAAGTGGGAAAGTGTCCACAAGTACTCTCCAATGATGGGAGGACATGTAGCAACTCACAAAACATAATCCTCTCCATTCCTAGAGTGTCATGTTAATATTAAAGCTAAATCCTCTCCAATGGAAGTATGACACATGACACAAACTTTCCACATGGTTTGGATGTCTAGCTTAAGAAAAAACCTTACACTAATTAGGCCTTAATACAAGCATTAAACAAACTTACCTACTATGCCGAAACACATGGCCTAAAGAAACCTATACTACTCCAAGCTATGCTCCATGATGGCTCCAAAGTTAGTCCAAAGGATATAGTTTATACCATCTTCATGGATGGCTTCAACTCTTCTTGTAGATGCTTAATTATGGCTAGGAGGTATGCCATCACATATTAAAAGAGTGCGACCTAAAATAGTCCTTTAAGGTTCTTCATTATGAAGCATCCCAACCTATCCTTATTTGGATCATATTTATATATTTTAACTAAATATCGGTAGTTTGGTATGTTGGTTATTATTTATCAGTCTAGTACTATTTATTATATTATTATTATACTTCTTTGGTAAGTATTATTTTAAGAGGAACATACGTCCATGACAATGTTAATTTTATAAATGCAATTAGTGTTCCCTAGGAAATACTTCCTTCATAAACAATGACTCTCACCCTATTATAAAATATCTTAATTCTCTTACTAACTTGAACATCAAATAATGTTTTTTTGGTGGATTTCCCTCTTCTTAACAACAATGAAACCCTTTCTAGATAAAAGGAGCAATTAAACTACCGTTAGGATCTCACCACCTGTCCATAAGTCCACATTCAAGATTCAGGTAAGAATATTGGTACCCATCATGGGTTCGTATAAAACGCTTCCTTGACCTCACATTCACATGGTCAACATGCACAATTACCCAACAACGACCATACAACATCAAATGCAAATGCTAATACAACAACATAACGAGCAACATAGAAAATATTATACTGGCTTGCAAGATCCTAAAAGGCACTAGCACAAGAAGCATTTATATGGTCTTGAAAGCACCGTCCTTCCTCTTTATGATGACAATGACACCGAAAACTTGGATGTTGTCATCCCATTATCCCACGTAGGTAAAATGTGCTTGTATATTTTATATTCTCGTTGACGAAGTAGGTGTAGAGGACCAAGACTTGAAGTAAACCTATACTTCCCTTTCATTCATCTCTGCAAAACACACACTAGGTTCTTTCATGAAGGGTGCAGTCTCACCACCATCAACCATGGCCCCCTTATCTCTGGCGATGATTGTTTCCGGTATCACATCATTCAACCTCTATACCACATCATTCCACCTCTGGTGGCCATAGCACCACCAAAATGTCACCACACAACCATAGATAATGACATTTATTCAATCATACTCGCTAGCCAAGGTCATTGCAGCATCTGGTGACGCTGCTTGAGATAAATCGTTATGAACATAGGTCACCACAAGTCCTAGCCGTCATCGACACACACTACCGCCACAATTAGGGTTCCTCTTCTCTCCTTTTGCCCAACCTTGCTCACACTATCGCTAACAATGTCGGTATTTGTCAAGCCTTCATCGACATTAAGGCTTCCTAATATCTCCATCTTCTCCAGCGAGGTGTAATTTGATCCCTAACCTTAATCTCAGCCACATCATCCCTACTAAACCTAGACCATTCATCTAGGAGAATTTGTGTAAAAGTCATCATCGGATACAGCTAGAGCATTTACTTAGTCTAAATCGAGCAATTAAGTGCACCTCCCCTGTCACCACGACATCTTTTTTTTCCATTTGCACATACAACTATATGAATTGGTCTTCAATAAAAAAAAAATTCATAAGAACAATGATACACGATGTAGAAAATCAAATTGAATTGATATAAGAATCACTTCCTAAGACGTGGAGCTAGGTCAAGCCGAGCTTGACAGCCCGTAGCAAGGCTAGAATCCATTAGAGGCTGAGACCAACCTTCTCAAACATCAGCTTTTAGAGAACAACCCGACGAAAGTGGCCCCGGTTGTGAAGCTCCGCCAACCGAGCTTCACAACCCGACAAAAATATAGTAAAGGCTGAGGTCGACCTCCACAATGTTGGACTTCAAGAGAACAACCTGATGAACGTGACCCTAGCCACACAGTTTAGAAAAATCAAGCTTCACAGGTCGACAACCCAACAAGAATCTAGTAGAGGCCAAACTTTGAGAAAACAACCTTTCAAACATGACCTCGACTGTCAAACATGACCAACAAATGATAGAGCTTGGTCATGAAGCTAGAGAGAAAGACAATACATCTCAGCCAATGTGTTCAGGTCCTGAATGAAGACTTCAAGATTAGTAGAGCTCGAAAGGATTCTCGGAACACCTTGCAATTATCGCATTCAAACGGTTCATGTACCCGTTTCTTTTATAATTTAAAGATGTACATGACTCAATCATGCTTTTCGATTCATTTATTTCTTTCAACATAAGACTATAAACAGGGCACTCAAAAGACCTCAAACGAGGTAGCCAAGTAACTAGATTATAACATAAGACGATGAACATAGCACACAAAGATCCAAGTTACTAGATTGTAACGAGAATAAAATCTCACAAAAAGCATTCATCTAGAGGACCTTTAAGGTGAAGCACACAATAACGAAGATATCGAGCTACAATAGACAACTCAAAGTAATAAACCGAACACAAAGAAGCTCGACCTTCTTGCACCTAAGTGGAAAAATCATCTCGGCATATACCCAAATATAGGAAGAGGGTAGAGTACAATCGCCACCCTGAGGGCAAAGGAAGGCTGACCATGACGCTCAATCATCAGAGAACACAACCCTACCGCTAAGCTTAACTACTAGAAGATACAGCCCGGTCGTGGAGCTCGACAACTAGAGAATAAAGCCCAACCACGAAGCTCGGCCAACGAAGATACATCTCCTTCACCAAGGTACAAATCCTTAAGTGTTAATAAGAACAAATGAAACACCCCTTTTAGGATGTCACGTGTAGTTCATAAAACGTCTATTAACTTAAAGAAATACAACCTCTGATACCATCACGAAATGGTGAATTAAAAAAAAACCTTTATTTAATTATCGTGAATGAAATTAAAACCATGCGGAATCAAACATTATTCCAATTCAAAAACTTAAAATATTATTCGAAAATTAAAATTTAAAATGAACTAGTGTTAACTACATTTTGAAAAGGACCCCTTTCCCTACCGGACATAGGTAAAAGGAACAAAATCTAGCTTTACAAGTTACGAAAAGAATGGATCAAACAATGAACAATCAATATATACCTGATATCCTTGCCACCAATAAAAAAACAACTAAGTTTTTAAATTTCACAACACACAAATGATAATAGGAGTGTTCAACATGCAACATTAAAATCAAACACTATGAAATTTGTTGTCACATAGTATTAACAAAAAGATCTATGTGAAACCAAAACATGAACATCAAGAAGAAAATATAAGACAACAAGAAGTGGGAACAAACAAGAAAAATTAGGTCTTATAGATTTCTATAATTTTTTTCTAACAAAAGTGCTTTGATATTTGATAAATGTTTATGATAAAAGATAATTTGGAAAAAATATATTTTAAGATATTTTATTTGATATTGTTAAATAATTACCGTAGAAAAAGATTGGCCAAGTTTCTCAACCAAGAAGAGGGGGGTGAATTGTTTTATAAAAATTGTTCTTTTAAAACTCTTCTGAAAATCTTTGAACCTTTCTTGAAATGCAAGTAAATAATGAAAGTAAAGAAATGTAAAAGAGAAAGGATAGAAGGATCAACACCACAGTTTATACTGGTTCGACCTCAACTACCTACATTCAGTCTTCTTTCAATCGACCTGATTGAAAGGATACCACTATATAGATTGAGTTCTACTGCAAAAAATACAGACACCTCTCAATGTACTCTCCTCTCTAACTCTAAATCTACCATAGCAAACACACAGATTGAACAATCCTCTTTCTGCAACCTCTTAGAGAATCCTCTCTCTAAGTCACAAGAATCCTACAAGTTCTTCTTCCTGGCCAGTAGCAATAAGAAAACCACAATCACAGTTGATTGCAAACGATTCTGATATTCCAGTAGAACACCTCACAGTGCAGATTGATCAGTCTTGTAAAGAACAACAACTCTTCAAGAATCATTGATTTGATTTCTTTCCAAATGAAATGCTTCTTGATTCTTGGAGAAAGACGCTCCTGCAATTAAGAACATAACAAACTTTATAAGATATGAAAATTATGATTTCAAAAGTTGTTTAATGTAAAGAGCTACGCGTCTATTTATATATATGACAATATTGATGCAATTTAATCGATTACGTTATTAATGTTATCAATTTAGCAATTTATTCTACTATAACAAATTTACATTTAACATATTTAACAGATTAAGCAATGCATGTAATCGATTATGTAATGAATGCAAGTCATAACTTTTAAAAACATGACCGTTAAGGTAGTTATGACTTATCAAGAAAACAATTTTCAATTAATGCATATTTTAATCAATTAAGAAAAGAGTGTAATCGGTTAAGTACAATACTTAAACACATTTGAAAACTTTTTCAACCAAAAACTCATCAATCCACTCAATAATCAAGTATAGGCAAAGACACGAGTTTTAATCGATTATACATATAATGTAATTGGTTAAAACTTACAGTTTTACCACTGTTAGCCAAATATTGATATATGATGAATGTAATTGTATAAACACTGTAATCGATTAATTCATATAGATATACAATGTGCAAAGAGTTTTATCAATCTTAATCAATGAATATGGATGTCACGGATATAATCACATATATAAGCTCAATGAGTGTGCATAACATATAGTTCAAGCATAGATACAAATATGAACAACAATTTTGCTATATGTATGCAAAAAACTATAAAAACATTTATGTTGTTGTCATCATCAAAAACACATATGGGATATATGGGTTTAGGTTTCACATAGCTCCCCTATCAACAATTACCTTATTTAACTATATTAGTAAACATTGAAAGATAGTATTTGCCAAATCTTTTTAATTTACCACATGTCTTCTTAAATATTTTTAAATCTCCATAAGAATCAAATATATCTTGAAGAGATTGGATTATTTAGAAAATAATTGGAGGAGATTACATTATCATAAAGAGATTTAGGGAAACACATTGGGGAGTTGGAGGAACCTTTTGGGGGTTATATTTGCGTCCTCTCTCTCTTCTCTCAAGCTCTTGACCCTCTCTTATGCTATTTTTATCTTATTTCAACATTCCAAGGAGTGTTAAGCCTCCGAGATTGATTTTTGTATAATTTCTTAATTGGATTATGAGGTTAGATGAATAAATTTGTTTGTTCTTTTAGTTCTTCTTGTGGTTTATATTTTTCTATGTTTTTTTGTCTCTTAATCAAGTAAAAGTAATGATTTTTACATTATAGCAAGTTAACATGGTGTTAAATCTACATAACATATCAATCCTATGAGTCTAAGGGTTTTTAATTTTAATTGAGAATTTAATTTGATTAAAGTTAAAATATTTCATATGATTGAATGAGTTTTTGCAAATAATTGAGAATATACATTGATTAAAGGTGAAAACTTTAACAAGAATTAATCAAGAATGTACTTTGGTTAATTAGCTTTTTACTTGATATAAGAGGTAAAAGAATGGACATGATTAAGCATAGTAATATTTAATTGAGAATGTACTTTGATTAAATTTACTATGATTAATCTAGAAAGTTCTTGCTTTTAATTAAGAATGTACTTTGATTAATACTGAAAACTTCAACAAATTAATTGAGAATTTACATTGATTAATTTAAAAATATAAGACAATAATTAATTGAACAATAAATTTTAGATAACCAATGATGAATCCTATATTGAAAAAGCCGTGAAATCAACCTATTTTCTTTATCATTATTTTTATCTTTTTAAATCCTTTTATAAATTTATTTCTTTCTATCTTTTGTTATTTTGTTCTTTAATGTTTTATTTATCTTTATCTTCTTTATTATTTTTATTTTACTAACCTTTTTGATGAAAATCTAATTTTATAAAAAACTATAATTGATTGTACTTTAATAAATTTTTTTAAACATGTTATAATATATATATATATATATATATATATATATATATATATATATATATATATATGAAAAATCTTGTATCGAAAGAAAAAAAGGGGATAGTACAAAAGATAAAATCGCTAGTGCAAAAAGGGCTTTAGACGTATGTTATTTTGGGTTTTTAACGTTATATCCCGACCTGACGTCTTTATGGGTGACGCTAATGGGACGTCGGACTTTGCAGGTCCGACATCTTTATAGACGTCAGACATGGCATTAACCGACGTCTAAGGACACTATAGACGTCGATCATGTCATTAACCGACGTCTACTGAGTTTGCGTTGTGTTTTAGTGCAGTTTTGCTCGTGTCTTTGGGTAGTGTAGTAGCACCTCCTTCCTTTGCTAGTTTCTTCGTAAGAAAAAAATGCATTTTTTTGATCTCTTATGACATTTCAACCCAAAACCGAACCTGGGTCTTTGCCTAGTTTCATTCCAACCGCCAAAGAAAAGGAATACGGTGACATGAAAACTAGGCAAGGACCCAGGTTTGGTTTGGGTTGAAATGCCATAAGAGATCCAAAAGACACAAGCTTTTCTTACGAGGAAACTAGCAAAGGGAGAAGGTGCACTACGCTACCCAAAGACACGAGAAAAACTGCACCAAAACACAACATAAAACTCATTTTAATCGGTTCAAATGAAAGATAATACATCAAAGACTACTTTAATCGGAGTAAAAGTAAGTTTAAACAGTTCAAAAGAGATAAAATGCAATGCCGCAGAGAGAAAAGGCGAAGGAAGACGATGAAGTGCGTGTAACTGCTGGTTTGCAATGTCTAATTTAACAGGAAATAAGACGTAGGTGGCCCCAACGCCCGACGTCTATTCTCGAATATACGTCGGGGACATCACTAATGTGACGTCCATTCGATTTAAAAATTAATATTCGTGGTATATATAGACGTCAAATGTAGGGGGAACCGACGTCTATAATCGCATATAGACGTCGAGGTGGCGGGATGAGACGTCTAGATGGCGAAAAAAATGACTTTTCACCTACTTGTCAGACATATAGACGTCGGTTAGGAGGGGCACTGACGTTTATAATAGCATATAGACGTTGGTGTGGCGGGATAAGACATCTATATGGCGGAAAAAAATGACTTTTCACCTACCTATCAGACATATAGACGTCAGTTAGTAGGGCCCCGTCGTCTATAATATTATAGACATCAGGATCCTTCCAAACTGACATCTATATGCCCAACTTTTTTACGAAAATGCCACCGGTCAATAATTTACATTGAGTGTTTTCTGGTCCGACGTCTATAAGGTGATGTTAAAGCCCAATTATACACTAGTGAATAATAAGTTTTTACAATTAATTTGGAAGAAGGGGAATCTTAAAAGTTACATAAACTTTACAAAAGCTGTGTATGAACTATTCACTTATTTTCATATATTGTTTAATCTTTTCATCTACATATCTTCTTAATTTTTTCTGTGTTCCCTTTTAGAATATCACTTTTTTTTTTTTTTACCTAAGCTCGTGTGTTCCTTTTCCTCCCTTTAATAGAAAATGTGAAAAATGAAGTACAAGTATTTATTTCGTGTTGATACCAATTAAAACGGGTCCAAGTCTAATGAATGCAGATATGATGAATGTGAAACTGTGAATACTTGGTATGATATGGAGAATTTGAGGGTATGCTTGAAAAACGTATCATTCCAGAAGGTTTTACTTTGAACTTTACTTTCAAGGCAAGAAGCAATTTATGTTAAGAAATTTTTAAGACTACGTTAATATTGTAAGAGTTTCATCTAGTCTTACTCTACATTCAATGACATGTTTGTCACATAGTTCGAAGAATTTCATAAGGTCAAACTCATTAACCATTGACTCAACGTATAATATATATGAGTAACTTCTTTTGCATTGAAAATGTATTAAAATTAAATATGCATTGTAATTGGTGTAGACTTACAATGTGTTTTCATTGGCACCATGCTTCATGAAACATGAGAAAACGTTGAGGAATTGTTTTTGAATTTTTATTTTTAAATGATTGCTACCCAGAGTTAATTATGCCAATTTCACAAATAAACTACAATGAATCATGACTCCAAAGACTTACAATGTGTTTTTATTGGCACCATGCTTCATGAAACATGAGAAAACGTTGGAGAATTGTTTTTGAATTTTTATTTTGAAAGATTGCTACGCAGAGTTAATTGTCTCAATTTCGTAAAAAAAAATAATTCTTTAATACATCTAAATTTTTTATATTTATTTGATATTATTTTTATTTTTTCTTTTTTGTTTTTAAAAAAATACAAAAAATTATATTTTTATAATCATTTTATCTTTATATTGTGTCAAATAAATGTAAAAATATATCGTAATACCTAGCAAAAAGGAGTTCATAAAGTACAATGAAACCGTGAATCCAAAGACCTAGTGTGATAGATCTGTTTTATATATGGACATGAGAGACGACTTCTTAACCATTTTTGGTTTTACCATACATCAGACTCAATCACTATACATGCTTTTTCCCCTTTCAAAGTTTTTCAAATACTATAAAGAAATCTCCAATATTACATTTATGTCTGTTTCTAAATAACAAATTATTTCTAACAAAAGTAAGGCAGTGTCTTTTTTCATCTTCTTAATATTTTTCCTGCACGTCCATATAAAATGTTTTCCCATTTTGTCTTTAGAGATTATACAATCTCAAATATAAAAGTAACTTTCACATTGTGCAATTTACTGTACAATTTGAAAGTTTTTTTTTTAAAGAAAAATTAGCTATCAAATTATATAATTCAAAAACTAATGTTAGCTTCAAGTACAATTTAAAACTAAAAAAATGATATATGGATGGTACAATTTGAAAAAGGATAAGATGGAAATTTTCTTATACTGGTTCAAGAAGAAGCTTATGGAAGTACATGAAAAAACTCTCCAAATATTATAGGTTCATAGAACGGCCCATCCAATGGGCCTTAGGATAGAATTCAAGAGGAGGGTAGTTTCTTCTTGCGCCTTCCTTTTTTTTTTCCCTACAATTCATAAATCTCATTTTACTCTGTTAAAAATCTTCATAAACCTAAATATCTTCCGGAATATATAATTTGGAATTTATTTTTTTAAATACTTTTCATTTCGAGTCTAAAAAATTACACTTTTTATTGTCTATTTTGGATTTCATATCCAAAACTATCCTCTAGAATACATAATCCCTTATATATCTTCTAAAATGTGTTTCAAAGTATATTCTTAAAGGTAATTTTAAATCTAAAAATATCTTTTAAAATATACAATCTGAAAAATATTGTTTTAGATACATTTCTAAATGTACAATCTAAATGTATTATATATATATATATATATATATATATATATATATATATATATATATATATATATATATATATATATATATATATATATTCCATAATATGCATTCTTGGATGCATGCAACCACCTCATTCTTCATAAAAATATCCTTTATCTTTCCATTATTTTCTTCTCATGCTGCCTTTCCACTTTAGATAATGAAAAATATCCTTAACAACACTAAGATAGGTTTCTCTAGAATCTGACTGAAATCTTGAACATAGACAGATGCTAAATACTATGTTAGGTCTAGACACAGTGAGATACAAAAGTGAACCTATCATTTCAGAATAAGTGGTGTTGTCCACTTTTGTTGAGCTTTCGTCTAGCTCTTTCTAGTGTTTTTCAAGTACTTCATCTTGCTCATCACTCTTCTCATTCTCTCTTGATAGAGCATGTTTTCATTCATTCTCTCATATCTTCATCATTTTTCTTAGGTTGAAAAGCATCAAACAATATATGCATTGGGTAAAGTAGAGTTAATATTTTATGGTCATTCTTGAACATACTCTCTCTTCATTTTTTACTATTCTTTTTATTGTTCACCTCTTCTCTCTTATGCTTTTTCCAATTCTATCTTCTCTTTAGTTAATCTTTTTTATATACTAGATGGCCGTTAGATATTGAGTAGATATTAAGATAGGCTTCATAGACATTTTTGGTAGCTTGATCGGACATGGGTCTATGTTGTAGAGTAGCACAACTTTTTCGTATAAACAGCTTGTAAAATCTTCTTGGCCAAGAAGCTTTGACGAAGCATTCTAAGGATGTTTTCTTACCTCTCAATGTCTTCCTATTCTTTGTGTAAAACTTTCGAGTTAAGTTGGATGTTCTTATTTCCTGCACAGACAAAGATAGCAAAGTATGCAAGCATAAAAACACTTTTCCGTACAACATTAAATGTTTTATTCGTTAATGATCGTACAACACATATATTTGCATATGTTGACATCATTTAATTAATGCATCGTTTATTATCAAGTTAACTTAGATGGTGTAGATTAAATATTCTTTAGACGCTTGTCTTATAAAAGTGTTCACATAAACTTGCGTCTCTGTTTGAGCTAGGTTAGTGCTTAGATGTTTTATCATAAGATAATACATATGTTATTTAGATCAGACACTATAGAGTATAGATACTCTGTCAGGAGTTTTTATCGTTGAGTGCAAGTTTGAGCTAGCATAGTGCTTAATGGGATGACTAACATTTATCCCGATGCACTATGTTCTCTATACTTTTCGATAATGTTTAGTGTCTCATAGAGTTGGCTTAACCTCTCTTTGAGAATAATTAAACACCACTCTTTTCCATCTTATATCACCTTGGTCGAGAGCCTTAGCCCTTTCTCCCACCAAAGTTTGCACCATCTCACCATTCTATCCATCTCTATGGCATTTATTCTAGTTTTAGCTCAACCTAGCTAAGAGATGTTATAATACTCGACAACTAGGAGTGGGTAAACTCAGACTAGTCAAGATTGACTAGGGTTGATACTAGGAATGGTTAGAATACTTAGACTAGTTACGATTGACTATGGGAACTAGGAGTGATTTAAAATACCCGAACTAGTCAGAATTGATTAGGGTACCAAGAGTGGTAATAATACTTGCAACCAGGAAAGGTTTAAACTTAGTTGTAATCTTGAATAAGATTAGTGGAACCTCGTAAGAGTTCTTGATGGAGACTAGACATAGTAAAAATTGAGTGAACTAGTATTAAAACACATGTGTTATTATCTCTTTATTTGAATCTTTTTCCTAAAAAGCTTCATTGAAAATACAATCGTCTAACAACTATAGCAAATATTCTAACCCCTATAATAGTTGACAAGCGTTATTTTGTGAAAGAGTTTTGAAAACACTATTCAACACCTCCTCTTCCTAATCAATTCTATTCCTTTACCTCTTATATCAAGTAAAACGATAATTAACCAAAGTACGTTTCTTATTAATTCTTGTTAAAGTTTTCACCTTTAACCAAAGTACATTATCAATAATTGGCAAAAACTCATTCAATCACATTAAAGTTTCTAACTGTAATCAAAGTAAATTCTCAATTAAAATTAAAAACCCTTGGACTCATGATTGATATGTTATGTAGATTTAACACCATATTAACTTGCTACAATGTAAAAATAATTAATTTTACTTTATTAAGAAGCAAAAGACATAGATAAAAATAAATCACAACAAGAATCAAAATAACAAACAAATTTATTCATCTACTTCAACATCTAGTTAAGAAATTACAATAGAATAAACCCCAAAGGCTTAACACTTCATGGAATGTTGAAATAACATAAAAATAGAAGAAGAGGGTGTGGAAAACATGAGAGAAGAGAAAGAGGACGAAATTATCCCCACCCCCCAAAGGGTTCCTCAACTCTCCTTATATGTTTTCCTAAATCTCTTTATATATAAATTGAACTGGACTTTGTTTTAGGCTTTTCTGTTATTATAATCTTCTTTCTTATAATGTAATATCCTCTAATTATCTTCTAAATACATCTTCAAGATAAATTTCATTATTGTGGAGATCTAAAATTATTTGAGAAGATATTTGGTAGATTAAAATAGATTTGGCAAATATTATCTTTTGATATTTACTGATATAGTTAAATAAGGTAATTATTTAACAATATCAAATAAAATATCTTAAGATGTATTTTTCCCAAATTATCCTTTATCATAAACATTTATCAATTATTAAAGTTGTTTTAGTAGAAAAATAGAGAAAACTACAAGATTCAATTTTTGTTGTTTGTTCCCTCTTCCTAGCTTAGCCAAATTTATTCACTTTTTACATTCCTTTATTGCCTTCTTCATGCAATACTTCATGAAATGTTTGGCTTTACTTTTTGTGGTTTTGAATATTTTCTATTCTTGGATTTATCTTTAAGGTGTTATGAAATTTTAACCTATTTATTTCCACACCTTCATGAGCTCAACTTAATTGTAACTGCACTAACACATCTTAAAATAACCAAAGAACATTTATGTAGCTAAAAAGCTATTTTTATCATTCTTTTGTATCTTATGCTCACTAAACCCAACTATAATAAATCCTAATTAAAATATTATTTTAAAGTACAAAACCCAATTAAGAATCCAATATTAAAGGTTAAATAAGGGAATAAATATGCACTCACCACCCCCTTCGACAAAACCTTTTGCGATGGTATGGATGCTTCCCCTCGCTTGAGTAGGGAAAGGTTGTGACTGGACAATTTAACTTTGAACTACAAGCTGCACAGGAGGAAAAACAAACTACTAGACCTAGATAGGCTGTTGAGGTGGTGAGCACTATCTTGCCTAGGCTTTGGACTTAGTACTTAACATGTCAAAAGAGTCCACCAAGTATGGGGTAGCGTGTAATACCGGTCCAAGTTTGGTCCATCTAAAGTGGTAGGACACAATATACAAAACACTATCTTGTCTTAGGTGTGAATAATGTTTCGATTAGATAAGCCTTCAAATGGGTTGTTGAGTCGGTTATTCCGTTGTATCTAAGGATGTTGATAAGAATCCCTTTGGGATGTTGGCCCAGGCTACTTCTGGTGTCAAAGGATGAAGGTTTTCAATGTTAGGCAGCCATGGGTAATAGACCCTATCTTGGAAATTCAGATATTGTGGGTATGCCTAGGAAGTCTTATGTCTTTCCTGATTTACTCGCCTGTCGGGATTTCTAATATAGTTCTGAGACTATCGACTTTCCATCTCAGTGGGGGTTGTGATACCTTTGTGCACTACGATCTCGTCTAAAGTGGTAAGATCATCCATGAGTCTCCCTGGTCATGTGCTAAGTTGATTTGTTTCGAGCTCTTTAGGATTTGTGTTGAGAAGATTAACTATGACTCACCCGAGAGCTCTTCAGAATTTGCTTTGATCTACTAGGGAGTTGTATAAGCTCTCCTCTTGACCACTTACTTGGTGTACAAAAGTGTGGTTCTTGCCACGAAGCATTTGTGAGAGAGACTCCTCCTTTGCCGAGGAGTGCCACATCTAGATCACCGATTAGGGAGTTTTGCTCCGAGGACGAGGATGTAAAGGAGGCTTCCTGTTCTCTACGCGTCAGCTTTTGGTTTAGCACTTTGAGGTCTACATGGTATTAGGTATGCAAGGCTTCGAGCTCTTCATCATAGCGCTTGCACAGTTGCTTGCTCTTCTGAATAAGCTTTTGCATCTAATCCTAAAGGATTGTCATTGGGTTGGATTCCATCTCGTGTGACAATTGGGCTTGTCTTCGAGTGGTAACCATGAAAGAGTGAGGTCGGGGAAAAGCTTTACTAGGGTCCCGTGGTTATAAAGGATGTTCTTACCGGGATTTAGTGTGTGGACCTTTGGACAGGTAACAAGATTCTAGTAGTGACTTAAATGACTTGAATGTTCCTAATGACTGAAATCAAATCTTTCATTCTTTAGAAGGGTAATATCCACTTATAAAAGACTCTCCAACAATTAAGTCACTAAGAAAGTTTTGAATCTTTATGAATAAAAGAGAACATAAGATATAAAAGACTCTCCAACAATTAAGTCACTAAGAAAGTTTTGAATCTTTATGAATAAAAGAGAACATAAGATAATTATGTGCGTATTTTCAAGTCAAATACTATGTATATTTATAGGGTTTATTTGTCCTATGAAGTTTATTGTAAACACTAATAATATCAAAAGCATATCAAATAATATAACTTACTGTCTATATGTTAAATTTGTAGAATAATAATAATAATAATAAATCAAGTACATATTTTACTTGATTCACTATATATTTTGTTAATATATAATATTAAAAGATGTTACAACGCAAACAAACTATCAACATATAATCACATATTTTATTAATATGGATTAACAAATATATCTCATAATATCTTTTAATCACTTTAGGTTCATCACTGAATGAATCTTAAAATATTCACTTATTATTTATAACGAATTTTATTCACGCATATTCTGTATACTAAGAGCCACTAGTACTTTTCCATTCCTACTTGTAGGTGTAACCTAATCCTAACCTTAATTTTACTCTTAAAATATGTTTTGGATAGTCCTCCCTCGGAGCGATTAAATATCACCTCTTAGTTGAGACTCCAAACTCACCATAAAGTTCATTTGAGCTTTCAAGCATATGGTTTAAATTGGAGTACTCTTCAAACACCTAATTAGCTTGTATTACCTGCAATAAAACTTAGCAACCCGTTGCAGCTCTACAATTTCTACATTGATAAGAACATTATTTGACCATCTTGCACATAAAAGCGGCGAAAAGAAAAAGTGGAGTTCAGACTCGAGAATGTGAGAAATCTATTCATTATATATCAATGTTCATTTTTGACTCTTTACATTGTAAAAAAAAAATGAGTGGAAAGTGAGCTTCAACTCCAAAACAAAACTATAGCAGCTCAGCTTCACTTTCTAACAGTTTTCTGACCAGGATTTGCCAGGACAACAAAAATGGACATACAAGGGAAGCTCTCTAATCCTAAAAATATCCCTGCGCCCTCTTTAATATGAAGACTTTACAATTGAATGCCAACGAAAGAATGAAAAAATAATTTTACATAATGGTCATGGCGATGCAGGGATATGACAAACAAGCTGTAGGATGGTAAACCAAAAACAAATAAAAAATATAGAAGGAAAAAGAATAAAAATAAAAATAAAAATGGATTTACAACCTTTGACAAGGACAACAACTGACTTTGTTGTTTGCCTTGAGGACTGATAAACACAAACTAAGCTTCCCTTGCCTACTCATTTAAAAATTGGAAGGCGGGATTCTCAAGCAACTCATCAGCCGATTTCATGTCTGAGAAATCCTTCTCTTGCAGTGATGTAGAGAGATCATCAACTGAGAAGGGGATGCTGTAAAAAGAAGCAAGTATCCGTAAACATGTAGTCATTAATCAACTATGAGATACAAAATCATGAATGTAGAATTGCACTAAAATTTGACCAAGAATTGATAGATCACATGAATTAAACGGGAACTACACGGTGTTAAATAAAGAAACTATGTATTAACTTTCCTCTATTGGTTATGATGGCAGATAATATTTCCCCTCCCATGTTCCAAAACTCAAAAGATATACTATGCAATCAAAGCAACATTGAAAGCGTTCCTTATACTAGCAATCTCACCTGGAACTGTCATCCAACAAGAAAGAATCACTCTGAGCATTATTAGAGTCCTCAGCCATAAGCACTCTCATGCTTGAAAGGACCTGAAGGGTGAATGGAGCATGTTATCACTCATTTTCCCAGTTATCAGAGAAAATAGGGAAGGGAAAGGGAAAAAAAGTTACATCTGGAGATACGCTTCGAGTATTGTAGTTAGCATCCCAATAAAGTGTACATATTCTGTACAGCTGCTGGACACTCATGATCTGATGCAAGAGTGAAGCGGGGACACAAGAGAAAAGGTATGAGACTAATAGATTCTGAAAAACGTGCTTAGGTAGACAGCAAGTGCAAACGTGAGAGATTAAGCAGTTGTGATCATTCATACACTAGTGCTTATTTGATCTGAAAAAATGGTTTTGATTTCACTTTTTACTATTTTCATTGTACACTTTCCAAGTTTATGTTTAGGTCATAAAATCAAGGCAATTTCCTCAACTTCTACTTGCAGAAACGTTTTCATGATGCCAAATACAAAGAAACAAAATCTAAACAAGAGATCATTTCAAGAACTCGTCATAAAAAAATTGCTCTTATAACAATTCATTATGTTATCAAAGATAGGGCATTTTAAACATTAACAAATTAATGGAAATAAGTTGCGCGCCCCATATACACAGATCTAGATAGATAGAGACTTACTGGGCATAAATCATTAATGATTTCATCATAGGAAATCCTATACTTCTGATGAATAACCTGTACAAAAATAAGACAATAATTAAACCAATAGATGTAATAATGTAATGTTTAATTTAAGCCATTGGATTTTGGTCATATCATAAAAAATTATTAGGAAAAATAGCTTAGTTTGTCACATTATTTTATTCAATTTCGACATTCGGTGTGAAATAGTGAAAGAGATGAGGAGAAATATCCCTTATGTTAAATACACACATAGGGTTCTCTATTTATAATAGAATAAATATGAGCTAAGCCCAAATACAAATGAATATGTAAGAATAAAATAAAATAAAATAAGAACAATGTTTCCCTAATAAATATATAGGGACTATGTTTCCCTAATTAACATAAACAAAATATAAACTAAATATAATATCTCTAACACTCCCCCTCAAGCTAGAGCATACAATTGTATGGACCAAGCTTGGAATAAATAAACTCAATTTGAAATATATATGATCTGTCTTCAAGGGTGAGCGACAAACAGATGCGCAATCACATGTTGACGAACAACTAACAACAATTTATGGACAGTGGTGGACAACTGCGAAACTTCAAATAGCACCATGAAACTTCAAGTGGGCTGACACTACAGGAATGATTGATATTACCGACGGCCATAATTCGTGGGTAATGTTTAAAAGCGATGAGGCTTGCATCAAAACTACAGGGATTGCCATCACTGACTGACGGGGCCTGTAGTGGCTAAAAGCGACAAAACTACAGGGAATGCCATCACTCACTGATGGGTTCTGTAGTGGCTAAAAGCAACAAAACTACAGGGAATGCCATCACTCACTGATGGGTTCTGTAGTGGCTAAAAGCAACAAAACTACAGGGAATGCCATCGCTCACTGATGGGTTCTGTAGTGGCTAAAAGTAGCAAAACTGCAAGGACTGCCATCATTGACTAGTGGAGTCTGCCTAACTTGGTTCATACTCCCCCTCACGACGAACGGCGGAAATGACGGCGCGCCGATGACAGACCGTGAAAGTGGAAGATCATAATGAGCTCTTATTCATCAAAGTACCCCAAAAAACAAAAACAAAGGGTTGGTCATAATTTTAGTGTTGAAATTTCTTGGTGTTAACCACTAATTGTCCTTGAAGACCTTTTAGAAAAGATAAGATAGCGGAAGCAGTAGAGGTAGGACTGGCAACAGATTGTGACAGTAGTGACTGATTGCAGTGGCGGCACAAGCAGCGAATGGCAAGAAGGTCCAATCAGTGCAACATGAGAAAAGGGAATTAGAACCCATTCGTGGAGGCATACACCAGAACGCAGATACGAGAGGAAGATTCCGCAATGCGAAAGTGTGCGACGAGAAGGCGAAGATGCTGAAGACAATGACGATGGCAGCAATGGCTGTTTTGAAGGGTCATACCGGAGAAAGGAAGCTCTGGCGAGAAGACCGGCAGTGGCGCGGTGTGATTCCGACACCGGAACAGCGACACGTGAACAGTACACGACCGAGATCTGTCGGATAAAGACAGTGCGTGGAGGCGCGTTGAGCGGAGACGGTGGCCGGAGACGATGGCTGGAGACGATGGCCGGAGACGACTGCCGGAGGCGGTGGCTGAAGACTATGGCCGAAGACGGTGCCGGCGACGGTGGCCGGAGACGGAGTCGACAGCGGTGGCCAATGACGGACGGCGGCGAAGGATGATGACCGACGGCGAGTAGCGGTGATGCACAGTAGAGGCAGTGGCCTTTCTTGGCTGAAGCAGAATGACATAGGTTGAAAGACTTTTAGTAGGGGCTGCCGGCGACCATGGCGGCCGGCCGCCGGCAGACAACGAAGGCAATGGTTAAAGAATCAGAGAACCTTGCTCTAATACCATGTGAAATAGTGAAAGAGATGAGGAGAAATATCCCTTATGTTAAATACACATAGGGTTCTCTAATAAATATGGCCTAAGCCCAAATACAAATGAATATGTAAGAATAAAATAAAATAAAATAAGAACAATGTTTCCCTAATAAACATATAGGGACTATGTTTCCCTAATTAACATAAACACAATATAAACTAAATATAATATCTCTAACATTCGGCATTGTAATTAATTATTCTAAATACAATTCTTCAGTCTTAAAATCAAGTTGAAAGTTTCACGGCACCCAAACTTTATAAAGATTACATTAGCCACATATAATTGATGAGGAACTAAATACACCACCTCGACACTGAAATCAAGGAACCTCCCCACGAAAGTGATAGCATGGGAATTTCACGTAACGAACTCACATAATATCTATAGTTATGGGCATAGTTATTGGCCCAACAGAAGAATTAGGTTAGGATTTATATCAACTTAGAATTTGGACTTGGGTTAAGTCAGATGCAATTGTTAGACGATGATTGCTCAAGTTAGTCATAGACTCAATTGATGAGAGACTAAACACCCCATCACAAGATTGCAATTAAGGTGGATTTCCAACATTCACAAAAAGGTAGAAGCTATAACTAACATAGTTCATAGAAAACTAATATTCATTACAAATATTACAAAAAAACAAAAACAAAGGGGACATAAACAGTGCTGTATTATCAAATAAGACACTTACCAAGAACCCAACAGCTTGTCTAATGTGCTTAAGCTCATCCCAAGATGAACCCGCATACTGCAAACCCAAGCAATTAAGTTAGACTTTGGAGATCAATACAACAAGTCCAGATAGCCAAAGATCAAACATAAGTCATCACTGTATTTTATTATAGCCTAAGCAATAAATATACTAACTAAAAATCTAACACCATAATACCATCAACATAACAAATTACCTCCTCTTTTGCTTGGCAGCACCACAACTCCAATTCTGCTAAACCAGCTTTCACATATTCCCCATTGGTAAATGTGCAACAATCACGACGTAGAAGAAGACTAGAAATAATTTATTGAAAAGAAAATGTTAGCTTTTAAGATTACAAGGAATCTTGCAATTATGAATTATTGCGTGGCAAAATATGGTAATTAGGCATTATATGATCTGCGTATTATGTAACTGTTATCCTTTGTATTTGTGGTTCTGACTATAAACAAGAGCCTCCGGTGTTAGTCAAGACACTCGGATACATTCACATCACATAACCTCTTACTTTTATTCCTCTTCAAAAAAAATGGTGCAAAACAATTCTTTTTTGTTATTATAGCATGTACAAAAACCACTTACCTATTAAAGAGTTGAACATTAATATATGAGAATGTTTGAGTGAAGATCTTTTGGATAAGGACTGGGGGTACCTGAAATCCAAAACATTATATCATAAGATGTTACATTAGATCACTAGATTCTGTTGTTTATTTAGGGTTTATTGGAGAACCCTACATCATGCTTTACCAAATTCTAGAAAATAGCATGAATTTGGACTACAGGGAAGTAATTGCTTAACACAAACAAGTTAATATGACATTTTGTTTCTTACAAAGTTTTCTTTCAGAGTACAGAGGAGAGTATTCAGTGATTCTATAATGCTCTGCCAATGACCCATGGGCGAATCTTTACCAAAGGATCGGCCAGAACGTAACACTCCCTTAGCTGTTCTTGGTGCCTGTATTTCAGCAATAAGATTAGCATGAGGATCAGAATCAAAAACACATGTGACTACAACGTTAATAGAGCCTGAGAATTCCTTTAGAAATTTCTAGAGAATATCTCCAGAAGGGAGATAGTATATACTATCCAGATCAGGGACTAGCTATGATAGCTCATACAGGATTTAAGACACTGTATCCAACTTCATCCATTAAGTAATAATAAAACAATTCAACAATAGTCCACCACATTTCAACAAACCTGGATACATAAAGAAAGCAATGATGCCAATTCTTTCTTCAAGTTGTCCCTAAGGATACCATATATTTTCTCCACATAGGCTGTGAGCTGTTGCTTGAAAAGCAAAGCAGGATATTTAGCTTCTACCTTGCGTACAACCTCCGATGGAGGGGTAGGAAGGCTGGCAGAAGAAGGAGATGAGCGAAAACCCTGCAATCAAACAAATTACAGTGACCTTTTCTGAAAGAGGGATCAGAATTAAAAAAATGCATGGAATATTCAATACCATTGTCATTCTCCCAAAGAGGGACGTTGGATTTGGTGGTTTTTTTACAGGAGTTGCATCAGCAGAACCACCAGATTTCAGACTTTGTTGGAGCAAAAACAATAGTGCAGACAAATTTGACAGCCAATAGGCCATAAGATCATTGTCATCTTGATTCTGGAAAGAGTAAGGAAGAAGAAAGACAAAATGTTACAAATGCTCCCATACTTTTCTTTGCAATACCATAAAAAAACATAACTATAGAATATAACATGCAAATTAGAATCACATCATTTTATACCACACAGAAGGTAAAAGCATAGTTGATTGTTCAACAAATGCTTATGCAAAGCTCTTGAAGAAAACTGGTTGGAGGGATAACTATAACAATTAAACCATGAACTAGCCCAGGGCAAAAGAAAAGAAAACTGCAATTGCATTTTACTGTTAACATATCTGAAATAGAAAACATATTCACACTCTTAAATTTGAGCTAGGCCTAGGTTAACCCCAAAAGTTAGATCAAGAGGTGAGGAATGCCCAAGCCTTTATAAGTTCTACTAGTGCTATAGCTATAGTTCATGTGGATCCCAAAACAACCCTTATGCCTAGGATTGAACATCTAGAGCATGGAGATTGTAGGAATTTATTATTTTTATTATTGATGTTGTTGTTAAATGTAACTAATGGGCCTTGGGCCATCTCTTTGTATTTGACACATATACACACACACTCCTCCGTGGAATAGACACACATAGAGATTATTTTTGTCTCTTCACCATATATGTCAACATGGTATCATAGCCTAAACTAGATTTGTGCCTTCCTGGAGGACCCACTATTCATTAATGTAAATGTTTTATGGCAATCATGCTTCATTACGATTGCCAACCTCTTTCTTCAAGATTCTTCAAGATTGTTATGTTGCCTACATAAATCTTTATATGGTCTCAGGTAGTCTCCCAGGGCATGATTTGGTAGATTCAATGTCGTCCAACAATTTGGTATGACTAGATGCAAGGTTGATCATTCAGTATTTTGTTGTCCATAATTGTTGGACATATATACTTTGTAGTGTGTTGATGACATTGTTTTTACAAGTAGTGATTATCATGGCAGCCTTCAAATAAAACAACACCTATGTCTTGACAAACTCATATTTCTTGGGAATTAAGATAAACAATGGAATTGTCATTTCTCAAGGGAAGTATGCATTGAATATTTTTGAGAGGGAATTGGACTAATGAATTCCAAGTCCATTGACTCACCCATGGATCCCAATTCCAACCTTCTACCTAATTAGGGGGAGTTCACACAAATGATTCTTATATGTGATAACCAAGTTACCCTGCATATTTCCTAAAATTTAGTATTTCATGAGAGGCCAAAACATATTGAGGTAGATCGTCACTTTATCCAAGAAAAGATTGCATCTGAAATTGTTAACTCTAATGATCAATTGGTGGCAAGTATCTTCACTAAATCATTGTAGGTTCTAGAATTGATTATATATTTGTAACAAGCTTGGTTTATGTGTTAGAATATTTACCCTATTTATCATGATTATATTGTGTTTATGGTTACCTTATTTATCATGATTATATTGTGTCTATGGTTACCTTATTTATCATGATTATATTGTGTCTAGGATTACTCTAATTATCATGATTATATTGTGTCTAGGGTTACCCTAATTATCATGTACTCTTGGATCAATTTATTTTTATAAATAGAAGATTATGAGAGGGATCTTTTAAGCCCTCAAGAATTATTTTACAGTTTCAATCTCAAGTTGGTATTAGAGCATGTTTTTTTATCCTTTTCTACTTTGTCTTTGTTGCCGCCGGTGGCCGTGGCCGCCGCCATCGACGGCCCCCTAAAAGTCTCTTTTTCAACCTTTATACTTCAATGGATAGTCTAGCTAATTGCCCTAGCCTAGTTCGTCTTTTAGAATTCAACTTTTAGAATTCAGCTTTTGAATTCTATTTTGTTTCTAGACCTCGCTTACAGTGCCTCGCCTAGCCATGGTCTTTCGGACCAGTACCTAAAACTGGTGCCTTCCATCCTATAATACCCAATCAAAGACATTCTCATTAGCTTCCAATCATCTGCAGAATTCTTGTTTGTTTTTTATCTGCTGTGAACCATTGTCTTTGGCCACCATCGCCGACCACCATCGCTGGCCACCATCGCCGACAACCGTCGCCGGCCACCGTCTCCGGCCACCTTCGCCTGTTGTCGTCTCCGCCGCTTGTGCCACCGATGCACCGACACCTAGTCCTACCTTTATTGCTTCCGCTATCTTCTCTATTCTGAAAGGTGACATCATGTTGCACCTAGAAATCAATTTACTCAAAAATTGTGATGAAGACCTCTCATTAAAATATGTATGGGGCCTTGGCCTTCAATCTTCCTTCATTGTCGATTTTCCAGACATTCTTTAGTTGGCATTTGATTACGGTTATGCTTCTGGCTCTTCTCCATCTCGAAGAGGTGGAAACCAAGCACCCAAGCACTCTTCCTTTCCTTGCCATTCCGCTGATGCAAAGCCTCGTGTCCAGCACCTTTCTATCTCCACCGATGTGTTTCTTCCCCTTGTGCACCATTGATGTGTCTCCACCATCATTTTGTTCAAAATCTTGAAAACAAAAAATGACCGCTCTCGACGCCATTGCATCACCTCTTCCTTCAATCGTTATTGTTTCTTGGGCTCCGGTTTAGCCTATACTTCTTGTGATATAGTGCTAAGTATCACTGTTAAAGTTATACTTCAGTTGCAGCAGTTACAACAATTTATTCTTTTATTTAATTTCTGTTTTATTTTTTTAAAAAGATGTTTGACTGTTTCAAACAGCTTAGTCAGTTTTAGATATTTTTGGAAGTTGTTAAACATGGAATTGTGTCCCATGTATTCCTATTTTTCTGCTTTATGCAGTTGTGCTGCAGTTTGAATATTTGGTGTATTTAAAGCATTCATCAAATTCAATAAAATAAGAAGCTTTTACTCCAAACATCTCTAACAATCACCATTTGGGAGTAGTCTAGCAGAGAACCTTTGGGCCTCCAATCCGTCTTTGGCTTTTTGATGCTATCTGTCATCCTTATGCTTTGTAAGTTGTAGCAGTTGTGATTCTTCTGTTAGGTGTCATTTATTTACAAGTCTCCAAGGACAGTATGTGGTTAAAACCAAGGAATTTCAACACCAAAGTCATGGGTTGAAGGTTGCTCGGAGATCTATTTCTGGCGAGATTCAAAATCTTAGTCAACAATTTCACCAACCCTTTGTTAGTATTAAAGATATTATCTTTAATCTTTGACAGTTAGATTTGTTTTTGGGTCCTTTGATGAATAAAGAAGACTATTATGATCTTCCACTTTCATGGTTTGTCATAGGCGCACTGTCCTTTCCGCCATTCGCCATGAGGGGGAGTATGTTTCCAGCTAGGTCTTCAAGCCACTGTAGACTCCACTAGTCAAAGATGGCAGTTCCTGCAGTTTTGTCACTTTCAGCCACTACAAGCATCATCACCCCATCAGTCAAAGATGGCAGTCCCTGCAATTTTGTCACTTTCAGCCACCGCAAACTCCACTGGTCCAAGATGGCACTCCCTGCAGTTTTGTCGCTTTTAGCCACTACAGGCCTCATCACCCCATCAGTCAGTGATGGCAGTCCTTGCAGTTTCGTCGCTTTCAGCCACTACAGCCCCATTCTTACTTGATGGCAATCCAATCCCTAGAGTTTGTGATTGTCCTCCTTTGTCAAAGCCATCCTACTTGAAGTTTCATGGTGCTAGTTGAAGTTTCGCAGTTGTCCAACACTGTCCATAAACTATTGTAGTTCTTCAACTTGTGATTGAGCATGTGTTCGCCACACACTCTTGAAGACAAATTATATAGTTCAAATTGAGTTTATTTATTCCAAGGTTGGTTCATACAATCTATATGCTCCAGTTTGAGGGGGAGTGTTAGAATATTTACCCTATTTATCATGATTATATTGTGTCTATGGTTACCTTATTTATTATGATTATATTGTGTCTAGGATTACTCTAATTATCATAATTATATTGTGTCTAGGGTTACCCTAATTATCATGTACTCTTGTATCAATTTATTTTTATAAATTGAAGATTATGAGAGGGATCTTTTAAGCCCTCAAGAATTATTTTATAGTTTCAATCTCAAGTATATGATTTATATGGACCAACTTGAAGGCAATGTTAAATGTAACTAACGGATCTTGGCCATCTCTTTGTGTTTTCTATGTATACATACATACATACAGCAAGATTATTTTGTCTCTTCACCTTATATCCCGACAGTTATTATTGCATTAGAAAAGTTGGGAAGCCAGATAGATTTCATAGGAAAGCTGCTTAGTCATGTAGATTTTGGGACAGCTGAAGGTGGTCCAATATCAAATCTATGATAGGCTTTGGATCCGTCTTGAATTTGAGCTAACATAACTCAAGTCCAAAAGCTAGAATAACTAGTGTAATGAACATTGTAACTCACTCCCTACTAGAATACACTGCAATAAACAGATAGGTAATATTGCAATACATTAGACTAACTATTCAATAATTTATAATGTACAAAATTAGAATAACTAGTGTAATTATGGCATGGAATATGGCAAGGATAGGTAAAGGCTCTAATGGTCTAAAATATAATATCAAAATTTTAAGCTATTAGGTGATGGTTCAATCTAATAATTTTCAAGGAAAAGTTACCTGAATTGCAGAGCCAATCATCTGGATAAGGCGATCAAATACACTTGTTCGTTCAGCCTCAAATGATTTCCAGTGGAGGAGACATTTATAAATGGTAAATGCAGCAACAGGCTTTCCATGATGGAAACCAATATTTCTCGTAACACAGTTCACAAGTGCATCAACATTCTCCTACAGTGAAAAAAGTGTTAAAAATTTGAACATACTTACACGAAGAAAAGATATATTACACGTCAAAATTTTAAGCACACACATGCTGACGCTCAATGAAGGATCTCCTCAATTTCCCATCAGATTCTGTACCAAACTTCTTCACTGGTGTGACACTCTGTGCTTCCTGCAAACAAGAATTTAAATTTCATTGAACACAACAGATGGCTAGTAGTGGATAGGTACTAGAGTGTAGAAAGCAATGTACTTACAGAAGTTTTATGATCTTCACCCACATGGTGACCATTTTCCAATTTCTGCTGAAAAAGATAAAATTCCCAAAACTTTAGACTTACATACAGAGCATGAAGACATACACACATTAGCAAGTACAATTTACCTCAGATATGTGGGTAGAAAGGTGTTCTGACATTGTTTTTGATGAAGAATTTAGCAGAGACTGTTGCCGTAGAACCTGGTTTTCGGATTCCATGTCAGAGAATTTCTCTTCGAGCCTATGAATATCAATCAAAACAAACAATGTTCATGGTAGTGCAGAATCTTATAATTCCAAGTAGAGGCTATGGATAATGGCTGTTAAAAGACTGGAAATAGTAATAGTTCAAATAAAGATACCAAAAAACCTTTGATCCCAAACAATACCTCTGCATAGCTGTCTTCAACTGGATTATTTTTGATTCAGCATCCAAAGTCTGCTTCAACCTCTCTTCACTAATTTTGTTTGCCTCTTCGTATCTCTTTTCAGTTTCACCAATTTTCTCTTCCAACGAACTCACCAGGGTCTGTAATGAACTCAAGGAAGCTCAAAATTAATAGAAAGAAATGGCACCTATCTTTCCAAAAATGTGAGAAATTCATAGTAGACCAAAATAGAAAGAATTTATTTCAGTGAAGAGGAGATATTTATGCCCATAATCAGCTCACCTTGAGTTTCTCATTTTCACTAGTTAGCTTCTCCAACAGAGCATGGTCAACAACAGGAACCTCCTGTATGACAGGTGCTCTCTCAGCTTCTCTTTTTGCAGCCTCTCGTTCCTTTTGAAGTAATAACTTTGTTTCTTTGAACTGAAGTTGCATCTCTTGCAAAGCAGATTGTAGTTTTTCATTTTCTTGTGTTTTTGATTCTTCAATGTCAACCTACATTTGTTAATAGAGATTTAACAAACATAGCAAGGAAAGATACTACATAGTATGTGCATGTGTGAACAAAAATAGGCTTCCACCAATTATACAAATTAGGTTCAAACAACCATTTAAAGTATCTAAAGTAAGAATTGTTATAAAGTTAACAGATTGTACCGCAACATTTATTTTAAATTAATTGGAGTGCTTGTCATAATACAGGAAAATTGCCAGTTGACCACAGTAAAATTGTTTGCATGTTAGAACTGACAATAATAATCATTTACCCTCAAGCGTTTCTCTAGCTGCAACCTCAATGTGAGATCTTCAACTTGCTTTTCAAGCTTATTTTTGGCAGCTTGTAGAGCTCCAGTTTCTCTTGCAGCCTGAAATTAATAAAAAAGATTTCAATTGCTGAATAAAAGCAAAAAATAAAAAAACATCTAGTAATGGTAACATGTAAAACAATAAGAACTATATAAGAACTCCCTTCCCGATAAATACTAGCATATACCTTGATTGTGACCAAAATAATTGACTTTTTAATGTTATGATTTTCAGGCTAGTATGAGGAAGGTTTAATGACCCCACATAGCAGTACTCCTAACGCACCTTCTCTAAAGACAATGTTATACCCAAGTAAACCAAAAAGTCTACCACTGGGATTGCCAGGTGATGGAATCTGGTCTGCCAATCTTTCAGAGGTGATGATATGTAGAATTGACTAATTGTAGAAGGCGTACAGTTTACAGTGACTAAAGGAAAAGTACATGTGTGAATGCTGTACGTAGATGATGAGTCTATAACTGAATCTTTAGGGTATTAGTTAACTATAGTAAAGTTAGTTAGAGAATGATCTAAGTACATCATTCACACAACATGCCTATGACAAGGAAAAGAAAAAAAAAATTTAAAGACAAAAGAGTTGAGTATACAGGAGTAGACAAGGAATCTTAGATAATATATTGCTGAACTTTGGTTCTTTCTTGCAATAGTGTATGGTTTTTCCCAGTTACATCCCAATGTACACATTTTATGAGAAACAGATTGGTGTTTACAATTTATTTTTGTTAAAATAGTTTATATTATCTTCTGAGCAAAAGTTGTTTTATGTTGTATCCATCTGTAACCTAAAATACTGGGGGAAATTTATTTCTTTCTCTTTCCTTAAGCTTCTATTGTAAGCCACCTATCCTTTTTATGTGTGTGTGTAAATTTGAATCATTAGGGAGATCTAAGTTAAGATCTCTCGACCTCTTTTCTTGATATATACTCTTTCAAGTTTGTACTTTCCGGTGAGAAAACATCTTCACCATCTCTAACAGCCTTCCCCAACCATCCGATGTCACTGGATTACTCTCCAATGACCACTGATTAAGTGTCTCTTCAAGCGACACCCAACTTGACAGGTTTGGTTCTCACTCACGCTCTATTAATCGAAGGTCTAACAACACAACTCCTCTGTTTACAACTCTTAAAAGTTGAAATCTTCACAAATCTACTAAAGCCTATGCTATGGTAACTACTCTATCAGGTGCGAAATTTGATAGCATTTTGTTTGCCAAATTATTGTTTGTTGTAGGAACACTTTTCTGCGGTATCTATTTCGAAAATGGAGGTAATGAAATATCACAGCAAAGCTAGTATAATCATTGTACTTGTTCCAAGTCAAAATGTTGCCAATTGCAGCTGAGATTTAATGCAGCTAATTAAGTTTAAAGTGCTGTTATTCATGCAGTGGCACAATTCGTATGTGAGCCTGAAATAAGAAGAGGAACCTTACTTGATAGGAACCCAGAATTGAAAAGAGACAAAAGAGTAATATTCTTGATTGCATAGACTGTATAGAACACAAAGAATAGGAGAACACTCTCTCCTCCAAGGGTTTCCCCTTCACAAAGAGCCAAAGCTCAATCTACAAGATTATCCCAAAAGTCCCCTCACACAAGAGCTCCCTGCCTCCTTATAAAGGGCCCCCCAACCAACTAACCAAACTAACAATTAATTTCTAAACTGTTTCCTATGTCCCGCACCAATTACCCATTATAACCTATCACATTATATCTTATCATTACATTCCTGCTGCAAAACAACCTTCTTCTCAAGATTGCAACCGTGAAACTTGGTCTCATGCATCTTCGTCATCATGTTATCATATGAAGGAAACCCACTGGCTACTCCAATTCAGGTCTGGAGGCTTGGGTGGTGGCAAATCCTCCTTCAATGACTTCTACTCTTCCTGGATTCTTTTAGCCCAATTTTGTGAAATCCTCATAATCTCATCTCTAACTTCATAGACTCTTATAGCAACAACACTTTCGGCAGCTGCTCCATCTACTTGCAAACTCTCATGTAAAATTTCCACACTCCCAATTTGTGTTACTGCTGCCCAACTCTCACATAGCATGCTTCTCTTGTTCCCTTAAACTCTCTTTAGTAGATTTGTTGCTAGAATTTTCAAAGAAAGGTTCTTGGATTTCTGGTGCCAGGTCTTGAACCCTTGGACTACATTTTCTTCGCTGTTTGAGTGTACTTTTGTTGATCCTTTGGTGTTCTGAACTTCAGAAACATTTGTTGCCCCTTTTGTTTGACCTTGGGTATTAGTCCCTTCATTAGTGGTCAACTCTTTTCTTTTCACCCACGAAAAAATTGGGCGTTCCTCACTCTTCCTAGCTCCAATATTGTTAATGGCATCCTCTTCTCCTTTTTGCTCCCAATTGATTGAATTGTCTCCTTCACCTTAGTGTTTCTTTGCTTTCTTGATGTCTTGCAAAAGTTCCTTTCTTCTTTCCTCTCTTACTCTGTAAACAAACTCAAATGGGTTGCTCCCTGACACCACTATCTTAATCCCATGCCTCAACAACTCTTCCCCCTTCTTCATTATTTTGACATACACACCACAACTACCACACTATCTCCTCTAAAAACAACAGCTTTTGCAACTTTCTCAGTAGCAGTCACACCTATGTCTCCATCACAATTTTTGTCATTGTCTTCCTCTTCACTTATATTTTCTTCTCTCCTATCCTACCCTCTAATTCCTGCAAAACCATCAACACTCAAAACAGCAGCTTCTGTTTCTCTTTTCTTCTCTCTATTGGTTGAATTTTCTCCTCCATATGAGGTTTTCTTGGCTTTCTTGATGTCTAGCAAACTATCTTTCACAACATACCTACCTGTTTTTCCCTCTTTCTTTCCTTTCATGACAGATTTCTCACTTCTTTCTAAGCCCTTTATGAGAATCCTAATTTCTTGCCGCATTTCTTGCATATTTCTTCTCCATTCTACCATGCTCATTTTCGGTTCTGCCTTGCTCATTTTTTGTTTGTTGGTCCTCCTCTCCAAGGTATTGTCTCTTCCTTCCATGCTTACACCCTTTCTTGATCACTTCTTGATATGCAACCTTTGATTCGGAGGGTCGGACCAATTGATAGGAACCCAAAATTGAAAAGAGACAAAAGAGTAATATTCTTTATTGCATAGACTGTATAGAACACAAAGAATAGGAGAGCACTCTCTCCTCTAAGAGTTTCCCCTTCACAAAGAGCCAAAGCTCAATCTACAATATTATCCCAAAAGTCCCCTGACACAAGAGCTCCTTGCCTCCTTATAAAGGTCCCCCCAACCAACTAACCAAACTAACAACTAATTCCTAAACTGTTTCCTTTGTCCTGCACCCATTATCCATTATAACCTATCACATTATATATTATCATTAATACGGTTCTTATGAATAAGGGGGACAACTTGACAGGTCTTACTTCTGATATTTAGTCTTATTTATCAGTGTTAGAATTTAGGGTAAAATGATTCATCTTATTATGCTAAGAATACAGTCTATATATACAAGGCTAGAAAGTTATTTTAGGAAGTAGAATAATAGCTCTTAGACAACCAGATCCCTATGATTCAGGGATATCCCCATCATTATCTGTAATTATAATCTGCTAAATAAGGAAATAATAAAACACAAATCCTGATAGAAATAATACATCTAATAAAACAGATTCTAACACTCCCCCTCAAGCTAATGAATAGGTATTTTCCATTCCCTACTTGGAAACAATACTTTCAAAATTGTTGTTGTTCAACCTATTCATTAAAATATCTACAAGGTTGTCTTGTGAGGATACATAAGGAGTGCAGATCAAACCACTATCTAACTTTTCTTTGATAAAATAACTGTCAATCTTAATATGTTTGGTTCTATCATGTTACACTGGGTTATGAGCTATACTAATAGCAGATTTGTTATCACAATAAAGTCTCATCGATTCATCCAATTTTTATCTTAAGTCATCAAAGATGATCTGCAGCCAAAGTAGTTCACATATCCATTGTCCCATTTCCCTGAACTTTGCTTCAACACTAGATCTGGCTACCACATTTTGTATTTTACTCTTCCAAATCACAAGATTCCCTCCAAGGAGAGTGCGATATCCTGTAGTTGGCCTTCTATCCACAATTAACCCTGCATAGTTTGCATTTTTATATGCTTCCAAACTTACATTCCTATTTCGTTCAAACAAAATTCCCCTGCCTGTGGTCCCTTTCAAATATTGCATAATTCTTAGTACGGCATGTAAGCGAACCTCCTTTGGTTGGTGCATGAACTAGCTAACTAGACCCATAGCAAATGCAACATCAAGTGTAGTGTGAGATAAATATATCAGTCTGCCAACTAGTCTTTGATACATTTCCTTGTCAACAGCAGTACCTTCTACACTTCCCAATTTTAGGTTTGGTTCGATTGGTTTGTCGGCTTTCATGTTGTCTTACTAGTTTCTTTCAACAAATCAATAATGTATTTCTAGTGAGATATGAATACTCCCTTTTTAGAATGGTCCACTTCAATTCCTAGAAAATACTTCAATTTTCCCAAGGTCTTAATTTCAAAATTCTTGGCTAGATATTGGCATAACAGTTGTTGCTCCTTCTCATCATCATCTGTCACTATAATATCATCCACATAAACCAGTAATATTGTCACTCCCCTTGACTTAGAGTGTTTAATGAATAGAGTGTGGTCTCCTTGACTTTGTTTAAAGCCCAGACCTATCATAACTTGAGTAAACCTTCCAAACCATGCTCATGGTGATTGTTACAACCTATACAATGCCTTTTTTAGCTTGCAAACAGTGTTGGCAATTGTTTTCCCACCATATCCAGGGGCAATTCCATGTAAATCTCCTCTTCAATTTCTCCATGGAGGAAGGCATTTTTAACATCAAATTGTTGCAAGTTCCACCCACAATTAGTTCCTAGGGATAATATCACCGTAACTATATTCATTTTTGCAACTGTAGCAAATGTTTCCATGTAATCCACTCCATAGGTTTGAGTGAATCCCTTAGCTACTAACCTTGCTTTGTACTTCTCAATGGATCCATCAGTCTTGTATTTTATAGTATATACCCACTTGCACCTTACCCGTTTCTTTCCATTTGGGAAAGCAACCACATCCCAGGTACTATTCCTTTCTAATGCTTCCATTTCCTTATCCATTGGTTGTTTCATTTTGCCACTCAATGCCTCAGATAAAGAGGTAGGTGTGGTTGTAGTGTTTAGGCTTGTGAGCAAGACTTTATGGGTAGGTGAGAAGCCTTTAAAGGATACGTAATTGGCTAAAGGGTACAGTGGCTTGGTAGTACATTTCCTAGTCTCTTACCTAAGGGCAATTGGAATATCTAGGTCCTCATAAAGAGGTGCTGAACTGGATTCAGGTTTCTGTACATTTGGAAAATCAGAGGTTGTTTCATTTTGCCACTCAATGCCTCAGATAAAGAGGTAGGTGTGGTTGTAGTGTTTAGGCTTGTGAGCAAGACTTTATGGGTAGGTGAGAAGCCTATAAAGGATAGGTAATTGGCTAAAGGGTACAGTGGCTTGGTAGTACATTTCCTAGTCTCTTACCTAAGGGCAATTGGAATATCTAGGTCCTCATAAAGAGGTGCTGAACTGGATTCAGGTTTCTGTACATTTGGAAAATCAGAGGTTGATTCAGTGTATATTAATGGGTTTGGGGTAGTTACCTCATGTAATGTTAGGTTGGATTGCCGGATATGGACAGATTCTGGAATGGTCTTTGTCTTTCTTGTATAAACCAATTTTTTCCCAAATCTTACATAGATGATGCAACAGATGAAGAAAACAAAGGAGGAGTGATTCAACTTAACCAGGATGAAGTAGAGCAAATGAGATTATCCTTAAAAAGATGGATAAGTCACGAGGTAGTTGTTCTCTGACACATTCAAGTACGTTTGGTGAGTTTTCTTCTTTTGGACTTAATGCTTCATATAAAAACCAAAACCCATATTCGATACTAGATTTTGGGGCTACCAACGACATGACACCCCTACCTAAACATTTTTCAACTTACACCCCTTGCCCTAGCAACAAGAAAATATCCACAGCTAATGGCTCTCTTATGACTGCAGCAGGTCAAGAAGAAGTCCAAATAAGCAAATCCATAACCCTTAAAAATGTCCTTCATATTCCTAAATTGTCAATTTGATTTCCATAAAAAAACTCATACAAGATCTCTCATGTAATGTTATTTTTTATCACAATGTTTGTATTCTACAAAACAAGTACTCAGGAAGGACAATTGGACATGCTAAAGAATGGAATGACTTGTATTACTTGGACTATCCAAATTTGCCACCAGACCTAGAAAACAACACATCTTTTTTCTCTTATTCGATAAAGACCAATAGGGAGAAGGTCTTCTTACATCATGTCACCTTGGACATCCTTCCTTTAGGGTCATAAAATCGTTATTCCCTTCCCTTTTTAGAAAATAGAAGTGGTAAGTCTCAATTGTGAAGTGTGTGAGCTTGCTAAGCACAAACGTCTTCCTCCTCCAGTTAGTAATAATACAAGCACTTTTCCCCCCTATTTAATTCATTCTGATGTGTGGGGTCCCTCAACTGTCCCAAATATTTTTGGTGCCCATTAGTTTCTTACTTTTATAGATGATTGTACTCGTGTCACATGGGTTTTCTTACTAAATGGGATTTTGCTGAGAGGAAAAGGGGCACCTTCTAGACCAAACTTAGGCTCTTCTTTTTCAACATAAAGTTCCTTAAAGGGTTTTTGAGGGAGGCAGTTCTCACTGCCTGCCTGTTACCTAATTAATAGACTACCTTCTAGTATATCTTCCAAGAGCCCTATGGAGGTTCTGTCCTCTTTTTATCCAAAAGTGTCCACATCCAACCACCTTGTTCCAAGAATATTTGGGTGAATCTCTTTTGTCCATGTCCACGATGTTGATAGAGGTAAACTTGATCCTAGAACCTTAAAATGTGTTTTCGTAAGATATAGATCAACACAAAAGGAATATAAATGCTATCACCCACCATCCCAAAAATTTTGTGCCAAGAGATGTCACAATTTTTTAGCACAAAAGTTACTTCAACCAAGATCATCTTGTGGGGGAGACTGCCAGATCTCCTTATGGTCTGATACCATGTTATAATTTAGAGTAGAATGATTCATCTTATTATGCAGAGAATACAATCTATATATACAAGGCTAGAAAGTTATTTTAGGAAGTATAACAATAGCCCCTAGACAACCAGATCCCTATGATTCAAGGATATCCCCATCATATATTGTGATTATAATCTGCTAAATAAGGAAACAATAAAACACAAATCCTGACAGAAATAATACAGCTAATAAAATAGATTCCAACATTCAGTAATTATAACTTACCACATTAAGATTAAAACATTTAATTGATCGATTCAAGTGTTCTTTTATAAGTGAGGAGGAGAGGAAATGTTACCATCTTAAGCTTCCTTAATTCTTGTCGAGCAACTTTTCCTCTCCATGCACATTGTGTTGCAATTGCTGCCTTCTTTAAGTTCGTAAAACGACTGAGTGCTAGGTATTTCCTGCAGTGGCTCTGCAATACACAAAATAATCGTAGTTGCAAGCATAAATCACCATGAAACAAAAATATATTAAACAATGAAAAACCAAGCTCATCAACAATGATTTTGTAGAGGATATGTCGACTTTGGAATTAGACAATAAGAATTCTGAAACTATTTAAAACATGCTACACCAATGTATTTTCAAAAAGTTTTACCTGAATGACAATAGCAGCCTTGGTTTGCTTCCTAAAGCGCAGCTCACTACGAGCAGCCATCCCTCGCATACCAGTCTGAAGGGAAACAGCCGAGCTATACAATTCTTTATACGCCTTTTTGGCAACATGCATGCGGAAAAATCTCTGAATCATCAGACTAGAAGCCTCCCGTCGCAGTCCTTCATAAACTTGCCGAGCAAGTTGTCCTGTAATCACCACAAAAAAACTCATGAAACTTTCCAAATGAGTTTTTCTCTGAATTCAACTAGTGAGCTAATGTTTCTAAGAAACAAGTAGATACCTCTACATGCAGCTTGAATCTTTATAGCAGACAAGCGTATTGAGACAAAACTTCGGCTGGCCAAAAAGGTGCGAACTTTTCTCTGAATAATGCTAGCTGACTTTCCTAAGACCTCACTTCTACGAGTATCTAGATCTGCCATTTGACCAGCTCGAAGAAACACTTTGGTTTTACCAATCTGCAGCAAGAAATAGTACAATAAACCACAAAAACTGAATATAAATTTGTAAAGAAAATAAGCAAATTTATGGTTTTACCTCATTTAACAATTAAAATTCATTGTAGTGAGTACAGATGAACATAAATAGAAATTTATTACACACTTGTCAAAGATATAAAACAGTTATAATTCCTAAACCAAAACTACATTTCCAAGAATACTGCCCGAAGAATGGCAGTGAAGGGTGAAAAAGGAAGAAATGAAAGGATATTGCTGGTCCCAGCAAAAACTCCAAAGCTGTAACAAAAAGGATGAAAATAACTAATACATCATTAGTTTCCAATAAGTGTAAGAAAATATTAGAGATTGTATTTTGCCAATACTCAGGTCAATGAAGATTACTTAAAACAAAGCATTTTTTTATCCAAGTTATTCTAGGTAAACGGAGTAAACTCCATTGATTACACTCAAATTGAAGATTAAGCCTCTAAATAAATTAAACGTCTGAACACATGTAAATAGTTACCTGATAGCCCTTAAGTCCAACCTTCTCCAGAATCCTCTTGCAAGCAGTGACCTCATCAGAACTAACAAGTAAAAAAATGAAATAGATTAGGTTTTCAAAATATCAAAACTAATGGAACCAATAATGAAGATTAACAACTTAGATACCTCCCGTCTATAGCTTCAGGTGCAAGAAGTCCGAATCGATCTGCAAATTCATCAAATGTTTTCCTAGTCGGATAACCAGCACAACTTATCCTAATTGCCTCCATAACTCCCTACAATAGGATTAATTAAGCAATCATTATATAGTCACACAAGGACAGAGTATAACTTCAATTGCAACACCAACTACATGGTCCAAAAACAGGAAAAAGAAGCATCTCTTACCCCACATCGCAATTGCTGCAAAACATTTTTATTCTCAAATATTGCTGGCTTAAGAAGATTATTGGGTTTAACACATCGAATGTAGTGTGGCTCAGTGGCACTGAGAGTTTCAAGTAGGGCTTGCAATTGTTGCTGCATGAAATGTCAGATTTCAAAACTGCAGAAGTTAAGAGACTAACCATGCATCTTTAAACAATAGGGAACAAAATAACAACCTTAAACCGGGAACCTATTGAAGAAAACTTTGATTGTTTGGACGATTCCTCAGGTGAAGGGGGGAACAACCCAGACACAAAGGGGCATTTTGACGCATAAAGAAGTGCCTGGTGCTCTGCAACAACGTAATCTTTGTTCTTGTCCAGGAACAATTCAGTTTGATAGGTGACCTAGAATTGACACAGATCACATCAAGCATTCTGGTTATTATATATGCAGAAAAAAAAAGTACAAATTTTCCAACTTACATCACCCGCATAATGGCAAATTGTGAAGTCACTACGTGACAATTTGGGCTTGCTGAACCTTTTATGATTTTTGAATGTCTGATACAGCTTTTGGGCAAAAGTTTCATGTGTTGATCTAGGAAACATACTGCAAAATGAATGCATATATAGCTTATCATCAACAAAAATTTAAGAATATAGCAGAATAAAATTAATGAATTCAGCAAGCAGTATTGTTAGGTTCTTGGATCAAGAACCTGATAGAAAACACTCCTCTTTGCCCAACACACACACAAGAACACTGAATCACTTCTTTATTCACAGAACAAACCAGATACAATGTATGAGAGCCTAACCTCCCCCTGATCAGGACAACTAGTTCCTGTCAAACAATGATATTTACTTCGCTAACCCCCAAAAAGCTAACAATACAATCCTTATATACAACTCCCCCCAACAACCTGTTCTAACTGCCAGGGCAGTTAAGCTAAACCGGTCTGTGTGTCGGTTTTCCTTCTAGAATATACTAATAATGGTCTAACAATACCCCCCTCTCCTGAAACAACCTTGTCCCCAAGGTTAAATTCAGGGTATTGTTCCTGGATGGTAGCCTCGTCTTCCCAAGTCGCACCCTCACGGCCTCCTTCTTGCCACTCTAGCAACACTTGTGGTATTTTCACTTCACCCAACTATCTTTGCCTCCTTTCCAGAACCCTCACCGGCCAAAACATGGGACCCTCTACCTGCAACTCCTCCAGTAATTCTTTTTCTTCCCTCTTTTCTCCCACAGCCTTTTTCAATTGAGAGACGTGAAAGATTGGGTGAATCCTAGATGTTACTGGCAACTGGAGATGAAAAGCAACTTTTCCCACTTGTCGTAGCACCTGGAAAGGTCCAAAATATCTTGCAGATAATTTTGGATGAAGACGTGTTGGCATGGAAGTCTGCCTGTGGGGCCTGATGCGCAGATAAACCCAATCGCTCACCTTGATATCTACTTCCCTCCTCTTCTTATTTGCCTGAGCCACCATTGCATCCTGCGCCTTTTTAAGATGTTGCTGTAACTGTCTCAACGCTTCATCTCTTGTCATCAAATCCTGCGCCACGGTTTCAACAGTTGTTTCTCCAAGAATAAACCGACTCAAAGTAGGTGGTGGATGACCATAGACGACCTCAAAAGGGGAGCATCTCGCTGCAGCCTGGTAACTGGTATTATACCAGCATTCTGCCCAAGGTAATACCGTCTTCCAACTCCTAGGTTACTCAGAGCAAAAACACCTCAAATATCCCTCCAAAATCCTATTTACCACCTCGGTTTGACCATCAGTTTCCGGATGATATGCTGTGCTCATTTTGAGCTGAGTCCCCTGGAGTTTAAAGAGCTCCGTCCAAAACACACTGAGAAATAAAGGATCCCGATCACTCACTATGGATGTGGGAATACCGTGTAATCGCACTACCTCTTGAGTGAACCTTTCCGCCACAGTACGAGCTGAATAAGGGTGCTTCAAAGCGATGAAATGGCCATACTTACTCAATCTATCCACCACCACCAAAATAGCGTCAAAACCCTGAGACTTGGGCAGCTTGACAATAAAATCGAGGCTCACTTCCTCCCATATAGCCTGTGGAATTGGCAGAGGTTGTAATAAACCTTGGGGTGATGCAGCCATATACTTATGCTGCTAACAAATCACACAGGCAGCCACGAACTCGGTCACATTCTTCTTCATTCCCACCCAGTACAATGATTGTGCGATTCTTCTATAAGTGCGGAATACCCCTGAATGACCCCAATGCTGGTTACATGGAATTCAACCAATAACCTTGGAATCCAGCTAGAATTTGCCGACAACACCAACCTACCCTTATAATGCAGTCGATCCTTCTCCATTGTGTAAGCTGCATGTGTATTCGGGTCCCTCCTTACATCCTCGATTATCTTTCGAAGTGTGGCATCCTCCTCTACTTCCTTCAAAATATCTTGGTAGTCATGCCAATAAGGTCTGGATATAGTTTGTAAATCCAGCTCCTCCAAATCTCCTTCTCCTTTCCTAGATAAAGCATCTGCCACCTTATTTGTACTTCCCGGTTTGTACACTATGTCAAAGTCATAGCCCATCAATTTGGCTATCCAATTCTATTGGCTATAGGTAGTAATCCGTTGTTCCAACAGATATTTAAGACTGCGTTGGTCGGTGTATACCACAAACTTTCTCCCCAACAGATACGGCCTCCAATGCTGGATGGCCATCACCAAGGCCATTAACTCCTTCTCATAGATTGATTTACTCAAAGCTCTCTCGGAGAGGGCCCTGCTGAAGAAAGCAATGGGCTTCTTATTCTGCATCAAAACAGGACCCACCCCTCCCCCCGAAGCATCACATTCTAGGTGGAACTCCTGGGTAAAATCAGGTAAGGCTAGCACGAGTGCTGATGTAATGGCTGACTTTAAGGCTGCCATGGCTTCTCCGGCCTTCTTTGTCCATTCAAATCTCCCCTTCTTTAACAACTCAGTCAAGGGGCGGGCCAGCTCCCCATACCTCTGTACAAACCTTCTGTAATAGCCGGTCAAACCCAGAAATCCTCGCAGGGCCTTCAAGTTCTTCGGTTCTCCCCATTCCACCACTGCTTTGATTTTATCATAATCCATCTCTACCCCCTGCTCTGAAATCTGGTGGCCGAGATAGTGCACCCTTTTCTTTCCAAACTCACATTTTTTTGGATTTGCAACCCACTCTTGCTGTTCCAGTAGCTGCAACACCATCTTCAAATGTTTCATGTGTTCTTCCCAAGTAGAACTATAAACGAGGATATTGTCGAAGAAGACGAGCACCCACTTCATCAAAAATGCTGCCATCAATTCGTTCATCGCATGCTGGAAGGTTGTCGGTGCGTTCGTGAGCCCAAATGGCATCACCAAAAATTCAAAGTGGCCTTGATGGGTTCTGAAGGCAGTTTTCGAAATATCCGCAGCACCCATCCTTATCTGATGATAGCCTGCCTTCAGATCCAGTTTGGAAAAATACCTTGCTCCCTTGAGTTCATCCAATAACTCCTCAATGACAGGTATCGGAAACTTATCCGGGACCGTGGCTTTGTTTAGAGCCCGATAATTGACGCAAAATTTCCGGCTCCCGTCCTTCTTCACCAAAATTACGGGACTTGAGTAAGGGCTCTGGTTGGGCCGAATAATACCCGCTTTTAACATATCTGCAACTTGTTTTTCAATCTCTTCTTTCATGAGATATGGATATCTATATGGCCGGACATTTATAGGATTTGTCCCTTCCTTCAGCATTATCGGATGGTCCATAGCACGATGTGGTGGCAGCCCCTCTCTCTCTTGGAATACGCGTCCGTGTGCATGCAAGACAGCTCTTAATTCCACTTGCTGTGTTGCTGTCAAATCACTCGCCACCTCACCCTCAACTTTCTGCTCCACTCCACCTAACTCCCACACTAAACCCTCTGTTTCCTGCTCCACTCCACCTAACTCCCACACTAAAGCCCATGAGTCACCATCTGCTATCTTCCACAACTCCCTAGGTTCCACCAGCTGTCTTGAATAGGCTGGGTCTCCTCAGATAATAATCTTCTCGCCCCCACGCAAAATTTCATCGTCATCTCCTTCCAATTGATCATTACTTCTCCCAGTTTGGCAAGCCAAGCAATGCCCAAAACCACGTCCGTACCCCCCAATTCAAATACGTAAAGCTCCTCCTCCACGGTGGTGTCACCCAAACATAATCGGACACTCTCACATCTCCCCCGTGTTACCTTCTTATGCCCGTCACCAGACTAACCGTGTACGTCGGCGTCTCCACCACCAACAGCTTCAACTCCTCAACCACCCTCCGGCTAATGAAGTTATGGCTCGCTCCACTATCAATGAGAACCACCACGCGTTTTTCTCCGATCAACCCTATCATCTTCATCGTCTTCGGTGGCGTCAACCCCTCCGCAGAGTACGCCAACAACTTCATGGGTTTCACCGACAACTCCACGAGTTTCGTCTCCTCGCCAACCTCTTCCTTCAATTCCTCGACCTCGTCCTCCGCCAGCAGTAACACCCTCAAGCTCTTTTCCAAACACCTATGACCGGGAGCGAAAGGACCCCCACATTGGAAACATCTCCCTTCGGCCCTCCTTCTCAAGTACTCGGGGTAAGGTAAGTTCCTTACCATTCTTCCTCCACCATCGCCTCCCGCCTAGCGACCCCCCTCGCATTGTTGTTTCCAGTCATCGTCGACCCCTCACGACGGGTTGCGCCTCCCCCTTCTGTACCACTGGGTCGATTTACGGAGTTGCGATCTCCGTCTCCCCGAACTATCGCCGTTGTCGCCCGTACACTCGTCAGGTTCACTCTCCCTCCGTTCCAGACTACTCCTCGTGCCCGATTCATCGCATCCTCCACGTCTCTCGCCACCCTCACCGCGATCATAAAATCTTGGGGATCTTGGATTCGCACCTGCCCCTTTATCTCCTCACGTAACCCAGCTAGAAAGAACCCCAGTATCAACTCCTCCGTCAACCCCTGGGTCTATCCCAATAACATCTCAAACCCACGGACATACTCCTCCACCGAGCCTTCTTGCCGTAATGTGGCCAACTGTTCGTAAACAGTTCCCCTAAACCCACCTCCAAAGCGATTAATCAATCCGGCCTTCAGACCCATCCAAGAACAGTTCTTGGTCTTCTCCCTCCAATACTTGAACCAGTAACTGGCACTCCCCTCCATGCTAATGTAAGCCAATTCCACCTTGTCTTCCTCCGCCACTTTCTGTATATTGAAGAACCGTTCATCCCGGTTAATCCAACTATGTGGTTTTGCTCCCTCAAACGACGGTAATTCAACCCTTTTCCTCCAATTTTGGGGAATTCCCCCATCATCGCGCCTTTCCTGACTATCGTTCACCGAATTGCTACTTCCTTCAGAGCCACCCCTTGATTATGGTTGCCTCCATTATTGTTCCCTCCGTTCATCCCTCTCATCAACTGTTGTAAATCACGCCTTATCGCCTCTGTCTCATCCTTAATTCCCTCCACGGTAATCTCCAAATTGTTCAGTCTCCCCTCCGTTTGACTTTCCATCGCTGATTCCCCTCTCTTTGGATCCGGCAGGTCGGACCAAATGTTAGGTTCTTGGATCAAGAACCTGATAGAAAACACTCCTCTTTGCCCAACACACACACAAGAGCACTGAATCACTTCTTTATTCACAGAACAAACCAGATACAATGTATGAGAGCCTAACCTCCCCCTGATCAGGACAACTAGTTCCTGTCAAACAATGGTATTTACTTCGTTAACCCCCAAAAAGCTAACAATACAATCCTTATATACAACTCCCCCCAACAACCTGTTCTAACTGCCAGGGCAGTTAAGCTAAACCGGTCTATGTACCGGTTTTCCTTCTAGAATATATTAATAATGGTCTAACAAGTATTGAGATATTAAGACCCACAATAGCAATTCAAAGGCACAGTACAAAGTATGCTTACCAAGCCTCATCAAGAAGAGCAATAATGCCTCCAGGTTTCTGAAATTATATAAAACAAATAATGACAAAAATAAATATACAAATGACAATATGGCACAAACACAATTTTGTTGTCAGCAAGTAAAGAATGTCAAAATCATTTATAACACACTGACAAAGTACTAACATGAATTTGCCTACACAAAACTTGAAAATATATTTTCAACTTTCAAGGTATTCATATTTTCCCATCCCCTTTTATATCAAACTTGCTATCAAAACCTACTCGCTTAATAGATGTAAACAGACAACTATAACATTTTTATTTTTAACCATCAAAGAGAAATTGATCCTTTTATGTTGACCATTTGACATCAGGCAAATTATATCAGCAGCTTGAGTTTGAATTGATCACATAAATCACATCAACAGGTATTTTCAAATTATTCCCTCCATTTTGAACAAATATGAGAAGAGAAATTTAAAAAGGGTATGGAGGAAACACTGAATTACTTTAACTTTGTAGTCAACACAACCCTTGACCCTCACCCTTCCTAACACTTGATATTTAGCATACTTTCTGGAAAGCATCTACATTTACTACATCTAGTAAAATGAATCTCAAGGTATTTTGTATCCCCTATCTTCTATATTAATCTGGAAAAATGTCTGTCTTCAAAATAGTAATTTAATTCTGAAAGGCAACTCTAATTATAGTGACTAGTCATTTAAAATTTTATAAATTTATCAAAAATTTAGTTATTGTCAATGTGTAATTATGTGAAATTTTAATATTTATTTTTCCTATTTTCTTCCAAAAATTAACCAGCAATCTCTCCAGCATAAACCAGCAAGCAAGCTACAGCATCTCTCCAGAATAAACCAGCAAGCAAGCTAGTCAGCTTTCAAGTACAGCCACACATATTACAGTGGGCTTTAGAACCTACCAAATATAACCTCCCTTCACATTCAATCTATACTTTTTTTCTGAGAAAGGAAACTTTAAATTTAACTCAACCTCACAAAATAAACTTGTAAAATAAAGTAGCACCCACATATATAGTATAATTTGGTCATATTTCTACTCAATATGAGATCTCTAATACACCCCTCACAATGAGAACTAAACATCTTAAGCATAAGACTAAGTATTTGTGTGGCTGAATAGCAATCCAATATCGAGTTACATGATACCTTGTTAGGATAAACTTTGATATCATCTTAAAAAGTGCATTTAAATCTAACTCAACTTCTTAAAACTGACTTTTAAAGTGAGTTAGCATATACTTATATATCATAATTTGATCATATCTTTGGTCAATGTGGGATCAACAACATTTTGAAAAGAAAGGAACAACTTAATAAAAGATTGGTACAATATATAAAGCCAATCAACAAAATGATTGTGGAGTAAGAAGGAAAAACCTTTTCAATGAGATCTAGAATATCTTGATTATCAACAAACTCAATGTAACTCCAATCAATCTCCTCTTTTTTGTATTCTTCTTGCTCCATTTTGAAAACATGCTGCACATCAAGCATTTTGATCATTGCAAGAGCATGTGTAAAATGAGTAAAAATAACAAGTATCCTCATCAAATATGAAAGATAGAGCTGGCAGAGCAACCATCAAGAACATAATCTTTATTTCCAAACAAACCTGATTAAAATGTTGCTGGAGTTTTTCATTGGTCAAATTGATGCAAAATTGCTCAAAACTGCAATGTACAAAGAACGAGGTATTGATAAAACATACGTGAACCATCACTATCAAAATTTCATCAGAATTGCGTTTAATCAGTAATATGCTTAGGATATTTTTAGGTGGCAAAGTGGACTAACTCATAATTGAGTGCTTCAAAATGGAGTGGAGCAATATGATAAAAGAATGCCAAGCCATTTTTTTATAAGTCACATGGTAAATAATGGCGTGGAGTGGATTAATATACCCTTTCTTTGATGTTCACTCAACAAGATCAACCCAAGTTAATTACAGAACAAAAGGGGCACCAGTAATGCACCTGTTAGTCTTGAAACTCTCAAAACCATAAATATCCAGCACGCCAATTAAGGATGTCGAATCAGGGTCTTGTCCAATAGAATTATTAATTTTATCTACCAGCCTGCAAAAGATGACAGAAATTTACAGAAGTGGGAACTTCGAACAAATTTGACCAAATTTGTCAGTAAATCTATCTTAGGGCCCAGACATCATCTTCAAGCAACCCACTCCAACTTACCAATCAAACAACCTCGTGTACACAATCTTAGCCAAAGCATCACGGCTGAGTGCAGCAGATTCTGGATCTAGCCATTTTGTTATAGTTTCATCACGAGTAACAATTACACGCTTACAAAGAGAATCTTCAAGTGCCTTTGCATCACACCTGAAAAATATAATGACAAGAAGTCAAATGGAAAGGGTACAAAATGCAAGCCTACTAAGAGATTATATTTTAACAAATGCAAGCTTGCAAAGTTGGCTCACATGAAAAGTTCGGCAGCAGTATGTAGATGGAACCAAGATTTTTCATCTTTGGGCACACTTGAGTCCATTTCTTTCCCTTTGGCAAATTCAATGTTGCCAAGATGCAAAATTGCAGCAACCACTCGAAATATTGCATCCTGCACAGTGATGGTGAGGGAAACAAAAAAAAATCAAGCATTGGAACACATATTTTAAGAATATATTCACAAACTTACAGAAACTCCAATAAAATACCTGCTCCTCAGAACTTATTCCAACAACGTCCATTGCCCTCCTAGTATCACGATATTCTTTAGACTCATCAACCCCTTCCAACTCAAAGCAATCTGTTTGATTCAGATAATGAAATTCTCTAGGATTTCCTAATTTGAACTTCTGAATATCCTGCCAAAAGCAAATAGGGAAGGTCAAGAAAATATAACCCAAAGAAGCAAAGCACAGACTTTTAATATTAACAGGTAACACCAACATCATTTTATAATTAAACCAAAAAGGACACATCATATAAGTTGAAAAAATATACGAGATGACAAAAGGAAGGTTGCTCATTCATAATTAAGGTCTATATATTATAAATTGGTTTTCAATTCTTTCTGTCAATCTAATCTTGATTCTACACAACACGCATCTAATTACCTCTGGAGGTGCAGCACAGAGCATATAGAAACAGTGATAGTTCCTCTCTGGATCTGACACCTGGCAAACACGTGATCTTTCCAGCAGATAAGTTCTGATAGCAGCCCCAGATATTCTTCCACTCTTATCAAATTGAATCTCCACAAACTTACCAAAACGACTAAGGTGACAAAATAGCACAAATAAGACAGGAGCAAATTTTTGCAAAACTAATGGAAGGAAAAAAACTACTTACTATAACTTCTCACCTTGAATTATTGTTTCTAACAGTCTTTGCATTGCCAAAGGCTTCTAGAACAGGATTGGACTGTCAATGGGGAACGGGGTAAAAAGGCCAACTAATAAGATAAGCTTTTAACAAATTTAAACACTAGCAAAGGTAAGAAACAACATAAAAAACTTACAGTAGCCAACCAGCAAGCCAGAAAACAAATCTATAAAGGATTAATCCCTTACCTCCAGAACTTTCTGCTCAACTGTTCTACCTTCGGCAGCATTATTGGCTCTCCCTCCCATGTAAGCAAGATAGCGCATGAGTAACTTGGTGCTTTCTGTTTTCCCAGCCCCACTTTCACCACTAACCAATATTGACTGGCTGATTCCCTCATTAATCATAAGTCTAAATCCATAACAATTTATACTGTCAGACTTGCAATTTAATAAATTACCTGTTTGCACAAAAAGAACAAAGTTACCTATAAGCTGCATCTGCAACAGCAAAAGGATGTGGACTTAGCTCACCAAAACCTGCTCCTTTATATTGTGCCATCATATGGCTATCATATAAATGAGGAAGCTTTATGAAAGGATTCACAGCAATCAATATATTCCCGGTGTAAGTCTGGAAGCAAAATTTGGAATGAGGTAATGTCAAGTAGAGATAAAAACATTAAGATACAAAGGAGACTGTTTGGAGGGTTGGCATCTGAAATACGAACATAAATTTCATTGATATCGTATCTTGATCTCAGATTATCCAGGACACCAGGTTCATGTAGATAAGCAAGTTTTGTCATATCATCCACTCCACATGGTGGGGCTTCAGTATCTTTGTGGTAAACACTAGAAGGTTTAACAACAACCTGCAAATTTCAAGACAGACGCATGATTCACAATGTTAAAATATCATCAGACTCTTCCCAGTTTTGACTTCTGACTTCAAAAATGTAAGCCTATTATACACCAAAGGACCAACAGGATACAGCAACCACTAAGTTATCTTATTTTTTTCTGCTTCTCTTAAATATTACCACTAGTCATTTATGTTTAAAGCACTCAAAGCAATAGATAAATTTACAGGACAAGAATAGGATTGAATTTAACAAATATTAAAGCATTCTCACCGTCTTCCCTGAAGTGCAAAGGACTTTGATTTCTCCTCCCTTAACCTCCAAGACCACACCATCTATCCAGGCTTCTTGAGAATCCTCCACCCAAACATGGGAACCTACTACAGGATTGGCAGTGGCAGCCTACAAAGCAGACAGTGTCAACTTAAATAAACAGGCTTGAAAGGTGGCAACCCACAGAACCCATTCCCTCTCTAACAAAAGTATGAATAATCAATCAACAAAAGAGAAAATCAAACAAAAGGAAAAAGGTAAAATAAACTTCTAAGTCTCACAAATGAAATTGAAATGTCTCTAAATATAGTAAGTCTACCTCCACACATAAGCACACTATAAAGCAATGAATTATGATTGCTTATTTTCGGCAGGTAAAAGTTACATTACTTTAAATAACCTAACAGGATTGGCTCGTTGCAATGGAAATTTAAAATGACGGCTGGAGTTCTAGTTTTTCAATCTTAACTTCCACAGCTCAAGTACTCCTAAAATCAACATGTACTGGGTGCATACTCATACTGAGTATGCATGGCTATCGAAATGGTTCATTTCTATCAAAATTTGAAAAGACAACTGGATTTATAGTTCTTCTACCTTATCTTCCGAACCTCAAATACTCCTAAAATCAACAAGTATTGAGTACATACCAATACCAGGTATGCATTGGGCACTCATGGGAACCTAAAGTCAAGAGCCCAAGAAGAGTTTGGACAACTTGATTCCTTGAAAGATAGATAGATGGAACTACATAACAAAGGAATGGTGGGTCATGTATGGTGCCGCAATTCCCAATCTTCTATCCATTGCATTGAAACTCCATTCACATTCTTCCTCATCTTCTTGTCAAAGAATTTAATCTCCTTTTATGCTATATGTTATGCTTATTTGCGTTCCTTTAGCATTGTTTATATAAACTTCTATTTTTCTTTATTTTGTAGACTTTTTATTTACATAATGTATCTGTATCCTAGATTTTTATAAAATTATATTTGTCTTTATATGAATATATTTTATTCATATTTCTGTATCAGTAGATTTTTAAATTTCTTGTATCCCATACCCCTGTGTTTTTACCCGCTGACATGATCCATGTCAGCACAACAAAGGTCTAAACTCATCTGGATGTTATACATTTCCTATTAAAAAATGGTATATGTAGAAAACTATAATTATAAATCTTTTGCATGTAAAGTAATCAATTCAATGAAGGATAAACTCAATGCCCCCAATTTAATGTCTTAGCTTTCAGCTATGGAATGAAAAGCTGGTTACAAAAAAAATTAGAAGACAATATATGAGAGCATCTAGGCAACACCCTACATTATATTAAATTGAACAAGAAAACACAACAGAAAAACACTCAACATATAACCAATGGAAATAGGCAAAGACTACTGTAACCAATAAAAATTATTATTCTGAAAAAGATAGATCACTTTGATAACACTGACCATGAAGATATAACTAAGCAATTAAGTGCCACATATAGTGACAAGCGTAGGAAAGAAGGACTACGTCTGTCCTCTTAAACCATACAAAAATCACATATACTCCCATTAAGTTAATTGGAGTTAATCACTAGCATTTTCCAAGAACGAGACCCAAGTTGCCTGACCATTTTGATTGAACTTTTTTTTAGAGGTTGAGGGGGCGGGATCACATATTGTTCCTTTATAATTCAAAATCAAATTCAAATGCCAAAAAAAAAACATGTTCTTTGCGTTGAAAATTCCTCTAAAAAATCAGTGGTGCAACAACACCACCGCAACAAATTTATGAAATTGAAATTAGCGGTCCATAGCCTAAGGCTCCCAGTTCAGAAAACAGACGTATAGATTTGTATCTAGCTAAATCACATGCATCCTTAAAGATTATATCCAAAAAAAGTTAAAAAAAAAAAAAAACATCAAAAGCAAATTGACAGCAATAAGCTTCTGAAACGATGTGGCGCAAATTTGAACTCCCTGTTGCTTCTAACAACTTAGTCAAATAGCAAAAAACACCATCCACTATAATAGGACCCCTACAATGTCGCTCGGAAATTAAAAAAGAAAAGCTGTACATTGTAAAAACAGATATAATAAAAAAAATCCCAATTCTACTTCCATGTAATAACAGATCAGCTGACAAAAAATAAAAAAAATATATCTAAAAAAAAGTAAATTTTCTTCACAAACGGAAATTTCAATAACGGAACACAACATGACTTCCAATTGACTCATAGGAGATCAAAAAAATCAGAAGAGCGAGAAATTGATACCATTTGCTGTTGACTGATCGGATCGAAAATCTCGCGGCAGTTCTGGATCTAGCTCGCTGCGCTACAGCTCCAGTGAAAAACTCGAAAGATCTTCGAATTCGAGAATGATGAAAACTAAGGTACGAATTGATATGCTCTATCTACCGAGTGAAAAAACTATGATGATGTATTATTGTTATAAGTATATATAATATATACTGATGAAATTGAATTGAATGGAATGGAATTGAATTTGAAAGCTTAAACCCCTCTACAACACCAAAACTTTTGAAGAAGAGGTTCAGCCCTTCGTGTTCTTCGTCTCTTCTTTTCTTCTTCTTTTCTTCTTTCTCTTTCTTCCACCATCTTTTTCTTCTGCTATAAGTTTATTTCCTGTTATTATTAAATTTATTTCCTGTTATTATTATTATTATGAATTAAGGTAAATTGTCCCATTATTAACTTATTTAACTTAATGTAAAAATAAATGTCAAATATATTGTACAAGGGGTCTATTTTTATTACACAGTGGTATCCCTGTTTCACCCCCTTGGATTGCAGAAAATTCCTGCTATGCCATGGGTGTTTTGTTTCTGTGACACTGGATTTAAGACACGATTATGAATGAGATTCTTTTTGTAGAAGTCTTTGTCGGCTAAATTAAATAGACAGCCTTCATTATCATTATCTATTATTTTTTTTATTTTTTTTATATTGTTTGTTTTTTTATTTGATTTTTTAGTTATACATTTGTTAAGTCTTGTACTAAAACAATATAATTGTCTTAACCATAATACAAATACTTTTATTAATTTTTTTGACTGCGGTTTGTAACACTAAGGAAAAATAAGATAGTTAAAAAGTGATTTAAAAGTCAATTATGTTTATTAAAATAAAAAATAATATATTAAATAGAAGTTAAATGTAGCACTGTTTATTATTAGAATTTATTATTATGAATTGGTAGTCATGTGTCATGTGTCTCATTGTAAGTTGGGAGAATGAAATTAACATATATGTTAATTAAAGTAAAATTAGAAACAAAATTATTAAAATAGAATATTATTATTTTGTTTGAAAAAAAATTAAAGTAAAACAATAATTAATTATAAGATGCAGGATTATATTATATATTTAGAGAAATAATTTATATTACATATTTAGAAAAGTAATTTATTTTTCTTCTAATTAATATATATATATATATATATATATATATATATAAATAATAATTTATGGAACAACTTTGTTTTGTTGATTTATGATATATTAAAATATATTTTTGTTTTATTTAAGAACATGGAATTATGGATTTTAAAATAAATTGGATTTGTTAAGTAATATTATATGTGAGAACCTAGAAAATAGAGTGTTAGAGTAGATAGATGTATTAAAATAATGAGATCGAGTATTTTATTTTAAAATAATCTTATAATATAACTAGAATTTTATAAAGCTCGTCTCATTATCTAAAACATTATATATCTCTTTAAACTCTTTTCCTTCATTCTCTCTTTGACTTTTTCTATTCTTTCTCACTTTCTGGTCCACTATTTGACAATTAGGAAGTGCTTAGGCAATCCCTGAGTAGAAGGCTACTTATCTACCCGATCAGATTTTCCATTAGAGCAAGTTTCGTGCTCTTTTTCTTAGTTTTTCCCTAATATGTAAACATGTCAAGAATCTTTTCTTGCATGTATGAATCAATCTTATTCTTTAATTCTTAGCTCAATTTAAATTCTAAGGTTGGTTTTCTATCACCAATTGGTGAGTTGTAGGTTTTTGTAGAGTTGTCTTGCGGTGCAAGTATCGATTTGGGATTTTGTAGAGCTGTTCGGATTTCTACAAGGTAAAGGGAGCTAGAGTTCATTAAATTGATAACTTAGTGGTATATATTTAGTAGTTGTATGATTTTGGAGTTGATTGCATGGAATTGATATTTATAGTAGGTAGAAAGTATGTATTTTGATTTTTCTTGAGTGTGAAATTGACGAATGGCAATAATGAACTACCTTTAAATGATGGTTGATATGTATGGGTTGTGTAGAATGGTTGGAAATTGGTTATAAGGTTGTTAGATTGTAAGCTAAGTCTTAAGTGTCAAGTTCTAGGGTAATTTAAGGAAGTGGGGTAGTGAAAATGAGAATTAGAGGTTAGATGCTCAATTGGCCTATTGGAGCAACTTGGGTAAGTCAAATGTGACTTGCTTGAGTCCTTAAATTGGTAAAAAATGTGTCAAAAGTGGTAGATTGGAATTTGGGTCTATAAGTTGTGATTTGAGAGGTTTTGAAGTAGTAATTGGTCCATAAACACTTTAGAATGATGGTAGAAAGGTTTAGAAACGCTTAGTCAAGTCTAATTAGGTATATAACACAATTTAGGAGAGTTAGAAGTTGGGAAAAATAGTTAGAATTGGTAAAAGAGGTTTGAGTTGCATAATTCGTGCTACAGAATTATGCAGACTCGTTGAGCGAATCAATTCGCACAACGAGTGGTCATAGCGAGTTGCTCTCTGTCTAAGAAATTTGCATAGCGAGAAGGTGCGTTGTGCGAATGGTTGTGGGGTTTGCTCTCTGTTTGATGATTCGCACAACGAATCAGTGTGTTGAGCGCTTGGTTGTGTTTGGGGTCACTGCCAAATTTATTCGAATAGTGAGGGATTGCGTTCTGCGAGTGTTTGGGGGGTTTGGACCATTGTCTAGACTTTCGCATAGCGAATTGGGGCGCTATCCGAGGGGTTGAGGTCTGGTACCACTGGGAGTTTATTCACTCAAAGAGGTAGGTCGCTTGTGAGAAACATCTAGTTCTAATGACCCTTTTCTTGATTTTCTTGTTTGATTTGAATGTTGTGGTGAATGATTTTAGATGATGTATGAATGTGTAATAAGTTATATGAATATCAAGTATTCGAGTTGTGATTCAAATGGTAATAAAGGATGTTTTCAAAGTGATGTGGTTAGTTTCAATATGGAATCTTTTGGTGAGATACAAGTTTGTTTAGAATGAATGTAGGAGCTCAGTCTTCGCGGTTATCCTGAAACTCTAATGGTCTTTCACTCTCAAGTAGAGAGGATTGAACCATGTCGTGAGGAGTAGCAAAAGGTCTTAGTCTTGGGAGCTTCTAGTATGCCTCAAGTCCTGGAACATACTAACCTTGTGAGTATGGTAGGATGAAACCCATTGGCAATGACTTTGCAAATCATGTGGGTGTGAGGAGAGGGAGAGAAAATCTCTGTGGAGTAGGCACTAGAGAGGGATGACCATGTGGTTTAGTTAGTATAGTCTAGCCTGTAGATATTTTGTTTTATCTTGTTTGTATATAAAGTTTAAATTTAAAGTTATTTTGGATAACTGTAAGTTAGATTTTATAATTATTTAACTATTTTATCTTATCCTTCATGTGATGACTCTTATATATAGTATCTATGCTATATTTTGGGATGTTACATTATATATATTATTTACAATATAATTTCACACTTAATATGGTTAATATATAAATGAATATTTGTATTCAATGGTGTTATAATGTTTAAATATTATTGTATGGAAATAAGCATTTATAAATTTTGATATTAAATATAGTTTATATAGGAACTTTTTATAAGATTATAATTGTTTATATATATATATATATATATATATATATATATATATATATATATATATATATATGGTGTGTATTATTATTATTATTATTATTATTATTATTATTATTATTATTGTTGTTGTTGTTGTTGTTGTTGTTGTTGTTGTTATTATTATTGTTGTTGCTATTTTTATAAATATTATTATTATTGTTGTATACCTATTATATGTTGTAATTAGTGATATATAAATTAAATATATTTTTAAAATAAATATGTTAATTGTGAGTTTCTTTTATATATAGGTAAGTTAGTTGCGAGTTTTTTTTTATATAGGTAATTGTAGTTTTTATAAACCACTTATTTTTTAGTTCTTGGTGTATTTACTAACGTTTTTCTTAAGGTCTTTTAACTTTCACAAAGCTTTTTTTTGAAATTGTTGACAACATAATATCTATATCACTCTGGTTTTTTATAATGACAACACATTTTTAATAACACATGTATTGCAATGTGTTACACTGTGTTACACATGTGTTACATGTTCTAATCTTTAAATTGATTGTTATCTTGATGAACATGTTTGTATGAAATCTGATATATGAATGCATATTCACTATTCTTTAATATTCTAGGTTTAATACCTATTTTGGTCCCTCTTTTTGGGGGGTTTGTTCAAAGTGGTCCTCCCTTTTTTAAAAAGTTCAATAAGGTCCTACTTTTTGCAAAAGCTGTGCAAGTTAGTCCTTTTTGCTAACGGCGTTAATTCTGCTAACGGCGGAGCTGCCAGCTGGCAAATATTTGATGACTTGTACAAATAAAATTCGTTTTAGTCCTTGATGAGTCGATATTTTATTGATTTCACTTAGCTTATTGTACTAGAATTAATCAGGGAATGATGCTTAAATGTCCGGTATTTTCCCGTTTTTCATAATTATGCTTAATTTGACCGGAAATTCTAATTTTAATTAATTTGAATTTTCTGAGCTAATTATTTGCATTATTATTTGTAGGGAAAATTTTTGGAGATACAATTTGGAGCATTGGGAAGGGGACAAAATAAATTCAAGACTCTCATTTTAGACATTTTAAATTTTAGTTATCTTGTAATTTAGTAGTTTAGGATTTTTAGACAAACTTTTATATTGTGGGCCAATGTTTGCAAATTCCATGATGAGCCCAATTGTGACACATGGCAGCTAGGTTTATTTTAGAGTGGATCCCACCCTAATTTTTGGAGGAATGGCCTTAACAAAGAGTGTAGCCGTCATTGGAGAGGACAATTTTTTTCTCTGCTGGAACGTTGGAGACCATTTTTCTACTTAGCTGGAAACGTTTTCCATGGAGCTTTCATTTGCATGGTTGGATTTTGGCTGAAGGCAAGTGTTACGGTCTGGACGAGCGTCGTTCCATCTTTATCAATTTCACTCGCTGCATTTACTCTTCTTTTAGATAAAGAAACGTTGATTAAGGCACATGTTGTCACGGGTTTGCTAAGTTTCAATTCTTTAGTTTACTTGTTTTTACTTTGAATGATGGAACTTGGTGCAGAGGTTTTATTTATCTAATGTTTTTCTTTTTGTTTTTTTTATGAAATCAAAGAGTAAATTAAGTGAGAATTTAATGGTGTTGGACGGTGATAGTACTTCATGGTAGCCTTTTTATTTTGCCTTCAAGAATAAAAAAAATGGATGAAAGTTTGATTCTTTTCTTTAACCTTGGAGTTGCCGCTTATTGCATTTGGAGGGCACATCACTTTTCTTTTGAGAAATCTTGAGATGATGGGACATTGCGGCAGCTGATTGTATGCAATTCCTTTTCTTTATTTCCTTGACAATTTATAATAGATTAGAGTGGAGTAGGTAGTAGTCACGTTGCATTCAACCTTTTTTTTTCTTTAATTTTATTTTTGCTTGCATTTATTTTCTTTGGAGAAGAATTGGTAGCACGTTCTGGATAGGTGTAGGGGTGATTATTTTCTCCCAGTAAAAAAACCGTCAATGTGGAAGCATGGTGCGTTGTTGCTGCCACGTCAAGCATGGAAGGAAGATTTGATTTCATTTTGAAAGAGAGCTGCACCAACGGTGGTCCAATTGGAAATTAGCAACATGGTCAATTGATTTTGGAGAAATTGGAATTGTGTTACGGCTGGATGGCAGTTTTAATATTTTGGATTTACAATTTAAGAAAATGAATAGGTTTTGGTGCAAAGATGTCACGGCCATGGGTTCCTTAGGTCATTTTGCAATTTAATTTCTTTAGTAGATGCACATGTAGTCACGGTAGAAGAAATTTATGTTTATTTATTTCTTTTGCTTTTAAATATTTTACATCATAGGTTGAGTTGTTTCTCATATTTTAAATTTAGCTTTGCATTTTAATGGCTTTAATTGTGGTTAGACATTTGATTAGTCTATTATTAGGTTGGCATTTTCACTCTCTGGACTCGATTTTAAAAACATAACTGCAACCAGACCAGAGATCCAAATGCTACACTTTATATATCAAATGAAAGATAATTGAGTCTACTTTCCAGGAAAAAAAACCGCATGTCATTTAGAGCTTTGTAGAAAAAGTTATGGTTTTAAAATCGAGTCCAGAGAGTGAAAATGCCAACCTAATAATAGACTAATCAAATGTCTAACCACAATTAAAGCCATTAAAATGCAAAGCTAAATTTAAAATATGAGAAACAACTCAACCTATGATGTAAAATATTTAAAAGCAAAAGAAATAAATAAACATAAATTTCTTCTACCGTGACTACATGTGCATATACTAAAGAAATTAAATTGCAAAATGACCTAAGGAACCCATGGCCGTGACATCTTTGCACCAAAACCTATTCATTTTCTTAATTGTAAATCCAAAATATTAAAACTGCCATCCAGCCGTGACACAATTCCAATTCTCCAAAATCAATTGACCATGTTGCTAATTTCCAATTGGACCACCGTTGCTGCAGCTCTCTTTCAAAATGAAATCAAATCTTCCTTCCGTGCTTGACGTGGCAGCAACAACGCACCATGCTTCCACATTGACGGTTTTTTTACTGGGAGAAAATAATCACCCCTACACCTATCCAGAACGTGCTACCAATTCTTCTCCAAAGAAAATAAATGCAAGCAAAAATAAAATTAAAGAAAAAAAAAGGTTGAATGCAACGTGACTACTACCTACTCCACTCTAATCTATTATAAATTGTCAAGGAAATAAAGAAAAGGAATTGCATACAATCAGCTGCCGCAATGTCCCATCATCTCAAGATTTCTCAAAAGAAAAGTGATGTGCCCTCCAAATGCAATAAGCGGCAACTCCAAGGTTAAAGAAAAGAATCAAACTTTCATCCATTTTTTTTATTCTTGAAGGCAAAATAAAAAGGCTACCATGAAGTACTATCACCGTCCAACACCATTAAATTCTCACTTAATTTACTTTTTGATTTCATAAAAAAAACAAAAAGAAAAACATTAGATAAATAAAACCTCTGCACCAAGTTCCATCATTCAAAGTAAAAGCAAGTAAAGTAAAGAATTGAAACTTAGCAAACCCGTGACAACATGTGCCTTAATCAACGTTTCTTTATCTAAAAGAAGAGTAAATGCAGCGAGTGAAATTGATAAAGATGGAACGACGCTCGTCCAGACCGTAACACTTGCCTTCAGCCAAAATCCAACCATGCAAATGAAAGCTCCATGGAAAACGTTTCCAGCTAAGTAGAAAAATGGTCTCCAATGTTCCAGCAGAGAAAAAAATTGTCCTCTCCAGTGACGGCTACACTCTTTGTTAAGGCCATTCCTCCAAAAATTAGGGTGGGATCCACTCTAAAATAAACCTAGCTGCCATGTGTCACAATTGGGCTCATCATGGAATTTGCAAACATTGGCCCACAATATAAAAGTTTGTCTAAAAATCCTAAACTACTAAATTACAAGATAACTAAAATTTAAAATGTCTAAAATGAGAGTCTTGAATTTATTTTGTCCCCTTCCCAATGCTCCAAATTGTATCTCCAAAAATTTTCCCTACAAATAATAATGCAAATAATTAGCTCAGAAAATTCAAATTAATTAAAATTAGAATTTTCGGTCAAATTAAGCATAATTATGAAAAACGGGAAAATACCGGACATTTAAGCATAATTCCCTGATTAATTCTAGTACAATAAGCTAAGTGAAATCAATAAAATATCGACTCATCAAAATAGACCACACTATTGAGCAAAGGTCAGAGCTGCCTAGTTCCAGCGTGAAATTTCGTTTTTACTGTTTTAATTTCATTTTAATTTTTCTGCATCCACAAACAACATTCCAAACCCCCCCACTGTGTTAGACTCGATTCCTGAACCGCAGTTGGTCCTTGAGAGACGACCTAGGGGTCATTCCCTAGTACTATACTGCATTTCTATTATGCAATCAAATTTGTATGGGTTGCGACACCCATCAAATTTTGGCGCCGTGCCGGGGACCAACGGTTCGGTTTTAGGTCTTTGTTATGTTAGTGTGTGTTGTGTCTTGTCTTGTGTTGTGAGTTTGATGTTCTGTTTTGTGTGTTCGTCATTGTGTGTTGCATTTAAGTAGCTTTAGTTTCATATTTTCATTGCATTCTTCCTTTCCCCCCTTCTTTCTCATGTCTACCTATTTTGGCTATGTGAGTAATTCTAATTCTGCTTGTGTCTTTGATTCTCCTCCTACTTGTTACTCTGATATTGCTTCTCATATATACTCTGTTGATTTCTATGTTGAGAACAGAACAGTTCCTCCTCCATCTCATGAGAGTGCTCCTAGGGAGTCGTTTCCAATTGATAAGGAGGATATTCGTTGTGTTTTCAACACTGGACTGATAGATTTGCTGCCTAGGTTTCATGGTTTTGCAGGTGAATGCCCACATAGACATTTGGAGGAGTTCTACACCATCTGCTCTTCAATGAAACCTCCAAATGTCCCGAATGAGGATATGTTCGTTAGGGCATTTGAGTACTCATTACATGGAGCGGCAAGGGATTGGTGTTGTTGTCTTACTCCAGGATCCGTCACCAGTTGGGAAGATCTTGAGCATCAGTTTCTTGATAAATTCTCCCCTATGCGGTATGGTTATAGCGACAATCCTGGGTGGACGAATCCTAACTTGGGATGGTATGGTACTTCAGAGCATCAATATCAGGAACCATCATTCCAGACTCCTTCTATGCCTTCTCCACCTGTTAAGGAACCACAACAGCCGCAGTTTCATGAGCCTGCCCAAGCAACTCCTCATCCTTCCACTACTTCTGAGTCTACATTGAAGGAGTTACTAAGGCATATAGCCATGCAGAACATTCAGTTCCAGCAAGAGACCAGAGCTTATATTCAGAGTTTGACTGATCATATGGGGCAGATGGCCACTCAGCTCACTGAGGAACAGTCTTATGTTTAAGAGGAATCACCATTTCAGGCTGTTCAGCTTCCAGATGATGTTGATGCCATCCACATAGGAGATGAGGAGCAAAGTCATGAGTTTACTACTGCGCCATCTACTTCCCCACCCTTCTATGTCCCCACTCCTACACCTGAGGAAACTGATGAAGAATTGGAAGACCAAGCATATATGAGCAACACTTTTGAGATAGGTAGACCACTTTCACCTTCCACCACTCTACCAATCTTCAGGGAAGTGGAGGTAAACATACCTGAGATAGATTTTGTTGTTGATGATTATGTTGATGATGGGTATGTTGGTGATTGTATTGTTGATGAGCATGATTTTCAATCCTCCTCTTTGCATGATGAGAACTACTTTGTGTTATCACATCTGAATGTTTGTTCTCCATGCACTGAACATGAATCTGAACCTGTGATTGATATTGTTTCTATTTCTGAAATTGATTCATGTTCTGAGGGTATATCTGAGGTTCAGCCTCTTACACTGGGATTGGGTGTTATACCCCTGCATGTTATATCTTTGGAACCACATTGCACTAACCATGTTGCAGGAGGTACATATGGATTTGATGAACACACACCCATGGTGGAAGACAAGGGTGCCAGTATACACGACAGTTTGAGGATTAATAGGCACCAGCTGAACCTGCTCATCAACAATCACTGCTTCTTGGATCCAGCTGTGGAGGACATCTCCCTGCTTGATCAAATCTGGAGACTGAAACAGTTCCTCTTCAACACTTCCTTACTGAATCCAGTGGTGGAAGACTTCTCCCTGAAAGTCCAAATTTGGCAACTGCCACCATGATTAGGGGAGTTTCCTTTCTCCCCTTCTCCCCCTTTCCCGCTTGTGTTGCACTTGTCCATGATCTGTTGATTGTTCTGATTTCTGATCTTATGCTTGTGACACATTGAGGACACTTGTAGTTTAAGTGTGGTCTATTGGGGGAGACTCTGATCTGTCTTTGATTAGTTTATGTTTTCCGTATTAAATTTTTTTTGTTTTCTAGGTAGTTTTTATTATGTCTTTTGTACAGTTTTGCATGTTTCTCTTGATTTCTGGACTTGGTTTAGGTTGTTGACTTGTCTTTCACTTCATTGATACTCTGATTTGTTGGATTCCTTGCTCTTCTTTACTTGGGAATATGATTATGATGTTTGAGAGGTTGATTTGATTGTGATAGAATTACCCTGTGTGAGATTTGAGCCACTTTATATTCTTTCCTATGTGTGATATGTCTCTTGATTGCTTGCACATATGCCTTGGCTTGACTCTTTTTGATGATTCTTGATTGATATGCATGTTTGAAAGTGATAAAGGCAGTTTTGTTGTTGAGCCTCTCTAGCCAGATGAGCCTACCTTGTTGTGATCCTTTGATAGCCCCTTTGAGCTTATGTTTTCCCCATTTCTTTGTTTTGAAGCTGATACACTAGCCCTAAGTGAAAAACCATGATTACCTTAACCTTAGGGAATTTTGGAGCTTTGGAAGTGTTTTGGGAACAAGTGTGGTCTCCTTGGGGATTCAGATGAATTGGCTAGTTGGTTCCTCTTCTTGTTTGTTTTTGTATATATGTTGTGTTATCTTGTCTCTTAGAGTTGTGTTCTGAAAAGAGAGAAAAGGAAAGAGACAAGATGGAAAAAAAAAAGAAAGAAAAAAATACAGAAAAATGAGAAAATTAAAAAATTGTTGTGTGAATAACGGAGTCAAGAAAAGGATTGAATAAGAGGGTTTTGGGTGTGATTTGATTGTATTTTCACTTGTTCCCCATTGCTCCTCTATTTCCTTTGGTTTGTTAGCTTCTTATCCATATTATATCCTCCCTTGTCCTTGGCCCCATCCATAAAAGACCTTTTGATTTGAACATGCATATGTTTTGAGTTTTGATATTAGAGACTTGCCAAGTCAGTTGTTGCTTGTTTTCTTGAGTGCATTGAGTTGACATTGTTTACCTTAGACACTTGAGAGAAATACTAATAGTGTGCATCTATGAGGTTCTGTCATTTTTGATTCACCTTTTGAACTGATTGATCATTTTGCCATGCTTTGAATTGCTTGGATGATTTCTCTGAGTATCTATTTTTCTTGATTCTGTGTTGGATACTTTCTACTTCCTTTCTTTGTCCAGATTTCTTGAGAACTGTGCAACTCTGTGTCTGTCCTTGTGAGTCTTTGTTTTCTGTATGATGAGTCTGTGTCATCTTCCTGATGTCTGAGTTGTTCCCTGGTTTTCGTCTTGGTTTTGCCCAGGAGTGCAAAAGACTAAGTGTGGTCTATTTTGATGAGTCGATATTTTATTGATTTCACTTAGCTTATTGTACTAGAATTAATCAGGGAATTATGCTTAAATGTCCGGTATTTTCCCGTTTTTCATAATTATGCTTAATTTGACCGGAAATTCTAATTTTAATTAATTTGAATTTTCTGAGCTAATTATTTGCATTATTATTTGTAGGGAAAATTTTTGGAGATACAATTTGGAGCATTGGGAAGGGGACAAAATAAATTCAAGACTCTCATTTTAGACATTTTAAATTTTAGTTATCTTGTAATTTAGTAGTTTAGGATTTTTAGACAAACTTTTATATTGTGGGCCAATATTTGCAAATTCCATGATGAGCCCAATTGTGACACATGGCAGCTAGGTTTATTTTAGAGTGGATCCCACCCTAATTTTTGGAGGAATGGCCTTAACAAAGAGTGTAGCCGTCACTGGAGAGGACAATTTTTTTCTCTGCTGGAACGTTGGAGACCATTTTTCTACTTAGCTGGAAACGTTTTCCATGGAGCTTTCATTTGCATGGTTGGATTTTGGCTGAAGGCAAGTGTTACGGTCTAGACGAGCGTCGTTCCATCTTTATCAATTTCACTCGCTGCATTTACTCTTCTTTTAGATAAAGAAACGTTGATTAAGGCACATGTTGTCACGGGTTTGCTAAGTTTCAATTCTTTACTTGCTTTTACTTTGAATGATGGAACTTGGTGCAGAGGTTTTATTTATCTAATGTTTTTCTTTTTGTTTTTTTTATGAAATCAAAAAGTAAATTAAGTGAGAATTTAATGGTGTTGGACGGTGATAGTACTTCATGGTAGCCTTTTTATTTTGCCTTCAAGAATAAAAAAAATGGATGAAAGTTTGATTCTTTTCTTTAACCTTGGAGTTGCCGCTTATTGCATTTGGAGGGCACATCACTTTTCTTTTGAGAAATCTTGAGATGATGGGACATTGCGGCAGCTGATTGTATGCAATTCCTTTTCTTTATTTCCTTGACAATTTATAATAGATTAGAGTGGAGTAGGTAGTAGTCACGTTGCATTCAACCTTTTTTTTTCTTTAATTTTATTTTTGCTTGCATTTATTTTCTTTGGAGAAGAATTGGTAGCACGTTCTGGATAGGTGTAGGGGTGATTATTTTCTCCCAGTAAAAAAACCGTCAATGTGGAAGCATGGTGCGTTGTTGCTGCCACGTCAAGCATGGAAGGAAGATTTGATTTCATTTTGAAAGAGAGTTGCAGCAACGGTGGTCCAATTGGAAATTAGCAACATGGTCAATTGATTTTGGAGAAATTGGAATTGTGTCACGGCTGGATGGCAGTTTTAATATTTTGGATTTACAATTTAAGAAAATGAATAGGTTTTGGTGCAAAGATGTCACGGCCATGGGTTCCTTAGGTCATTTTGCAATTTAATTTCTTTAGTAGATGCACATGTAGTCACGGTAGAAGAAATTTATGTTTATTTATTTCTTTTGCTTTTAAATATTTTACATCATAGGTTGAGTTGTTTCTCATATTTTAAATTTAGCTTTGCATTTTAATGGCTTTAATTGTGGTTAGACATTTGATTAGTCTATTATTAGGTTGGCATTTTCACTCTCTGGACTCGATTTTAAAAACATAACTGCAACCAGACCAGAGATCCAAATGCTACATTTTATATATCAAATGAAAGATGATTGAGTCTACTTTCCAGGACAAAAAACCGCATGTCATTTAGAGCTTTGTAGAAAAAGTTATGGTTAAAACATTGAGCAAAGGTCAGAGCTGCCTAGTTCCAGCGTGAAATTTCGTTTTTACTGTTTTAATTTCATTTTAATTTTTCTGCATCCACAAACAACATTCCAAAACCCCCCCACTGTGTTAGACTCGATTCCTGAACCGCAGTTGGTCCTTGAGAGACGACCTAGGGGTCATTCCCTAGTACTATACTGCATTTCTATTATGCAATCAAATTTGTATGGGTTGCGACACCTATCAGTCATCATATTGGTTTAAAAATGTTTAATGTGGTCCTCATATTGGTTTAAAAATGTTTATTGTGGTCCCCTTTTACTAAAAAGGAAAATCATCCTTAGAGACAGTAAGCAGCTTCACAAATTTGTCAATGGATGCTTTTATGCAAAGTTTTGTGGTTTTCTAAGAAAACAGTAGCTAAAATTTCACGTGTTACAATCCAAAACTGATGCGTTCTTTTTTCACATCTCCATACTTACTAATATAACACGTGAAACTACACTGATAAGCTTCAAATTATTGTGATTATACTTTCCCAAAAGGTTAGCGCATGAATTACTAGATCACGTGTGAAATCATTAACATGTATTAAAACGGGACCACAATAAACATTTTTAAACCAATACGAGGACCACAATGAACATTTTTAAACCAATATGAGGACTAAAACGAATTTTATTTGTACAAGTCATCAAATATTTGCCAGCTGGCAGCTCTGCCGTTAGCAGAATTAACGCCGTTAGCAAAAAGGACTAACTTGCACAGTTTTTGCAAAAAGTGGGACCTTATTGAACTTTTTAAAAAAGGGAGGACCACTTTGAACAAAACCCCCAAAAAGAGGGACCAAAATAGGTATTAAACCAATCTTTAATATTGATTGTTATCTTGATGAACATGTTTGTATGAAATCTGATATATGAATGCATATTCACTATTCTGATATATGTGAATCTTTTGTGATTGCATTACATATGTTTTGGAAGAGGAAAATCACATGCACTTTTATGAACTTACATTGTGTGGCATAACTACAAGCTGTAAGTCGACTTCATTATGGGGGAAGTCGAATTAAGCTCGTGACTATGCATAGATTTTCAAATACAGTGCTATGTGAGATTTTGCATTGAAAAGAATTTCAAAATGAACTGTTGTGTCGAAGTCGACTCTGTGCGCCACGCATTCAACTGTATTAGTTGTTTGATTTGAAATTCTGTTGTGCTCATGAACAATAACGACTATATTTTTAAAAGTTAGTTGAGCATTGAATGAAAGTCAACTATAATGAATATGGAATTAATTTGTTTGACTAGAATGCTACTAATTGGACTTATCTGTTATAACTGTCACGGACAATCGACTGTATCAGTAGCGTATTTGATTGCATGAGCGTCTGTCTTATAGAAATCTATAAATAGACGAGACCTGAGTTGTTTCAGTGAACTTTTGGAAATCTAACATTTTTATATTATGTTTTAGATTGATTCTCTGAGATTTAGAGCTCCAAGAACTCATCAAGAAGACGATTGTGATCTTTCTTTGAAGAGTTTTTGAAGGAGATTGATATTGCGCATACTGCTTGATCAGAATCTGCACAATTGAGGTGTTTTCTGGTTGATCAAGATTCGTGTTGGCATCAGTGGTGATTGTTGTTGTACCTGTTGTGACTACAGGGGTTGGACTCGTGGAGTCTAGTACACTTTGAGGATTGTTCAAAGTGGGTTGCAGATTGTAGGAGAGGGGATATCTTGTTGCAAGTCTTGTTGTGTGGTTTGCCTATATTTTGGTTAGAGGGTTAGAGAGGTGTTTTATATTTTTGACGTGGAGGTCTCTATAAAAGCCTTGTTGTAAAAACCTTGACCATTATAGTGCATTTGCTTCCCGGTATTGGAAGGACACTGGATGTAGGCATTGAGGCTGAACTAGTATAAAAACCTGCGTTTGAATTCTCTATCCCTACTCTTTACATTCAATCGACTTTACTTTTCACGTAGTCAACTTCAATTTTACGCTGCACTTAATTTTCTATTACTTGCGATTCAAGAAAGTTTGTAAAGTTTTGTACTTTGTGTAAAAGATTGCGAAAAGACTCTTATTTTGAAAACTCACCAATTCACCCCCCTCTTGGTGTTAAAACGAAACCTACCTGTTTTCCAACATTTTTTTTTCATAAACCAGTTATCTTTTAGCTATATTGCTTCTCCAAAGATAAAACTCAATCATATGTTTGTTTCATTTATTGTTGTTTGTTAAACTTCAAAACAAATGAGGACGTTTAGACAATTCAATCTTATAGACGATCTTGTCTTAACATTAGAGAATTACTAGAAAAGGACTACTCTATGACAATGAAAAAGAATTATATTGAAGATATGATTCCAAGCAAAGGTTATACTTAAGGTACCTTTATAAAAAAATAGAACGTTCAAAATTAATCTTGATGCCATTGTGATCCAATGTTTATCTTTGGTGAATGTTGAAGAAGAAAGTTGGTTATGGAATCTAATGAGTGCATTTTTATGGCCTTATTTAGCCTTTAATCTTGGATTCTTAATTAATTTTTTTGTACTTTAAAAAAGTATTTTAAGTAGGATATGTTATAATTGAGTTTATTGAGAATGAGATACAAAAACATGATAAAAATAAGTTTTAGTTGCATAAATATTCTTTGGATATTTTAAGGTGTGTTAGGGTAGATACAACTAAGTTGAGCTTATTGAGGTTTGGAAATAAATTGATTAAAGTTTCATGACACCTTAAAGATAAATCCAAAAATAGAAAATATTAAATATCACAATAAGTCAAGCCAAGCAAAGCATGAAAAAGTGAAGAAAAATGGTTTAGTGAGGAACAAGGAACGAACAACAAAATTTAGACCTTGCAAATCTTTATTTTTTCTACAAAATGAACTCTGATAATTGATAAATATTATGATAAAAGATTATAGTGGTGGAAGATGGTGATGGTCTACCTAGCTCAAAATTGTTGCTTATACATGCCTGGTCCTTAAAACTTCATTAGTCTCCTTAGGTGCAAAAGTAGGGTCATGGGAAGGTGGGAAAGTAGGTGGCACAGTAGTAAGCACATGACTTTGCTTCCCATCTCCTAGGTAGATGGCACTGACATCATTTGGAATCTGAACAATTTGCAATGGTAACTCTGAATCTTGAGATTGTTCCTCAGTGAGCTGAGTGGCCATCTGTTTCCTGCTGAAACTCCATATTCTGAGCAGTCATCTGCTGAATCTGAATGTTTTGCATGGTCATCTGCTCCAACAACTCCTTCAATGTAAGCTTAGAAGTAGAAGGCTGAGGAGCTATTTGGGCAGGCTCATAAAGCTGCAACTATTATTATTGTTGGACTGTTGGAGGCATACAAGTATTCTGGAATGGTGGTTCTCAATATTGATGTTGTGGAGTACCATACCATCCCAGGTTAGGATCATTCCATCCAGGATCATTGCTATATGAATAAAAATGATGTTGAGTAGGGAAGAATCTGTCCAAAAACAGATGCTTAAGATCTTCCCAACTGGCTTTGGATTTTGGAGGAAGATAATAAAACCAACCCTAAGTTGTTTCTTGTACTGAATGAGGAAATGCCTTTAAGAAAATGCGATCATCTGGGGCATGTGGAGGTTTCATTGCAGAGCAAATGAGTTGGAACTCCTCCAAATGTTTATGTAGGCATTCACCTGCACCGTTGGCTATTTGTATCCCTCAATTACTTGAATGACCACTTGCTTTTCTAAAATGAAAGATGATGATCTTCTCGGGTTGCGGCTGCTGCTTTTGTTCCAACATATGCTTACTGGATGCAGCAATCTCCAAAATTAATTGCCCCATTGATAACGATTCAAAAACCGTTATTTTTATTCTTAAATTGACACAAAACACACCCTATATGACTTAGAAACTAGCTTGAAATCATGCATTTTGCTTAAGTTAGAAAATAAGAGAGTCAAAGGTGGTTTTCTTTGTTTTATGCTTGGTTTTCCTTGTTTTGGCAAGAAATAACATGATTTGAATGAAGGAAGTGAAGTAAAAAGGAGCTGGACTCCGGAGAAGGTGGAAAAGTACACAAAGGAAGAATCGCAACCACCGCTCAGCACCAGTTCACCGCTGAGCTCCAGTCTCGTTGTGGAATTCTCTGTCAAATGCTCAAGCGCCAACACTGAGGGGAGAATACAAGTATTGTGCCCACCGTTGAGTGCTACTTCGCCCCTGAGCGCTGGTTTCTTCAGTGAATCCACTGTCAAATGCCTGGACGTCAACGCTGAGCGTTAATCTTGAGTGTCGCACCTACCGCTGAGTGGTAACCCAACACTGAGTGCCATTTTCATGGGCCTGGGCCAGTTTCTGCTGATTTTAATGAACTTTAAATAGATTTGCACGACCCAGAGAGAATATCTTTTAACAGAAAGAGGTGCAGAAACACTCTCATTAGCTTAAAATATAATTGATGTGGCATTTCTCTTCAATTCCCAAAATATTATCCAACACTTTCCCTAAATTAATAATGCAAATAATTAGCCTTAGATAATTCAAATTAATTAAAATAAGAATTTCTGGTCAAATTAAGCATAATTAGGAAAAATGGAAAAATATTGAACATTCAAGCACAATTCCCTAATTAAATCTAGCACAATAAGCTAAGTGAAATCAAGAAATATTGACTCATTAGTGAAATTGGTTGTTTAAAGAGAGTTTGAACTTGAATAATAAATATATGAATTACTCTCTTAACTCAAGGATTTTGTGATCTAGAAAAACCAAATTTTCTTTTTAGCCTAGCCACGTTATAAGGCATAAAATGTCCTTGTGATGACATGTGTGTGTGAGTATGTTTGATTGTGGTAAATGAAAGACAATTTTGTTCTATGTGACATTGGGATAGTAGAGGGAAGGAGTGGCCTCTAGAAACACCTGTGTGATTGAGTGAAACACTTTGTCTGGTGAGAAGTAGTTCCATGAATACATAATTACATCTATGCTTACTCAATTAATCATTCATGAGAATAACATCTGTTGGATATTATGTGATTATGTGAACACCATGATGAATGATTTAAATCAAGGCATGTGTACATCTTGATTGAATTTTGTTTGATGAGCTGATTTAAGTAATTACTTGTCTTGAAAGAAAGAGTTTTGGAATGTGTTGAACCATTGTATTGATTGGTGAAAGACTGAGTTACATCTTGTTTACTTGAGGACAAGCAAAGTTCTAAGTTTGGGGTTGTGATAAGGGTTGAAATACTGTTATTTTTATACTTAATTTCAATACTAAAAACACCCTATATGACTTAGAAACTAGCTTGAAATCATGTTTTTTCTTTAGTTGTGAAAGTAAGAGAGTTGAAGGTGGTATTATTGGTTTTATGCTTGGTTTTCCTTGTTTTGGCAGGAATTAAGATGAATTGGATGAAAGAAGTTGAAGTAGTAAGGAGTTGGACTCAGGAAAAGCAGGAAAATAGCACAACCGAAGAATCGCAGTTGGCGCCAAGCCTGCTATTGAGTTCACATTCCCACACCTGGGCGCCACCGCTGAGCGCCAATCCAAGTGTCGCACCTACCGTTGAGCGTTATTTTCATTCTTTTCATTATTTTAATCTAGTTTCACCATGCCTATGGTGAACTAAACTTCCATTGTTGTTGAGGAAGCGATGTAATCCTTTGAAACTCTCATGTATTGAATTGATTTTTATTATATATGCTTTACTTCATTAATTGTTAGGATTTTTCCTCTGCACTCTATGCATGCTTTGTTTAACTCATTCAATTACATGATCACTGATTTTGTCAATATGGACATATATGGAGAAATCTAGGATTGGGGAAATTCTCTTGAAAGCAATATTACCTAGACATAGGAATAGGAGGGTCGGTTGCCTTTAAGCTTCTGTGCGAATGTAATGCATAATTAGTTGCTAAGGATACAAGACATTATGAATTATTAATTAAGAGTAGGCTTTCTTTACCGAGACATCGAGTTTAAAGTAAATTAGAAAGTGATATTAACATTAATGAAGGAGTTGAATTCGTAAATACATGAGAGTGGATAAAATAAGTCAGAAACCCCAACAACATAATTATTCCATATTTTATACATCAATCACCTGCGTATTCTTTAAGCCAATTAATCAAAATCAACACTTGCATTCATGTTTATTTTCTACATTGCAAAACCTAAAATTTTCGTTCTCAAGTCTTAAATAATCAACAAATCACATGACTATTTAGGCCAATGAGTCTCTAGGGAAAACGATACTTGGTCTTACCACCTATATTACTTGATACGATTCGGTACACTTGTCGGAATCTTAACATGTATCAACTTATAAAATTGTCTCCAATTGGGTATTTTTATCATTTTTCATGTCAAAAATTATGTAGTTAGTATAAATTAACTTCCCATTGAACCATTTTGACTAACAAATATATCAAATTAATTTCACTACTTATATCTTATAAAGCACTTTTAATTTAAAACGCCCCATTTCAATTGATCAATGATCATCAAGCATCAATAACTTATCAACAACCTAAATACATTATCTCTATCATTATATGAGCTAACTTATGAAACTTTTAAGAAATTAAACTAGTTTCTCCTACCAAGTCAAAGCTTTTTGACTCTATAAGAGCTCTAAGAGCTTTTACTCTTATATACATAGAAAACTCATATCAACAATCTGAACCTATTGTAAGAATCTTAAATAATAGAAATTCATGTTGAATCCTATTCAGTTACATCCATATAACTTTATACTTATGCATGTAAAGCTTCTAAAACTCGCTTAAGAAAAATGTTAAAGATAAACTTACTCAAATGAAAATTATGATAGACTAGGATCGGTATACTCTATGTCAGGATCTTTATAGCAAACTTAAATCTTCATAAAGGGGAACAGGTCGATCAAAAATTTAGAGAAAAATTAAAAAGAAAAAGAAGAAATAGTTTGAGATTATGGTCATTACAAAATCAAACCTGACTAATCGATTTTTCTATTTATAAACTTTATATTTTAATAATAAAATATACAAGATTCACTTGTGAAAAAGTCATTTTTACTCTAATTATTTTCTAAGTAAGGTAAGTTACATACCAACAATCTAAAAATCACGCAATATGTTTAATAATCCAATAAAAACTGTTTTAAAAAATTTTATTCACATATGAAGTTTAGTTTATAATAAATCCAAATTATCTTATGAGATTAAACATTATTTCTATCTAGTCAGTATATAGTTGTTTAAAATACTTAAAAAAATATAGTCTTTATCTAGTAATTTTATTTCCATACAACATAATTCATTTAAATAACATCATAAACAAATTAAATATACAAATTAAATTCTCATTTTATATTTATAATAAATATTCAAAATACAATTTTACAAGAATAAAAAAAGAAAAAAAATCAAAAAAATTTATTTTAGCTTGAGCGAAAATTGTGTTACTTGAACAAAAACCTAGCATAAGAAAGAATTGAGTTGCAATATCATTTTTCTTGAATGAAAACAAGGAGAAAAAGAAGTTTTGAATCTTTTTTCTATTCTTACTTGAATGAAAATCCTCTTGAGAAAAAAAAATAGAAAACTTACCTAACAAAACAATTTTCAAAACTTTTATCTTAAACCAATTTAACAAATATAACTCATAAACACATACAAAATTAATAGTGCAGTCCAAAATTTGTTTAAACAATATTTTCTGCTCATTTCAATTCAATGTTAATCATTTAAACTTGATACACATTTCATTCACATCGAGTTCAATACATTTCATTCATATCAAACTTATACGAATATAAGAAAAAACTATAAGAGTTTTCTATACTCATAAAAACCATATTTAAAATTTAAATTAGTAATTTTATACCTTAACACGTATAATCTAATGTCCAAATCAACTTCTATAGACACTAGTGCAAAAACGTTGTTTAACGTCACCCAGTAGACGTCGGTTTTCTGATAACCCGACGTATAGGAGTGGACGGTGGCATTATCGTAAATAGCTTGGTAAACTAGACGTCGGTTTTAAGTTAAGGCGACGTCTATGACACTGTAGACGTCCACACTACCACAAACAACGTCTAATGGTCTGAGGTAGGTGATAACACAGTCAAGTGATGTTGGTGTTAACGGGGGCCGACGTCTACTGGGCTGCAATTAATGCTCTTCACCTAATTCCCAGGCGCTTAGACGTCAGGTAGTCAAAAGACGACGTCTAAGGCTTGTTTGGAAGGCGGGAAGACAAAAAGTTCTTCAATTTAGACGTCGGTGTTTGAGGGGAAGCGACGTCTATGTGCCTGTAATTAATTATGTTCACCAAACTCGAGGGACATAGACGTCGGCTAGAAGGGCCCCGATGTCTACGTTATTATAGACGTCGGGGCCCATCACAATTGTCATGAACATCCCTGACAGGAAATCAAACGTCAATCGGTTCATCTTCCTAGACGTCGGATCCCCTCGACACTGACGTCTAATAGGTATTCAAAAACTCACTTTACATGTTAACTTGGACGTCATATTAGTGAGATCACCGACGTCTATGTGACTATAGACGTCGGCTTCTGGAGCAACCGACGAAAAATTTCATTTTAAATAAACCATAAACTCTTCGCCGCATTCAGTTTCCGATATCGTCTTCCTCTTCTCCTTTTTCTCTTTCGGCACCTCTTGTTTTTCCCGCTTGCGGCACCTCTTCTTTTTCTCTCTTCCGGAATTCTATTGTTGTTTCTGATATCTTTATCGTCTTCCTCCTTTTCCTTTTTCTCTCTTGCGGCATCCCAGGTGCGTGGTTTTTTTTTTATGCTTACCGTTTAACCTTTGTTTAGTCTTTCATCGATTATCTTCTGGTTCAACTGATTAAAACTTGTTTTCTTTGTGTTGTGTTTTAGTGCAGTTTTGTTCCTTTCTTGGGAGTAACGTAGTAACACATTCTTCATTTGCTACCTGCCTCACAGAAAAAGCGGCGTCTTGTGAATTTCTTTTGGTCGTTTGAACCCAAAAACGACCCTGGGTCGTTGCCTAGTTATCGTTTCACCGTGATTTTTTCCTCTTGCGGATGAAAATGGAACTAAGCAACAACCCAGGTTCAGTTTTGGGTTGAAAGGACTTATAAGAAATTCAAAAGATGCAAGCTTTTTTTGTGGGGAAACTAGCAAAAGGAGATTGTGTTACTAGGCTATCCTAAGACGGGAATAAAACTGCATTAAAACACAACCACTGGATTAGACATCGGTTAAAGTATACACCGACGTCTATAATACCTTTTAGACGTCAGTCTGTGTCATTTTGGAAGTCTTTAGTGCCTCCTAGACATCAGTTATTGGCCAGACCGACGTCGACATGATGTCTTTAGACGTCCAGTTTCGACGTTTAGTGACGTCCAGTTCTGACGTTGACATGATGTCTTTAGACATCCAGTTCCGATGTCCCGTTGACGTCACCAGATATGATGTCGGTTGGTTTTCAAACGTTAAAAGCCCAAAATAACCGATGTTAATCAGCGTTTTAGCACTAGTGAGAGAAATCTTCAATTCAAAATATTATAAAATAAAAATTTCTAAACCAAAAAACTCAAATAACAATCAATTTTAAACATTTAACAACTTTGAACCAAAATATTATTCTTGCATAGATCAAGTCACATTCACATTATAATCTATCCTAAAGTTTTAGGTTTAGTGTCACTTTAGGTCCCTATTTTCGCCCAAAATCTCAAATAGGTCCCTTTCTTTTTCGGCGTCTCAATTGGGTTCTTATTTTTATAAAATTGAATCAAATAGGGGCTTTCCGTCAAATTGAGAAGACACCGTTAAGGAAGGTGTTACGTGGCATGTTGACGGTGTCTTTTTAAATGATGTGGCACTAAAAACGTGTCTCAATTCTATTTATTTTATTTTTGAATTAAAAAATGGATTGTAAAGAGGAAAAATAAAATTTAAATAAGGGCAAAGTGGTCATCTCATTTCATAGAAAACATGGAAAGGTCAAAAAGCACTGTCTATGGTGGCTTCCATGGTAGCCACCATAGACATAACTGCAAATTGCAGGAACCCAATCACGAGTTCGCCCAATATTTTCACCATTGCGAGACAAAATAAGAACCTGCGAAAATTCCCAAATAAAAAACCAGAAAAAAGATGTATGTGAACTGATGCAAAATTTACAAAAAAAGAGTTGAATCTGCCAAAATTCCCAAATCAACCGCCACTATCTACGGCAAAAATTCCCAAATCAAAGATGTATGTGAACTGATGCTAACTAATTTTCTATTGTTTTATTATGGTGAAGGCTGAAGTGGAAGTTGAAAGGCTTGATCAGCTGAAAGCCAACAAGATGAAATAAATTGCTTTCAAGAAGCAAGATGAGCTTGAAGAGATATATGCCCGTGCTCATGTAGAAATAAACCCCGAAGCTGCTCGATGGAATATTTTGTAATTGATTGAGTCTGGAAACATTGAACCATCTGAATTACTGACTAACATGGATAAACAGATCGTTGCAGTAAAAGAAGAAGCTTTAACATAAAAGAAATATTGGACAAGGTTGAGAAATGGATGTCTAGAAGTAGAGGTGCACACATAAACCTCAAACGTGCTGAGAAAGCTCGAATTCTGGTCAACAAAATTCCAGGTACATGTTGAGTGAAAATAAACAACCACTAGAAGCGATTATTATTTATTTGATCTCCACTCTCTTCACAACCTCAAACGCAAAAAAAAAAAAAAAACTAGAAATAGTAGAGGAACCTTAAAACGCAGAAAAAAAAATCCACAAATCAGTGAACCCTAGTCGTGAAGTGATAACGATTGAAAATACCATTATCTGTGATGTAATTTTGACACTAAATGCTCCATTTTCTACTTAGAAACTTGCTTGAAATCATGTTTTTCTATTAAGTTGTGTGAATAAGAGAGTTGAGGTTGAATTTGACGAGTTTATGACTAAATTCCCTTATTTTGGCATGAAATGAGATAAATACGGAAAGTAGAGATGATGTGCCAAGGAGATGGAGCTCAGAAAGGCATGGAAAAACATTGGAAGAGAGGGAAGCACAAATCTTGGGCGCCCTGTTTGGAGGCTTAAGTGCATAAGAGTGGCGCACACCGCCTAGCGCCCCTTTTGGGCGCTTAAGCGTCGAAGGCATAAAGCTTGGGTGCCGTTTTGGGGGCTTAAGCGCAACAGACTGTCGCTTGAGCGCCAGTGTCATGGGCTAGACTTCGTTTCTGTTCTGTTTTCACCCTATTTAAAGGACCCAAATGCCCTAGGTTTTGTATCTTTTGCAGAAGGCGCACAGCAACACACTTTTTCACTCTCTGGAGACAGATTTGGATGTAGGAGCTTCCATCTCCAATTTTTAGGGTTTTTCTATCTCATTCTTCTTCATTGTTCATGTCTATGGGGAACTAAACTCTATTTGTTGTTGGGAGATGATATAACCTTGTGAACTCTCATGTATTTGAATTGATTCTTAATAATATTTGATTTTTCATTAATTGTTAGAGTAATTCATATGTTTCAATGCTTGTTGTTTTTTACTCATTCATTAGCATGATCTATGAATTGCATGAGTGCCGGAAGGTTGCTTTCAATTCAGGTTCTTGCTGAATTGCTCCCAAGAGTAATAAATCTCAGGGATGAGGATATGATTCTTGGTCGTCTTAAGCTCTTGATCTCCACGTTTAATTATTAGGAATGCTAGGAATTGCATGAACTGGTAATTAAGGACAAACTTATTTGCCGAGGGATCGGGTTTAAGTGATTTAGTGAGTGACGTTAACATTAATGCATAAAGAAGAATTCTTAAATACATGAGAGAAAACTTGGTGAAATCTAACCCCAACAACATACTCATCTCATATTAAACACCATTGGTTCATCTTTGTGCTACTTTGTTATATATCAACTTGTATTCATATTTATTTTTCTATTTTTGGATCTGAAACCAATGATCTTGTTTTCTCTAAGTCTTAATTAATCGAGTTATCACACGACTGTCTAATGTCGAGAGTCTCTTGGGTCACGATACTTGGTCTTACCATTTTATATTACTTGTGCGACTCAGTACACTTGTCGATCCATCAACAAGTTTTTAGCACCGTTGTCGGGGACTCATAGTTTAAGTTATTATATTTGTGTGATTCTTGATTAACTTTAATTTTATTTTTATTTATTTTATTTTTAATTTGTTTTTTGTTTCGTTTATTTTTGTTTTTCTGCTAACAATGTTTTCTAGGTTTCTGTGTTTAGTGTTTGCAAGATGCAATTCAGACAAGGTAATTTCCACCACAGGCCTCACTCAAACATGGGACCAGGTCAATTTGGCCAAGCTGTCGGACAACAACAGTGGCAGCAACAACCCTCTTTATCAGAAAGAATGGCTAAGCTGGATGACATACTTCAAAACTTAATGCAGATGTTTGATTCTCATCATGAAAGCACTCAAGGAGCATTCAAGAGGATAAGGAGGCATCTATGTCACATACTTCAGAAGTTGGATGATCTTGGGAGTTATATGAAAGTTAACCCCAGTGATGAATGTAAAGTTGTTGTCACTAGAAGTGGCAGAGTTTTAGATGAGAGAAAAATAGAGAGAAAAGAAAAAGAAAGGTTGAGTGAAAGAGAAAAAGACGAAGAAGTGAAAGAAAAAGAAGAGAGTGGGAGAAAAGAGAGAGAAGAGAAGAAAAAAAAAAGAGAGGAAGAGGATGAGAGAAAAAAGAAAGAATTGTATGAAAAACCCCTTCCTTACCCAAAGAATTATTCTAGGAAGGAGAAAGAAAAACAATTTGAGCGTTTCATGGAGATTTTTAAAAAACTAGAGATAACATACCTTTCAACAAAGCCTTGCAACAAATTGTTGGAAAACAGGTAGGCTTCGTTTTACACCAAGAGGGGGGGGGGGGGAATTGGTGAGTTTTCAAAATTTGAGTCTTTTTGAAATCTTTAAAACAAAGTTGAAAACTTTACAAGTCTTTCTTGAATCGCAAGTAATGAAAATTGTAGTTGACTATGTAGATAATACAGTCGACTGAATATAAAAGAGCAGGGATAGACAAATCAAACACTGGTTTTTATACTGGTTCGGCCAACAATGCCTACATCCAGTGTCCTTCCAACCCAGGAAGCAAATGCACTATAATGGTCAAGGTTTTTACAACAAGGAATTTATAGAAGACCTCCACGTCAAAAATATAAATCTCCTCTCTAACCCTTTAACCAAAATATAGGCATACAACACAGCAAGACTTGCAGCAAGATGTCCCCTCTCCTGCAATCTTCCAAACACCACTTTGAACAATCCTAAAAGTGAACCAGACTCCACGAGTATATCCCCTGTAGTCACAATAGGTACACACAGCAACATCACGGATGGCAAGTAGATTCTTGATCAAACCAAAAACACCTTCAATGTGAAGAATGTGATCAAGCAATGAGCTCACAAACAATCTCCCTTTGAATCTCTTTCAAGAACGATTACCACGGTCTTCTTGGAGAATTCTTGGAGCTCTATAAACCACAAATATCAACCTGAAACAGAATATGAAAATATTAGATCATCAAAATTCTTAGAAAACCTTTGTATTTTGTCAATTTATAGATTTCTGTTTAATAGACATTCTCTGAGTAGAATAAGCTCCTAATACAGTCGACTATGTTATGATAGTTATAACAGCTCAGTAAAACTGGTAGCATTCAGTCAAACAAATTTAAAACTCATTTAATATAGTTGACCTATTATTCAATGCTCAACTAACTTTTGAAAATATAGTCGTTACTCTACAACATCATAACAGAATTTCAAATCAAACAACTAATACAGTCGGATATGTGGCGCTTATAGTCGACTTCGACATGTAAGAACATTTTGAAATTCTTTTCTTCTTAAAATCTCACAAAGCGCTGATTCTCAAAATCTGTACAAAGATTTTAGTATAGTCAAATCAATTAATAATAGAGTCGACTTTATTGCAGCTTTGTCACACGGTTATAAGTTCACAAAAGTGCTTGTGGTTTTCATGCATTAAAACATGTGCAATGCATCCAGAAATGATGTAACAAGTACAAGCTTAATATGTATGCATTCACATAGCAATATAGTACATAAACATGTTCAACAAATCTATCAATCAGTCAGCATAAGAACATGTAACACATCAACAACACATGTGTGTTACTAAGCAATGTGTTGTCATCATCAAAAACCAAAGTGATATAGATATTGTGTTGTCAACAATCTCAACACAAATGCCTTCATATGTTAAATTTCTAAGGGAGCTCCTCACTAAGAAAAGGAAGTACATTGAAGAGGAAACAATTGAAGTTCAAGGAAACTACAATGCTATCATACAAAGGCTTCTACCTCCCAAGTTGAAAGATCCAGGAAGCTTTACCATTCCTTGCATTATAGGAAGTATCTCTGTTGGAAAGGCACTACTTGATTTGGGAGCCAGTATCAATCTCATGTCGCTCTCCATGTTTGAAAAGATTGAAGGTTTGGAACTCAAGCCTACTCGGATAACTCTTCAACTAACAGATAGATCTCTGAAATATCCTTATGGGATAGCTAAAGATGTGCTTGTGAAGGTAGAAATTTTTTTGTTTCCTATGGACTTTGTTATCATGGAGATGGAGGAGGATGTAAATATGCCTCTTATTCCTGGGAGACCTTTTATGAAGAGTGCAAGAGTTTTGATTGATGTGGAAAACAACAAATTGAAGGTGAGAGTACAAGATGAAGAAGTAAATTTTGATGTTTTTGAAGCCATGTCTCACCCAAAGGATGACAAGGAGTGTTTCCATCTTGACACTCTTAACGAAATTTTCATGATACAAGAGAAGCAAGCTAGTGAAAATTTTCCTTTAGAGGAGACGCTAGTTGACACTTGTGAAGAACTGAATGAGAAAGAGGAAGAATTGATTGATGAGTGCTTGGCTGATTTGGAAGAGTTGAAAGAAGTCCCTTTGCTTAAGACGGAAGAGATCAACATAGAAGAAAAAATCAAGGAGAGGAAATTGGAGTTGAAGATGTTACCACCACACTTGAAGTATGTGTTCTTAGAAGAATGTGGGAATAAACCAGTTATAATCAGTAGTTCTCTCTCTCCCAAAGAAGAAAAGTTGGTTGAGATACTAAAAGCCAACAAAGGAGCTATTGGATGGTCAATCTCATATCTCAAAGGCATAAGTTTGACTTATTGCATGCACAAAATATTTATGGAAAATGATTACAAACCAGTTGCTTAGCCATAGAGAAGGTTAAATCCAGTGATGAAGGAAGAGGTGAGAAAAGAAGTGCTAAAGTTACTTGAGGCTGGTATTATTTATCCAATTTCTAACAGTGCATGGGTAAGCCCAGTACAGGTGGTACCAAAGAAAGGTGGGATGACAATTATTTATAAATAAAAAAATGAGCTCATACCTACAAGGACTGTTACTGGATGGAGGACGTGCATTGATTATAGAAAGTTGAACAAATGTTACTAGGAAAGATAACTTTCCCCTTCCTTTTTCATGGATCAGATGTTGGAAAGATTAGCAGGTCAGGCTTTCTATTACTTTCTGGATGGATATTCTGGATACAATTAAATTGTGGTGGATCTAAAGGACCAAGAAAAGACAGCGTTCACTTGCCCATTTGGAGTTTTTGTTTACAGAAAAATGTTGTTTGGGTTATGTAATGCTCCAACTACTTTTTAGAGGTGTATGCAGGCCATCTTTGCAGATTTAATAGAAAAATGCATTGAAGTCTTTATGGATGATTTTTCAATCTTTAGTAGTTCCTTTCATGAGTGCTTGTCTAACTTAGATGTTGTACTTAAGAGATGCACCCAATCCAATCTTATTCTCAATTGGGAAAAATGTCACCTTATGGTAACAGAAGGTATTGTTTTGGGTCATAAAATTTATTCCAAGGGAATTGAGGTTGATAGAGCCAAAGTGGAAGTCATTGAAAAACTCCCGCCACCAACCAATGGGAAGGGAATTAGAAGCTTTTTGGGTCATGCTGGTTTTTATAGAAGATTCATCAAAGACTTTTCAAAGATTGCCAAACCACTAAGCAGCCTCCTTGTTAAGGACGTACCATTTGTGATGGATGATGAGTGCCTTAAGGCGTTTGATGTTTTGAAGAAAAAATTGATTTCTGCTCCAGTAATTGTAGCTCTTGATTAGAATCAAGACTTTGAGTTTATGTGTGATGCTAGTAAGTATGCCATAGGTGTTGTTCTCGGTCAAAGAAGAGAAAGGGTATTTCACACTATTTACTATGCAAGCAAAGTTTTGAATAAGGCTTAGTTAAATTATGCCACTATAGAGAAAGAATTTCTTGCTATTGTGTATGCCTTGGAGAAATTTAGACCTTATTTCATTGGGTCTAAAGTGATCATCTACACTGACCATGCAACTATAAAGTACTTGCTAACAAGCCGGATTCTAAGCTGCGATTAATTAGATGGGTACTTTTATTACAAGAATTTGATGTGGAAATTTGTGACAAGAAGGGAAGTGAAAATGTAATTGCTGATCACTTATTTCGGTTGGTTAATAGTGAAGTTACAAGCAAGGAAGCAGAAATATGGGAATCCTTCTCAGATGAAACACTCATGTATATCCAACAAAGACCGTGGTTTGTAGATATGGCCAATTTCAAAGCTGCAGGAGTAATCCTAGAAGATCTTAATTGGCAACAGAGAAAAAAATTTTTGCATAATGCGAAACAGTTTGTTTGGGATGATCCTTACTTGTTCAAAATTGGAGCAGATAATCTTATGAGGCGTTGTGTGACTAAGGAAGAACTGGAAGGAATTTTATGGCACTATGATGACTCCCCTTATCTGGGCATTTTAGTGGAGGGAGAACAGTTGCAAAAGTGCTCTAATCAAGATTTTATTGGCCTACTCTGTTTAAAGATGCTCATAATCATGCCAGGAACTATGATAAGTGTCAAAGGACGGGTACTATCTCCAGACGTCATGAAATGCCACTATAAGGCATATTAGATGTTGAAGTTTTTCATTGTTGGGGCATAGATTTTGTTGGACCTTTTGCACCATCTTTCAATAATGAATACATACCGGTGGTAATGGATTATGTGAGTAAATGGGTGGAAGCTCTGGCCTATCCCAAGAATGATTCTAATACTGTTATTAAATTTATGAAAAGGCAAATTTTCTCCCGATTTGTAACGACAAGAGTACTTATTAGTGATGGAGGATCTCATTTTTGCAATTTTTAGCTTGCAAAGGTACTCAAGCACTATGGTGTGAGACATAAGGTAGCTACACCGTATCATCCACAAACAAATGGGCAAGCTGAGGTTTCTAATAGGGAGATAAAGAGGATTCTAGAAAAGACAGTTGCTTCATCAAGAAAGGATTAGTCTCGGAAGTTAGATGATGCTCTTTGGGCATACCGAACCGCAATGAAGACAACTATTGGATTATCTCCTTTACAAATGGTCTACGGAAAAGCATGTCACCTTCCAGTGGAGATGGAACATCGAGCTCTGTAGGCTTTAAAATTCTTGAATTTTGATCCTCGTGACACTGCAGAAAAGAGGAGAAGGCAGATTATTGAGCTTGAGGAGATGCGACTGTATGCATATGATTCTTCTAAGAATTACAAAGAAAAGGTGAAATTTTATCATGACAGGAAGCTGGTAAAAAGGGTCTTTAATCCAGGATAGCGGGTGTTGCTGTTCAATTCACAACTAAAGCTTTTCCCTAAAAAGTTGAAGTCCAAGTGGTCTGGTCCGTTTATGATCAAGAATGTCCTTCTACATGGAGTAGTTAAGTTGACAGATCCAACCTCTGAAGATCCACAAAGAAGTTGGGTAGTTAATGGACAACGTCTCAAGCATTATTTGGATGGTGAGGTGGAACGCCTTTCCACAGTCATGGAATTGGTTGATCCATATTGAGTTTAATGGTGTCAAGCCAGTGACGTTAAAGAAGCGCTTTCTGGGAGGCAACTCGACTTTCTAAACTTTTCCTTTTGATCATTTGTTTTGTTATTGTACTCTACTTACATGAATTACACTGTTTTGATTCAACTGTCTTGTGTTTTGTGATGAGTATTTCTTTGTGATGTTCTAGTGTTTTGATTGATGTTGAGATGATGCACGATGTGCTGATATACAGGTGATGAGTCAGGTGCTTGAGGTAAAACTTGATCGAGATATTGAGCAGGGTGTTTTTCTGAATTCTAGGACTTGTGAGTTTACCTGTGTGAGTTTTGGGCTTCAGAGTTTTTGTGAATATTGCTATTACTTTGGAAGCATGAATGATTTTGCCCAAATTTTCTGTGATTGGACTACTTGCTTGCAGCTTTCATATGATCAAAGCCATCTTTTGTTGTCCCTTATTCTTTTAGCCTTTACATGAATTTCTGTCTACTAAAAAGAGAACAAATTGTTCTAACCTTTGAACCTTGAACCTTATGCATGTTTTGAAAATCCTTTTTGAAAATCTTTACCTTGAGTTGGGGTAACTAGGAAAATTGAAAAGAAAAAGCATTGAGCTAAGCAGTGAGTACTTGAAAAGCAAAAGCAAAAGCAAAAGAAAAAGAAAAATGAAAAGAAAAGAAAAGCTCAAACAAAGGAAAGCTAGGAAAAAGAAAGAGAGTTTGTGCTTAAATGATGAAATCATAAATGTCTCTCTTAACTCAAGGATTTTGATGACCAGAAATACCAATTTCCTTCCTAGCCCAGCCAAGTTACAAGCCATGAAAAGCCCTTGTGATGAAAACTTGCTTGTGAGTATGTTTGATTGTGGTTCATTGAAAGGCAAAGTTAATTTGTGTGACATTGTGATAGCAGAGTGAAAAAGACACCAACACCTCACTATACACCTTTGAGTTGAGTGATACACTTTTGAGTGCTTGAGTGAAACACTTTCCCTAGTCAGGAGTAGTTCTCTGAATTTCTGATTACATCTTTGCTTGGGGTTATGATAACGATTGAAAATATTGTTATCGGTGATGTAATTTTGACAATAAATGCACCATTTTCTACTTAGAAAGTTGCTTGAAATCATGTTTTTCTATTAAGTTATGTGAATAAGAGAGTTGAGGTTGAATTTGATGAGTTTATGACTAAATTCCCTTGTTTTGGCAGGAAATGAGATAAATACGGAAAGCAGAGATGAAGTGCCAAGGAGATGGAGCTCGGAAAGGCCTGGAAAAGCACCAGAAGAGAAGGAAGCACGAAGCTTGGGCACCCTGTTTGGAGGCTTAAGCGCATAAAAGTGGCGCACACCACCTGGGCGCCCCTTTTGGGCGCTTGAGTGTCAAAGGCACGAAGCTTGGGCGCCATTTTGGGGGCTTAAGCACAATAGAGTGCCGCTCACCGCCTGGGCGCCCTAAGTGGGGCTCTTGAGCACCAGCGTCATGGGCCGGACTTCGTTTATATTCTGTTTTCACCCTATTTAAAGGACCCAAGCGCCCTAGGTTTTGTATCTTTGGCAGGAGGAGCGCTGCAGCACACTCTTTCACTCTTTGGAGGCGGATTTGGATGCGAGAGCTTCCATCTCCAATTTTTAGGGTTTTTCTATCTCATTTTTCTCCATTGTTCATCTAGTTTCTCCATGTTTATGGGGAACTAAACTCTATTTGTTGTTAGGGGATGATGTAACCTTGTGAACTCTCATGTATTTGAATTGATTCTTAATAATATATGTTTTTTCATTAATTGTTAGAGTAATTCATCTGTTTCAACACTTGTTGTGTTTAACTCATTCATTAGCATGATTTATGAATTGCATGAGTGCCGAGAGGTTCCTTACAATTCAGGTTGTTGTTGAATTATTCCCAAGAGAAATATTTCTTAGGGATGAGGGTATGAGTATTGGTCGTCTTAAGCTCTTGATCTTCACATCAAATTATTAGGAATGTTAAGAATTGTATGAACTAGTAATTAAGGACAGGCTTATTCGGTGAGGGATCAGGTTTAAGTGATTTACTGAGTGACATTAACATTAATGCATAAAGAAGAACTCTTACATACATAGGAGGGAACTTGGTGAAATCTAACTCCAACAACATACTCATCTCATATTAAACAACATTCGTTCATCTCTGTGCTACTTTGCTATTGATCATCTTGAATTCATATTTAATTTTCTATTTTTGCATCTGAAACCAATGATCTCGTTTTCTCTAAGTCTTAATTAATCGAGTTATCACATGATTGTCTAGTGCCGAGAGTCTCTTGGGACACGATACTTGGTCTTACCATTTTACATTACTTGTGTGACTCGGTACACTTGTCGATCCATCAACAGAAAGCACGATCGAGACTTAGGAGGCGAAACTCAGGAGCGTGATTCCCTTAGTTTTCCACCATCATCGCGAGATATAATTAGAATCGTGAAGCACCTGCAAAAATCAAAATGCAACCACAGGAGAAATTTCTCTCTCGCGCATAGAGATCTCCATGGCAATTAGCAGTAGTACACTTCATGGCGCAGACAGTGGTAGAAGCAAGTCTTCCAAATCCCTTTGTAATTCTGAAACCCTAATTTGGGTGAGAAAGGGGCTTCCATGTGGCAAACCCCCATTGGATACTTAATTTAATTTGATTTCCCAACTTTGCCCTTACTTATGTTATATTTTCACCCTGTAAACTTCATTTTTTTAATTCAAAAATAAAATAAATACAATTAAGATACGTTTTTAATGCCACATCATTTAAAAACACTATGAAACACCTTCCTTAATGACATCTTCTCAATTAGACGAAATGCCCCTATTTGATTCAATTTTACAAAAATAAGAATTCACGTAAAAAAAAAAAAGACCTATTTAAGATTATAGGCGAAAACCAAAATTTTATTAAAAAAACATAAATAATTTCTATTATTTATAATATGTTGTTTCAAATAAAGTTTTAGCTGAAGTACATACTCAATCTAGGAAATACAGCAAGTTATCAAAATATAACAACAATTCAACATAAACTTAACTAAATTGAGAAATGGAGAGAAAATATTTAAGAGAGAAAAACAAAGAAAAAGAAATGATAGGAAGAAAAGCGTTACATAATTAAATATTTTAAAAATATACTTTTCTTTTAAAAAGTGAATTTTTTTTAAACAAATATAACTTCATTTTTTTAACTTTGGAAGGGTCGGATACTCATGTCATAAAAAAATATTAAAAGATAAATTAGATTAAATTTTTATTATATTGATCAAATTAGATGGACTATTTTTTACTAAATTTTTAATTAATAACCAATACATAAAACATTTCTTTATTATATATATTATAATTTAACAATAAAAATTATCAAATATTTCAATTGAGCTTACACTACCAAATACAATGCGTTAGCTTAGTCTCTAACAAAAATAACTATAGTTATAGTACCGAAATTTTGATTTCATTAACTTTTGTTCTGTTTAATTTCCAATAATCGAGACATATTTATTAAAAGAAATTTCATATTAATATATAATTATTCTTTAAGCGAGTATTTTATTTTTCATTTCTATTTTGTAAATTTTAAATTATACTCTTTTAAGATTAATTGTATTTTAATATTAATATTTTCTTAAATAAACAAATGTGTCAATTATTAAAAACTAAACAATACTTAAGTATAATGATAATTATTAGAGTTCAAAGAAAACTAATATAACTAATAATGTAGTTTTATTATCATACTACTTTATCTGCTTAATCTAATGGGGATTGCAAAAACACTAGAAAATGAACTCTCTTTAATAAACTCTTGAATTCGTTTTATAAGTCAAATCTTCGCCTTCTCTTAAGGTAGTATCATGTATTTATAAACACCCATTTTCCTTTATTTTACGCCACCTCAGTAGTTTCCTAACCCATGATGATACTGTGAATAAACTATTTATCTTATTTTAATTTACATGAAGTTAATTTCTTCAATTATAACTTCATATTCATATTTTTATTATATTAAAAGAATAATTTTAGAAAAATAAATAATTTTTAAATATAATTTTAAAAGTATATAATAGCTGTTTTTAAGTAAAAAAAATTACATAACTTCTTTTAAATAGAAAAATTAAATGATAAAATTATTTTATTGTTGAAATATAAACTTATCTAATTAAAAAATGGCACTAAAATTATATTATTTATTTAATTTTTCGTACGAGGCTGTCTTCCCAAGGATGTAATGCTAGCTTGCAAATTGTAATTCGTGTGAACTGTGAGGGCATTAAAGAATATCACATGTAATTAACTTAAACAATTGATTGAGCAATTAGTTATGAACCGGTTATCATATTACTGTTAAAGAAAACAAAATGGGGAAAGAACAATCAGCCCTGCGAATGAAAATTAGAAGAGACAACCCAATCAGAAAACGACACGTGTAAAGAGTATATCCCATCAAATTGTGCTAAACTGCTTTGTGTTTGAATGGGACCCACACTCATTTTCTGGGACCTACAGAAAAATATAAAAAAGAAAATCGAAAAAAGTTCAACACGGGACAGCTCCTTAGACACGGTTTCAGTGGCTGCATCCAAACCAAACATTCCATAAATTTTCCTTTTTCTTTTTCCTTCTTAAATTCTTTAGTTTCTATTTTGGTTAATACTTCTTTCATGCAATTTATTTTGTTTTCAAAAGTATCATCTTTTGAAATTAATTTTATATTAGAAATTTAAAGTTTAATAATTCTAGAGGTCTTTTCTTCTTTTTTTTAAGTTTCATATCTGTTTTTTAAATTTTTTTTGTCAATTAAACTCTTACAGTTAAATTAACTGAACAGCTTAAAAAAAATACAAGACACACTGACATTAATCTTTTAAACGACGTGACACGATAAAAATGTTAATGACGTGAAATTTATTTATTTTTAAATAAAAAATTGGAGAAAATTAGTTACAAAAATTAGAGTCAGGAATTGGGAAAATTGAGAAAAATTTAATAAAACAAATTTCTTATGAGAATTAGGAATTCACTTCGTTCATTCGTTCATTGAGAGAGATTAAGGGAATTTAAGAAATCGAAAAACAATTACAGAAAAAGTTTATTATTATTTTTAACGTTGTTAAATTAATTTAATGATAAAAATTGCATTACTTCAATTTTTCAAAATTAAAGACTAAAAAAATAAAAAAACTGAGTTTTTCAACAAAAAAAGAAAAATATTTAAATATGAATTTGATCTTATAATAAACTAAGAGAAATTTTATTATGAAATTTATTATCTTGAAATTTTATATTAGTGATATAATTTACTCTCTCTTCTTTATCAGTCATCAAAGTGTCTATCTCATCTAATTACATCCAAATTTTATGTAAAAGTTAAACTCATAAATGAAATGATGTATATTAAAAAAATGAAACTTGATAGTAGGGCATAGAAAAAAATAATGGAAATGCACTTTTGTGGTACAAATTGAGTGATTATCGGAATGAAGTGTGGCTTTTTGGGAGAGAGTTTGCAAAACGACGGCGTAAGGTGTGACACTGCCTTGATCGACGGAACCCTAATTAGGTCACTTTATAATTTATAATTTGGGGCTCATCCACACATACTCCTACCCTACAAAATAAAAAAGCTGAAAGGGCACTTCCCATATCCATGTCGGTGCCTAATGGAAAGATGTTGCATTTTGCGTATGCAAGACTTTACATCACTGTGGCACCATAACTCAATTCTGGGCAATTTATTTTTTAAGAAATCATTTTTTTTATTTAATTACTAAATATCTAAAAGAATTATAAACATTACATCTTAATAAATGGTCACATGAAACTTTATGGTAAGACAAAACCGTTAGGCGTTTTGCGTATTTATTAACTAAAAATAACTTATATATTTAAAAATCAAATTCATTATTTATCCGTTTTATAATTTTAGTAGAAAAAAATGTAGTTAATAGGTATGATGAAGAAGGTTTTAACTTTACAAACGATAATCGAGATTTTATTTTAACAATAAGATATTTTTTCTCAACAAATGTCGGGTACAATATTCCACTGTCATTAAATAGGTGTGCATTTAATGGTATCTGAGAAAACGATAAAATTCGCTGGTTTTAATACACTTAATAATTTAGAAATCAAGCTATGCTACTTGTCAGAATACTAATTATATCCAAATTCATTTGTAAACTTAATAATTTGTTCATCTATACTTTATATATTTTTAACCATATTTAATGTCATTTTCTACTTTTGATAAGTTTATCATTTAATAAAAAAATTTACATATGGTTTTAATATTTTAAATTTATCTTGAAATTAAAATTCATTTATGTTAAAAAAAATTACTTTTTAGTTTCTGAATTTTAAATAGTCTTTTAATTCAATTACAATAGTTTTTTTAGATATGAAACATGTTTTATTTAAAGTTTTACAGGTTTTTATTTCAATAATGATTAACAAACACATTTTGACACAATTTTTTTAATGTAACTAAATTAAAACTATATTTATTTATTTTTTAAGTTTAAGATGAAAATATATTAAAGTTAAAATTTATTTATATAATTTTTTTATACATTTTAGTTCCAAATTTTAAACCGTCTTTTAGTCCAATACATATTTTTTCTACATATAAAACATGTTTTATTTGACACTTGACATGTTGTTTCTATAATAACTAACAAATGCTGCCAAATTATTTTTTAATGTAACTGAATTAAAACGATTATATTTATTTATTTTTAAAATTTGAAGATAAAAAATATATCAAAGTTTTGGATATGAAAAAATTTAAATTTTATATCAAATTTCACAATAAAATTTAGAATCTAAAATATACTTAACCTAAAAAAACATATTTCTTTCTAACTATTTGGATTTCCTAAATATGATTAGCTAATTTCTTAGTATTCACAATAATTCATAATTAACTAAATAATTCAAGATTAACATGTTATTGAACTATGTGGCTCATATCTATTTAGGTAAGGGTCCATGAATAATCACTAGTACAAAATTTGTTTATAACATTACGCGCACAACGTCTCATAACAGAATAACCAACGTAAAAAATGATCGGCAACAATTTTGTAAATAAAATAGTCTTATAGAGGTCGGCTAATAGCTCCCTAACGTCTGTTGATAGGGGAAGCTATGTGAAAGCTAAACTCATACATCCCATATGTGTTTTTGATGATGACAACAACAAAAATGTTTTAATAATTTTTTGTTGATGACAACACAAATGTTGAAATATATTTCTTGCACATATAGCAAAATTGTTGTTTATATCTGTAATTGTGCGTGAACTATATGTTATGCATATTCACTGTGCTTATTCATGTGATTATACATGTCACATGCATATTCGTTGATTTAGATCGATAAAACTCTTTGCATATTTGCATGAATTAATCGATTACAGTATTTATGTAATCTGTTAGATTCATCAGATATCAATATTTGCTTAACAGTGGCAAAACTACAAGTTTTAACCGATTACATTATATGGATAATCGATTAAAACTCGTGTCATTGCTTATACTTGTTTGTTGAGTGCATTGATGAGTTTTGGATTTAAAAAGTTTTCAAAATTTGCTTTAGTATTGTACTTAACCGATTACACTCTTTCATTAATCGGTTAAAGCTCGTGTGTTTTGAAAACTTGTTTTTGATAAGTCATAACTACCATAACAGTCATATCTTATAAAATGCTTTGACTTACATTAGTTACTTAATCGAATAAATGTTATGCTTAATTTGTTAAATGCGTTTAGTGTAATTATGCTACAGTAGTATTAATTGCTTAACCGATTACATTAATAACTTAATCAATTAATTTGCATCAATATTGTTATATCTATATATAAATGCATAGCTCTTTGCAGAAAAAGAACTTTTGGAATAATATCTTTCATATATGAAAAATTTTGTTAAGTTTATAAAATGCAGGAGTGTCTATTCTTTAAGAATCAAGAAGCATTTCATTTAGAAAGAAATTAAATCAAGGATTCTTGAAGAATTGTTGTGTTTTCAGAAGTCTGATCAAATCTGCATTGTTAGGTGTTCTATTGAAAGATCAAGATTCATTTGCATCTTATGAAGATTGTTATTTCCTTATTACTGATGGCCAGGAAGAGAACTTTGGACTTCTGGTGACTTTGAGAGGGATATCTCAAAGGGTTTGCAGAAAGAGGATTGTTCTTTCTGTGTGTGTTTACTATAGTAGATTTGGAGTTAAAGAGGAGTGTACATTGAGAGGGTGTCTTTGTATTTCTTCTGTAGAACTTGGTCTATATAATCGAATTCTTTCAATCTCATGTTGATTGAAAGAAGACTGAATTTAGGCATTGAGGCCAAATCAGTATAAACTGTGGTGTTGTTCTTTCTATCCTTTATCTCTTTCATTTTCTTACTTTCTTTATTTTACTTGCATTCCAAGAAAGGATCAAAGATTTTGAAAAGAGTTTTAAAAGAACAATTTTTATAAAACAAAACTAGTTCACCCCCACCCCTCTTGGTTGAGAAACTAGGACAATCTTTTTCTACAATTGGCACTAGAGCTGGGAATTTGAATTTTGCTCAAATTCTAATCAATTTGACTTTCAATATAATTTGTTACTTTGATCCTGATGGCCAATATTTCTCTAATCATGAGTAAGAATGAATTTATTGATGATTCTTGGATACAACTAGTAAAGATATGTGTAGTTCTATCATTAACAAATCTTATGAGTTCTTTAAGACAGGAGCATCTTTGAAATCAACTCAAGAAAAAGAAAGTAGCATCAACATCCACAAATTAGAGGAAAAAGAATCCAAACTAATGGCAGAAAATTGCACAAAATTCCTGTTGATCAAAAGGAAACCTGACAACAATTTTGAGAAAGATCTAAAGGGGTGTAAAGACCAACATCTGTAGCAAACAAATTTAAGTATGATGATCAAATAAATTTCTGTTGGAACGTGTGTAGAACAAGGAGAAAAGCAAGCCATGTGATATCTGGACAATGGATGCTTTAGACACATGACAAGTGATCCAACCAGATTCATTAGTCTGTCTTACAAGACAAGTGGCCAGGTCACATATGGAGTCAATAACAAGGGTAAAATAGTTGGTATTGGTAAAATTCAAACACCCTCCTCATATGTAATTGAAAATGTTTTGCTTGTTGATGGATTAAAACATAGTCTTCTTAGCATCAGTCAACTTTGCGATAAAGGATTAAAGGTTACTTTTGAACCTAATCACTGTCTTATCTACCATGAATCCTTAAATGAGATTGTGTTAATTGGAAAAAGATATAACAAGATCTATATGGTTGATTTTACAAAAACTTCTTTTAAATTTGTTATCTCTCTTTTATCCAAAGATGATAATTCATGGTTATGGCATAAAAGACTTGCTCATATTCATTTGTCACATTTAAACAAGCTTGTCTATAGAAACCTTGTGATTGGGTTGCCAAACATAAAGTATGATTCTGACAGACTTTGTGATGCTTCCCAAAAGGGGAAGCAAACAAGACCATCTTTCAAACCTAAGAAAGTAGTATATACTACTAGACCTCTTGAATTGCTTCATATGGATTTGTTTGGCCCCTCAAGAATCAGAAGTTTGGGTGGAAATCTTTATGGCTTGGTTATTGTTGATGACTATACCAGATATACTTGGACTTTCTTTTTGCTATCAAAAGTGATACTTTCAGGATATTCAAGAACTTTTCATCGATTATACAAATGAAAAAGATCTCAAGATCAAAGCTATTAGAAGTGATCACGACAAGGAATTGCAAAATGATAACTTTGATAATTATTGTGATGAAATGGGGATATCTTAAAACTTCTCAGCTCCTAGAACTCCTCAGCAAAATGGTGTTGTTGAGAGAAAGAACAAGGCCCTGGAGGAGCTTGCTCGGACCATGCTAAATGAAAGGGATATGCCTAAACATTTCTGGGCAGATGCTGTCAGCATAGTGTGTTATGTGCTTAACAGAACTATCATTAGATCATTGTTGAGGCTTACACCAAATGAGCTGTTTAAGGGTAGAAAACCCAACCTCACACATCTTAGAGTCTTTGGTTGTAAGTGCTTTGTGTTGAATAATGGTAAAGACAGTCTTGGGAAATTTGATTCAAAAACTGATGAGGCTATTTTCATTGGTAATTCTCCTACTAGCAAAGCCTATAAAGTGTATAATAAGAGAACCTTATGTGTTGAAGAATCTGTACATGTTGCTTTTGATGAACATATTGACTATGCTACTAATCAAATGCATTCCAAAAGTTGTATAGATGCACGTGATTCAGTAGGGGAAGAACAGGAAAATGAAGAGACTCAAGAAAATCAAAGTCTAGATGTCATTGAAAATTCTACCAGAATTGAACCTGTAAAGGAATGGAAGGCTCCCAGAAATATGTTTACAAGCAATATTATTGGTGACATTTCTAAGGGCGTGTCTACTAGGAGACAACTCAATCAATTCTGTATGAATGTAGCTTTTGTGTCACAAATTAAGCCCAAGAACATAAATGATGCACTATATGATGAAAACGATTTTATGGCTATGCAAGAGGAACTGATCAGTTCAAAAGGAACAATGTATGAGAGCTTGTTCCAAGGAAGACAACTCAACAAGTTATCAGAACTAAATCGGTGTTCCGCAACAAAATGGACGATTTTGGAACAATTGTTAAGAATAAAGCTAGATTAGTTGCCAAAGGGTACTGCCAAGAGGAAGGAATCGATTATAATGAAACATACGCTCCTGTGGCCAGATTGGAAGTAATGAGAATTCACCTAGCAATAACATCAATGATGAATTTCAAGCTATACCAGATGGAGGAGAAGAGTGCCTTCTTGAATGGCTATATCAAAGAAAAAGTGTTTGTAGAACAACCTCCTAGCTTCCAGGACTATGAGTTTCCTGACCATGTATTCAAACTAAGAAAAACATTGTATAGACTCCAGGAAGCTCCAAGATCCTGGTATGAAAGGTTGAGTGAGTTTCTAATTAAGAAAGATTTCCAAATGGGTAAAGTTGACTTAACTCTTTTCATCAAAAAATCTGGAAAGGATCTATTGTTTGTACAAATTTATGTAGATGATATAATTTTTGGTTCTACTAATCCACTTCTGTGCAAGGAATTTTCAAAAATTATGCAGGAGGAATTTGAAATGTAAATGATGGGAGAGTTGAATTACTTCCTTGGATTACAAGTGAAACAGGAAGAAACTGTTATCTTCATACATCAATCAAAATATTGCACTAATCTTCATACATCAATCAAAATACTGCATTGATCTTCAAAATGAATGAGTGCAAAGAAGCAACCACACCTATGGAAACCAACTACTATCTGGACAAAGATGAGAAAGGTAAAGATGTTGATCAAAAGATGTATAGAGGTATGATTGGTTCTTTACTCTATCTTACTGCCAATCGTCTTGACATCATGCACAATGTTTGCCTATGTGTTAGGTTTCAATCATGTCCAAAAGAATCACATCTTATTGTGTAAAAAGAATTTTAAAATATCTTAAAGGGACTAAACTCTTGGATTATGGTACCCTAGAGGTGCAAATCTGTCTCTTGAAGGATACAGTGATTCATATTTTGGAGGTTGCAAACTAGATAGGAAAAACACCAGTGACATATGCCATCTTCTTCAATGTTCATTGATCACTTGGCATTCAAAGAAATAGGCTTGTGTCGCCACTTGTTCTTCACAATATAAGACCCAAATTAGACAAAGAGACAAAATTATTTCTTAAAGAAGTAACGCAATTGAATTCAAAACACTCTTTATATTCAAATTTCAATGTGTATGTTACAAGGAGGACTTAGGTTGCTTATATAGGTGTTGAAGAGGAAGTAGTTCGAGTAAACTAAGATATATGGAACTTAGAGACCTTAAATCTGAAATGTAGCTTCTAAAATAGGTTATAGGTCCCACATCTCTTAATTCTACATCATCTTAAAGGTATATAAGCTACTTAGCTAGCATAAAGAACAAAACTAAAATTATACATGAGATAATAACTTGCATTACAAGCAACTAAAAGGAGAATAGTCTAATTTATTATTCTTTCTTTTAAGACCAAATTATGTGAAGATCCAAATTACTTGTACCTTAAAGAAAAAAAGAGAATATATAAGCTTCTTTGCAACCAAACTAAGAGAAAGAAACTAGAAAGGCAAAATACAAGCCTATGAAAAACCTATGCTACTAAAGGTAAAAAATACAAACCCGTAAAACCTATGCTACTATTTTTATTTCTTCATGTTTTCTTCTGGTCTTGACCTATTTATAATCACATCATCCCCAAGGTTGGATAGGATTCGACCTTAAATCTTGAAAAACCGACTTAAAGAAAGATGGGTGACTTATTGCTTTTGTAATCCAAAGGAACTCCTTCTGGATCAAATGTTAACATACAAAAAACATCAAACATTTTGTGAATCAATTTATATTTTCCAAACAATGTATATAGACAAGGAATATTAGAAGAAGGCTTCTTTGGAATTGGTTTGATTTGCTTAATTAAAACTAGGAATCCTTCTTTAGAAAAAAACTTTTATTTTTGTCTTGAGTTAAGTGTAAAAAAGAAAACATTAACTCAAGATGTGGTTTAGAAATGGTTTATGAAGAAGTGAAAATAAGGGATGAAGGAGGTGGGATATTTTAACAAAAAGAGTTTGGGAAAAAAAGAAAAGTGGAAGGATTGAAAAACACCCTTGGAATTGCCTGAATCCTTTAGAATGATGGGAGTGAAAGGTGCCTTTAGTAGCACTTTCTCTAAAACTTTTGCCTTCTCTTTTCCTCTCACAAGTTCTTTTTTTTCTTTCTGTGCTCTCTCATCTCTTTCTATTCTCTCATATTCTTCTTTTGCTCTCTCCTCTTTCTTTCCTCCCATTTTCTCTTTTTACTCTCTCCTCTTTTCTATCTTGTAGATCCTCATTGAAAAAATTAAGCATGACTTTTTCTTTTGCATCACTTGATGAGGAAGAAGAACTATAAGTTTATGAAGGTAAGGAAGAGGTAGTCCCATTTGTCATAATTGCTTCACCCCCAATGCATATTACCTTTTTATTGGAGACAAAAGCTATATGACCATGTTCTAAGCGTTTAAAACATTTAATATGACTTGGTCTTGAAGGGGATTAGGTTGGGAATAGTAATGGTGAGAAGGTGAATGAGGGCGATATTTGTTGTGGGCTCCTTAGGAACATCTTGGGTTTATCCTTTGATGACGAGGATTTATAGAAAACATCTCTTGAAAAGTTTGAAAATTTATTATGATAAGCTTATTTTCGCAAGAATTGTTTTTTTACTTTCATGGTGATATGAACCATTGCATCCAAATTTTTATCATCATGGAATTCAATTATATCTTGGATATTTCTATTAATTTCACTAATAAACCTTTCTATTTTTGTTTGTTCATTTTCTTTAATGTCAATGTGATGCACGAGCACTTCGAGCTCACAATCATACTACTCCATACTTCTTCTACCTTGATTAAGCGGTTGGAGCTTAACCAAGAGTTTCCTAAAATAGTGAGGAGGTACGAAGCGCTAAATTATAATGTCCTCAAAAGGTTCCCATGTACTCACGGGTGAGCCCATTCTGGTTAAGTTTCTCCTAGTTAGCCATTGTTTGGTGTATCCTTCTAAAGTTAAACAAACTAACTTTACATGAAATCCGTCACAAGGACGGTTTCCACAAAGCAAAAAGTTGATCTACATTAGTTATCCAATCTAAACAATCACTAGTGCAAAAACAGCTTATAACGTCACGCGTTTAACGTCGAACCACTCAATAGCCAACATTAAAAATGACCAGTGGCATTTTTGTAAATAAATGCAATTATTAAATGTCGTTTAGAATTGTAATTAGAAGTAAAAGAATATAAAACATCGAATGTCCCAGCGTTAGACATTAAAAGGTCAGTGAATTCAAAAAAAAAATTGAGCGGGAGATTGAAAATTCATTCACTTTATCTTAGCACGTAGGACCCTTTTCTATGCTTAAACTTTTATCGAACGAAGTTTGATGACCATCACATGTAATCTTTCTTTTATTTGATACAAATGCATGTTAATTAACTACTTTAGGTATGATTGAACTTGTTTGTTGTTTGTTATTGTTCTTTGATTGATCCTATATTACTATTCATAGTTCATGTTTTATAAAATACCAAAAACTGAAAATTATTGTTTTTTCTGCTTTTCAGGTCTCGTAGAGCTATAAAAAAGGATCACAATTATTTAAAAAAAAATAAAAAAAAAAATTATTAATGTCATATATTGACAAAATTCGACGTTAAGTTAACATCAAATTTTTTAAATTCGACATCAATTTAACGTCACCTGGTATGACGTCGTTCTCAAATTCGACGTGAAAGGCAAAAAATATTTGACATTATAAGCTGTTTTTGTACTAGTGAATGGTTAGAGTCTTCTTCTCCATGAAAGAAAGGCAATTTAAGCTTGGGAAGAGACATCATAGGATATCCACAAGGACAATCCTCAAGGGGATTCTTAGACGTTCTAAGCATATGAGAAGGAAGCCTGTGCTCATTGTTGGCCCTTCAACTTGAAGGCCTTATCCATCTTGTTGGTGAGAGCATCAAGTTGCTTTTGGATTTGCTTAAAGGCTTTCTTCTTGTCCAATTTTCTAGATATGCTTCCATGAGTGTTATCTACCTTGGAGGAAGAATATCTTGAACCTGTAGACATATTTATTACACTCTCCTTGGTTCAATGCTCACGGTTTTGGCCAAAAGGAAGGTAATGATCACTTCACTCACTTGCAATCTTCACTCAAGATAAAATTGTTTCTCAAAGTCAGAATTTAGAGTGTTAAATCAGTGAAAAACACAAGTGAAAGGATGTACAATCAACCTAAAATACATACAAGGATACAATCCAAGAGACATACACTTCAAGAGGCCACAAAATCAAGTGAAAACTATTAAACAATGATGTTAAAAGGAACCTAGTATAGCAAAAAAAATTTGCACAAAAAAATGGTAGCAAACTAAAGTACTAAAAGAGAAAAAACAAGGAAAATGAAAGAGTCAATACAAAGGAACAATTGATAAAACTACAGTAAAAGAATACACATAAATAAGAGGCATTCATACCAAAAACTCTATGCATATATGAAGAAAAAGATCTAAAAATTAATGGAAATAATTTGGCATGCTTCAAATTAGTATATTCTATAAAATGATGTAAGTAGAAGGTCAAAAAATGATGTCAAACACACACAAGATTACAAGAAAGTATCAGCCAAAAGTAAACCAAACAGCATATGACATTAATGTTTTTTTATGGTGATGAATGAGGCATCATTTTTCAGATTCAGCCAAGACAAAAACAAATGTGTATGTGTGTTTGATCAAAATGAATTTTGTGCTTAAGGAGGACTTCTACTAGTGCAGAACATATAAGTAAAGTATACACACTTAAATCCTAATTTGATCCATCTCAATTCATTATACAAGAGCAATAATGCAAATGACTCTAGTAGGTGCAATTCAAGAAAAATTTCTAGAAAACTCTTAAAGAGGAATCACATGTCTCAAATAAAAGGCTAAACATAGAATAAAGATTCAATACAGACCAGCCAATACAAGAAATAATAGTTGAAAAAGAAAAAAAAAAGAGAGAATTTAGAAGCCTACTTGTTGAAGATTTCCAAGAGCTGCTTGTTGATTGCACTGAAAGGTTTTGTTTGTAGCATCAGGAAACCAACTTTTGGACCACTTTTGGGCACTTAATTGGAGTCTTTACATCACTCTTGAGGTGTTCTTGATGGTGTACTAAGACATAAAAAACAGTCCAATGAAAAAAATAGAAATAGCAATCAAACTTCAGTGACAACACATGAGATAATGTTTTAGACTTGGACGTAATTTGGAAAATTAAATGGATACTGTTATGTATGAAAAACAAACATGGTTTGGAAATTTTAAAATGAACAAAATGAGGAGATTAAAGGATATAAGATGCGCAAAAAAATTGAAAACGAAAAACACCAAACAAAATTAAAAACTAACGTTGTTGCATAAGTGCAACATGAAAGAATGTTGTTGAATTGTCTGGAAATTGAAAAATAAATATGGCTACTACTATGTATGTAAGGCAGTGATGTTTTGGACAAATTAAAGTGCGCAAAATGAAGTGTTCAAGGCATAGAATATGTTCAAAAGAATTGAAAAACAAAGGCACCAAACATAATAGAAAAGTTGACGCTCGGGTGTAAGCGAAAAGGAATCAACACATGAAACAACTTTTTTGAAATAGTCAGAGTGTGAACAATTATAGGCTAATGTTGTATATGTAATGTATTCACATTTTGGACAGAGGAAAATCAACAAAATAAAGTGAGGAAAACATGGTATAGGTGCAACAAAAAGGAAAATCGGAATGCATGAAACAACACTGTAATTTGATGCTGAAAACAACAACTATGAACAAGACAACAAAAAAAAAGATCTACCTAGGATGCATTCCTACAATGGTCAAACTTAAGGCTCTAGATACCAGATGATATGGAATAAAATGCCTAGATAGAACTAAAACTAAGAACTAAAGAAGAACAACTAAAAATTGAATTAAAAAGACTAAAAAGGAAAGAGAGAAAGGAGAGGAAACTAATGAATTTGAAGACATGCCACTTGGAAAGATACAAGATAAATTACAAGGAATATCGTCACTTGTTCTTCACAAGATAAGACTCAAAATTAGACTAAGAGAAAAAATTCTATCTGAAATAAGTAGTGCAATTGAATACAAAAGACTTTTTGTATTCAAATTTCATGTGTATGTTACAAGGAGGCTTTAGGTTGCTTATATAGATGTAGGAGAGGAAGTAGTTTGATTAAATTAAGGGATGTGAGACTTAGAGACCTTAAATATGAAATATAGCTTCTAAAACAGGTTTTAGGTCCCACATCTCTTAATTCTACATCATTCTAAAGGTGTATATGCTACCTAACTAGCCTAAAGATCAAAATTAAAATTATACATGAGATAACTTGGATTACAAGCAACTAAAAGGAGAATAAAGTTATTTATTCTTCTTTCTTTTAAGTCCAAACTATATGAAGTCTCGCATTGCTTGCACCTTAAAGAAAAGAAGAATATAATTGTGGGTTAAGTGTCAAGTGGCACTCACACTTTCCATGCTTTGCAACATGTGCAAAATATGTTCAATGTGAGCTCTCTTAGCTTAGGTGTTGATTAAGCCAATTAAACCTCAATTGAAATCTTGGGTGATCTCAATCCAAACCTAAAGACAAGCCCAAAACCTACAAAGCTTGGTCCAAATGAAATCCTATTCTACTAAACCTAAAATACAAGACCCAAGAAAATCTAATCTACTTGATCCAAATACAAAGCCAAATGATACTTAGTTTATATATATATATATATATATATATATATATATATATATATATATATATATAAATTATTTGTTTTATTTCTTTTTATTTTATATATTTTTTAAATTGTTATTTCATGTCAATATTAAAAGTATATCATTACAATAATTTTGATGTATCAATATCGATGTGCATTATTATCATATAGTATAAATATTTTGGACAATTCTCATAATAAATAATAAAATATAAAAATAAAATGGATGATATTAATTTAAAATTAATTATTTATTAGCACATTATGAAAGTTACTTAGATAAATACATAAAACAACTATAAAAAAATTGGGAAATAAACTTTAAAAATTACATGTAGCATACAAAAATATCAACTAGGTAGAAGAGAGTGAACAAATGTCCATTTTGTGTCCTTTTATTTAATAAAATATTATTTCACATCAATCTCATAAATGTCCTTTTCTAAATAAAATATAATTATCTATATAAAAAAATCCCTTCAAGAAGTTGATATAAAATAATTTTCACCAATAAGAATTAAAGATAGTGTTATATCTTATCGAAAACGATACTTTAACACCGTTTTTTAACACAGTTTTGACAACGTCACATGGCGGTTGTCAATTGGCCGGATTTTTAAAAAAAGAAAGAAGTGTTTTAAATTCAATCAGGGGCATATTTGGAAGGCAAAGAAAATGAATTTTCGTTTCGCGCCCACTTTCATTGACACATTCTCACGGTTTCTTCACTCAGTGTCGCTTATTTCTCTCGTTCTCTCATCATCAATTTCGTTGTCATGCTCAGTTTCTCTCAGTTCTCACGCATTGTTGGTGTGTTGGTCGTTCTCGTTCTGTCATCATCACTCTCGTTGTCGCGGTGGGTTTCTGTGAGTTCTCACTTTCGCTGTCGCGCTCAGTTTCTCTTAGTTCTGAGGCGTTGTCAGTGTGTTGGTCGTTCTCGTTTTGTCATCATTACTCTCGCTGTCGCGGTGGGTTTGTGTGAGTTCTCAGGCGTTGTTGTTGTCTTGGGCCTTGTAGGTGTGCGCCGCTGAAGCCCTGTTCCATTGTTGTATTCGGCGTTGAAGCCCTGTTCCTTGTTGGTGTGTTGTTAGTTTTTGTGTAAGTGGAACTGCTCGAACACTAACCTAATCTCCAGTAGAGAGGTTGACACATTGCCATGATATTGTAGTAGAAGTTCACATTACTGGATGTAACTATAATATTAACCACTCAATATCGCTGTGAAGCAGAATAGACAACCATTATGTTCAAGTTCTATAATTTTTATATTTCAATAAAAGTTTGTTTGTGGTTTCTTTGAATGAATGAAGTAGGGTGAACTCATCAAAATTGTTTCTTATCTCCATGATCAGGTACACTAACATGATTACCCACATTAAAATCAGAGCAAAACAATAAAATCACGCCTTAACCATAGGATTTAAGGCAAAAATTGAAAAATTCAGACTATGGTCCCTTGTGAACAAAAAACGGGCTCCCTCAGTTCAACTCTGTGTCCAAATCACAAAATCAGCTTGCGTAATCATTTACCAGTCTGTTGTAAACGATTACCAGAGCTTTTTCTGCATAAGCTCTTTGAGGACATGAATTAAGTTCTTGTAGTCAACATCATAGTTTCCTAGGATACTCAAACATGAACAACCACACTAAAATCAGACCAAAACAACGAAATCACGCCTTAACCATAGGATTTAAGGCAAAAATTGAAAAATTTAGACTATGGTCCCCTGTGAACGAAAAACGGGCTCCCTCAGTTCAACTTTGTGTCCAAATCACAAAATCAGCTCGCGTAATCGTTTACCACTCTGTTGTAAACGATTACAACAACTTTTTCTGCATAAATTCTTCCTGGACATGATTTGGGGGCTTGTACTCAACATCATACCTTCCTTGCCTACCCAAACATGAACAAGCACACTTAGAACACCTCCAAAGCACTAAATGACACCCATACAACTCCACTTGTGGTCTACATTGAAAAATTAATACCATGGTCCGTTGTGAACAAAATAAGGGCTCTCTCTGTTGAACTTTGTGTCCAAATCACTAAACTGGCTCGCGTAATCATTTACCACTCTGTGGTAAATGATTACCACAGCTTTTTCTGCATAACTTCTTCCTAGACATGATTTGAGGGCTTGCACTCAACATCATACCTTCCTTGCCTACCCAAACATGAACAAGCACACTTAGAACACCTCTAAACCACTAAATGACACCAAAACAACTCCACCTCTGGTCTACATTGAAAAATTAATACCATGGTCCGCTGTGAATAAAATAAGGGCTCCCTCTGTTGAACTTTGTGTCCAAAATCACTAAACCAGCGCGCGTAATCGTTTATCACTCTGTGGTAAATGATTACCACAGCTTTTCTGCTGCATAACTTTTTTGCAGGTCCTGGACTAAGTTTTTTTGTTCAAAATACACAATCTTTTGTATGTAAAACAATCCTTGTTTCCTTCATCCTTCAATACAAAATTTCAATGCAAACGTTAATCATTAACAATTCAAACATAACCAGATTTCCCATTTACAATATCAAATGTAATTCACTTAGTAAGTAATAATATCATAATGAAGCCAAATTTCATTTTTATCACATTGAACATAATAAAAACCAAATTACAAAACATATGTTCTTGTTACAATATCTCCATATTACAACCTCTTAAGAAAGCTATACAAAGTTCACTCATTTTTTATTCTAAGCAATCCTACGTAAGGAGTCTTAAGCGCTCTACTCTTGTAACGCCTTCGTGACCTCATCCTCACATATGTCTTCATTGGAGGAGGATCAGTGGAGTGCCTGCAATCACTGACCGGTGCTCCTTTCTCAAACGTTTGTTCAAACCAGAGATGTATTTTGTTGAAACTGAGTGACGAACGTCAACTGCATACAAATTCCAAAAACCAAAATTTAAAAACCCTAAATCAGAAAAAACATACAAAACCCAAACTCGAAACACCAAACGATAAACACCAAAACCCACAAAAGAACGCGCTTACCCTGCTCGAAGAACTGGCCATTTCGCAAAAACGAACACACCAAGAACCAAAACATACAATGACCGCCACACCCACAACAATAACTTCCTCCAACACGGCAACGAGAACGACGATTTTCGAAGAGCCAAAACGAAGCGAACAACGATTTTCAAAGAGCCATAACGAACCCAACAAAACTATCGGAATGGAGAAATTGCAATTCTATGAAAAAGGGAAGAGAGACAATGTTAAAACGGGGAAGGGCAAAGCTGGAATCCAAAAAATCAAATCTATGCTTTATTATTGACGTCACATTTTTTAATTTTTTTTTAAAAAAGAATCAATCCCGTACTGATACGTGGCGTTGTTAAAAGAGTGTTAAAATAGGAGTGTCAAAATATCGGGATCCATATATTATTACTTGGGGAATTCCATTTTAAGGATATTTAAATGAGAGGAGTTTAAATTAAAAGTAGGTGAACATTCTAATTCCTAGGCTTATTAAGTGCAAGCAAGCAGTTCCTAAGCAAAGTGTGAAGTTGAATAAAATATGATTATTTTGAACACCTAACAAGAACCCAAATGTGAATAAATCAACCAAAACAATAAAGAATAGTTAGTAATAAATTAGAAACACATTTGACTCGGTCTTTAGACTTGTAGGTCATTGAGGTTGTACTTGCTTATAAAATACACTTAATTTCACTTTGTTATTATCCATTTAGATTTGCATCACATTGACGTGCCCGCAACAAACAAATGCAAGTTTATTAGACGTTAACGTTAGGCTTTAACATATATAACTGTAGGACTTTGTCATATTTTAACAAATGCAAGTTTATCAGACGTTAACGTTGATCCGGTACAAGATATCAGCTTTATCACTCGAATTTCATGTTGCTTTTACTAAAATAAGGTAAATATAACCAGTTTATCTCTTAAAATTATCTAATAAATTGGTTTTGCAATCAGTAAAAAAAAAAATAACAACGGAATTCAGAGAGTAAATATTTGTACCCGAAGTGGTGGCTTATACTCCTAAAAATGGAAATTAAATCCCTCATTTGCAAAATATTTTTCGATAGTAAAAGACTTTTATATCTATATAAATGTATAAATAAGAATGAGAATGTGATTATATTTATTAGAGAACTATCATTTTATTTATATTTATAGGAGTTTTGAAGCCTATGAAATTTGTGTAACATAAATATTAATAATAATAAAAACTTACTATATATAAGATAAATTAGCAAGATAATAATAATAATAATGTACCATTTTACCTTATTAATTATATATATTCTATTGGTATATGATATAAAAAGATATTATGATATTAATATACCATTTAATCAAATTATTGAGATTTTCACCATATATTATGTTATTTAACCATTTTAGGCTAATATTATTGATTGAACCTTATTAGGTCAAACTCTTTAGTATACATGTTAACCTAGGAAAATACACAAGCGTCTTAAGCTTCAAAATTTGATTAGGAGATGGAGTAAACTTGTTGTAGTTGTAACTGATCATTTGGTTTATTGTAACTGATTTTATGTTTATTGGTAGATTCGCCATTTTGGCCAGCCTAGTTGGTCGCCTTTGACCATGTTGAACTTAGGTCATCTTTGACTGAATAGTAGCTTTTAAAACTTTGTAATGACAAATCCATTAATGGTTAAGCAATTTTTATTGCCTTTTGTGAATGTATGACTTATGATTTATGCATTAAAAAACTTTTAAGTAACTGGTCAAGCTTAACTTTTTGCTACCACCTTAAGTAAGTTCGAGTGTCGTGTTTGGGATCTTTACTTTATGTTAATGTCTAGGTAACTCGAGCACCACATTTATGGGCTTTAGGTGTCGCATTTACGGGTTTTCTTGTTACCGTCTAGGTAACTCGGATGCCACACTAGTGGGTTTTAGGTGCCACATAGTGTTTAGGTAACTCAAATGTCTTGTTTGAAGGCATAAATTGGTACTGTCACAACCGGGATCACAATAAAACGATGAACCGAAAAAAAAAGTTTAAAAAAAGGGTTTTTGAGTCGCCACCATGATTTATTCAAGAAAAATTGGAAAACCATAAAATAAGACACGGTCCACGAAAATTGGATTTTGGGTTTGGGAATCGGGATCACGACAAGATGACAAATAAAAAAAAACAGGTTTATAAAAAGGGGTTTGGAGTCGCCACCATAATTTATTCAGGAAAAACTATGGAAAATCATAAAATAAGACATGGTCTCTGAAAACTAGATTTTGGGTTCGGAAATCGGTTAAGCGTATGGAAGATATTAGCACCCTATTGCGCTTGCCCAAAAGTGAGCATGGTTTTCAAAATATTTAATTTTCCTCAAAAATAACACTATAAGAAACAAAAATACTTTTTTTCTGTTTTAAGGACTCGACAATAATTTACTTTGCTTCTACGTATTCTCATTGAGAATAAGATATTAGGGTTATGTAGTTCTTTAATTTTGTTGGTTTGAAAATGTTGATATTTTTAGTTTTGAAGATTTTGTACCTTTTTGGTATTTTAAGAATGGTGAGAAAAAACGAAAGCAACATATACTAGGTCAACAAGGATGGTCACATGAGTACTTAAAACTTTAAAATATTATTTAATTATTTTATAAAGAAAAAAAGGATATTGAACACTAGGACGACACATACGATCACATGAGTAATCATCCCTTTTAAAAAAGCATTTTTTTTGTATTTTTAGCTTTTTTGATTTTTTATATTTTTAAATTATATAAGTATGGTAAATTTAAAATGAGTGTTTAAAATAAAAATCAAAAATAGAAAATAAAATTAATAATGGTGCATAATAGTAAAATGCATGGCGAACAATTAGTAAGAGGTGTGTGCGACAAAAATTGAAATGCAGTAGATAAAATAAAAGCAAGCCCAAGAAAAAAAAAGACATAGGGGTGTAAAGTTATCAACTATAGGGGTATATGAACGAAAACTGAAACAGGCCGAAGACAAAAATAAAAAAGGTGTATGAGTGGAAAAAAACCAGGGGTGCACGAAGAAGTGATAGGTTTAGGCCGAGATAAAATGTAAAACATGAAATATGGTGTGTATGAGGTAACAACTAAGGGTGAGTACAGAAAAGATTGGTGCTTGTGAATTGAAATTGGATATGTGTTGTTAGTTGTAATTTTATGGAGATTAATGGAATGAATAGAATACTTTATAGAGATGAATGTATTAGGATGACGTGGAATTATAATAGAAGGAAACTAGTTTTTAATAATAATTCGTGCATAATCATATATTAACAAATAAAATGGACATACTCATATGACTAAACATGGAACAATACTTACCTTTTGGGGCTCTTGGTGTTCGTTTTTGTAGTTTACCCATATTAGTATTTCTCTCTAGCCTTTCTCTAGTCTCTATATTTCTGTGTGTTTGTCCTTTTTATGCATATTATAATATTTTTTTAATCTTGTTTTAATTATTAATTAATTGAAATTAAACAATATAAGAAAAAAATTGATAAAAGTATATTTCAAAATCAATCAAATTAAATAATATTGGAGACAATGATTATAATTAATTTTAGAAATTTTGCAAATCTTTATTTAAAAAAAATTGGCACAACAAACCATAGCATTATATCAAATATTGATGCTACTTATTATTAGAAATATTAAAATCACCTTTTCTTTTTGGGTGGACTAAGATGTTATGTGAGGGGTGTGAAGAGTAAAGAGGGGGTGAAAATGTATTTAAAACTTTTGGATTGTTGCGCTAACTAAACAAATTAGGCTTATTTTATTTTATTATTATTTGTTATCAATTTTTTCTTTTTGGCTAATTTAAAGTCTAAAAAAGAGAAAGAAAAAAAATTATATTATTTTTTTTGTCTTTTTCTTCCCATCATGAATTGAAAACATATTTTATTATTATTCTTTATTTTTTATTTTTTTATATTATCTTTTTATTGACTTATGTAAGATCCGAAAAAATAAATATTTTAAAAATAAAGTAGTTTTGAGACTTTAGGTTTTTGTTTGGAAATTAGTTTCTTGAATGTATATTTTTGTTAGAACATAATTGTTATGTTATTTCTTTATTTTTTATATTTTTGCCTATGGGACAAAATGGTCTTTTACCTTTATTTAATTGGTGTAGAAATTAATTGAGGGGTGGTTTGATTTTTAGAAACCCTAGAAACGCTAAATCAAAAGGAGAGGAAGAGAGGAGATTAACGTTTTGGGAAAAGAAGAGAGAAAGCAACGGGAAACTCTTAGTGTAAAGGAGGATTGGTGGTGTTTTAGGGTTGTAGATAAAGCCTTATGATTGGCCAAGGTATAGGGAAGTTTACCTTTGTTTGTTTATGGTTGTATGTTATTTGTGTTCTTGGTTATCTTGATTGACAATCCTTGTTTTGATACACGTGTATATAATTATAATTATCTGTGGTTATTGTTGGGTAAGAGTTTGTGTATAAATGGACATAGAGTTTTATGTAATATTTGTAATGAGTTTTCCCTATGAATGTACTATGTATGTTTTGTTGAGTTATCCTAACACAGGGTTTGATGCTAAGGGAGAACAAAGTTATGATGCTTAGGGATTTCCATGCAAATATATGTGGTAAGTGTTGGGTTATTGGGTTCCCTTCCTATGAGGAGAATAGGCCAAATAATGTGGACCATTATGTCTCACTTTGTTTTAGTGAAGATGGGTCAAATTAGTAGGGCACATTAGAGTCATTTGAAGAGAGGGAAAAGCCAAGTGAGAGAGAAAGGAAGAGAAGAAGTCATTCTCGAATAACATAAAACCTGCACTGGTGTTTTCGTCTTTGTGAAGTCGTTCACAATTGGATCAGGCTGATTTTGAGGCAGTGGGTTCCAAGAGTATGGTTCTTCATTCTGACTGTACGGATCATCAATCGGAAGTCTAGTTTAGGAGAAAACAACCCCGCATCATCAGCTCTATTTTGGAGAATTTCATAAAATTTGCACTGGTGTTTTCATCGTTTTGAAGTCGTTTACCGTTGGATCGGGCTTATTTTTGGAAAGTGGGTTCTAGACATATGGTTCTTCATTTTGACCGTTTGGATCGTCAATCGAAGGTCTAATTTGGGAGAAAACAACCTCGTATCAACAACTCTATTTTGGAGAATTTTCATTTTCTTGGTTCTCATTTGTAAGCATTATTCTTAGTTAATTTGGCTAATTGAAAACCGTATTTGGTGTTTTTATCAGAGACTCTTTTGCACCCTATTATTGTGGGTATAACATGTCAATGATTGGATTTGGATGATTCAAGTGAAATATTATATGTGTTTGAGTATGTTTACATGGGAATGTGATGCTTAAATGCATGTATGATGTGTTAACTATGTTTCCATGTGATCTAGGGTTGATGTATGTATGTTTGAATGCTTGAATCGTGTCCAAGATGTGTTTCGGTTCATAAATAATCAATTATCATTAGTTATAATTGATTATTTGTGCGTTGGTTTTGAGTGTGGTTTCGGGAGTAATCAATTATCCCTTTCTGCGTGATGTTTCTGGGTAAATTTCATTGAGATAATCGATAATCAAAGTGCATTTTTGTGAAAAATGGTGAATTTGATGAAGAATGAACGTGAATCAAGCTTGAGGAGTTGTGGAACATGATGATAATCAGAGATTGAGGTTAATGATTATGTTTAGGGTCAGTTTGACTTGTGGTTGAGAGTGGAGCATGAGTGAGTGTTGGGATGTAACTGAGTATGTGATTTATGAGAATGAGAGTGGAGGATATGTCTACTTGTTGTACCTCATAAATCTTGGTTCTATCTGTGAATAGGTGCTTCCTTTTGCCTTTTGTGCATTGGAAAGAGATGATATGTAAGGAGACTACAAATGTCCTGTAGGGGAGGCTACAAGTGGGTTGTAGGAGTGGCTATGTCGATTAGGTAAGGTATAGGAGTGAGATTGAATCTTTCCATTATGGTTATGGTACGGTGATGCTCATGGTATTATTCATGATTGGGATAGTCATGATGGTGATGTATCTATGATAATGATCATGGTACTTGAGATGCTCTAAGTTATGTTATGTTCATAGTGGTATTACTATAATGATTATAGTAAGTAGTTAGCATAGGTGCTAAGGAGTGGATAGACCAAGGGTCTATGTGTGAGATGATAGTGATGACATCAAAAGTTAGAAATCAATGATCGATGATCCAAGTTCAAGGAATGGGGATTGAGGATCGAGTAACTCAGTATGATTAAATTGTTTATGTTAGAGGATTAGGAATCCTATTTTTATTACTACTATGTATGAGGTGTTTGATTATGCTTGATATAATAAGAAGGTATGTATCTTGTTGTGTGCTATGGTTGGTATAATAAAAAGATATGTATCTTGTTGCGTGTTTGATTATGGTTAATATAATCAGTATGTATGTATCTTGTTGCGTGTTTGATTATGGTTAATATAATCAGTATGTATGTATCTTGTTGTTATGATTGTTTTATCGGTAGCTTACCCCCATACATGTTTGTGTTTGTGTGTTTGTGAATGAATTATCGACGATGATCGTATAATGTTATTCGGGAGCAGATAATGTTACAAATGTTTTAGAGGCGTGATTGACTCGAGAGAGAATGAGGAACCTTGGGATTCATTAAAATCTATTTTGTTTTACAAGTTAAGACAATATATTTGGAGTATTTCCTTCATTATTTTATTACTCAAAATAATGTAATTGGATAAGGTTTTCTTTAAGTATGTTTTCGCGCTATGATAAATTTTGAAATTTACCGATTTTTAATAACTCGTGACATCTCAGAAATCAGGGTATTACAACTTATCTGGACGAAATTGGGTGTTGATAGATACCTCTTAGAGTTTGCTTTTGAGGGTTTTATGCTCCTATTGAAGCAAGCTTTGTATGTGTTATCGTGTTAGGCAAGCTTCCTAATAATGGATGTTTGTCTTTGGGCATCCACAAAGGGAGCCTAGGGAAGGAAATCTCCCTTGCACTTACTTCCTTCTTGAAAGTCTTTAAGTTCTTCAATTTCTTTGTTTTTCTTTCATTCTTAAAGGTTATTTTATGCAAAGTTATATGGTATGTGATCATAGTTGTGACATTGTTAGTTGCAACCATTATTAATTATAAAAAAGCATAAATGAATAACAAAACAAATAAGAGAAATAAAAGATCCTAAGTAAACAAAGTTTTTTTTTTTTTGGAATAGAGTGTTTGCTTATTTCTTGGACATTTGTCTTGATGTTGTCTTAAACATTGTATTAGTGGATGTTTGTCTTAAGCATTCTTGGACATTTGTCTTGGTGCTGTCTTGCTTATTTCTTGGACACTTAAACTCATATTCTTAAGGCCTACCTGGCCATACAAAAGTTACAAAGCCTATCCGGCCATACACATAAAGAAAAACAAAAAACAAAGAACCTATGAAACTACTGATCCACTTCATTCTCTTCGTCAGCAAGCTTAACATAAGTAGAAGGACTCGGTACGGCTTCTCCACCCAAGCCTTCATCAGCACCCCCCTCGATAACCTCCACCTCAACCCCTTCAACAGCAACTTCCTCAGCTTCCTTTGCCACCTTCTTCAAGGAACCGATTTTGAGCGCATCAAGCATCCGACCTTCATAAATATCTTTATAAGCCGTCAATGCTTGAAACCTCCTTGTAAAGAAACCCTCTTATGCTTGAAACCTCCTTCTTCACTTCTCGACTTTCTTAAACAACCGCAACCTAAAAGCAACATGTATATGAAAGGATAACTCCCTATACATACTTTGGTAGAGAATGTTAAATTATCTAAACTTAAATTTTGTAGAAATGGTAGCTGTTTTAAATTACATTCCATATAAAGATGTTAGGACATGAATTTCCATTTTATAAATTTTTCTAGCTTTCTAAATTTTATACTGATCAAATAAAGTTGTCGGTAACACCCTTTCATTTATTTTTTTCTATTGTATCAAAACCTTCAATTTTGCTTCACAGCACCAAAATACACTATCTTTTGATTTCATTGTAATCCATGAGGAAGTTAACTCAAGCGAAGTGAAAACTAAAAAGCTGATAATATCCTCATTTCCACTACGAAAAGTCAAATATATAGAAGGCAAAAAGTTTAAATGTCCATGATCATTAGCTCCACTGAACAACTCAGTCGAATATCCCAATGAAGACATCTCATCTGAAATGAAAGATTACAAGCTATTTATACTTGAAACTGTTGCATAACTAACTAATGGAAGATTACAAGCTATTTATACTTGAAGTACTCAAATTCTCCAATATAAAGGATTCAAGGCGTGGATCTGCACGATAAGGAAGACCACTCCGTGCTCCTAGATCCCTGCACTTGGCACCTGCCTGAAGTGGCAATAAAATGAATAAGCTCTTGAACCTGACCCATTCCCTCAATGCTAAGGGTTCAGTTTAGAGTCATTTGTGGGCAAAAAATTATCCAATCGAATAATAAAAAATATAATTTAGTTCAATAGATTCACTCCATTTGCATTGTCCCAATTGAAGTACAAAATAAGCCATGCATGTAGCACAATTGCATTTGTGTGTGCGCGTGCAATGATAATTTAGTATAAGATCGCATACCACATTAGCAGCAAAGGATAGCATTTTCTCTGGAGTAAACTTGGCACAGATAGCTGAAAATAATAAGCACAGAACAGATGTCATCCGTGTATTCAGAGAAGTTATATATATGGTTTCAGGAAGAATAAACATAAGACATGTGGAAGTTTATATGCAAGTGGCACATTCTGATATCATGGTCTTGCCAAAGACTATGAGAAAAAGATTTAGCAAAGCTGTAGAGTTTACCATAGATTACAGCCCCAATAAAAGCATCCCCAGCACCAGTTGTATCAACAAGCTCTGATGGTGGAATACTCTCGGCTGTTCCAACATATAACTTCCCACTAACTGTTCCTATCCCCTCTGCCTTCAATTTTGCCACTGACTGGGTGAATCAAAGGGAAAAACGTATGACTAAAAAGTTGACCAAAATCCCAAACAAGAACGTGAATTTTTTAAGTTACAATCCCTATTCCTAGAACCTCAAGGACCCAAGTACTTGGCTTTACTTTGAATGGCTGTAGAATACTTTTATTTATCTGTAACACTGCTATCAATTTACACAATTAACTCTGAAAATATAGAAATTAGTATGTAGAAGAGATTAAGTTGGACGCTGCAATCCCAAGACTAAAACAAAGAGTGACAAGGAATACTAAACACAAGTTGCTCAATCTTCCTTTGTATTGGTTTACACGTAGACAAAGATTGCCTTGGGGTTTAATGGTTTCAGAGTCTTCCATGTCAAAGAATGTACGTTATATTTGGTCATTTCTGCAAAGGTTTTCTGTCATCTCTATCCTTTATTAATATTGCTAGAAATAAAATAAAAAAATGAGTTTTAGAGGCTATCATCAGAACGGTTTGCAAAAAATGTCTAGCTCATGTTAGTGTGAGACATCTTGTGAATGTCTAAAAATCAGGCACCAATGCTTGGTTTAAGCATTATAACACTGGTGTTAATTGTGCACGCAACAATTCACTTCAGTGATTTGAAATTGGCTCAAACAGAAGATAATCAAAATTAGAGCTAGAGAAAGATCTCATATAGTATAAACACACCATTTAGTGCTGTGTCTGCAAGTTGGACACAGACACTTCTACACCACACTCCCCAGACACAATATTTAAAATCTTTTAACAGAAAAATTGTACTTGTTCGATGCCAGTTAAACTACTGACAATTTCATTTAGGAAATTCTTAACAAAATGTCAAGAAAGTATGCTCCATGTCCTTATCGCACAAATTTTAGAATTTTTTCTGTCTCTACGTCTGTGTTAGTGTCCAAGCTTTACATCTAAGAAAATTTTGAAGCCCTTACCAAATACATTAGCACATCGTAAATGATTTTACAAAAGAGAGAAGTGATAGCAACATTCTTAGTAGTATTAGTTAAAAATAATTGAAAAGAAGTGGGAATCATACAGATTTGTGATTTTCAAATAAATTTCAGCTAATAACATAGGGTGTGTTGCTAACATTTTTCTTACTAAAAGCTGGGTTTGATATAGCCCAACAACATCAGTTGTTCTAAGTAGCCTACCCTACCCTATACTGTGTCATAAGACTTTGGGTGAAATTTCAGTAATACCAAAATCAAGGAAAAATAATTCTGGGTTTTGTTGACATTACTGATTGCATGCAGGTTGGGGTGGATACACTCCTATTCCTTTTTAACTCCAATGATTCCAATAAGGTGTCAGCATCCACTTCTTCTGCAGAAGGACCTGCTGCTAGAAAAGGCTCAGTAAACGAAACTATATTTACATGAAAACCGAATAAAATATGCTAATATGGCCACTATCATCTATACGTACTATCAGCCGTTCTCTCCAGCATTATGCATCCATCTTTTCCCAAAGTTACAATCACAAATTTTATGTTGGGCAACATTAAAAGCATAGAAACAAGTGCTTGTGGAAGAGTGGATGCCTCTGTCCATGCCTGTCAGCAGAAAAGAGTACATGTTTATGTAATAATTAAACCCACAGAATGGAGTAAAAATAAGGTTTCGGTAAAATAAATGGATATATAGGTGTATGAAATAAAAAATAAAAAAAAGTTACGGCAACCAGAAAAGGGAAATGATATGTACCATTGGAATCAGGAAAGAAATGTCCCTTTTCCATCACAAAAAGAATAGCATACAGATTAGATAACTGAAATGATTAGCGTGCTAATGTGCGATATTACAAACATGAGCGTGCCAAACGCGCAAAGGAAGAGAATATATTTTTCTTTTCTTGAGAGATAACAGCATATATTTGACAAAGTAAATAAAACATTTATTGATTGACTGGGAACAGCAAAGTGGACGGTTAAAATCATTTTAACATTTATGAAATGAAAACAATATTGATGAGAGAAAATCTGGTATAATACATTTGTTACCAATTCTAGAGAAAAAACACACTTACCTTTGGAAACTTTGCTGAGCATACAACATAATCAGCTAGTTTTAGGAGATCGTCCAACCCTTCCCTTGGCCTTTCTGCATCAATTAAGATGGGTATATTCTTTTTCACTGCCTGCACTGAAAAAATATAAAATTTTGTTTGCTTCCCTTCGGATGAAGATCTCTTTGTCCATCCCCAACTTCCTTTACAGGGCAGGGGAAAACAGATAAAAGAGAGAAATGTGTAAAAGAATACCAAGGGAAATTACATAAACGGCACTTGTAGTATTCACAAACTAGTAAAACTATACTCGTAAAAAGCTCTCCCTAAGGTTGGTTGGTTGGTTCCACCCCGCTCCCCCTTAAATTTTCCCTTTTTCTATTCATCAAGTGTATGGTTCTTTTAAATTTTGCATGCTTTCAAGCCTTCAGCTTCTATTTCCCTTCTTGCTGATTGAACTATGAAATATGACTAGGTCTTTTGCATTACAATTGAAAATAAATTGTACAGATGATAACCTCTTGGGCAACAAGTAGAGCAGTGTCAGGCAACCTGCCATCAAAATAAGCAATTTTTGCTCCATCCAATGCAGATAACAGACTTGATTTTGGCAGGTTATCTGGTATCATTGGAGGATATCCTGGGGTATGTATACAAGTACGGGTCTTCCTGAAAAATCACACTTAGAATGAATCAGGTTACCATTAAAATTATCAACAATCTCCCTAGAAGATAGCAATGAAGTCAGGTTACAATGCTTAAAGAACTCAATTTATAATTAATAATGATAGCAAATAGTTTTTTTTTTTTTTTTTTTTTTTTTTTTGTATTATTACAACTAATGAGCAATTTCTGTCTCATTCATGCAGTGAAGGTTCGTTAAAGCAAGTGTAGGCCAATTATGGATAAACACAGATAATGGAGACATGCAAGTTATAGTTGATAGACATGGAAAAGTAAAACTGAAAAGTTTGCAGCTTCTGTTCATTTCCTCCTATTTTTATTCTTCAATGCAAATAGAAGTACAACAGCATGTCTACAATTTTATGTTAAAAACATTCAGTTGACATTGATCCAAATCTTGACTAGATACACAAATCATACTCTGTGCCCCCAGCTCTTCGTAATTAGACCATGAATATACTCAGTAAAGTCAAGATATGTAACATATATGTAAGCCAATGACCATTACGTTTGGTTGTCGACAATAATATATGTAAATGGTGATGTTCCCTCCTTAGACACCTGCAAGTAACAGGGAATGCATCCACTGAAAAATTATTAAAAAACAATAGTTAGGGCAGATGCTCTCTCAATTGTCTATTCTCACCCATCACTAACTGCTTTTAATTGCAAAATTAAGAACATACACTGGAGGAAATTACAATAAGTAGTTAGTGGGGAGTGTAAAGACAACATTGAGAGCATCAATAGCATTGAAGTTAAGAAAAATGTATACATACATAAACATACATAGCCTGTTGAAGAGTTAAAAGAAGCTAATAGCGACTTCACCATGGAATCATAATATTGCTCATATCCAACACAGTAAAAATTACAAAGAGAGCCGTCTTAAAAAGTACCACTATAAAGGATGTATCTACACCATCAGCTCGCAGCTCGTCTAATATACCCCTGCCTTGACTATCATCAGCAACCTAATAATTGTCCAACCGTGTGTGTATCAGTATAAAATTTAAACCATTAAATATTATCGATAGCTTTATTTTTACAAAAGAAATTCTGAGGGACATGAGTAAATAGTGCACTGAACCATTGATCATTTAAAGGTTTTACACTTTCATCAAATGACAAACTGATACGTATACCAAATGTATTGAGTAATACAGCAAATTACCTTAAAAGTCATAGCCACAATGATTTCTGATTGATTGACAGTGTAATATTTTTTTTTTTTAATTCTAAGTGCATAAAAATTAAAACTTTAGTTTATTTAAATGAAAAAAAACAACCTTGGAAATAAGCCTTGCGTTTAAGCCCAAGCGAGCAAGGCAGGTTAAGGCATTTCCAGCATTGCCACCTCCTTGAACCTGATAAAAACCACCAGCAAATGTTAGCACAACACAAAATTATTCATGAAAAGTGAAAGAAGAAGGTACCTTCAAATTTGTGGTTCTGATTTTGTCATCTGGCTTAGGATAAGCGGCGACGCTTGCCAAGAAATCGACAGACACCCCTCCACATCCCACCTGCACACACACATATATATATACATACATATGTAAAGATTAAAGAAATAAACTGTCTAATTTTGACGACAATGCTTCAAATGGAATCATGTATAGAGAGAGAGCGCTTACAACGACGGCGTTTTGAGGATCGGAGGACATGGTAACCCTGCAGCGAGGTCTTCTCCTTCTCTTTGACCCAAACAAAGTAATTGAGACAAAAAGCGCAAATTAAGAACAAATAGTTACAGAATTAGCAAAGAGAGAAAAAGAAGATGAGAGGGAGAGTGAATTACATTGACGAAGTTCAGAAATGGGTGAGGTTGAACGCTGAATGTGAAGGTTGAAGAAGCATTGGGAATAACAGTGCAGAGGTTCCACATCTTTTGGTTTGTTAGAGTGAGTGAGTGAGTGGTGGTGGCGCCAGATTCAACTTCATCAACTTTGCTTCTATTTCAACCCACCATTTTCTTTTTCTTTTGCTTCATATTTTGCCATAATTAAATATTTCATTTCTTTATATATTTTTCATACATCTATTGTACCGTTTTATATATTTCCTAAAAGAAATATCTTTTCAAAGTAATTTTTTTCTTTAGTTTGATTTCAAGACAAGTACGAAACGTTCTATTGTTAGAATGTTCAGTTTGAAATGACAGTTAGTGTAATCAGTTCACCTGCATTAAATTAAAACTTTATTCTAGTGACATATTTCAGATCTATTACTATAATCTAGAGGCCTATAAGAAAATTGGATGACAACTTAAAATCAAGTTCCATTTAATTTTAAGTCAATTAGATAAGATGAGTGATCAATTCATCGAACAATAAATATAAATCAATTAACAACTTTTAAATCAAAAGAAATCATTCATAAATGGAATGTATTACTGAATACAAGAGAGTTCAAATCTGTTTACATATTGCCTCAACACAAGGGAAATTTAGCTCTTTATAGATGATAAGAAAAAGTACAATCAATGAAGAGAATACATCTCTTTAATTCTGTAAAGATGTTCTATTAAATATAGAGGAAGTGAGTAAGAAGACTTTTTGGAGTTTCTCACTAAAGGCACCCTAAGAGTGTTTAAAACTGAAATCCTAAAAGGGTTTCTAAAGTTTTTGAAATCTGTCCAAAATGCTTATATATAGACCTTGACAACATGGCTAAAATGGTTGTCCATGACTCCAATCTTGAGGTTTCCTCCCTTAGTAGGTTTCCTCTACGGCTTAACTAGTGAGAATCTGGGCTAGAGCTACCTAACATTACTTCATGATAAAGGACTCTTTATGGCTTGAACTTTAGGTAAGGGCTTGAGGAAAACTTCTTTGTTGGATTTTCTTCATGGCTCAAGCCCTAAATTTGGCGTTACAGCCATATTGTGACTGATTTCCTTAGAAGTGTTTAAATTCTTCTTCTTCCCTTCAAAATATAGGTTTGACTCCTTAAATTCATATGTTTATGCAAAATAAGTGAAATTAGGGTAGTTAACGTGAATTTTACATTCAATCAAAGTAAGTTAATTGTTAAATTAACATTGAAATCTACTAATACTAAGGACTTATCAACACCCCAACTTCAAACCTTGTTTGCCCTCAAACAAGTTTGGAATTCAGCTTAGCTAACATTTTTACAAGGAGAAGTTTGGTTCACAATTCAAATTCATTGGTTGTTTTCTTCTCAGGTAATGCATGATAAAAGAAACATATACATTTAATTTCATTCTCATAAATAACATAACACAAGTTTTCACAGTGTTGAGATTGTTGCTAGGGGGAGCACAGGTTTTGCTTAACCCAATCTCTGTAATATTTGTGTTTTTTATGATGACAACATATAATTAATAACACATGTGATTTTGTGTTACATGTTCTATGTTTACATGTTATATGCTTTTCATTACTGTGTTAAATCTGTATAAGCATATTTGGGAACATGATTGTATTGTTCATTGCATATCATTGTGTTTAATATGTGATTTTATATGTGTATGCATGACATATGTTTTTGGAAAAGGAAAACCACAAGCACTTTAGTTGAACTTTAAAGTGTGGCAAACCAACAATTTTAAGTCGATAACATTATGGGGTGAATCAATTAAAACTCCTGTATTTGCACAAACTCTTTTCAAATGTGCTGAGATTTTTCAAGAAGAAAAGTTTTCAAAACTGTGCTAAGTATTGTTGCTTAATCGATTACATGCGATATGTATTCGACTAAGTTAGTTGATGTTTTGAAAAACTTTTAAATGCTTGACACAACTGACATGAGGGTCATATTTTTAAATGTGTTGACCAAGCATTAAAAGTCGATTACATTACTTGTGTATTCAATTAATTGCCGTGATTGCTGCTAAACTATTATAACTGAAAGTTGTATTCGACTACATTAGTAGCATAGTCGATTAAAATGCGTTTGATGTGTGTTTAACTATAAATTGACATTGATTTGAATTCTGTAAGAACTTTTGTGCATTTGACACTTTCATATCTTTTACAGAGTGCTGTGTGATCTTACAGAGAAAGGAAAAGCTCCAAGAACCAAGATTGACCATGGTGATCAAAGACTTGAAGTTTCTTGAGGAGCAAGACTTGTTGATTTGAACGTCTGATCAATCTGCACAATTGGGTCTATTCTGCGCGATCAAGATTTGCAATCTTTGAAGATTGGTTTGGGTTCCTTGTTGTGATTACAGGAAGAAGAACGATGTTCTTGACTTTGAGGGTGCCTCAAAGGGTTAGACAGAAGAAGGTGTTCTTTCTGCTGGTCTGATTTGTTTGTTGCCTATATTTAGATTAGATGGTTAAAGGGGTGTTTTACACTTTTGACGTAAGGTCTCTGTAAAAACCTTGTTGTAAAAACCTTGATCTTTATAGTGCATTTGCTTCCCGTGGTTGGAAGGACACTGGATGTAGGCAGGTTGGTCAAACCAGTACAAAAATCAGCGTCTGAATTTTCTGATCCCTACTATCTTTTTATTAAGTAGATTAAGCTGTCAATATATTCGATTAAGTTTACTACTGCATTGCATATCTTTTAACTTGCGATTCAAAAAAACTATAAAGACATTTTATTTTGTGAAAAAGATTTTGAAAGCTTTCATTTTTACACTTCACCAATTCACACCCCCCTTCACCCCCCCTCTTGGTGTGAGAAACTAAGTCGTTCTATTTTAACACACAGTATGAAAGAAGTAAAAAATTTAAATTGACTCTTGTGTTTGCACGAGAAAGCTCTTCTCACTGTTTCACTCTTTACAGTGGATGTAAACCCTTTCCAAACTTTGAACTACATCTCCATGAATACTTCCTACACTTAACCTTCAAGGATCACTAAGGATTCTGGTCGGCTTGTAATAAGACTAGGCTTCAAAGAATTTCATGGTTTTTCAATGGTATACAAACTCACTAAGGAAAAGATGAGCAACTAGCATGCATAATGCATTTATTTCTTTCTTTTTAGGTCTTTGAAGGTCTTTAACATATTCTTCCTTAAATTTCTAGGTCTTCTTCATTCAAGCTCTTAAGTCACACACCTTTTTCTTTTTTATTTTGATATTTTTCAGTTTTCTTTCTATTGCTTAAGCCTTTTTTTTATTTTCTTTTTGGTTTTTTGATCTTAGGCTTATTTTCTTAAATTCTGTTCAGCCTTCCTTCTCTTGCCCAAGGTTTTTTTAACACCTAATTTCTAATATTTTCTTAGTGAGAAGGTGGTTAATTTTGTTTCTGACTAAGGATGTGTATTTACAAAGGCCCTGGTGCTAAAAATATTTGACAAAAATGTTCACAAGTAGGCATTTTTACTCTTGTTTTCAAAACAAAATAAAAAATGGCCTTGATCCTTTCAGTTGAAAGTCAAATTTCAATTTCTTCAAAGATATAGCATAAAATTCAGTAGGTTTCTTGTATCCAATATGCTTCAAGATCCTCACTCTCTCAATTTAGAATCTTATCTTTGTCATTTGTCTCAAGCACAAACCTTTCAAGTACTAATCACTTATGCTCATTTCAAGCCTATAAAATTCTTTGTTTTTCAAGATCTTAGAGTCTGAAAGTTGGCTTCCAATGTCCTCAAATTATGTTCCTATTTCTGTCTCTCAAAAGGGGTTTCCTTAAAGTGTTTCACTAAAATGGAAAACTTAAAACTATCTACAACCTATTCTAATTTTGAGTTTCTTACTCCTAATATATTAAAATATCATGCAAGAAATTTAATTACTAAAAATTAAATTGTAGAAAATTTAAAAAGAACTTGGTTTTTTTTTGGGGGAGGGGGTTAGACATCCAGTCCAATAGAAGAGTTGACATCAGAAATTATGGTGCGAGGCAAATTATGAAATTTAACCACATATCTAAAAAATAACTTTGTTATGTTGCTTGCATCATCTACTTTGTGGCAGGGTATAAAATGGGTCATTTTGTTTAAACCATCCACTACCATAAAGATAGAATTAAAACACTTGTCAGCTCATGGAAGACCTAAGACAAAGTTCATGCTAATATCCTCCCAAGGGGTTAAAGCAATAAGCAAAGGAGAATATAATCCATGAGGCATTGTTGTAGGTTTAGATTGCAAACATATAATACATCTATAGTAATGTATTTGTACATCCTTCCTCATATATGGCGAAAAGAATTTTTCCTTAAGCATGCTTAGGGTTTTACCTACCCCAAAGTGTCCCATTAGCCCACCCTCAAGCTCTTTCGCTCAAAACTGGACTCCCCACTCCTACTTCCCCTTGATTTTACCCTTTTTTGTAATTGCTTTTCTTTTAAAACCTTAATGTCATCCGTGAGGAGTGCAATTTGTAGTTCTTTATCAATTTTGTCTCTCATTCTCATTTGCACTTCCTTTTACCACCAAAGGTTAAGTTCTCTTAGTTTTTTAGAAATTTATTTAAGGATAATAAATTTCTCATAGTCACTTACCCTATGAGGAGACGAATGTCTTGATATCTTTTAATTTCAAGAGTTTCCTTAACTTGAAAAGGTTATGTTTTCACCAAAAATCAACTCCCAAGTAAGAGAGGCGAGTCAAAGACTTCTTAAGCACTAAGTCTTACCTAGCCAAAATGTCTTAGGCTACTCGTTTTTACCACTTTCAAGATAAAATTACTTGAAGACTAATATTTTTCCTATTGTTTAGTGTGAAACCTGTCAGTGACTGTAACATCTCAAATTTTTTAGATGTCACGGTGCAATTTTTTTTTTCAAAACCTTTGTATAAAACATTCAATTCAAATGGGGAATCAAATCATAACTATAAACATCGTTTGAAAATCTTAGAATAACACTTTTACATAAAATACCAAATTGGAATACTTTCAAATAATAGAAAATAAATAATAAATCCCCAAACATAAGATCCCAACTCTCGTTAGCTACTCAGATTCAATCTTATCTGCAAATCATCTACTTCCGTACAAGTACGATCATTGTAGGTGGAAACCACAACCACAACTTTCAGGGTGAGCAACCAGAATTATCTTATCATACAACAGACAATTATATTAACCACAATAATAACCAAATCATGAACATATATTATCACAACAATACATCACAGAAACACCAACACTCAATGGTCTATTTCCTCTACATTACCACACCACCTAACCACCATAACCAATTCATTATGAGTCACACGACATCCTCTTCCCGTATCACACATCCAAATAAAATCTCTTTCCCGCGTCACCCGGACAAAGATTCACCACTATTAGACCATCCTCTTCCCACATCACATGGCCGAAGAAAATTTCTTTCCCGCATCACACGGCCGAAAGAGTCATCAATAACAAATCATTCATCTTCCACACTCCTATCCTCACTCTCACATAACGTCCTATTAAATCCATGGTTCCTCTACAAGTCATTACTCTCTTCTTTCCTTTCCACCAAACACACTTTCACATCACCCACCATCATCATCATCACTCCAAATTTACCATGCACCCCAACAACCATATAGATTGCAACATATAATAAAGAATATCATACAATGGCAAACCATAAACACAAGGTAATTCTAGTCAATCCCCTTACCCTACATACACAAGATAATTTAGTCACTCCCCTTACCCAACATACACAAGATAATTCTAGTCACTCCCCTTACCTGGACTCCTACGATTTTTGTTTTCAAGATCACCAAGAAAGCTTCACAATGTCACCGATGGTCCTCCCACTTTTGATGCCCCTTCTCAACTCTATTTTCTCCTAGAAAACGTCTTTTCTCTCCCTTATCTTTCTAATTTTCGTTTTTTCCTCTTAGGGTAGCAAAATGACAACCCTTTTTTACTTTTCTCCTTTTTATCCTCTTCTATTCTATCTCTATCTTTTTAGTTTTGATAAAATCTCTCAATTTATATCTAAAACCACTAAGATTTCCTCTCTTATTCTATCTTAACTACTTTTTAAAATATCATTAACCACCAAATATTTTTAAAATTTACAATATCTAATAATGATTTTCTCTAATAATAATATTTCTTTTAATCTTTAAACCCACCAAGATTATATCTCCTATTTTCATTTAACTAATTTTTAAAATAACAACTAAATCTTCTAAAAGATTTACATAATATTATTTTATTAAATATCCAAATTATTTAATTTGCATAATTTTCCTTTCTACACCCTCCCTTAATTAATTTCTACACCAATTAAATAAAGGTAAAAGACCCTTTTTATCCCTAGGCAAAAATACAAAAATAAAGAAATAACATAACAACTATGTTCTAACAAAAAAATACAAACTCAAGAACACTAATCTTCAAACAAAAACCCAAAGTAGCAAAACTACTTTATTTTTAAAACCCCTAGTTTTCGGGATCTTACAGTGACCGCATACGACTCACCTGCATTACAATCAAGACTTTGTTCAAACTACACATCTTTGGTCTATTTCATCTAGAAACATACAGGAAAACTGATTGGACCATAACTTAAAATTAGCTTCCACTCAATCTTAAGCTAGTTAAATAGGATTAGTGATCAGTTCATCCAATAATCAAGCATAAATAAATTAACCACTTTAAATCAAATGAAAGCTACATAAATGAAAGTGTCATCGAGTACTAGAAAGTTTGAATCTACTACATCATGCTCCAACACAATGGAGGTTTAGCTCCTCGTGAATATTTAAAGAAGTACATGCAATGAGAAGGAAAACTTCTCCTAATCCTCTAAGAATATGTCTTTAAATTACAAATATTATATGAGAAGACTCACTAGAGTCTCTCTCTAGAATCACCCTAAGAAAGTTAATACTGAAGTCCCTTTTCTCTGTCTTATTTTCTCTGTTCTCAACCACTCTCAGATCTGTCCAGAATGCTCTTATTTATAGACTGTCGCAACACGACTCAAGTGGTGGTTCACGACTCCAACGTTGAGGTTTCCTCCTTTGGTGGGTTTTCTTCTTAGCTTAAGCTATGAGTTCTTGGGGTAGAGCTGCTTGAGGTTGCTTAATAATGACACAATCTTCCATGGTTCAAGCTCTAGCTTATGGCTTAAAGAAACCTTTTTGAATGGGTTTTCTCTATGCTCAATCCCTCAAGTGGCGCTATAGTTATGGCAAGGAAGATTCTCCAAAATGGTTGAAAATCTTTTTCTTTTCTTAAAAAATGTAGATTTAACTCATTGAATTCATGTGTTCTTTCAAAACAAGTAAAATCGAGGTAGTTATCACAAATTTTATACAAATCAAAACAAGATAAGTTCTAATTAAACATTAAAATTCACTAATGTTAAGCACTTATCTATGAGTATCATTTGCTCTACTTAGAGAATTGATAAGTATATCACTTTGGTATAATTAGCTTCTATTTAGGTTTTTCTCTTTTCAACCTCTCAAAGAATATCATCTAGTTCTAAAATAAGTTATCGTAGGCTAATTTATTCGAAACTCACATACTCATCCTATCGTCTAGACTATTGCTTGGAGCTTTCTTTACACAACTGCAAAAATATTTTACTATATGAGTTGATCCCTTTGATCTATTTAAGTGTCTTTATTATTCATCCCTTATGCTAAAACAATGGATATCCAGTTTAAACTTTACCTACAATGTAATCACTTAACTCGACTGATATATTTCAAGGAATTAAACTCACTCAACGACTCAACATTTTCTATCTTATATTTTTTACATAAAACTTCAACCATGATTTGTTTGATTCGGTCAAAACATTCACAAACAACAAAAGGACCAATATAAACTACTTTTCAACTCATTATAGCTTAACTTACATTTATCCACACAAAAAACATAAACTAATTTCACAAAAAAAAAAATAATCCAATAAAACAATTAACCTTTCTTTACTTACCTGAACTTAAACTTTTTATACAAAACTCCACAAACTTCAGCTTTCATAAAATATTCTATCTACATAAGGAAAATTTCTTATCAACTACCAGAAAAAAATCCTAAGAGAATATAAGTATGTTTTAGAGAAATGATAACTTTTATAAAATAAATCTCGATTAGTTAATTTTCTATTTATAGCTCAAACTTTTTAATATTAAATTAGATTTATTTTACTCGTACTGTACTAATCTCATCTACCAATATTCCTATTCCTAAGTATTTTCCAAGTCTCCACATATTAAACTCTAACTGTCACACCCCATAAATTTCTCTTTGTAATGGAAGACACGTGTCACACCCTTCTAGATTCCCTGCTATAGTAATGAAGGGCATTACCGGCGGCCAGAATCCCCCGGAAAACGCTAGAATCCCTCGGAAAGCAACCCTTACTGACGGCCTGGCGACTGGTAAAAAAGCCGTAGGGAAAACCTTTGTCCCTAACCATTACCGAGGGCTTTTGCCCTTCGGTAATTACCGAGGGCCATAAGCCTTCGGTAATTACCGCAGGGCACAAGCCCTCGGTAATTACCGTGAGCCAGAAGCCTTCGGAAATTACCGGAGGGCAGAAGCCCTCGGTAAAGCCTTCGGTTTCATCCACTGAAATATGGGTGATATTTGTCTTTCTTATCCAACCACACATACCTGCATATAAAATGTTCACAACACAGACATACTTGCATAAAAGTTTCAAACCACAAACAAACCTGCATATTATGCATCCCAAAATCATCCATTCATTGATGAAAAAGCATAATGTACATTATGTTCTAAGAATATCATAATGTAGCAAAATAGTTCATTTCTAAGCAAAGATAATGACTAAATCATAATGTACTAATAACATCCAAATGCACTAGTTCTAACAAAATCAGTACTATGTTCTAACAACTATGATGAATAGCAAAATCAAACTAAAATTCTGCATAGTCTTCAGATTGATCTTCATCATCTTGCTCCTCCACAGATGGCTGAACTGGTGTTGGCTGGACTGATGTGGGCTGGATTGATGTGGGTTGGATTGATGAGGGCTGGACTAATGAGGGTTGAAGCTGATCCTGTGCACTTTGAGGCAAGACACTCATGAGCATGGCCTTAAAATTTGTAAACTTTGTTCTCAAATCAGTCATCTCCTGCTCACGTCGCTCCAGTGCATGCGTGAGGCGGACAACAGCCTCGTCAGCAGTAGTGGTGGAAGAAAAAGGCTGGTGCTTCAGAGTACCTCCTCTCGATGCTGTATAGTTTGCAACAAGTTGTCCTGCACCATACACTCATCCCTTCTTCTTCCCATCAACGATGTCGACCCAGCACTGTGTCCTACGGATGTCGTCTTCTGCATTACTCGTATCATCCGGTGTAGGAGCTGACCCTTGTTCAGATCTAACATGTGAAAGTCTTGTAGAAAAATTTTCCTGTTCAAACATGAAAAGCAATGTTAGGGAATGATACAGTAACATAATGAAAGATTACTAATAGTAGCAATCGTATTTGCTTACATGAGTCCTCCGAGATCTTTCATCAATAAATTCATTAGTGCCCTTCCGAACATAGGTCTGTGTAAAGACCTCATCAACATGGACCGCCCGTCCCAGAGCTTGTGCCTGTAACATAATTTAGAGTTAGAAGTGTATATGAAATATAAAATAAATAAGTTATATATGAAAGAAACAAAAAAGTAAAGAAAGTTTACCATACGAATGGCATGCTCATAGACCGTGATCGACCCACCAGTATGCAGGGTGCCACCCTTTTCAGATGCTCTGTTCCTCTGGGCTGTAGCACACTTCTTGCGAAACTCTGTTGAATTCCAATGAGCAAGCAAGGAGTTCCAAATGATCTCGCCCAACCAGTAAGGGCGCTCCCCTACAAGTCGGGCATCCCTAAACATGTCTGAGAGCTGATGAGATGCTTTCATGTGGAAATTTCTATGTATTTGTGTTTCATGTTTAGGTTTCCACTGCACCTTCATCTGTATATTCATTGATAAACAAAACAAACATTGATTAATGACTCAATTATATAATACGAATGACAATTACTTTAAAGTTGTTTACCTTAAAACGCTCCCAGAATGGCTTTCTGTCGTCTTTAGGTATTGCTCCCCAAGTAGGCCATGGACTCATATACTGTTGCTTAATTGATTGCGTGATGGCCTGGGAAGCAACCCTGGATGGAAGAAACCTGCATACAAAAGAAATTAAAGTCATTTCAAATAAGACAATCTTTAAACAACAAAATAAGTTAAAAAAGGATTAAAGTCTTAACCTTTGCCATACGGCTCAATCCATGGTCGATCATGGAGGGGCGGATCAACACCATCATCATCACCAGCTGAATCTACATCAACAGATGGTGTGGAAGTCTCAGAAGGTGGTCTAGAAGATGAGGAAGGTATAGAAGTAGGGTCGGGGGAAGGAGTGAGGGTAATAATCATAGGAGGGGAAGAGGGTTTGCTGTAGGGGTAGGAGGAGGGTGTACTGCAGAGGAAGGAGGCGGGTGTACTATAGGGGTAGGAGGCGGGTGTATTATAGGGGTAGGAGGAGGGTGAACTGCAGAGATAGGAGGATGGTGTACTGTAGAGGAAGGAGGCGGATGTACTGCACGGGTAGGTAATGTAGTAGGCACCCTAAGTACATACTTTGGGGCCTGTTGCCTCTTTATCATGACGATCTAAACCTTCTCCCGTCATTGTTGCATTGAAATGGTTACAAATAAAGTGAAACAATACAAAAGAATAAGGAAGGATCACTACAAATTAAAGTGAATCTAAAATAATTGCATACAACTTTTTAGATGGTATTTTACATAAACTCTATTGAAATGATAGTTCAATTTCCTACAATAGATGTCCAACATTCAATCATCGTCATCATGATCTTCATCTTCTTCATCATCATCATCATCATCATCATCATCATCTTCTTCTTCTTCTTCTTCTTCTTCATCATCATGTTCTTCTTCTTCATCATCACCTTCTATTGGTGCTTGTAATTCATCTCCATCACCATTAGGGTCACGCAATCCGATTATAAGTTCAACTTCAATAATTTCTTGTGGTTGTGACATTTGATCAAGTTGGTAGGAAACATCTTCCTCAACCTCATTTGAGTCAATGCGACCTCTAGGCTTGGTTTGTATTGGTACAACCCGACCACGCTTGTCAATATTGCGGAATGGTGGATATGACACATAATAAACTTGTCTGACATTAGTTGGTAGAATGGAAGGATCAAACGGTCCATATCTGTTTCTCAAGTTGAGTTCAACAATGTTAAACCTAGGATCCACTGTAGTACCAGCTGTAGAAGGATCAAACCATTCACAATAAAAAAGTACTACTTTGTTTGGAGAAGTAGTATTGTTGTACTCTAGCTCATATATTTTATGAATGATGCGTAGAAATCATCATAAGAACCCTCTATAAGGCCCTTGACGTACATGTGTATGGAATTTGTAACCATTGATGAAGTAAGTGTGCCATACTTTCACACATCTCATTGGCCAATTGGATAGGTGTCTTAACTCTTGAACCGTGGGAGTTAATGCCTGATTAAAAACCTACAAAGATACCAAAAAAAATTTAAAGCAAGAGTCAAATTAACCTTGCTCAAAACATAGGAAAAAGTACGGACCTGATTTCTAAACCATTGGGGAAACTCTGAGTGTATTTTAGCAGAAACATTTCCTTCTGCGACTTGCTCAGCCACAAGAAATCAGCTGGTACAAATGAAATGAATCAGTGTATAACAATTTAACCATTGCAAAGGTAAGAGTTCGATGATGACATACTCAAGGTACGACTTAACTTCACTGCAATTGATTAAGACATGGACATGAGCAGAGTTGAATTCAGCATCGATTAACCAATGAGTGAATTCTTTTCCCGCATGACGGCCTGATTGTCGAAAAACTTATATTGAACCTTGACGTGGTTCAGCTTGCCATTGCATTTCGTTTCTGATATTAGTGGTGGTCAACATGAAGTTTTTGAATTAATGTGAACAAAAATACGTTGTCTCTCTATGCAAGTAAGCTGCACAAATTGAGCCTTCTACTCTAGCTTTATTTTTAACAAAACATTTGGATTCTCCCATAAACCTTTCAAAGGGATACATCCACCTGTATTGCACAGGTCCCTTAAGCCAAGCTTCATATGCAAGATGGATTGGAAGATGCTCCATTGAATCAAAGAATGCAGGAGGGAATATTCTTTCTAATTTGCAGAGAATAATTGGGATATTTTCATCCATCTTTCTTAGGCAATTTTCCTCTAGTGTCGTGCAACACAAATTTTTAAAGAAGTTATTGATTTCTATCAGTGGATGTAACATGTGCTGTGGCAAACAACTAAAGCAAGAGGGATGAATGTCTCCATGAATACATGACAGTCATGACTCTTCAAGCCTTGAATAATACCGTTCTGAACATTGGCAATCTGGACAAGTTAGAAGAATATCCATCTGGCATTCTAAGCTCTTTGATCCATCCACACACTATTCTTGCCTCATCTTTTGAGATGGTGTAGTTTGCTTTTGGTTTGAAGAATCGACCGTTAGCTTGATCCTTCAACTCTAAGTCTTTTCGTGCACATATCAGAGGTAAATCTTTTTTTGCTTTGTCATTATCTTTTGCCTTACCAATAACATTCATAACTGTATTCAAGACGTTGTCAAAGAAATTTTTTTCTATGTGCATGACATCCAGGTTATGTCTTACAAGTTGTCTTTCCAATAGGGAAGATCCCAAAATATGCTTCTTTTAGTCCAATGATGCCATTCTCAAAACCCATCTATCCTATTTTGTCTAGATTCAGTGACTTTTGGATAGTCTTTAACTCTTCTCCAAATGTGTGATCCGGTCAACTTCAGTGGGGGCATATCCGTTTCAACTTGCCCTTTGCGAAATGCCTTTTTGTTTCTTCTGAAGGGGTGATCAATAGGCAAGAACCGTCGATGACAGTCAAACCAACTACTTTTCTGACCATAACTCAATTGGAATGACTTCGTATGTTCCATGCAATGTGGACAAGCTAATCGACCATGCGTGCTCCAACCAGATAACATGCCATACGCTGGAAAGTCATTAATAGTATACATCAAAGCTGCCCTCATAAGGAAATTTTGCTTCCTTGAAACATCATACGTCCAAACTCCATTCCATAGCTTCTTCAAATCATCAATTAGAGGCTCCAAATAAACATCAATCGCTGATTTGAGATTAGATGGACCTGGTATTATACACGTTAAAAACATGTAAGGCTTTGTCATACACATCCAGGAGGTAGATTGTATGGGGTAACTATCACCGGCCAGCATGAATATGGTGATGCAAACGCCTGAATGTATGGGGTAAACCCATCAGAGCATAAACCAAGTCTCACGTTACACGGTTCACTAGCAAAGGATGGATGTTTACGATTGATGTGCTTCCAAGCTTCACCATCAAAAGGATGACGCAAAACTCCTTTAGTTTTGTTACCATCATGCCATGTCATGTGTTGTGATGTTTGCATTGAAGTAAACATTCTTTGTAATCTTGGAATAATGGGCAAGTAGAACATTTACTTTAAGGGAATTGGTTTTTTTTTGCCTTTGTCTTGCATGCATCGTATGATATCGAGGAGAGCCACAAAACTTGCATTCAACCAATAATGCATTATTTTTGCCACTGTCATTGTCATAGAATAACATACATCCATTAACATAACAATCAATCTTCTTGGCTTCCAATCCCAACATTGAAACACATCTTTTGGCTTGATAACAATTCTTCAAAATAGAATGTTTGGTGGTGTCAAATCTAAAATCAATTTTGTATAGTGATCCACTGCGTGATTGGGAATGTTCCAATTAGATTTACCAGCCAAGAGTCTAATGGACACTGACAATTTTGACTCAGATGAACCTTCAAATACAAGTAGATTTGACTCTGTCAGTAATTTGTAAAACCTCTAAGTGGTTTCATTTGGAGACTCTTCATCATGACTATCGTTTGCTTTTTGTTCGTCATGTCGACGAAGAGCATTGTCGACCATCTCTTCCATATAGACAAATTGATCTATCTCAGATGTATGTACAATAGTATTCAAACCTGATGCAAGCCGATTTTCAACTCTATTGGAGGTTGACGAAATTTCTTCACCATGAAATGTCCAAATCGTGTAATTAGGCATGAACCCTTTTTGGTATAGGTGAACTTTAACGTCTTCATCTTTCAAAATCCTTGTACATTTGCACATGATGCATGGGCATCGAATCCCTCCATCAAGAGCATAATATTGACATCGTCGAGCCGTCTGCACAAACTCTTCAACTCCGATGACAAAAGATTCCTTCAAACCTCTCCTTCCGCTATAACAACGATCGTACATCCATGCACGATGGTTGAGAAAATGGGCCATGTTCTGTGACAAGCCAAACAAAGGTAAACTTAGCCAAATCAACAACACTCCATGTGACATAAGTAATAAACCTATTACTACTTAAGTTCAACATGGAAGGCAATTTGAACACTATTGTCATAGGCATTCAATAAGGGCATGCAATTTTTTGTCCTCAGTATTGAAATGCCTTAGACATCCTAAGTGGTTCTGTATTAAATTTGGGGGAGTCAACTTTCTGACATTACTAAAGTTCTCTTTTATACAGTACTTCCACATATTTTGTACGTTCTAAGTGTTTAAGGTACTTTTACCATTCTCATTCCATTAAGAATGTGTGTAGTAACATAGGACTTTAAATGACTACTTAACTTAATCAATTTGTAGCCTAATAAATGAACATACATTATACAGGAACATACAATATATACATCAACATACAACATATACATGAACATTCAGTCATGGTCTAAATGTAGGTTTGATCACAAAGTTATGCTACGTTATAAAAGTACACAACAGTAGCTCTAGATCAATACTAGCCACTTCAACAACTTTTTCTCATGAATTTAAACATGTTAAAACTGATATTTAACTCAAAACCAAACTACTACCCAAATTCACCTTTCTACTTCCCAAAATTGACTTAAAATATGTGATTTTGGAAGTGATTTTGTGCCTAAGCCATTCTGACACTTTGCTAATCATTTCAACAATTTTAATTAATCAAAATACACTTGTTTGAACTCTAATTAGGCATAAAATAGAACTGGAGCTCAGATTCACTTTGCTAGTTCCAAAAATGGCTCAATTATCATGGTTTGACATACTAAATTGCATACAGGTATTTCTAACTTCACATCAATGGTTCTAACACCTTTAATACATCAATTTGGACTTGTTTAAACTTTCAATCATCACAGAATCACAACAAAACAAATAATGACCTGCAATGACTCAATTTTACTACACTTTTTAAGGTTTAAAGTAGTGTGATTTTAAGTTTTAGGGAATTGTTTGCTTTTCAACACTTTCCTAGCATCATTTAACTACTTTAGACTTGTTAGAATGTTAACATTACTTGAAATTACTTTACTTTAGCTGAATTGACAATTTGTGACCCTTTAAGTGAACTTTTTAGGTTCTAAATACTCAAACTTTGAGTTTGAGGTGATTCTTTGCTTTTGACAAGTTTCCTAACTTCATTCTACTAGTTTAGATTTGTTAGGATGTTAACATTACTTAAAATTAATGTACATTAGGTCTAATTGTCAATTTCTCACCTATTTAGTACACGTTTTTAGGTTTTAAGGAGTCTAATTTAAAGTTTTAGGTACTTGATCCAATTTGACATCTTTCTTACATTCATTTTACTAATTTAAACTTGTTAGGATATGAAGATTAGACATTCTTAGGCTAGTTTAGGTGAATTTCAAATTTCTCACCTACTTTAGTCTATTTATAGGTGTTCAATAGTCAAATTCTGTTTTTCTTGTTATTTTTCAATTGAGACTTCATTTTTATCTTTCTTTTGTCATTTAAAAGTTGTGTAGATAGTTAGTTTACTGTTTTGGTGAGTACTTTAATAGACTTTGCATTCTTTGCACTTTTAGTGTAGTTTAGGTTCTACTTTTAGGTTCTAAGTTGTCATATTTTGAGTTTCAGGTCTTTTATGTAGTTTGGGTTCTTAATTAGCTAGGTTATACCATTATTAACTTGTTAGGATAGTTTATTTGTAGTTTACTTTCCTAGTTGAGTGCAGTATGTAATTGTAGTACAATTTTTTTTTAACTTGGACTAGTTATTTTTAGCATATGCATATACAGCCTTAGGTTTCAAGTAGGTAATTTTTTGAGATTTAGCTACTTCATCTCCTCTAGCAAGTTTCTTTTAGGTTCAAAACACTCAATCTCTCATTTACATTGATATGGAGATGGCATTTCAAAATTGGGCTATAGGAGTTCCCAATTATCTTGATATTGGTGGTTTGAAACTCTACTTTGCACAAAAGTGGCTTAAAGTCGAAATTAAGCACTTCAGCAACTTTAACTAGTGATTTGAAACGTGTTCAAACTCTGAAATAGTTAAAAATAGATTGCTACTCAAATTCACCTTACCACTTCCCAATTTAACTCAAAATGTGATGGTTTACGACACAACTCTACACTTAGGCCACAATATTACTAATTCAAATCTGCTAGCAACTTTTAAACACAATTTTAAACTTGTTCAAGGTATGAAATAACTTAGAAATAGCATATTTCAAAATCATACCTTGCTATGGCCAATTTATGCAGAAAAATACCCCATCAAGTAACCAAAATCAAGTTTGATTGATTCAAAAGCTATAACAACAATGACAATCACTCAAGCAAGTCTTAATACACTAGATGAAGCTGGAAATTATCAGCTTGACTGAATTCAATTCAGATTAGACATCCAGGATTTTACTACAAATTCACGCAAACACAGATGCACCCAAATGGAACAAAATTTGCACTTAATTGTGAGTATAAGGATAAAAGGGTGGGCTCAGGAAAGTGGGAGAAAAGCTTGGTAGGTTGACTTTGAAGGATGTAGCGTAAAGAATGTCTCAGGTTGGTGAGGTGGACTTAACATAATGAGAAAGAGGGTAAGGGTGAAGAAATGAGTGGCTTGGGAAGAAAAAAGAAGAAAAGGAGGATTTTGGGTTCAGATATGGAGTAAGAGTTTTGGGTAGGTGTTGAAGAGAAATATGAAAGTTTGGTGAAAGTTAGCAAAAGCAAGGAGAGATTGAAATACTTGACAGGTTCCATGAAAGTGCCATTGCATGGATGTGTGTGTCCTACTACTTTACACATTAACGGGGAGGTGAGAAGGTTGGTTTGAGTGAAATTAAAATAGAAGAAGAAGAAGAAAAGGAGACAAGGTGAGAAGTTAGTGTTGAAGTAGAGAATGATAAGGGTAGCATGCAGGGCTGCATGGGGAGGGAAAGATAGTTACGTGTTTGGAATCCAATGAAATGATCAAGCAAAATAGAAAAATGATTCCCTCAATGAAAGTGATGCATTTCACATGTTTTGACGATCATGCTTTCAAAGTGCTTTTATTTGTTTATCTGGAATTGCTTTGACACATATGGTATTGCTAAAGAAGTAAAAGAAAGAAAGAAAAAAAAATGGTAGCTGAAAAGGATTAATTAAAGTAAGGTAAACGAAAAGGATTAGATTTGCATGGTGATATACAACTGAGTTGTTATGGATTTAAGGCACAAAAAGCTTGACCATTGATGTTTGTCTAGATTTAAAAACTGATAAGGTGTGTGTGTCAGGTCTGAGGGTAGCCAAATTAATACCTAGTGCCAGCAAATGGTGTTGGCTCAAAACCTGATGGAGTCGAGGAGCATGGATAATAATAATCATCAGTGGGCAAGGAATCAATGTGTTGCAAGAGAAGCAATGAACCATCCATTTTGTCCCACTTACATGAACCCTATATCTCCTCAAAGCTCTCTTGAGTCAATTGATCACAGTAGCATGAACGATGGAATGAGCATGCAAGATATATAAAGCACAGAGGAAAGAGCATACAAGAACAATGAGTTGGGTGAGCTGCAAGAACTGTTGCTCAAAAAGAGGAGGAACTAATTATGACTAGGTTTAGCCTTTTCATTTTCATAGAAGGATGATCCTTGATATTGAGGGGACATGGTCTTTTGCAAGTGTTGTATATATAATGAGAGTCTCATCAAGAAAACTGGCCATAACTGATAAGCTAAAGTTTAAACTATGAATTAGGCTTTTTCTGTTTTTGGTTATGCACACCAAATATAATTTAATCACTTCATTATCATCAGATCAACAACGAAACAGAGACCACAGTATGAACTTTTCCTAACAATCAATTAACTTTACAATCCAATCAACATCAATATACTCATCTATGGAAGCAAACCCAATCATACAAACCACATAATAGGCACTAACAATCAGACAATGGACTAACCGTTCTAACAAGAAGATGACTTAATGGTCGAAGCCCCGCGACGCACGAACCCTACACTGCTATCAATGCACCAGGAAGCCCCTACGGTACTCGCCTCATCCTCGAAGACCTCCTGACGCAGCAATAACAACAGGGTATTGCACTCCTTCGCCAAGTCAAATCCCTACTCACATCGTGACACCACCCTCGCACTCTACGACCTCACACCTCCACACAACCTGAAGACCAGGAATGCAAGAACCACCTCAACGCTGACTTTGGTTGCCTTCGAAGAAGGAATGCTGCATCTGCGTCTAGGAACCCCCAAGACATGAGAGGAAGAAGGAATGGAAAATAAAGCTCTTTGCTCGATAAAATGAAAATATAGGGTGGAACGAACGAGAAACACACAACGATTGAAGAAAAGTTTCACAAAAATGGGGAAGGGTGGAAAGAAGGACAGTGGTTGGGTGATAGAGGAAGAGTAAGGGGAAGAAGGGGAAACCTTTCGCGAAAACAAAGTTTTGGCAGAATGGGAGACTGAAATCCCAAATTTTTATTTCATGAAGTCTGACCAATATACCGACGGTCATATACCTTCGGTAACGTCACTGTGCCAATACAGACGGCTGATAACGGTTGAAAAACTGTTATTTTCATATGCTATTTTAGACTAAATTACTCCCTTTAGTACTTAGAATGAGCTTGAAATCAAACAAAACTCAATAAATGAGTCAGTCGAGAGTCAAAAGCTATTTTTAGCGATATTATGCTTGTTTTGCATTGCTTTGTAGCAATTTTGATGGAAGTGAAGAATGGAGGTGAAGATAAAGGCCTTAGACTCAAGATAGAGGAAGAACATCAAGAAAAGAAGAGTCTAGAAACCGCCCAGCGGCAGAAATACATCGCTGGGCGGCCAAATGTGAGGAGATGACACCAAGGCAGGGACGCCTGGCGGTTTTGCGATAAGAGGCACACCGCCGGGTGGTGGAGCCCTGACGCCGAGCGGTTTTGCGATAAGAGGCAAACCGCCGGGCGACATAAGTGTGACGTTGGGCGGTTGCCTGTTGGGCTTGGGCCTGTTTTCTGTTGCGCTCCTCAGCTATAAATAGCCCTGTTGCAATTTCATTCTCATTTTTTTGACAAAAGAGGGCGGCCAGACCTACTTTTCACTCTCTGGAGAAGATTTCTTGGATGCTTTGGCTCCTTTTTATCCTATCTAGGGTTTGCTCTTCCATTCTTTCATTATTTTCATTTATGTTCACCATGACAATGGTGAACTAAACCCTTTTGTTGTTGGGGGAAACAATGTAATCTTTTGAAACTCTCTTTTATTGAAACTCTTGTTTATTTATATGATTCTCATATGCTTTGATTCTCAATTGTTGGGTTCTCATATGTGCTTAAGGCTTTTATCGTTTAACTCATTCGATAACTGTTGTTTTTCTTTATTGATACGGGAACGTACAGTAATGTCATGAACTGGTGAGAAATTCCTTGATCAATGAAATACCACCTAGGGATAGGGAGGTAGGACGGTCAATTATTTTTGCTTCTGTTCGGTAATGCGTTGCTAGTTACTAGGGGAGGCTAGGGATAGCAAGCCGGTAATTAGTAATAGTTTGCATTTAAACAAGAGGAGTAGATCAGAGAGGGCAGATAAGATGAAATTGTAAAACCCCCAACAACTCCACTCATCCATACTCTTTTTCGTCAATTGAATCAACGCATTGCATGTCTATTTTCTGTTCTTGAATCCACAAGAATTAATATTTTTCTTTACAAGTCTTATTATTTTAATTCACACGAACGATAAGGTCGTGAGTCCTTTGGGAGAGAACGATATTGGGTTACACCAATTATATTACTTGGAACGATCTGGTACGCTTGCCAGTGAGTCAACAACGGCCAAAAGCCCTCGGTAATCTACACATAATATGACTGTCGCAACATCCTTTGGTAACTCATATTTACCGAAGGCTTAGAGGCCGTCGGAAATAATCCTTCGGTAATTGACTGTTTTCTTCTAGTAGTGGGAAACAAAGCTATCAGCCTCATTTAATTCCCCACCCATTGGAAACCGTGTGGCAGTAGGGGAGGTGGGAATTGTAGAAAGTGGAATCCAAGTGTCACCGAGAGGGAGTGTGAGGTTTCAGAAAGTGGAGTACAGGTGGCGGCATGGGAATGGACCGATCGGTCTTGGTGGTAGTATTTAAGTTGGGATTTCAAATTCCAACCACTTCTCTGCATGCACCTCTTCATCTTCAACCTCTAGCAAACTCAATTCTCCTCGTTCTCTCTAAAACGCCAACAACTTCTTTCTAGATTTCTGACCTTGATTCTTCTCCGATCAACATTCCGTTTCAGATTAAGTCTTCCTGGTGCCAAGCTCTTTCACTTGCACTGACCAGTTTTCAGTTTGGACCGGTAGGTTTCTCTGTCATTTGAAGCCCTTCATTTTCTTTGCATGCAAGAACCGTTTCAGCTTGTATGTGTTAGTTAAATTGCTCTCTGAACCCATTTTATGTATTTGATTCCATGGGGGAATGCCTTTCACATATCAGATCTTGGATTTTGAAAATCATAAAAGTAGTTGTTGTCAAAGACATAGAAGAAATAGCTGGAATTAGAGGTAAGGGAAGCTTATTAAAATTTAATTATGATTATTTTATATGAATGGATGCATGATTTAATGAGTATATGTTTGATGATTTAATGGTATGTTGAAATATTGTATGTTGTTGTATAACATGTTTGATATTGGTTATGAACTTAGTATAAAGTTTTTAAACTTAGTGCAATTCTGGAATCTGTAACTGAGGGTCATTAGGACCGTTCGGTTTTCCCCAAAATGTTCGGTCTTGACTGAATTCCCCTCTACAGGGAATCAGTTGATGATCGTTCGATCTTATAATAATTATACTGATTCCTACCTAATTCGCTTAGTCTAGCCTTTCCAAACAAGTTAAGAGAGTTTTTCCCTCTCAGTTTAGTATGTATATTTATAATCATCCATTTAGAACGTTTGATCTTACACTGGGCGTTCAGTCATTAAAGCACTCAGTCATAGATTGAGTGATTGGTCTTAAAGAGATGCTCGGTTTTGAAGTACTCGGTCATAGACTAGCATTTATGTTATTTAAAGTATTCGGTCTCATATTAATAATATTTATTGTTGAGTGGTCGGTTTGTACTCACACTCGGATTTGAAGTGTTCAGTCATATACTATCACTTAATCTTTGAAGTACTCGGTTTTATATTTATTCTCCTTCTTTGAAGAGCATTCGATCTTACATTGATTATGTTTATTTTTTAGGGCTCGGTCATAGACTAGGATTTCTGTCATTTCAAGTGTTCGGTCTTATATTAATAATATTCGTTGTTGAGCGGTCGGTTTTGTACTGACACTCTAGTTTAAAGTGCTCAGTCATAGACTAGCACTTGGTCTTTGAAGTACTCGATTTTACATTTATATTATTTCTTTGGAAAAGTCTTCGGTCTTACACTGACACTTAATTCCCCAAAAAGTGTTCGGTCTTGTACTGGCACTCAGTTTATTGAAGAGAACTCCTTTTATTTTAAGGCATTCGGCCTAAGTTGTAAAGTATCCTGTTTCCCTAAAGTTAACCAGTTGTTAATTGTTCGTTCATTCTCATGAATTATCTATGTTTTATAAGAATCAGTTGGTCTTAAACAGTACTCGGTTCCCTTCCGTGTTTGACCGTTCGATCACTTCCTAAAGTATCCTTTATATTCAGTTTTCTCCTCAGTCTTTGACCGTTCGATCAGCTCCTTAAAGTACATTATATATATATATATATATATATATATATATATATATATATATATATATATATATATATATATATATTAAAGAATTATTTGAGACTGGGTATTGTTCTATTTGATTTGGATTATATGGAATAAGAAAGATGAGAAATATTATGATCATTTTAAGAGAATTTCAAGGAGGAATGTCTCACGATTTAAATTGAATGGTAAAGTATGACCATGGCCAAGTTAAGTTGTCGCTTATCCTGATATTCCGTGATTACGCCTACTCATGTAGAGAAGGGTAACTCATGCGTGGGAATGGCAGGAGGTCCTTTAGCCTCAGGTTATTTCTATACCGAGGTAGCTCCACTGGACTAGCCTCGGGTGGCGGTCTGTTGAGTGTACCCAAGTCAGGTCCACCTGGGTGCACAAGCGTCGTAACTACATGGTTCATACCGTCCGGATAGTGTATAAAGTGGTTAGTCTTGAGTATTTATACGTTCGGTTTAGATTGTGATATATGAATGATGATTGTATGTTTGGAAATGTTGTTTTGTATCATTCGTTGTTCATGATTAAATGTATGTGGAAATTGATTAATTAAATTTACATGAGCTTAGCCTTATTTCATGTCTTGTCTATGTTGTCGTTCGGTCATTACCGTTCGGTTGTTCTCTTCACTACAATGATGATCCAATGGATGTGAGCAGAGGGCGAATTCGAAGACTCAGTGGAAGAAGCCCTGCACACCGTACAACCAGAGGATAGTGTAGGATCGTCTGGTCAGTAGATTTAGATAGTTTTAAATTACTTTTACAACCGTTCGATTTAGTTAGCTTTTTTGTAAAACCGTTCGGTATAGATCCCTTTTGTTGCACCGTTCGGTCACCAACTTATCCCTTGACTGTTCGGTTTAATCCCGTAAATATTGTGTCAGACTTGTATTCCCTGTCCAGTTTTAAATTTTTAATGAATTTCATGTTCCTTTCTATCTAAGTGTTTATTTCTCCACTGTTCTCTCTTATTGTTCTTGTTAACTCCTAAATAAATCATAGTTTTCCATCTATATTTATTGGGATGTTACATTAATGGTATCAGAGCAGTTTTATCCTTAGAACGCCTGTAGGTTATGAGTATGCCTTGCTTGTCCTGTGTACTCACATGATCGATTAGATTTATTCTAATCTCTTGTAATAAACTTATGCACCCTTCTTCCTGTTGAAAACAGAAGATGACTCCAAGACCTTCCCCTCAGCTTATCGATTGGGATGTTACTAGCAGCAACAATATGTTGGAATCGGTCATAGCAGCCCTCCAATAGCAAAACGCCACTTTGACGCAGTAGAACACGATTGCTCAGCAAAGTTTGGAAGTCGCACGGGTATCGGCCGAGAACACCCAACAACAAATGATGGAAATGATGAGGGGTGGAACATCAACTGGTGGATTGTCCGATTCTGTTGCAAATACGCAGGCCGAATAGAGCTTGGAGAGCTTCCTCCAACACCGTCCGGCCAAGTTTGATGGAAAATGTAGTGTTGATGAGGCCGATCGCTGGTTAAGAGATATGGAGAAGATCTATAACGCTAAGAGATGCCCAAATGAGAATAGATTGGCATACACCAAATACCAATTGACTGGTGAGGCCAGTCACTGGTGGAATGCGATGAGGATGTTGTTGGAAGACGAACATACTCCTATCACCTGGGAAGTATTCCAAGATAAGTTTTATGAGGAGTACTTCCCAAATAGTGTTCGGTTCGCTAAGGAAGTGGAGTTCCTCTAGTTGGTACAAGGAGGAATGACCGTGTCAGAGTATACCGATCGGTTCAAGCACCTCGTTCGGTTCTACACTATGGGAATCAACGAGGAATGGAAATGCAAGAAGTACGAGAATGGGTTTAAGCCTGATCTTAAAGTGATGATTTCCAACCTCTACATTAAGTCTTTTCCAACACTGGTAGAAAGGGCTAAAGTGTTGGAGCGTAATATGTTGGAAGTCGAGCGGCAGAAGAAGCAGCAACAACCGATCGGTCGAGGACCAACTCCATCCAGGAGTTGTCTCGGTGTAATGAGGACACCCTACTCACGGCCCACGCCATCCTCGGATCCGTCTGGTTTGGTCGTTCGGCCTATTAACTACGCTAGACTGGTCGGCCAGCAAGAGGTCGTAACTTGCTTTAACTGTGGAGGACCGCACTACCGATCGTCATGCCCTCAGTTGGGAAGATCCAAGTATTGCACTCGATGTGGGAGGAACAGACACACCGATACCGAGTGCAACATGGGAAGACGAGCGGTCATGAGACCCCTAATTGCTGGAAGAGTTTCCCAGGGGGGTGATGGACGGGCACAAACAGTAGGTCGAGTGTATGCACTGACGGGAGTCGAAGCAGCTAGTTCAGGTAAACTTTGTCTGTTTACCTCTTCAAGGCTTAGAGATAACTTTAGGAATGGATTAGTTAGCTACCAATCATACTCTTATTGATTGCGGAAACAAGAAGTTGATTTTGTTTTTCAAGTCAAGATGAGAAGTCGTCGTTAACGCTCGGTCAAGTTCGAGAAGATGTCATTGAAGGTGCCATAGAAACTGTTCGGCCTTACAGCAATCCTTCGTGACCGAACATCCTTATTAGTTACCGTTTGGTCAAGTAAATTCAGTTTCGTTCCTACCCAAGTTGTCTCAGCTTCACTGTAGTCGGCTATGTTTGATCTCTTCTTTAGACCGTTCAAATTTTATATCAGTTCCTTAATAACCGAACGTTCTTTTAATTGTTATTGTTCGGTTATTACTACCAAACTTTCATTTTAACCTGACTACACTGATTCGGCCTTTGGCTATAATCAGCGTTCGGTTTATATAGTGCCTTGTTTATCTAACGGTTCTTTCTTCCTTCATATTCATGAGATGACAACTAGATCTCCTCCTTCCTCGCCTATGAGCAGGGAGACACCTAACTCAATAAGATTTATGGAAGTTAATAGTCACGACCTTGTCCTCAAGGTTCGAACAATAATACTTGGGGCAATTTTGATGTGGTCTTATCATAGGGAGAATTAGGAGGTGGCAACTCCTCCTCTACCATCTTTCATTCTTTCTCTTTCCTTTCTATTGACCCAATACCGTTTGGTTTTGAACTATAATAGTCAATACCGTTTGGTTATTTTCTTCCACTAGGTCCTTCTCGTTCGTTTTCTCCTTGTAACGAGCAACGTCGTTCGGTTTCATCCTTAAATGGTTAATATCGTTCGGTCTGTTGTATTTATTCTTGTAGTTAGTTTACCGTTCGGTTCGTTGGTTAGACCTTCGGCCTATGTTCAGCCTTATGCTTCTATGACTGTTCGATCATTATGTATGTTCAAGAATTCACTCCCAAAAATATCCAAATCACTTCCTTTTCCGAATTTTTCCGTCTTTTGGTTTTGCGCTCGAATCCAACAACTGACCAATCGGTCTAATCTCTAACCTAAACCGATAATACCAAAATAATCCTTCTTTGAAAACAATCCTCCATTAATCATACTCTATTCCCTAAACTGTTAGCAAACTTTTCCACCATTTTCATAATCTCCTAAACAGACTTGTGACCAATATTAACTCTCCACCGTTCAGTATTCACCTTATCTTTCGGTCACATCTCTAGTATATTTTTGGTCCCCTTGTCTTAGCATTTTTCATTCGGTCTTTAACATCAGAATTCTTATTTCGAATCCTCAACTTCTCATTACTATTTGATCACTCATTTCGGAAATTCTTTTTGTTCACCTGATTCCTTAAAGACCGTTCGGTCTAGGTGCAACTGATCAACATTATGAAAAGCCACCCTAAACAACTCCAAAGAAATTCATTTTTTGTCAAAGTGCTCGACCCAAATCTAAAGCGCTCGGTTCATAACAGAGTCATCTCGTTATCCCAACCATGCAGTCACGTTTTAGAAGAGAGGTATTATGATCTTTTGGCCATAATCCTTGGGTAAGGTTAGTCTTACCGTTCGGTCGGCCCAAGCCCTGAGTGCTCGGCCAAAACTACAAATTGTTAGGGATATGTGAGCAGATGACTCTACTTGAAAAGTTGAAAGGATGTTATGAGAAGAGTTGTACCTCACCTATTTTAGGGTAAGTCCTAATTTTCGAGGACGAAAATTTTTATTTGTTGGGGGGAATGTCACACCCCATAAATTTCTCTTTGTAATGAAGACATGTGTCACACCCTTCTAGATTCCCCGTGGTAGTGAGAGACAAAGTTGTCAGCCTCATTTAATTCCCCACCCATTGGAAACCGTGTGGTAGCAGGGGAGGTGGGAATTGCAGAAAGTGGAATCCAAGTGTCACCGAGAGGGAGTGTGAGGTTTCAGAAAGTGGAGTACAGGTGGCGACATGGGAATGGACCGATCGGTCTTGGTGGTAGTATTTAAGCTGGGATTTCAAATTCCAGCCACATCTCTGCATGCACCTCTTCATCTTCAACCTCCAGCAAACTCAATTCTCCTCCTTCTCTCTAAAACGCCAACAACTACTCTCTAGATTTCTGACCTTGATTCTTCTCCGATCAACATTCCGTTTCAGATTAAGTCTTCCCGGTGACAAGCTCTTTCACTTGCACCAATCAGTTTTTAGTTTGGACCGGTAGGTTTCTCTGTCATTTGAAGCCCTTCATTTTCTTTGCATGCAAGAACCGTTTGAGCTTGTATGTGTTAGTTAAATTAAATTGCTCTCTGAACCCATTTTGTGTATTTGATTCCATGGGGAATGCCTTTCACCAATCAGACCTTGGATTTTGAAAATCATAGAAGAAATAGTTGGAATTAGAGGTAAGGGAAGCTTATAAAAATTTAATTATGATTATTTTATATGAATGGATGCATGATTTAATGAGTATATGTTTGATGATTTAATAGTATGTTGAAATATTGTATGTTGTTGTATAACATGTTTGATATTGGTTATGAACTTAGTATAAAGTTGTTAAACTTACTGAAATTCTGGAATCTATAACCGAGGGTCATTAGGACTGTTCGGTTTTCCCCAAAACGTTCGGTCTTGACTGAATTCCCTTCTAAAGGGAATCAGTAGATGATCGTTTAGCCTTATAATACTTATACTGATTCCTACCTAATTCTCTTAGTCTAGCCTTTCCAAACAAGTTAAGAGAGTTTTTCCCTCTTGGTTTAGTATGTATATTTATAATCATCCATTTAGAACATTTGGTCTTACACTGGGCGTTCAGTCATTAAAGCACTCGGTCATAGATTGAGTGTTTGGTCTTAAAGAGATACTCGGTTTTGAAGTGCTCGGTCATAGACTAGCATTTATGTTATTTAAAGTGTTCGGTCTCATATTAATAATATTTATTGTTGAGTGGTCGGTTTGTACTAACACTCGGATTTGAAGTGTTCGGTCATATACTAACACTTAATCTTTGAAGTACTCGGTTTTATATTTATTCTCCTTCTTTGAAGAGCGTTCGGTCTTATATTGATTATATTTATTTTTGAGTGCTCGGTCTTGAAAGTGCTCGGTCATAGACTAGCATTTCTGTCATTGTTCGCTCTTATATTAATAATATTTGTTGTTGAGTGGTCGGTTTTGTACTGACACTCTGGTTTGAAGTGCTCGGTCATAGACTAGCACTTGGTCTTTGAAGTACTCAGTTTTACATTTATATTATTTCTTTGGAAAAGTGTTTGGTCTTAAATTGACACTTGATTCCCCAAATAGTGTTCGGTCTTGTACTAGCACTCAGTTTATTGAAGAGAACTCCTTTTATTTTAAGGCATTCGGCCTAAGCTGTAAAGTATCCCGTTTCCCTAAAGTTAACCAATTGTTGACTGTTCGTTCATTCTCATGAATTATCAATGTTTTATAAGAATCGGTTGGTCTTAAATAGTACTCGGTTCCCTTCCGTGTTTGACCGTTTGGTCACTTCCTAAAGTATCTTTTATATTCAGTTTTCTCCTCAGTCTTTGACCGTTCAGTCAGCTCCTTAAAGTACATTATATATATACATTAAAGAATTATTTGAGACTGGGTATTGTACTATTTGATTTGGATTATATGGAATGAGAAAGATGAGAAATATTATGATCATTTTAAGAGAATTCCAAGGAGGAATGTGTCATGATTTAAATTGAATGGTAAAGTATGACCATGGCCAAGTTAAGTTGTCGCTTATCCTAATATTCCGTGATTATGCCTACTCATGTAGAGAAGGGTAACTCATGCGTGGGAATGGCAGGAGGTCCTTTAGCCTCAGGGTATTTTTATACCGAGGTTGCTTCACTGGACTAGCCTCGGGTGGCAGTCTGTTGAGTGTACCCCAGCCAGGTGCACCCGGGTGCACAAGCATCGTAACTACATGGTTCATACCGTCCGGATAGTGCATAAAGTGGTCAGTCTTGTGTATTTATACGTTCGGTTTAGATTGTGATATATGAATGATGATTGTATGTTTGGAAATGTTGTTTTGTATCATTCGTTGTTCATGATTAAATGTATGTGAAAATTGATTAATTAAATTTACATAAGCTTACCCTTATTTCCTGTCTTGTCTATGTTGTCGTTTGGTCATTACCGTTCGGTTGTTCTCTTCACTGCAATGATCATCCAATGGATGTGAGCATAGGGGCGAATTCGAAGACTTAGTGGAAGAAGGTTGCAGACCGTACAACCAGAGGATAGTGTAGTCTAGTCAGTAGATTTAGATAGTTTTAAATTACTTTTACAACCGTTCGGTTTAGTTAGCTTTTTGTAAAACCGTTCGGTATAGATCCCTTTTGTTGCACCGTTCGGTCACCAACTTATCCCTTGACCGTTCGGTTGAATCCCGTAAATATTGTGTCAGACTTGTATTCCCTGCCAGTTTTAAATTTTTAATGAATTTCATGTTCCTTTCTACCTAAGTGTTTATTTCTCCATTGTTCTCTCTTATTGTTATTGTTAACTCCTGAATAAATTATAGTTTTCCATTTATATTTATTGGGATGTTACACTAACTCATATGATGATTTTGTTATGAAATTTTTAAATACTAATTATTTTTGTTTTAATCCTTTCTTTTAATAACTTTATTATTAAGATGGATTCTATGTAAATTAAATTAAATTTTGCGTAAAATTTTATTTTATAAATATAATTTTAGAAAATAATATACTAACACAAAAATTTTTATAAGTATGTGTCATTTATTCATTAAATTTAAAGTATGTCAGCATGATAATAATATAAATAATAAATTGTGTCATTTTTTTTCTATAATTTTTCATGGCGAGTTTGTGAAGTGGATTACATATCTATTTTTTGTCTTTTCTGAAACATAATTTTATATTGGCTTTTCATTGTTTTGAAACACAGGATCATATTCATTCCTATAGGTCATTAAATCTATCGATTTAAACACAAGACTGTCGTTTTGGATTTTTTTTAATCATTATATTACACATAGTTATGTATCTTATGATTATAATAAATTTTTTTAAAAAATAGAAAACAAACATGATTTAAAACATAAAAACCGTGTTACGATTTTAGGAAAAATATAAAAAGCCAAAAAGGTGCTGCACTTCATCAATAAAAGAAAAAAAAAAGTAAAATAACCCTAAATTCGTACTTTTAAATATAATTTCTTTATTTAAAAATTGTGACTGTAAATCCAATTCTCCATAACCTTAAATTAAGCATTACTTGAACCACTGAATGCCATTTTTTCTTCAAATTCTAAATAAAAAATAAGAACTCTAGGAAGAAAAGAACAATGGTTGTCAAGACAATTGCAATGATGATATTCAACAATAACAATGACAATGTCTTAGTAGAAGAAAAGGTCACAACAAGTGTTTGGCCTTGTTTATGGGTAGGCTTAGGTCATTTTTTAACCCAACCCTATATGATAGAGAAATACACTTTATTGTAAAAAGTAGATCTCAGTAACTTGGAACTTGACACATTTTTTATCAACATCTATACAATTTAAGTTACAATTAGCTACACTAAAGACATAAAAACACAAACATTTGAGCTGCATGATTAATTATAAACTGGAAGACAGCAGAAAAATTCCTATACTGAAGCCTTGTTTCTTGCATGATTAATCTAGGATTTAGATGGACTGTTTAGGACTCTATACTATACTCTCAGTAAAAGATGTCAGGTATGGATTGGTGCGGTATGGAAGGCCAGCACGAGCTCCAAGGGCTCTACATTTGGCAGCTGCCTGTAATTAGCATCAAAAGCAATCTTGATTATCTTCAAATTTCCAATTAAGTTGAACATAGAAAAGTATAAAAAAACACGTGTTTCTCTATTGTTCTGTATTTGTGTACAACTTTTTGCATTGATTACATTATAAATCCCAATTAAGCTATCTCGTTTCTTGCTTACCACATAAGAAGCAAAAGGCAACATTTTTTTTGGTGGTAAGTTGGCGCAGATCGCTGCAGATAAAATAACCACCATGTAAATTCTGAAATTGTAGCATCAAAGGAGAAAAACTGACAAGCCAGTGAACGAGTGACATGATCAAAAGTTAGAGAGGGTAGAACTGATGGATACAATAGAATTACGGTGAACAATATAACTCTATATCTGAAATTGGGTAGAATCTGTATAGAGGAAAAAACAGAAAATTCCTATATGAAGAGATTGCGCTTACCATATAAAACAGCTCCTGTAAATGCATCCCCGGCACCTGTTGTATCAATAAGCTCTGATGATGGAATCTTTTCACTTGTCCCAAAATATAACCTCCCACACACAGATCCTATCCCTTCAGCTATTAATTTTGTAACTGGCTGGGAGGATTAAGCAAAAAGATCAATCCAAGAGGATTTTTACATGAATATAATGCAACCAGACATTGTTTAGCCAACATTTACCATATATCAGAGTTATGAAAAATGGTGTTACAGGTATAGAAATTTTTAACCTCAATTAATAGAATGCTAGAGATTTCAAGTTCCATGACATTTGAATCAAAATGCCTTTGCAAAAAAGGTATCCCATCGCATACTTTTCGGTTGCCGAACATTTTATCAACATGAAAAGAAGTTTTGATCTGTACTTATCTTAATTACCAAAGGATCAACTCTCTTTCCACAATCAAAATAAGTTGTGCACAAAAAGTCTCACAATCAATAAGTTTTGATCTATGGGAAAAGTATCAGTTGTTTTTGCAATATTCTGTTAACCAATGTTATCTTGCCCCAGGAATACTAACCTAAATTAACTTTCTCCCATTTTGGATATTTAAAATGTGACTCTTTTTTGTCTGGACAATCTCTACCAGAAGTATGTATATATCTACCAGTTGGACAAGCTCTTGTGCCATTTGATAAAACAGACTAGTGTTGTGTAAGTGATGACTTTGTACTAGTACTAGTAGTGTTTCATATGACAGATTATTAGAAGCAGTTCAGTCCATATACCTACAGGGTCCAATGGTTTAAGAAATAAGAGAACACATTGCACAATCAGAGCTCACCTAGAATTTTAACAATAAATACCAGGTTATTACCGAGGCTATGCAGGTTGGCATGGCTATGCTATCGTCCTTTGTTTTTGTTAATGATGTCAAACAGCTGTCAACATCCATTTCTTCTATATGAGAGCTCTCTGCCAGAAAGTAATTGCAATTTATGCTACAGAAGAATTTAATTTTAAAAAAAAAATTATAATTATTTATCCACACACCACTTTCTGCCTATTTTTTCATATGAATTCAACTTGATAGGGCCAAAAACAAGAAGTAAACAAGTATTTTTACCATCATCTACACATTTCTCAAGCATTATGCAGCCTTCCTTTCCCAAAGTTACAATTGCAAATTTAAGTCTTGGCAACCTCAAAATAATTGAAACTAGTGCTCTTGGAATAGATGATGCCTCTGTCCAGGCCTGTCAAATAGTTACTCACAAATCATAAATACAATTCATATAGAAAGAAATATCACACAAACAGTTCAACCAAGTAGAATAGAGAACCATACATGAAATAAAATAATGCCCAAACATTCAACTTTAAAATCGAAAAAGATGAAATTAGGAAAGAATTCCTGAAAACAATGAAAGCTGATTTCATGGTTTCTAGTACAAATCTTTGAAATTAGGAAACAAATGGTGAAATTTTTGTAATTAAAAGTGAAAACAGAAAATGGAAATAGAACACATTCTCTCAAAGTAAACGAGCCCTTAAAATGGTCACATGTTAGACTTGGAAGGAAATGGTTAGAGACAAGTTGTTCACTCACTGAACTGATCAACCATTGTCCATTACATGCCCTGATTCACTAGTTATGTCTTATTTGATCTGATTTACCAGTTTTCCTTTACCTCCTCCTTTTAAATATCAGGTTGACCTGATTTTTAGGAATCCACATTAAACATATGCACCTGTTGTGAATGATGTTAAGGCACATTCCTAACGTAGATCCAATTTGGTGGATGCGTTTAGAAAGAGGGTGGGGGATGCATACACCATGCATGTTACATAATCCTCTTTTTTTATGCTTTATGATGTGACATGTATGATGTGCCCTAAAGCAAGTCCCAAATTCTACTCTACAAGGAGGTCCTTTCACATGTTAGATGGGAACAAACTCATATTTCCATTTTATTATAACCTTTAAATAGTTTTCCTAGGGCATTCTTCTGACTATAAGACAAACAATTTGAATTTGCAAAAGAAAATTCATTAAATAGTTCTCCTAGGTCCTTCTTCTGACTATAAGACAAACAATGTTGAATTTGCAAAAGAAAGTTCATCTAATGATGAGATTGTGGAATCTAAGAATCATACAACATATCTGCAAGCCAAAAAAAGGACTCACAGGTGTGTCCCAAGTATTTGAGATATTCTAGGATTCTACTTCATGATAGTATGAATAACTTGCCTTTGGAAAATTCTCAGAACATACAACATAATCAGCCAATCCAAGGAGGTCGTTCAACCCTTCCCTAGGCCTTTCAGCATCAATCAAGATAGATATATTCTGCCGAAATGCCTGAAAGGACAAAATATAATTAAATTTAACTTATGTTTCACCAAAACGCTTTCTCTTCAATTATCAAAAGCAATCACATTAAGGACAACATTTGTGAGTCTAGTAATGATTCATTTACAGATACATAATCAGGTGTATTTTCACAATACTTTATACAAAAAAGGGATTTGAAGTTTTCTATCCTAATTACGAGGCTTATGTTCTGTTATCTTCAATCACTGCTAGTATTTGAATTAGTAACCATAATAAGTATTGATAGCAGTCACAAATTTGACTTGAGCACAAATCTAATGAGAATAATTCTATATGGAAGTTCGTATTACCCAAACTAGGTAATAACTAAGATGTAATTACCTCTTGAGCAATGACAAGAGCACTGTCAGCCATCCTTGCATCAAAATAGACCACTCTCGCTCCATCCAGTGCAGACAACAAATTGGCTTTTGGAAGATCAGCTGGAACCATTGGAGGGTATCCTGGGGTGAATATACACGTCCTTGTTTTCCTGAATGTTTAAATTTCTAGGTTTAATCATTTTGCACACCTGAATCAATCAGGTACAAGGAGTTATTTAAATCATTTCAGTTAGGCATGATAATTTATCAAGAAAGAAACTTTCATATGAAGATATTATTATACTGTATTTCCATCATGTTCTTGCAAATGTCCTCTGTAATGTATAAATTGCACATATAAACAAAGAAGAATGTTGAGTCACTCTTAACCTCACAACTTTAATCTAGTTTTATCATTATTTCAAAAGAAATTTAGATAAAGGAACGAAACTTAGATGCAATTTTCTTAAATACTCTTAGTGTTGTTTTCTGGTGAAAATTAACTCAAAAACTAGAATTTTACCTGATCCATGTAATGATACTTTGGAGATTAAAAATATATGATGCAGATTAAAGTGAAACTTTAATTCTGACTAAAGAACAACACGAACAATAGCTAAAGAACTGCATTAAAGTTTTGTGCTTACAAAAATGTCATTGTCAAAACTTTCATTTTTCAAAGCCTTGTGAGAAATTGTACAGACTTAGCCAAGATAATAAACATAGATCTTGTTTAAAAATTGTTTAAGTACGTCACATACGTTTGGCTGTCAACAATGATGTAGCTAAATGGTGAAGTCCCTTCCTTCGAGACCTGAAAAAGAAATGGAAAAAAGAATCAGTGAAAGAACACCCTCGAAATAGAGATTGGGTTGAGCACTGTTTTGCTTGCCACAACCAAGAGCAAATGACAAAAGGATAAAGTGGCATTTACAACTTTTTTTCATGAATTTATTCATACTACTATTACAGACCAAGTAGCAAGTTAAGCAACCAAAAATAAGAGTATTTTATTATGATTCAACTACTACACGTATAAAGGAAAAAGCATTAGAAGAGTCAATCTTCATAGCACTATCAAAATTGATGGTCAAAGACTAAAGTTAACTAAAATTGTATCTCACAAGATATGCTTTCTATATATATATGTGTGTGTGTGTGTATTGTATGTATGTATGTATTATATGTATATATAAGGTTTAATTACTTTTACTAAAAATATTGTTACTTTTTCCTTTTTCCTTTTTCCTTTTGTAGGAGGAAGAGCATCCAGGTGCTTGTAAGTCTCTGCTCTTCAGACTAACAAAAAAACATCGACAGATACATACCACTAAAAAAGAGGTATCCACCCCTTCGGCCTCTAGTTCCTCCATCATACTCTTACCCGGAGCATCATTTGAAACCTAGAGATTTCAAATTGCATAATCATAAGAAATTAACCCCAATCATGATGTTAAGTACTCTATCATAAGCTTATGTCATGCAAACAAGAGAAACCTTAGAAATTATTCTTGGCTTTAAGCCCAAACGGGCAGCACATGTCATAGTATTTCCAGTGTTTCCACCACCTTGGACCTGCCAAACCAAAAATTACACAACATTAATCACCCTTATCATCACATTACCATTGCTATGAAGTAATCAGTCTGGAAAAATAAATAAAAAACAAGAAATAATAATTTTTCATGTTTAAAAAGTAAAAGAAAAAAGATATTCACCGTGAATTTGCCCGAGTTAAAACAGAAAAATTCGGAAAAATATATAGAATAGTGCTACTCAAGCAAGAATGATAATGCTTATCCATAATAATTCAGTAATATACAGTAAAAAGCAACAATTAAATTAAAATTAGCCACACATTATAATTAAAGTTGTGATCAGGATGAAATTATTTTAAATAAACAAAGGCAAATTATTTTATCTATTCGAGTTGTAAAAGGAAAAAATAGTGGTCCACTCTACCGACAGTGAGTGGTTGGAGTTGGTTACATGGTTTAGTTAATGTTAAAGTCAACGTCAAAAAGTTTTTCAGGACCCAGAAGCCAAAACCACATTATTTTAATTTCAATTAATGATGCTTGGTGTGATGTGCTCAAAGTTATCACAAATCTGAGGTGTTGAAAAGGCAGAATGGTGACCATGATAGCATCAAGAATAATAACAATAATAGAAGAAATAGGAAAGAAAAGAGCGTGAGTGGAAGCTAGAGAAGGAAAAACCTTGAATTCAGTGGTTCTGATCTTGGCATCAGGTTTAGGAAAAAATGGCACTACTGCCAGAAAATCCACCCCAACCCCACCAAATCCCACCTGCCAAATGAACATAACAGTCATAAATTGAATTGAGAAGAATCATTATGAGAATGAGAATGGTAGTAATCATGCTCACAATGATGGGGGTTTCGAGGAGAGGAAGAACAGAATCAGAAGACATTATTTGGGTTCCAAAGTTTAGTTTCTGTTCTTCAACCTGAGAAAAGTTAGCAATCATATCATATATCATCATACAATATGCTATATTTATAAGAACAAGAACGATAGATGAGTGCACGTCAATTTACCAGACAAACCTTATGCTGATGGTAGCAAAAAAGTGGCAAGTGGTGAGGAAAAGTGGAAGGTGTATGTAAGGAAGAAGAGAGCAGTTAGTGAAAACAATAGTAAAAGGGTTTTAAGTTTTGTCTGTGAAATCCTTATCACCATTAAGGTTTTGGTTTGGTATAGGTCCTGCTAAGATTGACTTCTGAAAAATCAATGTTGCCCTTGTAAGGGTTATGATCTTCTGAATTTCATCCCTTTGATTTTTCTTTTCAAATGGTGCAATTCATTTGAATTCAAGGATAGGGGTAGTCATTATTGCTTCAGTATTTTTAATTAATATACCTCAAAGAAATTTGAACTTTTAGTTCAATGATTCTTCGTATAGCAAAACTCAAATCAATCAAGACGGTAAAAATTTAAAATGATGTATTTTTTAAATTTAAACAATTGATTGAATATTTAATTGATAGAGAAAAAATAACAAAACAAATAAAATGCTGGAATTAACAAAAATAATTAGTCTTGTATTCTTTTATGGAAAACTTTTTCTCAGAGATTGATGTGAAATAAATTTAATATTGTAAATTTAACTGAAAGTTTGCTATAAAGTTCTTTGGACTAACTTTCCCAACTACTACCTTTTGAATTTTTATTTATATTATATATTTCTATCGGTCTTATTATTTTAAAGGTAAATGGTCTGTCTAATATAAATAAATAATTATATATTTTATTTTAGTATAATTATTTTATTTTTTTAAAATGTATTAATAATTATATAATTCATGACGTATTTTATCTTTAAAATTAGTCCGTGTATTAGTTAAACAAATTAAAATTAACCTGTGATTAATTTTAAAAGAACGATAAATATCTTAAATTTACAAAATAAAAAATATAAAAGAGTAAAATAGTCCTTAAAGAATAGTTATATATTAAACTTAATTTTTCTTTTAATAAATATGAGTAATAATTACTAAAGATTGAATATACGTTAATTATTTCTATTATTAAAATATTTCAAACGAAATTAATATAATTAAAGCTTTTGTATTAAATTATAATTTCCTAATATATTAGAAAAAGTAGAGATATCAGTACATCAAACTATTTATACTTATTTTAACATTAAATAAATTTAGTCCTTAATTATATATATATATATATATATATATATATATATATATATATATATATATATATATATATTACTACAAATATTTGTATTTCGAGTATGAGTTTGAGGTCCCTTACTCAAAAGCACCACAAACTTGTCTTGAAAACTGAATGGACTCATGTGAGTGGAGTATCTACCAAAGACATTCCAACACTCAAATCAGTAATATAATCGACCAGTTATCACAATAGGTGATATAATGTATATAATGTCCTAAAGTCATACTTGCAACCTTTATTTATACTAGTTGTGATGGACTTTTACCTTTCGCGGATCTAATGACGACTCAATAACACCTTAATTTGCATTAAGGGCTTAATGAGTAATCTTACCGTATTGTTAGGTCATATTGGGTACGACCTAGACTTAGGTGGACCTGGGAAGACGGTCTGAGATGGTGACCTGGGTGGACGGTCTGGATGAATGGACGACCTGGGTAGACGACCTAAGAAGACAACCTGGATGAATAGCCTAACAGGACGACCTGGGTGATTGATCTAAGTGGATAGTCTGAAAAGAAAGCATGGAAAAACAACCTAAATGCTTCTTGACTCCTCGGTCAGATCGTACGGTACATACCAAACCTTAAATGACTAACAAAAATAAATTAAGTATTATGTATTATTCGCATGAACTTATTCATCCAACTTTATAGAAAATATTTTTGTTCAACTCTCTTAACAAATAAAAAACAAAACTTCATTTTGAATTATAGAAAAAAAACTTAAGTTACTTTTAAAAAATACTTTAATTATAAAAGTATTTGTGGTCCAATGTTCTCATTAATTAGATGTTAGAACATATTAAAATATATAATGTTTTGCGTCCTTAATTATATACTATAACATATTTACTAGATTCTAAATTTAAAATATGAGCTTTATAAGATTTTATATTAAAGTTTCATATTATTATAATAAAAACATTTTTTATTTTGAAATCAATTTTTAAAACTTAAAAATAAATTATTAAAATACGAATCTTATAAAACTTAGTATTTAAACAAAAGTTATGAAAAATTTAATATTAACATAATATAAAATAAAAAATAAATTAATATTTTTGAAGAAATGTATGACATAATAATCCTTCATGCAGAGACGTTAGTAAAGCTTAGGCAATCGTTTTCAACGAATAATACATGACAGCATTACCCGCCAAATAATTGACTTTATTTTTGGGGTGACGTGGTTGTTGATTGCAATGCTCCATCCACCACTTCTACATCTCTCTTTTATATTTCATGTTAATTTCATCTCTCTTATTTATTTCATTATATTTTATTGTAGGTTAAATATGTTTTTAGTCTCTAAAGTATCACTGATTTTATGTTTTAGTTCCTAGTCAGAACATTGATGACATTTCATCCTCTTAGTATTGAAACATATTGTTTTAGTCCTTAAAAATGGACGGCGTTTTGCTGACGTGACTAATGGTACTTCCAGGTTTTCACTATACATTGTTTCCTTTTTCTGAAACGTCGCATCTTTTTGACTTTTCTGAAACGTGGTCTTCACTACCAGTCCCGCATCTGGCACTGCCCCTTCTGCTTCCTCCGCAACCCCTTTCTCCGCCCCATCGCCGACATCAACCCCCCTGCCGAGTTCAAATTTTGGTCGATTTGTCATTAATTTTTTTTATTCAAATTCTGCGTTCGCTTTATTTCTTCTTAATCTCCACTATTTTGTGATATTTACCTTCATCGTCTTCCTAATGTTGTTCTTCAACCGCAGCAATGGCTGCGAGACTCGCAATTGTGAGGGGCACCGGAGGGAAAGGGAACTTAGGAAGTGTTTTAGGGTTTAATAGGTTGATTCAAACGGTGTCCCAATCTCCTCCTTTATCTAGAGACATTGATTTTGGGGTTCAATCACCGCAACCCGTTTTACCTGAGTTCAGTTCCTCGAGTTTCTCTTTTGGTGGCTCTATGAAGCTCATGGGTGTCCCAAAACAGAAGGTACGAAGTTGCAAGGCTACTTGATAATTTTTTTTAAGTAGTGTGAATCAGTTATTTTTGTTTATATTCGATACTGGAGAAAATATGGATTTGGGTTCCAAGGCTTGAATTGCTAAATAGACGGTTGTCGGGGAGAAGGGTTCTACAAATCTATACCTATATCTATAATAGTCAAAAAGGAAGGAAGTGAATAATTACTTGGGAATTGTAATAGATCACATTTTTTTTCTAAATGAAATCTTTCTTGTGGCATTACATAGGAGAAGTACAAGAACAAGCCTTGGCTCTTGGAGGACGAAACAGGTCATTCCCAGTACCATGGTCATCTAGAAGGTTCACAATCGGCTACATATTACCTACTAATGAAAGAAAGGAAGGAATTTGTTGCCATTCCTGCTGGTTCTTGGTACGCTTGTTGTGTTAAGGGTTGTGTTTGATGGCTAGAAGAATGTTGTTCTGAAATTTGTTGTATGTTCTTTTAGGTACAACTTTAACAAGGTTGCTTAATATAAACAATTGACATTGGAGAAAGTAGAAGAGAAGATGAAGAATAGAAAGAAAACTGCAGATGGATACCAGAGATGGATGATGAAAGTAGCAAATAATGGCCCAGCAGCTGCATTTGGTGAACATGGAAAATTTGAGGACAAGGAAAGCAACACAGGTGGCTCTATGGAGCTCATGGGTGCATTTGCTCTGCTGTTTTGGATTTTCTGGTCCTGGTTGACGCGCCGAAGGGGTACTTTGCGGAGGCGCCAAGACGCATGGTGGCGATCTTCTTCGCGACGGTGATGGCGAGAGACATGAAGGGCTCCGGCGTGACACACGTGTTCCTGCACGATGTGGATCGGAAGGTGGAAAAGGTTTATGCGGAGGAGTTTCTCTGCCGGAAGCCACTCTCATGATGAGACACTTAATTTATATTTAATAGTGTATGAGACACTTAATTTTTTTTTAATATAGTTGTTTAATGTGGTTACTTAAAGTTAAAATTGAATTTACAAAACACACACAAATAAATAAATAAATATATATATATATATATATATATATATATATAACTTTTATATAAATATAAAATACAATAATTTACCATGCATGGATAATATTTAAATGAGATGTGATCCTATATAATTTTACATACAATTAAGTACCCTATACAAAAATTCACTCAACGTATTTAATTTTGTTTTCTTTTTAGTTTTGATTAGTTCATTGTTTTATTTTCCAAATGTTTTTTTTATGATATTTGTTAATTTTTCATTAAATAAAAACAAAATTATAGTTAGTATTGATCCTTATTTTCATAAATTAGATTTAAAATTCTCAATAGTTGAATTTGATGATTAATAGACGAGAGATTGTTTGTTTGTTTGTTTTGTACATGGTAAGAACAATGATAGTCCCTTTCTCAAGTTAGATTAGACCAAAGCAAGAAGATGAAGTTATGAAATTGAAACTGATGCGAAAGTAATGAAAATGGAAAGAATGTGTCTTAGTTTGGAGGTTTAAGTGATGAAATGGAGATTGTTGACGGTGTTCTTAGAGGTTGGCCAATTCTAGAGAATGGTGACTAAAGGGACCTCATGGAATGTTAGTCATGACTTATAAAAGTTAAAAATGACTTAAAATTTTGACAATATTTCATTATAAATTTCAAAGTGGATTTACAAGGGGGCGGGGGGATACCTCTATAGATGAAGGTGATCTTAAAGAAGACCAAAACCCTAAAATGTTATCCTGCACCAAACCCTAATAATCATATCTTGGTAAAGGACAGCTTGACCCATGGCACTCTAACTTTTAGAAAAACTCTCAACTCCTACAGTGTCATGTGGAAAGTCACTTCAACAAAAGTTTCTCCACTAGGAAAATGACACATGACCACAATCTTTTTAAGAAAACTATTCACTAAGGGCTTGCCATGTGGAAAACCACTTTAGCAAAAATTCTTCACTAGAAAAATGACACACGACTACTATCATTGAAAGAAAACTCATCACTTAGAACTTGTCATTGTTGAGATTGTTGACAACACAAACTCTATATCAAACTTGTTTTTGATGATGACAACACATTGCTTAATAACAATGCATATGTTCCAGTATTACATGTTCATGTGTTTTATTGTTTGATATATCTGCTGAACATGTTTTGGTGAATTGCAATGTATGTTCCTATGCTTGACTATGTGATATTATTGTGGAACATGCTTGTCTTGAAATGTGAAATAAAATGTTTTTGATTACTGCACATTTCAGAAAAGAAAAAGATCACAAACACCTTTATGAACTTATATTTGTTGTGACAAACTTCTAGTTCAGTCGAATACACTCATAATATATTCGATTATGCTAAAACCTTGACACAAACTTTGTGAAACTGTGTTGTGTGAGATTTTAAGTTGAAAAGAATTTCAAAGTGTTTTCTCATGTGTCAGTCGACAGTGTGGATCACACATTCGATTGTATTATTGTTTCATTTGGAATTATGTTATGCCTACACGCTCCAACGACTATATTTTCAAAAGTTAGTTAAGATTGACTAGCTTGGTCAACTGTCTTAAATGAGTATTGATTTGGTTGACCGAGGAGCCTTATGTTGACTGTCTGTTATAACTGTCTTAATACAATCGACTGTATTAGTAGGCTATTCGACTAAAATAACAGAAAACTATAAATAGTCAGAACACGAATTATTCCAAGAAGACTTTTGTGATCTAACATTTTCATTGTCCTGTTTCAGATTGAATTCTCTGTCTGAGAAGCTCCAAGAATTCTCCAAGAAGACGGTGGTGATCTTTCTTGAGAGAGATTCAAAGGGAGGAGTCTTTCGCGTATAATGTTTGATCAACATCTGCACAAAGAAGGTGCTTCTGGTTTTATCTTGATAGGCTTGACATCCTGTGAAGACTACTGTATTTGACTGAAGGCTTGACAACCTATGAAGTCTGTTGTGATAGGCTTGGTAACTTGTGAAGCATGTTGTGATAGGCTTGGCATCCTGTGAAGAGTGTTGGTTACACGTTGAGGATTGTTCAACGTGGGTGCAAATTGCAGAAGAGGGGATTCTTGCTGCAATTCTGGTTTTGTGTGTGCAGCTATATTTGGTTTTGGGTTAGAAAGGAGATTTATATTTTTGCGTGGTGCTTCTATAAATTCCTTGTTGTAAAAACCGCAACCATTATAGTGCATTTGCTTCCAAGATTGGAAGGACACTGGATGTAGGCATTGTTGGCCGAACTAGTATAAAAACCAGTGTTTGATTTTCTCTATCCCTGCACTCTTTAATTTCAGTCGACTTTAATTGTTTAGCAGTCAACTACGTTTTTCCGCTGCATTGAATTTTCATTACTTGCATTTCAAGGAAAGATCAAAAACTTTGAATTTTCATACCAAGATTGCGAAAAGATTTTGTTTTTGAACTAACACCAATTCACCCCTCCTCTTGGTGTAAAACGAAGCCAACCTGTTTCCTAACAGTCATGTGACCACCATGTATCATGAGGGATACCCTGCACCAAGCTAGGTTTAAAAATCTAGTCACCCAAGAATAGCTTACTCTAGGTGTAAATATTAGCCTACAACTTAAGCAAGATTGTTCAAAACTCTACATTACTTGGCCCTTAATACAAGGTCTAAAAAGAAATCTCACATTACTGAACCCTTAGTAAAAGGTTTAGAAATACTCCATGATGGTCCAAGAGAATGAGATTTGCTTCACCTTGCATAAATAAGTTTAACTGTTCTTGAATGTGCTTAGGTCATGGTTAAGGGATATGTCATCACCCCTCAATCTTCAAAAGGATTTAACCTCAAATCTTCAAGTTGTCATGTGAGCATCCTTATCCTTTTGGAGATGTTTTCATTTCATCCCCCTAGGTCAAATATCCTTCGACAAAAAACAAGAGACAAAGTAAGTGTTATTAGAATAATCATCCAAAGCATGTAGCTCCCAAGGATCATACACCTTTGATTTAATGAATGATCAAGGCAATGCAATTAAGGAGCATTTCCCTTTAAGATCTTATTTGCCTTGTGTTGAATGCATCTGCTTTAGGAATGACTTTCCTTTCTAACACAAGGTCTTATTTGGTTTTGTCTGTCCTATCTACTAAAGGAAGATGGAAAGGTATCTAAGGGACGACAACTTGTAGTTTTTTATTTCCTCCAAGATCAAATATGTACTTGCAATAACCATCAAACAAAAGTTGATGAGTTTCTGTCCCATGGTAAATGTATATCTAAAGTAAAGAACAAATGAATAAAGTCTTTTTGTATTTTTGAAATGATTTTCCTTTACAAAATTTGAAACTTATTTTTCGCTCAAATGAGAGTCATTCAGGCTTCTTGTATGTTGATCTTTCAAAACCATTATTCTTTTTTAGGACACTCAAAGAAATGTCCCCTCTTCTAAATTACTTTAATCATTTAACGCCTCTTGTTCTAGTTTCTTTACATTTTTCTTTAGAAGTAATAAGACCTAATTTACAAAAAATATTTTTGTCCACCTTGAATTATTTGCAACTTGTTGCAACAACAACTCAAAGTGTGATTTTTCAAAAGTTATTAAGGAGTTAAAAACAATGGGGAGTGAAAGTGGAGTTAAAAGATTTTCCAAAGTAAAGGTTGGATTTAAGAAATGAGAAGCATTAATGAAATGGTGAGAGTTCAAAGATTGGAAAACTCTCTTTAAAACTCTTGACTCAATTATAATTGTGGGAGTATGAGGTGCGTTGAGTAGCACTTCTTCTTGGAGTAAGATTTCTTCCTTCTCCTTTTCTCTCCTCTCAGTCTCTTCTTTTTCTTTCTCCTCCCTTTCTCTTATTTCATTTTCTTTTTTCTCTTTCTTTTCTCTCTACTCCCTATCTCTTGTCTCGTTTTCTTCTTTCTCTTTCTTTTCTCTCTCCTTCCTTTATCTTCTAGCTTCCTCCTCTCATATCTTCTACCTTTTCCGACTCTTGCTTTTAGGATTTCCTCTTCTCTAGCTCTTAGAGCTTATTAAAACTCTACCTTTTATTTCCTCTTTTAGAGTTTCTTCAACTCTAGGTTTATTTTCTCTTCTCTAGCTTTTATACCTTCTTTCTCTTTTTCTTTCAAAGCTAGTTCCATTTGCTCCTCTTTTTCTCTTGATCTTTTAGCTAGTTGTATTCATTCTTCTTTCTTTCTTTCAATATTTCTTCTCTCCTTATCGCTTAAGAGCATCTAAACTTTCTCTTTAAACTCCTTCTCTTTATAAAAGAATTCGTTTTCACTTCTTTTACTTTCTTTATCTCCCACCGTGAGTTCTCTTTTTTCATGTTTAAGCTCTTGATTTTTCTTGAAAGAAGGTGAAACAAATTTTCTTCTCATGCATGCTTTTAGATCATCTCAATCTCTAATGGGTGATTTTCTGTCATTTTCAACACCATACTCTCTTTGAGGCCACTAATCGCATGCATGCCCTATAAACTTAGAAGAACACAACCAAACTATATGATACTTACTATACTTAATTTCATCCCTTTGATTTTTCTTTGTAGAAGAGTTAGGAATAGTCTTTGTAGAAGACAACCAAAGTGAACTTAAAAGAAAAGAGAATGCAATTTGGCATAATGTCTTTAGTGTTTATTTCCAAGCTCAAAATTATAAAGGGTAGATCACTCCTTTTATAAGTGAAGGAGTGACTCTAGGAAAGACTAAAGTCATGAATCTAAAAAAGGTATGTAACGCCCCAAAAATCAAGGTGTCACTAGTTTTACAAAAACTAACCGAACATTTCAAATATTCATTATAGTACATAAATGTATTATTAAAAAAACCTCAATATTTAAACGAGCAAAATAATTCAAAGTCGTATGAGTTCCAAAAGTAATGTCCAAATTACATTATTCATGAATTAAAGTATTCGAAGAAATAAAAATAATTTCGAATTACATTGTCTCAAAAGTCTAAAGAAAAGTACTTTTAAAGAAAACCCAAATCTTTCCCGTCATCTCACGAATCTATCATGCCTCTAGAACATCATCTGCTCACGTATTATACATTATAGGATCATCGCCGATAATTTCATTCATAAACACCCAAACACAAGCAAGTATAGGATAAGTTACCGATAAAACAAACCATAGCAATATAAGATATGATTAACAAAAAACAATGCATAACATCAAGAAGCAACCTTATCTTATTTACTAACAACACAATGAATCAGTGATTCTATAGTTGTTGAGATTGTTGATAAGGGAAGCACTGGTTTGGCTAAACCTTACAATCTCACAGAGCTTCTGGTTTTTTATGATGACAAGACATTATTAATAACACATGTACTGATATGTGTTGCATGTTCATAACCTTTATGTCTATGATTACTTGAGAACATGTTTGTGTTGATTCTGTCATTGTATGCATATTCAGTGCGTACTACATGAGATATTATCTATGATTACATAACATTTGATTTGGAAAATAAAAACCACATGCACTTTTGTTGAACTTATATTGTGTGGCAAAAGAACAATTTTAAGTCGACTTCATTATGAAGTAAGTTGATTAAAACTCTTGGCTTTGCACAAACGTTTTCAAGTGTGTTGTGAATAGTTATGCAAAGAAAGTTTTTCAAAATTGCATTGAAGTGTGACTTAGTCGACTATGTGTGCAAGCCATTTCACTTAGTTATGTTTTGAAAATCTATTAATGCTTGTGAAGTATAACAACTATATTTTATATCCTTGACTAAGCATTAATTGTGAGTCAACTGCATTAAATGCGTAATCAATTAAGTTGGTCTGATTGCTACTTTCTATTATAACGGTTATATCTAACTGTGTATAGTCAACTCCATTAGTAGCATAATTGACTAGAGGAGCGTCAGTTTTGTGATAAACTGTATATAGACGCCAATTTGATTTTTGAAGAAGACTTTGGTGATTTTAACGCTTTCATTGATTCTTTTCAGATTTGCAGAACATGCTAAGCTCCAAGAACTCATCAAGAAAGACCGTGAAGATAATTCTTTGGTGGTTGCTTGCAGAGCAAGTGTTTGTGCTCAAAGACAGATTGATCATATTGCACATAAAGGTGTTTCTGATACATGATCAACTACTTCTCTCAATCTTGTGAAGATTGTGGCTGCCCTGTTGTGATTACAGGAAGAGGACGTGTTGCATTCTAGGACTTTGAGGGTTGTTCAAAATGATTAAAGACTGTAAGAGAGGGGATATCTTGTTGTTGTTCTTTGTGTGTACATGCCTATATTTTGGTTAGAGAGTTAGAGAGGTGTTTTATATTTTGACGTGGAGGTCGCTATAGAAACCTTGTTGTAAAAACCTTGACCATTACAATGCATTTGCTTCCTGGGATTTTAAGGTCACTGGATGTAGGCAGTTTAGTCGAACCACTATAAAAACTTGCATTTTGATTTCTCTATCCCTGCACTTTTACATTTCAAGCCGTCTTTACATTTTACGTAGTCAACTATTTTCCGCTGCACTTGAATTATCTTTTTCCTTGCGATTCAAAAAACTTTTGAAGGTTCTTTCTTTTACGAAAAAGATTTTAAAAAGACTATGATTTTTGTATTTCACCAATTCACCCCCCTCTTGGTGTTGAAACTAAGTCATTCTATTTTCAACAATAGTTAATGTAAATCAACAGCGATCCCCAATTCTTGATTTCGTTACGACCATAAAACACATAGACCAACAATTTCTCCATTCATCAACACCTATGCTAACTACACCACAATCATAGTAATATTTACAATCACGTAACCTCATCAGAAGCATCATCACTATCCTAAATACCATCATCATGAATATCCCCATCATGATCATCACCATGGGCATCTCCACACCATGATCTTCATCATGAAAGAATCAATCACACTTATGTACCCTACTTCACCACACCTGTAGCTTCCCTATACAGGTTTTCTCGAGTCATCCCGCCTTCCAACTAAAAGATCCATTTCCCTATGACACACGGTCTAGGTGAAACATCATCCCCCCTCCCCCCCCACACACAAAGAAGGTTCAACACAAGAACACCACCCTGTTTGCTACAACCATAGCTAAAAAGATTTGTTATCCCGTGTCACAAGCAGATAGTCTTAGGATTTTCTAGGTACAACAAGGAGACACACATCCTCCTCCTCTCATGTTCATTGATCAACAACACACCTTAGTGCCTCACATCACATACTCATGTTCCAATGTCAAACAAGAGCCCAATCTGACCCCAACCATATCACACAACTTCATTCCCTACTCAACCTCACGTTCTGCAGCCCTTGAACCCTGTCCCTCATCTATTCTTCTCAAAACACGTTTTTCCAGCAAAAATACAATGAGATAATCGATTTAACCGATGATAATCAATTAGTCCAAAGGGTTAGAAAATACACTGTGATAATTGATAATAACACTAGTGATGACCAATTATTCCAATGGTTCTAAGACATATAATTTCCAGATTCAACACACATGAAAGGATAATCAACTATCATCCTAGATAATTGATTATTCCAAATACAAAAATCAAAACCAATGCGCACATAATCAATTATAACTAGTTATAATCGATTATTGTTGAATTAAACCACATTTTGCATATAATTCAAATGTTCAAAACACATATACATCATTCCCAAACCACGAGAAAACATACTTAACACATCATACATGCATTCAAGCCTCACATACCCTTGTAAACAAAACCAAATACATACAATACATCATTTGAATCATTCAAAACCCATCATTATACATATTACAACTTGAACAAACCCAACATCCTAATATGATCATCATACCACACTTTACAACAAATATTTGCATGGTAAAAACCCCAAACAACATACATTTGTCCCCTCTTGGCATCAATACATATTATCATGGGAAAACCCAACACAAACATGATATAAACTCTATCATCATGCAAAACATATTCTCACATATACACAACTATCAAAACAAGCATTAACTTTCAAGATAACCAAGAACATACAACATACAACAAACAAGGTAAGCTTTCTCATACATTCACACTAAGGCTTTATCTACACCTTAAAACACAACAAATATTCCCTTGCACTCACGAATTTTGTAGCTGATTCCTCCCTCTCCCACGTGCAACCCCTTTTCCTCTCTCCAAAAACTGGATTCTCTCCCTCTCATGTTAAGTTTAGGGTGCAAAAGTCCAGACCCTCTCTCCTATTCTCACTTTTATTTCTTCCAATCTATCTCTACATTTTTTGTTTTAGTGAAATATCTTTTAATCTATAAAACCCATCGAGATTATACCTCCTATCTATACATTTTTTGTCGCAACCGGAATCGCGACGGGACGACGACGATCCAAAAAAGAAAACTGCGATTTTGAAAAAAAGAGTTTTGGAGTCGCCACCATAGTTTATTCTGGAAAACTACGGAAAAACCATAAAATAAGGCAAGGTTTGCGAAAACTGAAATTCGGGTTCAGGAGTCGGTTACGTGTGGGGAAGGTATTAGCACCCCACAACGCCTGCCCTAAGGCAGTACCTTTAATTAAATACGCAAATTTGATGTGGTTTGCAAAATGTTTAATTTCCCCTAAGAATAAAATTCTAAAGAAAACAAAGATATTTTTTTGTATTTTTTATGTGAAATTATTGAGAAAATCATATTGGAAAATATTTGGATTTTTGGGAAAGTGAACCTAACAAGGACTTGCCTTGCTCCTACGTATCTCCACTTTTAATGGAGAATCAAGGATCACGTAGTTCTGGCAAAAATTTGTTTGAAAATGATTTGTTTGAGAAATTATTTGAAAAAAGAAATTGATTTGAAATTTGTTTGTAGATGAAGATATTTTTAGTTTTTTTTTTTTGAGGATTTTATATTTTTTGGTATTTTTTGAATTATTTAAAAATGTCATGTCATGAACAATGAGCTAGAAATGAAACAAATAGAAGATAAAATTATTTTTGTGATTTTTAAGAGTTTTGTATTTTTTATAATTTTTAAAATAATAGATATGATAAAAAAAAGGACAAAAGGAATCATATAGACCTTTACACTTATTTACAAGAAAACTATATTTTTTTTAATTTTTTTTATTTAATTATCAAGCAAATAGAAGATTTGACATGATAATCAAAATAATTAGGAAAAACATAATTGTCAAGCAAGTCCGAGACTTGACATGACAATCCAAATTCTTATTATGAAAAATTCAATTATCAAGCAAATCCGAGACTTAACATGATAATTAAAATTATTATTATGAAAAATTCAATTATCAAGCAAATCCGAGACTTGACATGATAATCAATATATTTTTAAGATCTTTATAAAAAAATTATAAATGAAAAAGTAGAATAAAACCAGTAAAATAATTTTGGAAACGTAAAATTCAAACAAAAAGCAAAATTTAACAAAATAATTCAAACTAAAGAGAAAGGGAGGTGAAAGAATAAATACCTGGATTGAGAAAACAAACGTAGTTCAATTGAAATATGTTGTGTGAAGAAGTGGATGAGAGGTAAAGAAGATGAACTTAGAGTAGAAATTTGGTATGAGATTTGATGGAAAAATGAAGTAGAGTTTTTGGATGAAGAGATTTTTTTTTGTGTGAGAGAAGGAAGATGGATATTATGAAAGTGTGTGTATGTGTAAAAATGAAGTGAAGATAATGTGGATATTTATAGAGTTAAGGATGAAGAAAGTGTTAAATAAAATATTTTTTTTAAAAATGGGTGGAAAAATTGAAAAAGTTAATGTGGAAAATAAGTGAAAGAAATAATATAAAAAGTGAGTGGAGAAATTAGGTGAAATAAAATATAGTAAATAGTAATAGTTAGTGTGGAAAATAAGTGAAAGAAATAATATAAAAAGTTGGTGGAGAAAGTGGATGAAATAAAATATAGTAAATAGTAAAAGTTAATGTTGAAAATAAGTGAAAGAAATAATATAAAAAGTTGGTGGAGAAAGTGGATGAAATAAAATATAATAAATAATAAAAGTTAATGTGAAAATTAAGTTAAATACATAATATAAAAAGTTAGTGGAGAAAGTGGATGAAATAAAATATAGTAAATAGTAAAAGTTAATGTGGAAATTAAGTGAAGAAAATAATATAAAAAGTTGGTGGAGAAATTATGTGAAATAAAATATAATAAAAAGATGAATGGAAAAAAGTTAATGTGAAAAATATGTGAAAGAAATAATATAAAAAGTTGGTGGAGAAATTATGTGAAATAAAATATAATAAAAAGATGAATAGAAAAAAGTTAATGTGGAAAATATGTGAAATAAATAATATAAAAAGTTGGTGGAGAAAATAGATGAAATAAAATATAGTAAATAGTAAAAGTTAATGTGGAAATTAAGTGAAGGAAATAATATAAAAAGTTTGTGGAGAAATTATGTGAAATAAAATATAATGAAAAGATGAATAGAAAAAAGTTAATGTGGAAAATATGTGAAGAAATAATATAAAAAGTTGGTGGAGAAAGTAGATGAAATAAAATATAGTAAATAGTAAAACTTAATGTGGAAATTAAGTGAAGGAAATAATATAAAAAGTTGGTTGGAAAATTAGGTGAAATAAAATATAATAAAAAAAAGTAAGTGGAAAAATTAGAAAAATTAGGAAGAAGAAAATATATATATATATATATATATATATATATATATATATATATATATATATATATATATATATATATATATATATATATATATATATATAAAATGTAATAGTAAAATGAAAAAGGTAGGTGACGTGGAGTGTGATGTGGAAGATCATGTGGAAGGTGATGTGGAGAGTGGGGTGTGAGAAGAAAAATAGGTGGTAAAGAAGTAAAAAAATGTGAGATTATTTTGGGCCACTGGGTTAAAGAAAAAAAAATTAATTTGGGGGTGCAAATAGTAAAACGAAATAGTATTTTTTCTTTTTTCGTTTTTTTTTCTTTTTTTTTTCAAAATAAAATAAAATCTAATAATAATAATTAAAGAGCTAAATCAAAAGTAAACTAAAAATTAAAAATGCAAAATAAATAAATAAAACAAAAATAAAATGTGACAAAAATAGAAACAAACCCTATGATTTATTCACCCGGACGAAATTGGGTGTTGACAGCTGCCCCTCTTTACTTAGATTTTACTGGATAATATGAAAATGTAATATTTTCTTATTATCTAAGTAAAAGTTAAGTAAAGATAGAAACACTAATTTCGTCTGGGTTTCAAACATGAAAGAAAGCGAACAAAAATGAAACAAATCATGACCAAAAGACCATTGCATAACAGAGGGTCAAAGTGACAGAGCAAAAATTTGAATTTGACCATTGCCTCACAGAGGGCCAAACTCACAGAACAGAAATTTAAATCCGACCAATTCCAAGCAGAGGGCCGATAACAGAAAATTAAAACCTGGATTTGACCATTGCCTCGCAGAGGGCCAAACTCACAGAACAAAAATTTAAATCCGACCATTGCCAAGCAGAGGGCCGATAACAGAAATTTAAAATTCGACCATTGCGGAGCAGAGGGTCGATGACAGACATTTAAAGTGTGACCATTGCTATGCAGAGGGTCAATATTGCAGAAAATTAAAGGTGCCAAATAAAGCTGAGCTCAAAATATGTGCTTGAGAGAAAGGAGGTCTACAAACCTCGTGGAGGGTGTAACAACCCTATGGATGAAAGTTTTGAGGTGTGACAACCTCGTGGAGGGTGTAATAACCCTTATGTAAGTGAATGAGGTGTAAAAACCTCGTGGAGGGTGTAACAACCCTATGGATGATGGTTTTGAGGTGTAACAACCTCGTGGAGGGTGTAATAACCGTATGGAAGTGAATGAGGTGTAATAACCTCGTGGAAGGTGTAAAAACCCTATGGATGATGGTTTTGAGGTGTAACAACCTCGTGGAGGGTGTAATAACCCTATGGAAGTGAATGAGGTGTAATAATCGCGTGAACAACCCTATGGATGATGATTTTGAGGTGTAACAACCTCGTGGAGGGTGTAATAACCCTATGGAAGATGGTTGTGAGGTGTAACAACCTCGTGAAGGGTGTAATAACCCTATGGAAGTGAATGAGGTGTATTAACCTCGTGGAGGGTGTAACAACCCTATGGATGATGGTTTTGATTTTTTTTTAATTTTTTTTTTGAACTTTGTGATTTTTGTGGATTTGTTTTTTTTTTTTTTTTTAAGAAAAAAAATTAGTGACCATTTCTTGGAAAGGTCTTGATTGATCTAAGGATTTGAGAAACAAGATTTTAATCTTGGCAAAACATTGAAACTATGACTTAAAAACAAGATGTTGAAACTTTGTACAAGGATCAAGGTTTTGAAACCATATAAGAGAAACATTATCGATGGGATTTTTGAATCTGAAATGAAAATCTTTGTTGTATATTAATTTTTTTTGTCTTTTTGAAGGAAAGAGATTTGATAACTAGCCATGAAAAACAAATTCAAATTTTGTGAAGATATGTACATGATGATGACCCGTGATTTTTGTATACGATGAAAGATTATGAAACTATTTGTTTTTTTTTGTTTTGGTTGAGTCAATTTGTTTTCTTTGAAATGATCAAATTTATGAAGATTTTTTTATACAATGGATGTCACAAATTCCAAAGTCAAATGTTCAAAATAAAGTTTGTGTGCTTGACATTTTCCATTGAAATAATAGTGTATGCATGCTTGATGTTGGAGATTGGTCAAAAGGTAAGAAAGTTGTTTAGAAGGGTTTGGATGAAACTAGGATGGCCATTGGGGCGTGTTATTTCTCATACATTCCTCAATGGAGATGTAACATGTTAATGTCAATGTGAAACATGATATACCCAAAGGTTGCCCCGGTTTGGTGTTTGGGAAAATGAGTGGGGAATATCTCTCACGAATGTGAGGTGAGAAAATCAAGAGTGACTCAGAAAGTTGCCCCTATTTTGGATATGGGATCAGATGAAAAATTTGTATAAAACTGTCCCGGTTTTGAAGAATGGGCGAAACCATGCGAGACTTATAAAGTTGCCCCAGTTTTAGAGAATCGGCGAAAAAATCATGTAAAACCCACAAGGTTGCCCCTAGTTTGGGGATCGAGAAGAGGAATTTGAATGGGATATGATTGGCTTAAAAGGATTGTCCCTTGTTTGCTTGATTTTCCTTTGCATGACATCAATCAATAGGGAGTTCAAATCTTCCAAGGACATTTTTTTTATTTTTGTTTTTTCGTTCATTTTTTTTAACAATCGCGTTGTTAGTCATTTTGTCTTGTCTCAAAATTAAGCTTCATGAAAATTTGAGCAATCATTATTCAATCGGTGAGGACTTTTATTGGGCTTGTAATATGGCTTGGACTGAAGGGTATTGAAAGAAAGGATAAAAAGGCTCAAATTAATTTTCGAGGGTTATTTGAAACAAGAGTTATCATTTGCGTTTTGTATCAGCTATTCATCAAACGTTTTTACTACTCTGCTTTTTCTCAAAATTCGTTCTTCATTCATCATTACTTTGTGATTTTTCTTTCTTTCTTGGCACATTTTTTTTTTCATTGAATGCGCCCTTTTTTTTTGTATGTTGATGAGCTGACTTATAGTGTGACTAACTCTTGTTTGGGTAATTTTGAAAAAGATCTTTTTTTTCAAGGCTCAATGTGGGTAACAATGGATATATATTTATTTGTTGGATGAAGAAACATGGCCACATATCATTTCAAATTATGATTGCTTTATTTTCACAAGATTAATTATGAGACAAAACTAGATGACCTCAACACAAGTCATATTTTTATTTATTTTTTCTAACAAATTCAAGGACCTCCCAAATGAATGTCAAACATGGAAAATCTGCCCCAATGTAAAGTTTGGGTTCATTATTTAGACTCAAAAAGCATGATTGTGGTCAATCCTTGTGTAGTGAAGGCAGGAAGATGTTTTCAAACAATGGTTCAATGAAGGCTAAAGATGGATGTTTTCAAGCAATGCACACACAAATGTCTTAATAGAAATTGTGATTGACCCAAAAAGAATGACATCCATTATTTTATTTTTGTTGTTTTTATTATTATTTTTTTTTTTTGAAATGTCATAAAGTTGATGATTTGCATAAAAATAACTGACTTAAAATTGTAATGCATTTTTTTGTTTTTTTTACTTTTTATTTCTCATTTTTTTATCTTTTTTTTCTTAAAATGAACGTGTGAAAAATAATTAAGTATGAATTCAATCTTTTATTTTTATTTTTATTTTTTTTATAAAAAAATATGATACATTTATTGTAAAATATAACTAATCTCCCTTTTGTGTCCTACTTGGTATGGAAAATTTGTTTTGGTCTGAGTTTTTTTACATGCTAATTCAATGGTAGCTCTAAATCATCTCACAGGCCTCTAGAGCTGAAGTCAACCTCAGGACATAACCACAACAATAGACGATCTAACAGATGTGGCATGCCAAGAAGAAGCAAACTCTAGATGAAGTCTTCCAATAGCCAAGTAGATCCGAGATCTAACATGACAATCGTTTGACCTCCACTCCTTAAGGTTCACTCAGACCCGGGTATAGGGCTCAATATCAAAATAAATGTACAATCTATCATATGAAGTGTGTGAAGGGAGAAACCTAAAATCACTCAAAATTACACATGCAAAATAACCAGAAAAAAAATCTAGGCAGATATATTACATGTCTTCTACCCTAGAGTTCAATATTCAACAATTATATAAAGAATAAAAAACAAATTCACACATGCAATTATTTACAATAGAAATGCGCACATACAATTATTCTAAACATTTTTTTTTAAAAAAACAATAATAAACATATTCAACAAGAAAATGGGGAAGAAAAACATAAAGAAAAACCACATCAATTTTTAACATATTTAATTAAATGGTTTGACTTTCTTAAAATGATCCCTAGTGGAGTCGCCATCTGTCGCAACCGGAATCGTGACGGGAGGACGACGATCCAAAAAAGGAAACTGCGATTTTGAAAAAAAGAGTTTTGGAGTCGCCACCATAGTTTATTCTGGAAAGCTACGGAAAAACCATAAAATAAGGCAAGGTCTGCGAAAACCGAAATTCGGGTTCGGGAGTCGGTTACGTGTGGGGAAGGTATTAGCACCCCACAACGTCTGCCCTAAGGCAGTACCTTTAATTGTGAATTTGATGTGGTTTGCAAAATGTTTAATTTCCCCTAAGAATAAAATTCTAAAGAAAACAAAGATATTTTTTTGTATTTTTTATGTGAAATTATTGAGAAAATCATATTGGAAAATATTTGGATTTTTGGGAAAGTGAACCTAACAAGGACTTGCCTTGCTCCTACGTATCTCCACTTTTAATGGAGAATCAAGGATCACGTAGTTCTGGCAAAAATTTGTTTGAAAATGATTTGTTTGAGAAATTATTTGAAAAAAGAAATTGATTTGAAATTTGTTTGTAGATGAAGATATTTTTAGTTTTTTTTTTTTGAGGATTTTATATTTTTTGGTATTTTTTGAATTATTTAAAAATGTCATGTCATGAACAATGAGCTAGAAATGAAACAAATAGAAGATAAAATTATTTTTGTGATTTTTAAGAGTTTTGTATTTTTTATAATTTTTAAAATAATAGATATGATAAAAAAAAGGACAAAAGGAATCATATAGACCTTTACACTTATTTACAAGAAAACTATATTTTTTTTAATTTTTTTTATTTAATTATCAAGCAAATAGAAGATTTGACATGATAATCAAAATAATTAGGAAAAACATAATTGTCAAGCAAGTCCGAGACTTGACATGACAATCTATTTTATTATTATGAAAAATTCAATTATCAAGCAAATCCGAGACTTGACATGATAACTAAAATTATTATTATGAAAAATTCAATTATCAAGAAAATCCGAGACTTGACATGATAATCAATATATTTTTAAGATCTTTATAAAAAAATTATAAATGAAAAAGTAGAATAAAACCAGTAAAATAATTTTGGAAACGTAAAATTCAAACAAAAAGCAAATTTTAACAAAATAATTCAAACTAAAGAGAAAGAGAGATGAAATAATAAATACCTGGATTGAGAAAACAAACGTAGTTCAATTGAAATATGTTGTGAGAAGAAGTGGATGAGAGGTAAAGAAGATGAACTTAGAGTAGAAATTTGGTATGAGATTTGATAGAAAAATGAAGTAGAGTTTTTGGATGAAGAGATTTTTTTTTGTGTGAGAGAAGGAAGATGGATATTATGAAAGTGTGTGTATGTGTAAAAATGAAGTGAAGAGAATGTGGGTATTTATAGAGTTAAGGATGAAGAAAGTGTTAAATAAAATATAATTTTTTTTAAAAATGGGTGGAAAAATTGAAAAAGTTAATGTGGAAAATAAGTGAAAGAAATAATATAAAAAGTGAGTGGAGAAATTAGGTGAAATAAAATATAGTAAATAGTAATAGTTAATATGGAAAATAAGTGAAAGAAATAATATAAAAAGTTGGTGGAGAAAGTGGATGAAATAAAATATAGTAAATAGTAAAAGTTAATGTGGAAAATATGTGAAAGAAATAATATAAAAAGTTGGTGGAGAAAGTAGATGAAATAAAATATAGTAAATAGTAAAAGTTAATGTGAAAATTAAGTGAAGGAAATAATATAAAAAGTTGGTGGGAAAATTAGGTGAAATAAAATATAATAAAAAAAAGTAAGTGGAAAAATTAGAAAAATTAGGAAGAAAAAAAATATATATATAAAAAATCTAATAGTAAAATGAAAAAGGTAGGTGATGTGGAGTGTGATGTGGAAGATGATGTGGAAGGTGATGTTGAGAGTGGGGTGTGAGAAAAAAAATAGGTGGTAAAGAAGTAAAAAAATGTGAGATTATTTTGGGCCATTGGGTTAAGGAAAAAAAATTAATTTGGGGGTGCAAATAGTAAAACGAAATAGTATTTTTTCTTTTTTTTTCTTTTTTCGTTTTTTTTTCTTTTTTTTTCAAAATAAAATAAAATCTAATAATAATTAAAGAGCTAAATCAAAAGTAAACTAAAAATGCAAAATAAATAAATAAAACAAAAATAAAATGTGACTAAAATAGAAACAAACCCTATTATTTATTCACCCGGACGAAATTGGGTGTTGACAAATAACAACTAACTTTCACTTTATCTACTTATCTATTTACATAATTATAAATTTTCAATTTATATTCGTTGCATGGTTTCTCTTCCTACACCCCCTTATTTTAATTTTTGCCCTACTAATATAGGTAAACTGGTCTTTTTCCCCTAGGTAAATATACAAATAAAACTAAGGTTTCCCTTAAGCTTTCTCCCTAGGATTGAACCCACAACCTTTCAATCCTACACAACCTCTCTACCAACAAGCCAACACATCACATTAGTAATAACATACACATATCACAATCCAACAAATATACTCAAACATGTGTTGAACTTTATTAAAATAAAATTAAAGAATACATAACAATTATGTTTTAACCAAAATGTACACACAAGAACACCAATTACTAAACCAAAAACACCAAATTCTCAAGATTATTTTATTTTTAATCATTATATTTTCCATGGGTTTTACATTCACTCCTCCTCAAATGAATTTTTGTCCCTGAAAATTGACCTACTCATCCTAAAGATCTAGATATTTATTTTTCTTAGCTTTTTCTAACCCCCAAATCATCTCATGTGTGGCTTCATCCCAAAGCATCTGATTAGCGAAGGCTCGCCCAACTGCTTTACACTTCCCTTCATAAAATTTCTGAGTATTTTGCCCTCTGAGTTCTTCTTCTTTAGACATGCATTAGCCAAATGTCCAAGCTTCTAATAGAAATAACATTTCTTCTCCTTAGTTTTCGCATTTGTCAACTTCAGAAAATTTCTCTTGAAGTGAGGACCTCCACATTCATAGCACTTTAAGCCTCTAAAGTCTCCCTATTGCGGTCTACCATATGGTTTTTTCTGATTTTTGCCTTCGGATGAACCACCCTTCCGAGTTCTCATTATTTACCTTGTCTCCCCCTCTATTCGCTCTATGACCTTGGCCTATTCTCGTCCTAGTAATTAATAACCTTCCTTTTTTTTCAATAATTAAATATTACTTTAATGATATAAGTACTAGTGTGATCATCTACATCGTCCTAGTACTTAATACCCTCTCTATTGCTAAATAATTAAATAATGTTTTAAATTATGACTCCTAACAACTAAATAATTATCTTCTTTTTTCTCAATCATGTTAAAAATACCAAAAAAAATACAACATCTGCAAAAACTAAAAAAACTAACATTTTCAAACAAATAATATTTTTAAAGAACTACGTAACCCTGAATTCTCATTCTGAATGAGAATATGTGGAAACAAGGTCAATGTAACACCCCGATTTCTCAGATGTCACAGGTTATTAAAAATCGGTAAAATTCAAAATTTATCATAGCGCGAAAACATACTTTAAAGAAAACCTTATCCAATTACATTATTTTGAGTAATAAATAACGTAGAAAATACTCCAATTATATTGTCTTAACTTGTAAAACAAAATAGCTTTAAATGCATCCCAAGGTTATTCTCCATCCTCTCTCGAGTCAATCACGCCTCTGGAACATCTGTAACATTATCTGCTCACGTATTATACATTATACGATCGTCACCAATAATTTCATTCACATACACATAAACACAAACATGTATGAGGTAAGCTACCGATAAAACAATCATAACAACAAGATACATACATACTAATTAGTTCAACCATAATTAAACACACAACAAGATACAAATATTCTGATTATACCAACCATAATCAAACAAACAACCTTGTGATTATATCAACCATAATCAAACACCCCATACATAGTAATAATAACAATAGGATAACCAATAATCTAAGATAAATAATTCAATCATAATGAATTACTTGATCCTCGACCCCCAGTCCTTGAACTTCAACCATCGATCCTTGATCTCTAACCCTTAATGTCATCACTAACATCTCATCCACAGACCCTTGGTCTATCCACTTATTAGCACCCATGCCAACTACTTACTATAACCATTATAGTATCACCACAATCAACATAACATAACCTGGAGCATCTCAAGTACCATGATCATCATGATAGATACACCATCATCATCATTATTCTAGTCATGAACAACACCATCAGCATCATCGTACCATAATACCATAGTGGAATGAGTCCATCTCACTCTTGTACCTTACCTCACCGACTATAGTTGTTCCTATAGCCTACCTGTAGCCTCCCATATAGGACATATGTAGTCTCCCTTATATATCATCTCCTTCCAATGGACACAAGGAAAAGGAAGCACCTATCTGCAGGTAGAACCAAAATTTACGAGGTACAACAAGTAGACTTATTCTCCACTCTCATGCTCATCAATCACATACTTAGGTACATCTCAACACTCACTCATGCTCCACTCTCAACCACAAGTCAAATTGACCCTAAACATAACCATTAACCTCAATCTCTTATTATCATCATGTTCTACAGCTCTTCAGGCTTGGTTCACATCCATTCTTCATTAAATTTACCATTTCCACCAAAATGCACTGTGATAATCCATTAATACTTAAGATAATCGATTATCTCAGTGAAGTTTACTCAATAACATCATGCAGGAAGGGATAATCGATTACTCCCAAAACCACTCTTAAAACCAACACCTAGATAATCGATTACAACTAATGATAATCGATTATTTTTGAATCGAAACACATCCTCGAGATGATTCAAGCATTCAAACATACATAGATCAACCCTAGATCACATGGAAACATAGTAGTTGACACATGTGGGAATGACTTCTTCTCTTCCTTTCTCTCTCACTTGGCTTTTCCCTCTCTTCAAATGACTCTAATGTGCCCTACTAATCTGACCCATCTCCACTAAAACAAAGTGAGATATAATTGTGCACATTATTTAGCCTATTCTTCACATAGGAAGGGAGCCCAATAACCCAACATTTATAACATATATATGCATGGAAACTCCTAAGCATCATAACTTTATTCTCCCTTAGCATCAACCCTTTGTTGGGATAACACAAAAAAACATACATAATACATTCATAGGGAAAACTCATCACAAATATTACATAAACCCTATGCCTATTCATACTCAAACTCTTACCCAATAATAACCACATATAATTATAGTCATATACATATATCAAAACAAGGATTACCAATCAAGAACATATATAACATACAACCATAAACAAACAAAGGTAAGCTTCCACATTCCTTGGCAAATCATAAGGTTTTATCTATAACCCTAAAACACCACCAATCTTCCTTTACACTAAGAGTTTCTCGTCACTCTCTCTCTTCTTCTCCCAAAACACCAATATCCTATTTTCCTTTGTTTTCTATCTTTGATTTAGAGTTTCTAGGGTTTTTAAACACCAAAACCGCCCCTTAATTAATTTCTATACCAATTAAATAAAGCTAAAAGACCTTTTTGCCCCTAGGCATAAATGTAAAAATAAAGAAACAACATAACAATTATATTCTAACAAAAATATACACTCAAGAACACTAATTTCCAAAAAAAAAAACAAAGTTTCAAAACTACTTTATATTTAAAACTCTTACTTTTTCGGATTACAATCAATCCTTGTCGGGTCCTTAAAATAAAATAAAAATTGTTTCTAATAGTGCTATATTTTGGGAAAATTAAAATTTTTGAAAACCACGTCAACTTTGTATAGTTAATTAGAGGTACTGCTTTTGGGCAGATGAGGTAGGTTATTGATACATTTCACACGAGCAACTGATTCCCAAACCTGAAATCTAGTTTTCGTATACCATGTCTTATTTTATAGTTTTCCATAATTTTTCCAAAATAAATTATGTTGGCGACTCTAAAACCCTTTTTTTTAAAAACCATTTTTTCCAGCTCACCGTCTCGTCGCGATTTCGATTGCAATAATAGAGAGCTAATGGACAAACTCTGAAGGCTCCAACAAAGACATATGAGTTTTGAAGAGTATAGGAAAAGAATAGAGCTCTATATGATGAAGGTGGGAAATAGAGAGGAAGAAGAGAACACCATATTTAGGTTTCTTCGTGCTCTCAATCTTGAGATTAGAGATAGAGTGAAATTGCTGTCCTACTAAGAATTAAATAACTTGGTACAAATTTGCATCAAGGTAAAGCAATAACTCTTGAGAAAAGGTTTAAAAGTTCTCCACTCTAACTTTAGTGTTAAGAAAGACTACGAGAGGGAGGGTAAATAAGAGGTAGAGGAGGAACTCTTTAGGAATTTAGGGAAAGGAAAAGAGAAAAGAGAAGGGAAAGAAAAAGAAAGACCAAGGGTGGGAACATCATCTCACACTCACACTAGTGAAATTAAATATTTCAAGTGTCTTGGTAGAGGTCACATTGCATCACAATGTCTGCCCCAAAAGGACCATGATATTAAAGGATAATGATGTCTATAGTAGTCAAGATGAGGAAAGTGAGAGTGAGATCCAAAGGAGAAGATGTTCATCCTCGTCAAGGAGAACTTCTTATGATAAGGAGACCTCTCCATAATCAACCTACTTCTCAAGAACTAACACAAAAAGAGAACATCTTTCACACAAGATGTAAAGTTTTAGAAAATACATGTTCTCTTATTGTGGATAGTGGATCGTGTTGCAATTGTTGTAGCACTAGTGTTAAGAAAAGATCGTCTATAAGACTAAATTGTCTAAACGTCCTTATATGTTTTGAAGTTTAATAAACAACAATAAATGAAATGAGCATATGGCAAAGTGTTATCTTTGGAAATATAATATAGTTGAAAGATAAGCGTTTTGTGAAAATGCTTTGTGAAATCTAAATGCTTTGAGAAAAGTTTTAGTAAACGCACTAATACATGAGTAGACACAATATTAAGCGATTTCCTCATAAAATGCGTCAATGTGCTATATGAAAGTCTTGTTAAATGCACTCGTGTTATACTTTGCTAAACAATTGTAGACAAGCTCTCATTACGATGTATAAAATGATGTTTTTGGTAAACATGTTAAAAGATACAAACATTGTTCCAAAAACATATGTTGAAAGACATCTTGCTAAAAGCGCTCTTGAACCAAACGAGCAATCACTAAACAAGGTGTTGTTCGGAAAAGCCTTGCATAGGTTAAACGAACCATGTGTTAAATGACATTTTCATCCAACGATAAAACTTTCATGAACTTCTTGGTATATTTGCTAGAATGTTTGAACGATCAAATCTTCCTTAAGCAATAGAAAAAGTGAAAAGCTTAAAGTTGTTCTGAACACGCATTAAAGAGCATTAAATGCATAACATTTCAAAACAACAAAAGTGATAAGAAAAAAGGACATATCTACTTACATGCATAAATACTCTACTTAATGCATATTACATATATGCAATATCTACCCGCTCTATCATATACAAGTCAGAAGTGGACGTTAGAGACATAGAAGACATTTATGCAATGTTCTCTCTATCAAAAGTCGTACCAAAGAGTTAGTACAACCTACTTTGATAAAGTACTGAAAAAATATGTTTTCTCTGACAAGTTGACTTTAACCTACGGTTGCTACCTATTTAACGAATATTTTCTTGAAGCTATAAATTGAATATCCTTGAACAGAAAAGCAATAGAATAAGCACACAAATACAAAAGAAATCATCTGAGAAGAAAAGCAAGCTCAAAAGAAAAGAAAATACTCTCAAGCTTCATAGAATCATAAGCTTATAATTCTAAGAAAAGATAAAACTCCTAGAGTCTATTAGATTGAATTGTATTGTAAACACATCCTTTCTATTTGAATAATCGTTTAAGGATTTATAAACAATTTGATTGATTGCAAATTTTGAAGAGAATACAAACACTTAACGCTTAACTTGGTGGGGTTAAACGAAGCTAAACGAGTTTATCTTATGGAAACCATGAGTGGACAAAACTCAACTAGACAATGTATCAGAAAGATACTGGGATTGTGTAGGGATATTAGGAGTGGTGAAGAATACTACACAGTGAAACTTGGTTCTAGTTAGAGTAATGAGAGTTACTAGGATTAACTAGGTGATACCAGGAGTGGTGCGAATACTCAGTTGTAATCTTGTTGAAGATTATAATGGAACCCTCTAAGAGATCTTAAAGGAGAATTGGATGTAGCTCGGTAGAACGAACCAGTATAAAATAACCATGTGTTTATTACTTCAGTCTTGCTAAACGTTTTTCTTACAAAACCTGCAGTTGCTTATTATCTCAACTGTTTTTATGAGCTCGTCACCAAATGCTATTCTTACTAAGAGTTATCCTTTTCAGAACGCTGCAGCAAATTTAATTAGACGATATAAAAATATTTATTTCGGAACTTGTAGTTTGAACAGAACTTTCTAACTCAAGTGTTTAACAACTTATATAAACCATAATATTTAACAAGGTTGCTAAACTATCTTTTCGGTGAAAAGTTTTCCTACAACACTATTCAAACCCAAACCCCCTCCCCCTTCTAGTGTTTTCAAGGTATTTCAACTAGGTTGGTTGAGAAATTGGCATTAACTATATTACCCCATCCTCAACCTTACCAACTTCAGTGGATTAATGATAATGATGAAATGGTAGTTATTCAACAAGTGATGGTCAAGCTATCCATAGGCAATTATGATGATAGTGTGCTATGTGACATAATACCTATGGATGCTTGCCATATTTTTTTAAGATAGGCGTTGGTTATTTGACAAATAATCCATACATAATGGTCATAACAATGAAAATAATGATCACTCATTTGTACTTCATCCTCTCACACCTTCTTAAGAGAAAAAGGATCAAGAACAAATGAGAAAAAAAATAAAAAGATATAAAAAGAAAAATAAAGACATTTCTAACAGTCAATGTTCTAAGTGTCAAGGAAAAAAACACAAATCTAAAATGTGCCCCAACAGAAAAGCCATTATGTTAAGGGCCAAAGGCTTGTATGAAAAAATAAAGGAGGTCTTCTTACCATATTCTTCACGAACCATGGAAAGGCAAGACCAAATATAAAACCTTGTGTTGAAATGAGAAGTCATTCCAAAAGCACATACATTCAACACAAGGCAAACAAGAGCTTCAAAGATAATACTTCTAAAAACCAAGACCTTGATCATTCAATTGATCCAAGGTGTATAATCTTTGGGAGCTACATCCTTCATATACTTATTCTACTAACATTTGTACTCACTTGTGTTATGAGTAGAAGGGTATTTGACCTGGGGGTAGAAAAGACAAATGTCTCCAAGAAGAAGAGGATGTTGTCATATGCTAACCTGAAGATTTGAGGGCAAATCCTTTTCGAGAGGGAGAGGATGATGGTCTACCCATTAGCCATGGCCAAACACTTTTAAGTAGAGTTGAAGTCATCTACAAAAGATGGGCCTAGAGACTCTCTCCCTTGGGCCATCTTGGGCCATCATGGAGCTTTTAGTGTATGAATAAATTGGTTTAAACCCTTTAGTCGTCCCTATTTTTGGAGCGCTTTCCCAATTTCATCCCCTTCTTATTAAAACTCCCAATTGGGTCCTCATAAGAGTTAATTTCAATCAATTTAGCCATTTCCGTTAAATTTAGTTAACGTTGTGAAGCTTTTGTGAAACAGGGAGGATGAGCTCTTGATTTCTGTAAACGTGGCTTTTTTTGGTTTGAAATGTGGCAAGGATTAGGCCATTGACATACTAGGGATTCAAAGACCTGAATATTTGTCTCAGATTTTCTTCATTCCCACAGCATACCATTGACATCAACACATCTAGAGATCTAAACCCAACTCTCTTGAATTCCCATTGCAGCTTTAAAAATTCATTCAACCTAATATTCCAAAAGTATGTTCTCTTTATCAACTGAGTCATCTTCAATGCAACCCACAAGCCCTAAAATAACATCAACAAAAAATACTGAGTAAGAGGAATGAAAAAGGAGGAACACTATTGAGATTTTAAGAATTGGGTCATGAGAAAGAACCTCGGGAAGAACAAAGTTGGGATCTTTTATGTGTTTTTAAAATCAATGGTGAGAATCTGGGGGAGCAAAGGACGGCTTGTCGGAGAATCCACTGCCGTTAGAGAAGTCGCCAGCGATAGAGCCTTGGTCAGCAACGAGAAGTAGTGATGGTGGTGATCGACCAAAGGGTCTGTCCAAGCAAGAACCAAAGGGGTGTTACTGGATTGAAGGGGTCCCCTCTGAGAAAAAAATTGGCCAAATGTCGGCGCCGGCGTGTTGAACATAAACCCACCGCCATGGCCACTGTTGCCACCAAAGAGCAACTTGTGCTCCTCTGAGCGGTGGTTCTGGTGCTCCAACCAGGCGAAACCATCGTCGAAGCGAGCGTCGTTCCGGCGAATAGCACCGGCTCGTTGTGGCTCTGAGGCTAGTGCTAAAGCATGATAGGGTTTTGAAAGGATGACAACGACAAACGCCGATCTTGCTGCCTCAAATCCCGTGGCGCTGGAGGGCAACCCTCTATGAAACTGAGTCCAACGTGGCCCTACTTGAACATCTCATCCTCCCTGTTGTACAAAACTTCACGACGTTAACTAAATTTAATGGAAAGGGCTAAATTGATTGAAATTAGTTCTTATGAGGACCCAATTGGGGATGAAATTGGGCCCAAATATAGGGACGACTAAAGGGTTTAAACCTGAATAAATTTTAGCCTTGTATTTTGGGCCAAGTAGTCAATGATTTATTCAAGCTTTATATTATGGGCCTATTAATGTAGGTTTAATTTTAGACCTTCTATTTTGGACCAAGTAGAATTGGATTTTAGACCACTTAATTCAACAAAGGGCTAAGGCCCAATGTTGACCCAAGTGGACATCAAAAAGCTAGTTTCACCAAGGGGACAAAGTTTTTAACCTAACTTGGTTAGCAAGTGAGTGAGGCATCCCACCTATGTTTGTGTGGCCATGTGTCATGCTCACATTCGAAAGGATTTCTCATAGGTAGTGACAACATGTCCTCCTCCTAGTGGAAAGGATTTTTGCCACATGACCTCCTTCTAATAGAGAGGATTTTTCAACTTGTTCTCCAAGCTAGCCAAGTTTAAGGTTTTAGGTTTTGCTTCTACTATTTGGAGACATCATTAGCCTATAAATATATGTGTCTTCCACTCTTATAATTACCTTTGAATTTGAGTAATGTTATGCTGCCATTGTTGAGTCATACTAACCTCTCCTTGAGCATCTCCAAACACCACTCCCTCTCATCTTAAATCACTTTGGCCGAGAGCCTTAGCCCTTTCCCCCACAAAATTTCGCACCATATCATCTTCCAACCATCTCTATGGCATCTCTTCTAGTTTTAATCCAACCTAGCTCAGAGGAGTGTTATCAACACATGTTTTGCACAAATGATTTATGACTTACGAAAGTCATATATTATTTATCATTTATCTTTAATAGTATGATAAACATTTAATGCTTTGACATTACAAATGACATATGCTATGATAATTTTAAACGATTTGCTTTGATACTTGGAAAAGAAAAATTGATGTTATATTTGGTTACTTATTGTTAAAAAAGAATAGATTAGTTTCTCACACCAAGAGGGAGGTGAATTGGTGATGCGTAAAAATATAAGATTTCAAAATCCTTTTCGCAAAGTAGGATGTCTTTACGCTTTTCTTGAATCGCAAGTTAAATGATATGTAATGCAGCAATTCACTTAATCGAATACACAAACATGTTAATTGACTATAATAAAGAGTGTAGGGATTAGAAAAATCAAACGCTGATTTTTATACTGGTTCGTGCAACCTGCCTACAGCCAGTGTTCTTCCAACCACGGGAAGTAAATGCACTATAAAGATCAAGGTTTTTACACCAAGGTTTTTACAGCGACCACACGTTAAAATGTAAAACACCTCTCTAACCCTATAATATAATATAGGAAGTAAACAATACAGACACGTAGCAAGAACACCCTCTTCTACTGTCAAACCCTTTGAGGCACCCTCAAAGTCAAGAACACAGTTCTTCTTCTTGCAAACACCACAGGGAATCCAAGTCAATCTTCAGATATTGCAAATTCCTGATCGAGCAGATTACACCCTTCTGTGCAGATAGATAAACCCAGTAAACCTTGCTTCGCAAGAAACCTTGAAGTCTTTGATCACCAAGGTCAATCTTTGGTTCTTGGAGCTTTTCTTTCCTCTGTAAGATCACACATCGTTTTTTGAAAGATATAAAAGTGTTAATTCACAAAAGTTCTTACAAAATTCAAATCAGAGTCAATTTAAAGTATTACACACATAGGACGATTTTAATCGATTGAGCTACTAATGTAGTCGAATACATCTTGTAGTTGTAAAAGTCTAACAGCAGTCAAGCATAATTAATGTAATTGATTCATAATTAATTCTTGGTCAACATATTTAAAAAATATGATCGTTAAGACGGTTATACCAAGCATTTAACCAGTTTTCAAAACAACAACTAACTTAGTCGAATACAAGTTGTATGCAATCGATTAAGTAACATCACTTAGCACATTTTTGAAAACTTTTCTTCTTAAAATATCTCACATCACACTTGAAAAGAATTTGTGTAAACACACGAGTTTTAATCGATTCATCCCATAATGTAATCGACTTAAAACTGTTGTTTTGCCACACTTTAAAGTTCAACCAAAGTGCTTGTGGTTTTTCATTTCCGAAAGCTTATGTTATGCATTTACAAATAACATCACATATTAAACACAGTGATATGCAATGAACAACACAATCATGTTCACAAATATGCTTATATAGATATAACACATTAAGCAAAAGCATATAACATGAATAACACAACACACACATGTGTTATTATTAATTATGTGTTGTCATAATCAAAAGCACAGTTATCACTAAGATTGTGGATTAAGGTAAATTTGTGCTCCCCCTATCAACAATCTCAACACTTATATTTTTTTGATCTGATAAAATTTCGTTCTAATACTATCATACATCGCACTTTAATACAAACTGTGATATATAAAAGCTCTGAAAATCTTAGAAGAAAAATCGATATCTTTGGAAATTTTGTAAACACTCTAATACCTATACATGATGTAGACATGCTCTGATACGAAAATATTTTCAAAATTATTTTGTTTAGCATGTGTATTTGTTAAAAATAAAAAAGCGAGAGATTGTTAAGATAAGATCGTCTAGAGACTAGACTGTCTAGCACTTCACATTTTGAAGTTTAACAAAATGTATTAAACAAAATACAACTCTGAATGAATGTTTGTTTTAAAGAAATAACGTCTAAGAGTAAAATATTTTAGAACATATCTTCTAGATGAAAACAAGCATACAACAATGTCTTTTAGACTATATTGTCTGACAGACAATTTTTTAATAACAGAGTTTAGAGATAGAAAACGTCTTTATTAAAGAATCATATAATAGACAATATCTGTAACAAACAGTGTTTTACAAACAACATCTAAACGTCTAAACGAATAACGTCTTACAATCAAACATTTTATGAACAGAAGTGTCTATCTCAATGATGACACTAAAGCTTAAAGTATGTTTTATTCAAAACAATGTTAATTTAAGCAATTGTCTTATGAAATGTACCGTTTAAGTAAAGCCCATTAAAGTTGCATATCTCAAACAACTTTTGTAAAGTATATAATGTTTTTACACCATCTGATAATCATATGTTGAATGCTTTACTAAACGATGCATTTATTAATGAGTTGACATATGATAAAATGTTTTGAGCACGCAATACAACCTAACTTGTATCAACGTTCAAAATATTAAATACATGTACGATAAAGTGTTTCGATGATTGTATACCTTATTCTTGATATCTGTGCAGATCATAAAAGTAGAAAGACTTTATCAAAATCATAACACCTAAGAAAAAGACGTTGAGAGATGTGACGAACAATATGAGAAAGTTTCCTTGAAGACTTGTACTCTCACACATCATACAATCTCTATTTTGATAAAGGCTATAACAAAGCATTGTACTTCTACAAAGTAGACTTGAGTCTCACTTCTTTGTCAAATGGTCATTTATCAAGAACAACTATATAAATATATACAAAAGCTTGAAGAGAAGACAAGAGGGATAATATAGTGAACTCGTGAATGTTAAAAAAAGCTTATTGTTTTTCTGGTCGTTTGGAGCTAAATTTTTCTAGAAAAGGAACCCTAGTAAAATCTCATATTTCTTTTGATTTTGTCCTCTTTTTAAGAGTTACCAATCTGTATTTTCTCTTAACATTGATTGTTGCAACATCTTCCATTTGGGTATCCTCTTCCTTAATTGGTGTTTCCCTTTCTTGCTCATCCCGGCCTTGCATTTGTGGTCCAGGTCCTTCTGATGTACCTTTCGCTGCATTGTTGTGAGTTGCAGGTTGTTCACCACCTACTGCAACACCACTAGTCTCTCCCGGAAAGAAGGGATTGTCCCAAGCCATGAGACAAAGGCTTTAAATTGCTCTGGGGTTATGTAATGGTTCTTTCTATTGTTCCTCAATTACTCAAAGAAATCAAATAAAATCTAGTGGAGGGCTATTTGAGCCCTATGAGACCCTGCTAGTTATTGCTGCATATAGTTAATTGTTACCATTATCGAAGCAATTTTTTCTTGTTATTGGTGAAGTAAGATTTACAATGAAGGTGGGATGGTATGGGTGATGGTTGTTGGTTTTGCTATTGTTATTCCTCAGCTTGAGCTACTCCATGAGTTCCTTCTTCTGCTGCAGCTGCTGGTTGTTGTGGTCTCATTCTGGATGCTCTCTCAGGTTCAATGTCCAAAGGATTGATGCAATGGACTTTGATGTATGCATTTTTTATAGGAATCCTCAGTTTCCTTCTTAGTTGATCTTGTATTACTGCCCCCTGTATTCTGTAGAGGACAGTAATTGGGCTTGGAAAACATAGGGGCTTTGTAGTACCCTGTGCTGACTTCTTGGAGATGCCCACTTTGAAAATCTCTTATGCTAAGATATCTACTACATCTAGGATGTAGCCTCTCATGATGCAATAAAGCAACTGAGCTTTATTAAAGGTGATTCCAGAAACATGGGAATTTGGTGTGATGTTTGCAAACAAGAAGGTTATCCAAGGTTTTGTAGAGGTCTTCATACTATCTTTGTTCAAATACTGGGTTTGGCCTTCTTTGGCAAACAAAAATTTCTTCTCTAAGATGCATAAGAGCTGCACCAACTGCTCCACACTGACATTCCTCGTCATGTTATGAAATTTGGTTCTCTCCTTATCCAACATCAGCATTAAAATTTCCATGAGCATCTCTCCTTTGCAAATGGTTAATTCGGGTGTGCATTTGCATAAAACTCTGTAACTAGCAGCTTGATGTAATAGTCCTCAAGCCTGGCTAACCTTCCCCAATGACTGGTTTCTAGTGCTCTGCGTAATTCGTCAAACTCTCCTTCCAGGAGTTCAATCCTCCTCTCGATCAAGATGGACCTGTTCTGAATATCATTGAACCTTTCTTATTTTTCCTTGGTTTGGAACCTGATTTGGTCCCATCGAGTAGAAGGTTTTGCCAACTCTCTCTTCTTGCTTATCTCTTGTGTCTGAGTTGGTGGTGTGGTAGAGGATGATGCTTGAGGTGCGGATTCTATAGTTTATGGAGTATTGGATGCAAGGGTTGTGGCTGTTGTGCTTGTTGATGTAGTTGCATGACTTGGTCTCAAGATTCTTCTTCCTCTAGCTGAGGCCTCACCTAGTTCTTAATTGAGCAATTGGGGTGAAGGTGCACGACTGCTTGATGAAGAGTTATTAAACAACTCTTGAATTGGTTCAACTACTTTCTGCTTTGATGGAGAAGTCGCTACTTTACCTTTTTTTGGCAGTAGGAATGTCATGAACAGCTCTCTTCAATCGTCTAGAAATTTGCTTCCTCCAATTTAACAATGAATCAGTGATATAAACTCAGATTTCAACATGCAACTGCATATTTGTCATTAAATTGCATTCTCAGCAACCAAACCATTTTCTAATATGCATTTCATCTCGTGATAATCACTTTTCTTGATCTAATCAGCAAAACGTGCATCTCATTGACATTGACCAAAATTAGATAACCAAAACCTTTGAAAACTCTTGTGGTTTGAATATGCAAGCAGAAAGTTGAGGTTTTTATGTAAAAAGAACATAATCAATCCTTTCTCCAACTCAAAACTGATAAAGACAGCATTTAGAATCACATACTCAACACATTTTCGCAAGTAATCTTAAATTCATCAAAAGGGATGATCTAGACGTGAGTATGGGTTGAGCGAATCCTAATACGTGAGAAAAGAATTAGAAAAAGTGAATGAACAGTGATGTTGTACTTACTTGAGAATGCAGAGGATGAGAATATAATAAAGAATGAGAAAGGAGGGTGTGAAAATTGCGTGAACAAAGATTAAATGTTTAGGGAGTTTATAGAGAGTGTATAAGCAGTGATTGAAAATAGGAGTTAACATTGAAACTAAGTTCTTAAGATGAAGAAAGTGTAAAACGAAGGAAATGAATTAGAAATAGCACCTAAAAATAGAAAGAGCAATTTGACAATTAGTAGTTTACAATTATTTTTGCTATTTATTAATATAGCTTTTAGATATGCATTTTTAATTCTTATGATTGATTTCTAGTTTTAATCATCGTTTCTATACTAAATAAACATATATATAATTAAATTTTAATAAACTTAATAACCTCAACCCATTATATATTCCCAAAAATTAATAAACTCTGCAAACAATATATAATCATAAAATATTAAATAAAACTAAGTATAAAACATCATCTTCAAATTTGAACATATATATATGTATAGTATAACAAAATCAAAACCACAAATCCATATCAAAACCCCTATTTTACATTTTTACATAAAATATGTATGATGTATAATATTGGTATCTGATTATCTCGATTCACACTTCAATAATAATTACTCTATAAGATATATATATAATTCACCTTAAATTGAATTATAATAAAACAAAAATATATCTTATGATCAACGAAAGCAACAATAGTAAGTAACATCCATATGATCATAATTAAAATAATCATCTTCATAAAGTGTTTATATGTTCTTCTTCTTTTTAAAAAGCTTCAGTGTATAATTAGTACGACTTAAATGGACGTTACCACTTTACCATTACAACCAAAACATATATTATTTTATCTTATTTATTATTATTTTTATCTTTTATCTTTTTTTCTTTTTTACAAGATTATTGTTTCCTTTTTAATGATAAAATGTTTATTTGAAATTTTATTTATCACCATGTCCACGACCGTGGTTACTAGCACCACCATGACCATAACCATGAAAATATGAATAAGATATTATTGTATTTAATTTTAAGGGTAGAGCAAAACCACTTGGACGAGTCTTATGATTTTTTTATCAAAAGCTCATTATTTTGTTTAATCACAATAAGGCATGAAATTAATTCAAAATATTTATGAAATCATTTTTCACCTTTTATACTATATTGTTGTTGTAGAATTAAATTAGTTCTTGAGATGTTGTATTTCTTTTTTTAATGGTATCATCAAGACTCATCACATCTAAATGTATTTTAGCATATATCCAAGAGATAAGTATTTCTTTCTTGTAAAACTTTTACAAAGTTTGACATGTTTAGAACTACTACATGAAATATTAATAATAATAATTTTTCTTATATGAAATTAGAAAAAACAACATTAAATGTTAAAAAAAATATCAAATATAAACAATAATTGTAATAATAATCATCATTATCGTACATTATTATTAAATTCACAAACTAACTATGAAGTTTTTAAACTTAATTTCATCTTGTTGCTTTTATTATGATTAATCTTCCTCTTTGAACTCATAATTTTTTTAGTTGAATATAATATCAATTTTTATTACCCTTGGAACTGCATGGAATGCGATTCTAACAAGAATCAGCACCTAAATTGCGGGTGAAACCAAATTCTTATCATTCTTCGAAATGGCTCCGTTGCATGACCCTATTTTGGTTTCTTTTATTGTGTGCACTAAGCAAGAAGATATGCATACTAGTTTGTGCTTTTCACTCCAACTAGTTCGTCATTTTCCTTACTCCCATGGCCATAAATGGTTTCCTTTAGCAACAACATAGGATCTTCCATCAAAGTAAAGGCTACCGATAGCAACCTTCTTAACTAGATTAAGCAAAAGCTAGAAGAGAAGCTCTGATGATGGTGAGATGGAACAAATGGTGCAGAATTTTGTGGGTTAGGAGGAGAAGGCTCACGACCTTGGTGCTTTGTGGTGAAGGGATGGTGTTTGATGGTGCTTTTAGAGAGGTTAGGCCAAATCTTGAGGAAGGTGGCTAGAGGAGACCACATGATATGCTCTAGCCTTTGGTGACCTAAAATAAGTAATATGGCACAAAAATGGAAGCATTACATTACTCAAATTCAAAAGTCAATACAAGAGTGGGAGAAACCTCTATTTATAGGCTAAATGGGCTTTCCAAATAGTAGATCCTAGACCTTAAAACACAAACTTGGCTAGCTTTGAGAACAAGGTGAAAAATCCTCTCTATTAGGAGGAGGACATGTGACCACTACCTACAAAAAATCCTTCTCTAATGTGAGCATGACACATAATCACTCTCACAAAGGTTTGTACAACACCCTTGCTCTTGAACATCCCACTTGGTTAACATTGGGCCTTAACCTTTGTTGACTTAAGTAGTTTAAAAACCCTATACACCCAAAATATAATATACACTACTTCGTCCATAATATATTAAAGCCCAAATAAATCCTAGACTATTTGTCCAGAATTATTCCTACTCTAAAAGCTTCATGATGCTCTAAGAAAAAGAGAGAGAGAGAGAAAGAAAGTCTAAGCCAATCTTTAACATATGATTTTTACTTTTCTTAAAAGTGTTCGGCTATAACTAGAGGATATGTCATCTACCTCTACCTAGCTCTAATGACTTCATTTTGCATTTTGAACCTGTAATATTTTATAATTGAATATAAGTTGAAATTTAAAATTAGTATATTCATAATTCATGTTTTTTTTTTAATTTTTGTCCACATAAAACTCTCGAGTCTTTATTTTCTACACCGATAAGATCTAAGAAGATGTGAGGAGTAAAATATGTTTAAAAGGTTTGCCTTGTTCAAATTGGATTGGATTGCCCATGGGGAAATTGATGATGGTTGGTATGTTAACTAACAAAACGTGAAGGATTTGAAAAATGATATGAATAGGTGAAACTGGCACATAACTGCCCAAAACTAGTTCCAACTGGCGCTTTTATTTTTTATTTTTTCAATTTTTGAAATAATTTATAACGAAATAAATAACATATTTAATGAGAATTACATAATAGGTGTAGATTATTTATTATTTAAAAACCATCACTTTTCTCGTTTTTATAATTTTTATAATTTTTTATATCTTCAATTGTTATCATTTTATATTATATTGGTTTATCATTTTCTTTTATTTTATAAAATTTAAATTTTATTATTATAAGTTAGATTTGAACATTTATACATTCTTTGATTGTTGTTATCATGTAAAATTATATTTTATTATAGATTGTAGTTATATAAAGGCTTAATACATGCGTTGGTCCTCGTATTTGTGTGAAAATTTCAGTTCGGTCCTCAAGTTTTGAACTGTCTCAATTGGGTCATAATTTTTGTAAAAATGCACACATTTTACCCCAACCGTTAAATGATCTCAAACGGCATTAAGTTTAGCTGATGTGGTATGCTGACGTGTTGGCTTAATCCCTTCTTGGTCCTCATATTTGTGTGAAAATCTCAGTTCGGTCCTCAAGTTTTCAACTGTCTCAATTGGGTCATAATTTTTGTAAAAATGCACATATTTTACTCCAATCGTTAACTGATCTCAAACGGCGTTAAGTTTAGCTGACGTGGTAGCCAGAGGACATGCTGACGTGTATTATTTAATTATATGAATTATTTTTTAAAATAAGCAGTGTTTCACGTGGCCCAATGCTTATTATTTAGTTTATTTGAATTAGGGATTTTATTCATCTCTCTGAGAATCAGGGATTTTACACAGATTATCTCGTCGGCTCAAAAAATAAAGTCACCCGAAAACTCGCGTAACCCAATGCAATCAGTTTCACAGCCTTTTCTGCAAATGAACTAACTTGGTAACCTATAGGTTCATCACCAGCCCTTAAGCTATTTATTCCATTGATAGCAGAAGATAACTGTTGCACAGTGAGATCAGTTAGCGATTGGGGTAAAATTTGTGCATTTTTACAAAAATTATGACCCAATTGAGACAGTTCAAAACTTGAGGACCGAACTGAGATTTTCACACAAATACAAGGAGCAAGAAGGGATTAAGCCAACACGTCAGCATACCACGTCAGCTAAACTTAACGTCGTTTGAGATCAGTTAACGGTTGGGGTAAAATGTGTGCATTTTTACAAAAAATTATAACCCAATTGAGACAGTTCAAAACTTGAGGACCGAACTGAGATTTTCACACAAATATGAGGACCAATGGAAGTATTAAGCCTTATACAAATTAGCTTAGCTCTACTTTTCAAGCATTCTTAGACTTCAAATGCTCTGTTGTTGAGAGACATGCATTATTTAAGTTATCACAAGCACAAAGGACAAGACATATTATTGAGGTACCTTAAAGATATAATGGACCTAATAATTATATATATATATATATATATATATATATATATATATATATATATATATATATATAAGTGATCTAAATTGTTAACACATAATTTTGTATGTGTCTCTTTTAACTTTTGCATTGAGTGTACATTCATACATGTCCCAATGGTAGAGGTTGTATTATAAATTATCTGTGGTTTAGTTATTGTCAATGCAATAGCTGTGAAACGAGTTCAAGAACAAAATTATATTTAACCGCCCTGATAGTTGTTACTGTAGTTAATAACAGGTCTACTTTATCACGCCATAAACGAAGTGGCTAAGTAGCACTTGGGTAGTCATGCAGCCCATTAACCATTACAATAACTGTTATTAGGGTTTCTTGTGGTAAGGGGATTCAAATCCAAATATATCAACTTTTTGTATTCATTAGCTAACTCGGACGAAGCAGTTTATATCCTAGATTGTTAATTTTTTTTACTAGGTTTATTATTCCATTGTTTGCACATGTGCAAAACAACTATAGATTTTCACCAAAGGATATTTAATGTACACTTGTGGGCTAAAACTTAAAGTTTAATTTTAATTAGGAGATAACAAAAAAAAGCCAAAGTTAGTGCTAGAAGTCAGAATTTACTAACAAGGGGAATAATAGAAAATATGAACGATAGAAAGTGAAATGGTGCAAATTCATTATTATGATAAACTAAAAAACTCATACGATTTCTAAGAACCCTTTGCCCAGAGGCAAGCTCCTAAGAAGAATCATAGTAATTCTTCCCTCTCAATCCACCAAAAACAATACGTGTCCCCTAACATCCTATATCTCATAAGGAAAATGTTACTTTGGCAACGTTATTTGACAATGTTTTTTACAACGCCACGTAGTGTTGTCTCATTGGTTGTGTGATAATAATTTTAAAAAATGCTTTTCAGAATTAGTGAGGGCATTGTTGGAAAAATGAATTGGGGGTAAAGTGTTGGCGCCTTTCATTGTGAAATTCATTCATCTGAAAAACGCTCTCCGCATCAAGAAACGCTCTCTCTCATTGCATGAAGAAACGCTCTCTGTCATTGCATCAAGAAACACTCTCTCTCATTGACGAAGTCTCGGAAAAATGATCTCTGTCAAAGACGCAATGTTCCCTCTGAAAATCGGTGTGTCTAAAAAAGGTATCTCTCTATCCGCCATTTGAAGTCGTTGGTGGAAGTCTGGGATTTTGGGCGAAGTCTGGCTTATTGGGCAACCATCAAACGGATAGGTTTCGAACGAAGAGGTGTTTTCGATGTCTTTATTGTGCCTTTAGTTGTTTTGTTCGTTGCCTTTATTGTGCTTTTCTTTTGCGTGTTAGGCTTTTTTCGCTGTTGTCGTTGCGGTGTTTTCTTCCGGTGCGCTTTTCTTTTGCGTTGCCTTTATATTTAATTAAGAGGTATTTATATTTGTACAATACAGGCTTAAAAGATTCAACGCCTTTGGGGTCTGTTGACGAATCAACTTGAAGAATCAAAGTGTCCTTTATTAGTTGAACAAGCTAAAATCCCAGTGCAACCAAACACGTAAATATATATTATAATTCTCATTTGTTCAAGTATTGGTATATTAGTCATCTGTTAAAATATTGGTATTTGGTGAAATATTGTTGTTTATATTAATAAAAGCAATGCATCGTTTTGATTTAATTGTAATAGTTACGATTGTGGTGTAATCATGATGAAAGCTACTGAAATATGGGATGGAGAGGAAAATTTTGATGGCAAGAGCATGCCTGACTACACAAATGTAGGGTAAACAATGAATTTGTATATTTGTCATCGTCTTTGTCATGACATTGTATTTAACCTACAAATTGTTATTTTCAGGAGGAGTTGGCTGGTCTTAGAAAGAAGTTTATATGGGACCGGATAATGGATGAGGACAATGTCAGAAGAATTGAAACGCTTCATGATCTTGGATTGATTTAGCACTAGGAATAAATTGTTGTTTTGGTTTACATTGTAATTTACTTTGAAAACATTAGACATTGATTAGAATTGTGGCAAATTGTAAATTATATTGAATGTATACAGCTTATGTGTAATTTAATAAGTATTGTTCAAACTGTTTTGTATTTTTGTCCATGAATTCGAAGAATAGGTATACTAAATTGGTTGTTCATGAAGTGCTGGAAGTTGTGTTTGAATAAAAAAAAAATGTTTCCAGCTATGTGTGTTTGTTTGAATAAGAACAAGATTTTGTACTGTAACTTTCCCTCTGCTCCCATGTTTCGGAAGAATAGCTCCCCATGGAGCGTTTGCACGTGAGATTGGTCAAATGTATTGTAAAATGTTGTTGTGGTTGATTTTTTATTTTGTTAAGTGTTTGAAAGATGGTGGAAAGAGGCTCGAAGGATATGAGAGCTGGGTGTGATTGGTTAAGTGCAATGGTGCTGAAAAGGAATTTGTACCCAAAGTTCATCACTGCTCCCCAGTTTTTGATTCATGGCTCCCCACGGAGGGGTTGGACTTGTTTTTGGTTAAATTTTTGGGAGAATGTTGACAGTGTTGGTTGATTCTTAGGTAAAGGGACATCTGGGAAGACTTGTTAGTGGTTGGAAGAATATGAGTGTTGGATGTCACTGGTTAAGTGCAATGGTGCTGAAAAGGAATTTGTACCAAAAGTCCATCACTGCTCCCCAGTTTTTTATTCATGGCTCCCCATGTAGGGGTTGAACCTGTTTTTGGTTAAATTTTTGGAAGAATGTTGACAGTGATGGTTGATTCTTAGGTAAAGGGACATGTGGGAAGACTTGTTAGTGGTTGGAAGGATATGAGTGCTGGATGTCACTGGTTAAGTGCAATGGTGCTGAAAAGGAATTTGTACCAAAATTCCATCACTGCTCCCCAGTTTTTGATTCATGGCTCCTCATGGAGGGCTTGAACCTGTTTTTGGTTAAATTTTTCGGAGCATGTTGACAGTGTTGGTTGATTCTTATGTAAAGGGAGATGTGGGAAGCCTTGTTAGTGGTTGGAAGGATATGAGTGCTGGGTGTCACTGATTAAGTGTAATAGTGCTGAAAAGGAATTTGTACCAAAAGTCCATCACTGCTCCCTAGTTTTTGATTCATGGCTCCCCATGGAGGGGATGAACCTGTTTTTGGTTAAATTTTTTGGAGAATGTTGATTGTGTTGGTTGATTCTTTTATGTAAAGGGAGACGTGGGAAGACTTTTTAGTGGTTGGAAGGATATGAGTGTTGGGTGTCACTGGTTAAGTGCAATGGTGCTGAAAAGGAATTTGTACCAAAAGTCCATCACTGCTCCCCAGTTTTTGATTCATGGCTCCCCATGGAGGGGTTAGACCTCATTTTGGTTAAATGTTTGGAAGAATGTTGAATTTGATCGACAACCGCCTTCTTAGTTTACATTTCAATGTTTAGTCCTATGTCGAACAAATTTGTTAAGTTTTGTTTAATATGAATGAATGTGCCTTTAATTATTGTTATCATTTTTCATTAGTCAACACAGTTCATTATGCCCTTTTCGTTTGTTTAATATTGAACTAATCAAAATTGAAGTATTCCAATATTCATCCATTAACAAAACATTGAAGACACAGTCCTGCAGGGACTGAGAGAGTTCTTCAACCAGTTCTGGGTAGCAGTACTCAAGTTTTGGTACAAAATCTCATTTTTCCAGTTCTAAGCGATAAACATCTACAGAGCACTGACCTAACTTCAAAGTGCTTGTTCTGCACACCTTCAACCATGTTAAACTTGCTTAAGCAGTTCAAAACACACTCCTGCACACAGTGGGGAGTTCTTCAGCCAGTTCTGGGTAGCAGTAGTCAAGTTTTGGTACAAATCCCATTTTTCCAGTTGTAAGCGATAAACATCTACAGAGCACTGACCTAACTTCAAAGTGCTTGTTCTGCACACCTTTAACCATGCCCAACTTGCTTAAGCAGTTCAAAACACACTCCTGCACACAGTGGGGAGTTCTTTAGCAAGTTCTGGGTAGCAGTAGTCAAGTTTTGGTACAAAATCCCATTTTTCCAGTTGTAAGAGATTACCATCTACAGAGCACTGACCTAACTTCAAAGTGTTTGTTCTGCACACCTTCAATCATGCCCAACTTGCTTAAGTAGTTCAAAACACACTCTTGCACACAATGGGGAGTTCTTCAACCAGTTCTGGGTAGCAGTAGTCAAGTTTTTGTACAAAATCCCATTTTTCCAGTTGTAAGCGATTACCATCTACAGAGCATTGACCTAACTTCAAAGTGCTTGTTTTGCACACCTTCAACCATGCCCAACTTGCTTAAGCAGTTCAAAACACACTCCTGCACACAGTGGGGAGTTCTTCAGCCAGTTCTGGGTAGCAGTAGTCAAGTTTTTGGTATAAACCACCAATAAACTTGGTTTTCATTGAATGTCGAACAAACAATTGCATGACAAAATAATTTTTTTTTCATGTATTTAGTCATAGTAAAACACAGAACCCACAAAATTCCACAACCCATAAAGATAAAGCCTCAATATAACCAACAAAAACACAACGAATAGCTCAAATGAATGAAGTACATACCTTGTTGGAAGAACCAATGTCAGGGGTTGAAGCCATTGCACAAAATAACCAAGAAAGAACCACAAACTTTAAACAACCCTTCCACCGAGACCGGTTAAAGCACACCATGAACTCCACAGACAAACCAACAACACACCAACTCAAATGGTCACGACGTCAACACAACAAACACACAAAATGAAATCAAAATCAATAAACCTAAATATGGAAGACAAAAAAGAGAGTGCGAAGGAGAACGAGAGTGGTGGAACAGAGAACGAGAGTGAACGAGGGTGGTGGAACAGAGAACGAAAGTGCTGGGACAGAGAAGAACGACTGTGCGACGGAGAGAGAACGACTGCTTGGACGGAGAAGAACGAGTGCGAAGGAGAGAGAACGGAAATTCGAAAATGAAAACCCTACATTCAGAACCAACTCTTCTGGAAAGAAGATTCACTGAAAAAATTAGTAGGGACATTTTGGAAATTTCATCCAAGACAGAATTTTCTTATTAAAAAAATTAAATTCAAACCCAACCAATTACAACGCGACACGTGGCGTTGTCAAAACTGTTGTGAAAAAACGGTTGTTAACATATGGTACCCATCTCATAATCTATAACAATCTATACCCTTTTTTTTTCTCTCTCTCTTTTAACTAGCACATTCCAATCACGAAGCCATGTCACCCTTCTCTCTCCTGCCCCACCTATTTTTATTATTTTTTTCCTCCTTGGATCAAGGATTTATTTGACTTCCATAACACTATACAGAGAAAGAGAGAATATATCTGGTTCAGTTGTTTTTAATGTTATAGGTGCAATGCCCTTTCCTTCTTCTATTTATATTAACTTACATTAATAGTACCATATCCCTTGTTAATAGAAACATGAAATTGTTCTTAAAATTTGAGTGAAAGAACCAAAGAAAAATAGTTTGCTTGAGGCATAGACAATCACATTTTTCGTCCAGTTATTTTCTATTTGGGACTATGTAAGTAACTTAGGAATTCTGTAATTTGTTCAGAATTGTAGTTATACTCTTATTAGGAGCAACTTTGTAAAGACTGACTTTTGTAATTTCTCTCCCTGAATGAAATTTTTTGTTTATGTTGTCTAGAATGTGTATACTAATTCAGGTTGTCAAACTCAAAAATTTACTTATTATTAAACTTGACTCGTAAACTCGATTTGTAAATTTGTAAGAATTAACATGAAAAAAAGAATATAAGTTCATAAAGAAATTATTTATAGAAATATTGTTCATAAAAATATTAAACAACATAAATTGAAATATTTAACCGAATATGCAACTTTCATTTGGATGCAGTGCTGTAACAGAATGCTTGGCTGATCAAGGCTAAAGCAATCAGGTCCAGTTACACAGATTGAAGGAGCATAAGGAGTCCTTCTTTAAGAGTTCTTTCCTTTTTCTTGTTCATAAATACCCTAGTTTAAATTTAGTTTTTTCTTTAGCAGTTAAAAGTAACTTTAGTGTAGAAATTAGGAGAATAGAAAATAGTCTTTTTTACACAAAACTAAAAAGAATCAACTTGTGATGCATGCTAGTTTAGTTATTGTGATTAAGGCTTTGGGGCTAATCATATGCATCTTATAACTTGTCCCTCACATTGCATTATGCATAAAATGGAAATATTTCATACCATACTCTGTCTTGCATGAGTTGGTTGATTCTAGGATTAGTTCATATCACAATTGCATCACAGTTAAATATTTTTTACTGCATGTGTCCTGATTTTCGCAGATATAGAACCACAATGTTGTCACCTTTTGCTACCATTCTAGGTTCTAAGCATGGTTTTGAGTTCTAAGCATTTCTTTCATGAATAAATGCCATTCTTCATCTAATTTCATGATTTTAGACTTGTTGAAACCCATTTGCACGAAAACTTTAGGAACTTAGAACCTGTGACTCTGAACAAGGAAATATAACAAACAAAGAAAATTGCCAGCGTTGGGTTTTCAAACATGAATTGTAATATTTCACCTACTTTTTGTAATTGAGCATCTTATTCATTTTGATCAGTCATTTTAGGACTGCATGTGCATATATTTAGACACCTCTGTATAACATTTAAAAATCTGCACTTAGGCCTTGATAGGCCTATAGATAAGCAGGGGTGGATTGTATATGAGAGAAGGAAAAAGAGAGTTAGTTAGATGAGTTAGTTGGAGGAGCGTATACTTAACTGTCATACAGTTAAGTGGCTTGGGAGTACTAATTGTATAAATAGGAGTTGTTTTGTTCATTAAGCCACTTTTTTGGGAGTTGATTAGTTAACAGGTTGACACCTGTGGGGGAGGATTAAGCCTCTGTTGACATTGTGCCTATTGAATTCTTTGTGAATAACACGATATTCTACTCTTTCTTCTTCTGTGTTTCTCTGTTACTTGTGATTGGTGTGTTCTGGGTTAGGTTTCTCTATTGGAAACCTATCAATTGGTCCGACCTGCCGGATCAAATTGTCGATCGAGAGAGATGGAGAGGAAAGTGGTGGCGACGGTCGGGGAACAGATTGAAGCAGTAGAGGTGGCGCTGGCAGAAACGAAGGCGGAGACAGTTTACTTGAGGCACGAAACAGGAACGTTACGACAGAACTGTGAGATGATGCGCCAAGACATCCAGGCGATCTTGACGATCTTGAAGGACCGCAAGATAGACAACAAGGGGGTGCGACGGGATGGTAGTGAATCCTCGGTGAATGATAACGGTGGAGGGTCAGGAGACGACGGGGGACACAACGGAGCAGGGCGTACAGGCACAATGATCAATTGGCGGAAGAGGGTGGAATTAGCTGTGTTTGAAGGTGGCGAACCCTGGAATTGGATGAGTCGGGCTGAAAAATTTTTCGAGGTCCAGAAAGTAGAAGAGGAAGAGAAGATGCAACTGGTGTTTATCAGTATGGAAGGGTACGCTGGAAGTTGGTTCCGATTCTGGCGAGAGAAGACCAAGAATTATTCTTGGGAAGGGTTGAAGAGGGCGTTGGGGATCCGATTTGGCGGAGGCACTAGAGGAACAGTCTATGAGAAGTTATCGACAATCAAACAAACGGGACTAGTGGAAGAATATGTGAGGGACTTTGAGGTGCTAGTGGGTCAGACGACTCAGATTCCAGAGGAACAAATATTGGGCTATTTCATGGCAGGGCTCAGGGAAGAGGTGAGCGACCATGTGAGACCGCACGATCCTTCAGACTTAATGACGGCGATGCGAGTAGCGAGGGACGTGGAGAAATTGTGTAGCCCGTTGAAAATGGGAGGAGGATCGGGTGTGAGAACTCAGAATGCATGGGGACGTCCGGTGGGAGAAGTTACGCGAGTTGATCCACCGCGAGAAATATCAAATAAAGGGGAACCCATTGAGAGTGTCGGATCGGTGAGGAGGGAGATGACCCAAGGAGGTGGTGGCGCCAAAACCAACGGAGAGGGAAGAGATAGGGGTCCGCGCAATCTTCCGTATGCGGAATACTTGAAACGAAGAGAGGAGGGCAAATGCTTTCGGTGTGGAGGGCCATTCAGTCCCGGCCATCGGTGCCCAGAAAGAGGACTTCGCATGTTGATCATGGTGGATGAGGAGGAGGAAGAAGAGTGCGAAAAGGAACCAGCCGTGGAGCTCGCCGGTATGGAGCTATCGGCGTTGTCGGCCGGGGGGCTGACTACTCCCAAAACGTTGAAATTGAAAGGGCAAATAGGGAGCATAGAGGTGTTGGTGTTGATCGACAGCGGTGCGAGCCACAATTTTATCAGTCGAAGCTTGGTCGGAGAGCTGGGTATGGCGGTGAAGGAAACCCAACCTTATTTTGTCAGTCTTGGAGATGGCCAGAGGAGAAAGATAAGTGGATGCTGTGAACGAGTAACCTTGGAGTTGGGGAACACCGAAGTGGTCGAACAATTCTATTTGTTTGAGCTTGGGGGAGTGGAGGTAATATTGGGTGTTGAATGGCTGAGGAAGCTCGGCGAAGTGACAGTGGATTGGGGCAAACTCACAATGGTGTATCAGCAAGGTGAGAAGAAGGTTATTGTGAGAGGGGATCCAAGGTTGGAGAGAAGGGTGGTTGGACCCGAGGCCTTATTGAAAATAAAGCATGCAGAAGCGTGGATGATAGTTTGGGAGTTGGGCTCCATTGAGGCCCAAGATAACGCTCCAACATATATGGGCCTTACTCAGACTCAGAGGGGTGACATGGAGAAGCTTTTAGGCCAGTATGAGGTGGTGTTTAAGGAGCCTTCCCAACTGCCACCTGTCCGAGACATGCAACACAGGATAACCCTTAAAGAAGGAAGTGATCCTGTCAACATCAGACCTTACCGGTACCCACACGTGATGAAGACAGAGATCGAGCAGCAAATCGCCGAGATGCTCCGAACAGGCGTGGTCCGACCGAGTCACAGTCCCTATTCGAGCCCAGTGATTCTGGTGAAGAAGAAAGATGGCAGCTGGCGCTTCTGTGTCGACTACCGGGCACTCAACCGCACGACAGTGCCCGACAAATTCCCCATTCCCGTCATCGAGGAGCTCTTGGACGAGTTGAAAGGAGGGACCTTCTTCTCCAAAATCGATTTGAAGGCCGGCTACCATCAAATACGTATGAAAGAGGAGGACATTGAGAAGACAGCTTTTCGCACACACCAGGGGCACTACGAATTCGTAGTGATGCCGTTCGGACTTACCAATGCTCCGGCGACATTTCAGAGTGCCATGAATAGTCTCTTCCGAGCCCAGTTGCGAAAGTATGTTTTGGTGTTCTTCGACGATATACTGATCTACAGTCGAAACTGGGAAGAGCACCTCGAACATGTGAAGGTGGTGTTGTCGACATTGGAGCGAGAACGATGGGTGGCAAATCGGAGGAAGAGTGAATTTGGGCAAACACAGATAAAATATCTGAGACATGTTATTTCGAGCAAAGGGGTGGAAATGGATGACGATAAGATAAAAGCCATAGTGGGTTGGGAGAAGCCGAAGACCGTGAGGAGCTTGAGGGGATTCTTGGGATTGACTGGATATTATCGACGATTCGTCAAGGATTACGGAAAAATCGCCAGACCATTGACGGAGCTGTTGAAGAAGGGTGGGTTTTCCTGGAACGTGGATGCAGAGGAGGCTTGGAAAACGTTGAAGACAGCTATGACGACAGCTCCTGTACTGTCACTGCCCGATTTCAAACAGCCTTTCCACATCGAGTGTGACGCTTCCGGTCGGGGAGTGGGGGCGGTTTTGATGCAAGAACGAAGACCCATTGCTTATTTTAGTAAAGCGTTATCGGAGGGAAGGTTGAGCAAGTCAATCTATGAGAAAGAGTTAATGGCCCTCGTCTTGGCCATACAACATTGGAGGCCTTACCTGGTCGGGCAAAAATTTATTGTACACACAGATCAGAAAAGTCTTAGGCACTTGCTGGAACAGCGTATTACTACGCAAAATCAACAGGATTGGATTGCGAAGTTATTGGGTTATGACTTCGACATAGTGTACAAAGTCGGGTCTGCGAATAAAGCTGCCGACGCATTATCTAGGAGATACGAAAGGGAAGAGGATGGGGGAATGGAGTTGGGTATGCTGGCCAGACCTTTTTGGCAGGAAATTGAGGAAGTGATGAGGGAAGTAGATGTTGACGAATCCTTACAGAGGGTGATTGAAGATATTAAGAAAGATCCAAATACCCATTCCTCGTATACGTTAGAACACGAGAAGCTGCACCATAAGGGCAGGCTAGTGTTGTCGGCCCAATTAAAGTGGATCCCCAAGTTGATCGCCGAGTTCCATGTGACCCAAACTAGGGGCCATTCGGGAGTGTATCGAACTTACAGACGTGTGGCGCAATCACTCTATTGGAATGGGATGAAAAAGGACGTGACAGAATTTGTGGCCAGGTGTGTTGTCTGTCAACAACATAAATATCTTTCTTCTTCTCCTCAAGGTCTATTACAACCATTGCCAATTCCGAATGCTGTGTGGGAGGAATTGAGCATGGATTTTATTGTACGGTTACCAAAGTCATAGGGTTTCGATGCTATTTTGGTAGTGGTGGACCGATTGAGCAAATATGCTCACTTTATTCCACTCAAACACCCGTATTCAGCCAGAACAGTGGCAGAGGTGTTTGTGCAGGAGATAGTGAGGCTGCATGGCATACCTCAATACATAGTGAGCGACCGGGATCCCTTATTTCTGAGCATCTTTTGGAAAGAGTTGTTCAAGGGACAGGGGACTCAATTAAAGATGAGTACAGCGTATCATCCGGAGACCGATGGGCAGACAGAAGTGGTGAATAGGGTACTGCAGGGGTATCTTAGATGTTTTTGTTCTGAGCAACCAAAAGGGTGGAGGGCAATTTTGCCGTGGGCGGAGTATTGGTATAACACCAGCTTTCAAGGGGCTATAAGGTGTACTCCGTTTGAAGTTGTATATGGGAGACCTCCTCCTTCCCTGCATAGGTTTATTCCGGGAGAAACTTTGGTAGAGGCAGTAAGTCAGGAACTGCAAAACCGTGATGAGGCGTTGAAGCAACTAAGGTTTCATTTGGAGAGGGCCCAGGATGTGATGGTAAGGCAAGCCAACAAGAAGCGTAAACCAATGACTTTTGAGGTGGGAGATTGGGTTTTTCTGAAAATAAGACCCCATAGGCAGTCGACAATGCCAACTCGGCTTCATTCCAAACTCGCAGCCAGGTATTTTGGCCCTTTTCAAATAATTCAGAAGGTTGGGGAGACAGCTTACAAGTTGCAGCTTCCAGAAACTGCAAGGATACATCCCGTCTTCCACGTTTCACAGTTAAAGAAGGCGGTGGGAACCCAAGTGGTAGAAAAGGAGTTGCCGCAGGAGCTACAAGGGGAGGGTCCATCATTTTGGCCAGTGAAGGTGTTGGGCCAACGACAGAGACAACAAGGAGAACTGGTGGTACCACAATCACTAATAGAGTGGCAAATAGGAGGTCCGGATGGGGCTACGTGGGAAGACGAGGTTACTATGAGGGAACAATTTCCCGACTTTAACCTTGGGGACAAGATTGGTCTTGAGGAGGCGGGTATTGATAGGCCTATAGATAAGCAGGGGTGGATTGTATATGAGAGAAGGAATAAGAGAGTTAGTTAGATGAGTTAGTTGGAGGAGCGTATACTTAAGTGTCATACAGTTAAGTGGCTTGGGAGTACTAATTGTATAAATAGGAGTTGTTTTGTTCATTAAGCCACTTTTTTGGGAGTTGATTAGTTAACAGGTTGACACCTGTGGGGGAGGATTAAGCCTCTGTTGACATTGTGCCTATTGAATTCTTTGTGAATAACACGATATTCTACTCTTTCTTCTTCTGTGTTTCTCTGTTACTTGTGATGGGTGTGTTCTGGGTTAGGTTTCTCTATTGGAAACCTATCAGGCCCATTCTAGAAATAACAACACCTATTAGTTTTAGGTTCATAAGCATAAATTCTGATTTTTCTTGTTACTATACAATTAGCTCCATAATTCATTCTAGTAAAATAGCTTGGATTAGTTGCTTGCATTCCATCATTTTCCATAGCATTGAGATAGTTCCATTCATTCCATATTTTAAATTTCCCCAACTGCAATATTTTGTTTTTTAAATTTTTAAGCTGGGATAACCTAAAAGTTAAAACTTAACACGCACCATTTCCACGGATTCGATTCCGGGTCATTTCCCTAGTACATTTGAGGGAAAACTTGGTTTTTGTTGGCCTAAATTGTGACTAAAAAGGCTTCCAACAAAATGCTGTCGTTTTGTCGGGGAATTAGTTTGCATTGTTATCCTTGCATTCATATAGTTCGTATGATTTTTCTTTTCTGTTCTGAAAAATTTGAATTCTGTAATATTGGTTTTCTTGGTCTGTTTGGTGTTCTTTTAGCTTATGGCATGAATCCCTCATTTGCATATGACAATGGCTCTTTTCCTCACAATGCTCAACGACAAAGTTTTAACTTGTGTTATGAGCCTTTTCCTGAGCATTCTTTGCAGTCATTTAATCAACCTTTCCAGCCATCCTGGCCTATGCAGCAGCAGCCACTACCACTGGGGATTTAGTATGCTGCACCAGAGCCGCAAAATTTTCAGCGCTTGCAACCATGACAGCCACAATTCTTCAGAATTACAAGAGATGACCAACCAAGTGGCTGGATTGGTAGCAGCTGAATGACCTGAATAGGAGAGTTGAAGAGGAGGAGGAATCAACTAATGAAGCACCACAGGTGGCAGCTGCTGCCCGGAGTTTCAAGTTGCTGATGACCAACCACCCAGTCACTTATATTCTAGTTTAAATTCCGTTAATGCTAATTCCAATATTGTGATGAGTGATAATTGTGTTGATACATCAATTAATTTTTCTGAATGTGCACAGGTACCTTATGAACGTACTGATGCTGCTTTTGAAAAACGTATTTCTGGTTTCAGGGAGTTGACTGTTGTTATGGATTCTAATAGTTTTGTTATTGGCCCTGTATCTAATTTTAGCACCACCTGTGCTGATGTGAGTGAACACGTGCATTCTGATGGTGATGTCAGTACTGAACCTGATGCTGAACTTGATTGTACTGCTGTCGAATTCAATTCTGATTTTAAAACTAAATCTGCAGTATAAACTGATTTCGGAAATTCTAAAGAGTATCTAGAAAAAATCACGAAAGTTGCTAACCATGATTTTGTGATGCGTTACTATGAAATGGACTTTGATGTTGAGTTATGTGATCCTAAAATTGATTCATGTACATGATGAGCCTATAGAATCTGTTAATACTACCTTTTCTATGCTCAGTCTTATGTCATGAATTCAACATCTTCCGTTGATGATCTGGATATAGCTTCTGCGTTTTTGCACTGATTTGAATGCACTTCTTGATGATGAATTTGATTCTTATGATAATAGCTATGCAGCTTTTGAAAATGTAAGAGTTGATAGGGCTGATTTTGAAAATGCTTGTACTGACCTAGGATTAGAGCTCGAACTTGAGTTCGCTGAGTTTTTAAATTGTTTAGAACTGAGCAATGAAAAAATCACATGTTCTGCTTCTAACTGTTTTGCAGGTGCTGAAACTGGGATTAATTCAAAGGAACAAGAGGCACCCTACCCTTGGTCGCTCGATTTGCTGATCCTTATGACGTGGTGGTGAATAATACGATAGCTTTTGAGATATATCAGCCAGTTCTCAAATTTACTAATTCTATCATGCTTGGTGAGTTGGATGTTAGTACTAATGTTGCTGACTTACTTTCTGCAGTATATTCTAATTTTTCAGGTGTAGTTATGTTAGAAAGTCCTATCGACTAGAGATAAGGTCAGTTCAGTATATATAAATGGGTATAAATCTCATCCTACAAACTGATTTTATGGGATTGAGTTAGGCTTAAAATTCATTTCTAACGTGATATCAGAGCTATAATTAGAATCTATTCTAGCAATATCTGGCTTAAAGTCCAACTAACGCTTGTGAATCTGAGTTAATAGCACTTGTTGTGAGTGGTTCAAAGACTTCAAATTTCATTTTTCCCGAACAACAACTTTCAATGGATGCAGTGCTTCAACAAAATGCTTGGCTGATCAAGGCTAAAGCAATCAGAGTCTAGCTACACAGATTGATGGAGCTAAGGACTCCATCTTAAAGAATTCTTTCCTTTTTCTTGTTTATAAATACAGTAGTTTAAATTTTGTTTTTCCATTAGCAGTTATAAGTAACTTTAGTATAGAAATTAGGAGAATAGAAAATAGTCTTTTTTACACAAAACTTAAAAGAATCAACTTGTGTGATGTATGCTAGTTTAGGTATTGTGATGAAGGCTTTGGGGTAATCATGTGCATCTTATAACTTGTCCCTAACATTGCATTATGCATAAAATGGAAATATTTCATACCATACTCTGTCTTGCATGAGTTGGTTTATTCTAGGATTGGTTCATATCACAATTGCATCACAGTTAAATCATTTTTACTGCATGTGTCCTGATTTTTAATCACCTTGGTATGGGCATGTTGGCTGGAATTTTATTTGCACATTTGAGTGTTTTCTATTGAGTCTTGTTTCAATCTTTTCTTGTGTTAGTTTTGTTGGAAGTTTTGTCAAAAGAAAAGTCTTTCCTTATACATTTAATAGAAACTTATTAAATATCTATTTTTAATTTTTAGAAATTATTTTATATTCATATGGAAGAAATGAGGCGTTGGCACCATCTGTCACACATTAGACATGAGGCACTCATCTGAATCCACATGTTTGATTAGTTGCAACCATCTTATTATGCATGTCACACATGTGGCAATCATTGCCTCACTATGCATGTAAGACACGTGATATTGGTATCATTGTATGTTTGACACGTGACACTCTACTCAATTTCCATGCTTGACATTCTCAATCTACATGTTCGACACATCACATTCTTCTCGGTCTACATGTATTGTTTAACAAATATCAGTTACCTTTATTTGCTTATTCGATACAAGACACTCTACACTCAGTTTCATTTAATATGTTTGATGTGCTGTTGTTGCTACGATATGCGTGTTAATCATCCATATGTTGGATGGCAAAATGAGTCACTTCAGACCTGATTAGTCATTAATTCATTAAAAATGAGTTAGGTTGTAGTTTATCAAACAAAAATTTTTACTTTTAAATTTTTTTATATATATATATATATAAATGAATTTTAAAAACATATTTAATTAAATAAAATATTTTTTAAATTTTTAATGAATTAGCTTATGTTTTTAATTAAATTAATTAAAATAATTATTATATTTATATGTTAAATTACTCTATTATAATTAATAATTTAAATTTAATTTATAAGTGTTAATAATTTAAATTATAATATTATTATATATTTACAATTTTAAAAGAATATAATATAAAAATTAATATTTTTAAATTATTTTTTATTTTTATTTTTAATTTAAAAAATAAAAAAATAGGTCGAACAGGTTTTCATTTTAGTCTATCAAATTAACAGTTAGACAGGTTAGATCAAAACTGAGTTGATAGGTTGAAATTTTCAACCAAATCCATCCATTTTTAGATCGTTTTTGAAAGGTTGAAATTTTCAACCCAAATAATAACAATTTCAATTAATATGATTACTATTTTAATTAATTTCACTTGAATGATAAAATTTAACTTAGTTTAATAAATGAGACATATTTTCATCCATATATTATGTTATGCACAACTTAATAATTTTTCTTAATTTAATTTTATTTCTTCAATATTAATTTATTGATTTTATTAATTATTTAAATAAAAAATAAATTTAATTTTCTTTCCTTTTTCCATTTTGACAAACTTTTATATCAATCACTATTAGAAACAAAAATTATTTTTTAAATTAACGTAAATTAAATATTATTATTTATATTAAAGTAAATTTTAATTACAAATACTAATTATTTAAAAATAACCATACCAAATTTCTATTTCGAACACAGTTTGAAACGACAAAGGTGTGAATTCATGCCAAGTAAACAGTGCCAAAACCCACAGTATGCCAATATTATTCAATATCTTCTTATTTGATCAAGACCAAAGACCAAATCCATTAAGATATTGATCTTTAACTAGTTTAAAAAGATATTCACCAATATTTACCAAAGATATTAAACCATTCAAAATCACATTTGAGACAAGTATCAAATTCATATAATTTACCAGTTTGAACTCCTAACAATTATGAACTTCTTTATCATCCATTACAAATATCTCCTGAGGTTTAGTGGTAATGACTGGTCAAGACAAGTTTTATCATAAGAAAAAAAAAAAAAAGTCCACCATACATTAGACAATGAAGAAGTTTTTCCTTCTTAGATAGACAAAGTCCAGAACCAGCCTGATAAAAGAAATGCTTTTGAAGAATAAACATTTGATAAAAAAAACACGTCAATAAGAACTATGCTGCCAAAAATTGTTTTAAATATCATAGAAATCAAGTTGGTAGCACAAAATGTTCATAAAAGAAAAAGTGGAAATATAACTACTCAGCAAAGAGTCAAAATTAGTACAAAGATGACAACTAAAATTATCTAATTAAGCAGTACCAAATTCTAGTTTTCCATTCAATTTCGATTGCCAATCAAAGTAGTTGATAAATTTTGAGATTAAGGTGATTAAATTTCAACCAATAGTAATTATACTTACAAGAAACAACCACGAACCTCCAACTTATTTGAAGGGCACAACATGAAGGCCTTACAGAGAATCTGAGAGACCATAGCCAATATTTCCTAGCAGCAAACTCACACGAAATCAAATTGCTAAGAGAATATAAGTTTCACTAAAGGCTTTCTGATTAATTGCCCTTAGCAATCAATGGCATCAGAATAATGCTTCTTACCCATCTTCACACATTGGTTAGCCTTTTCCTGAATTTGAAGGGTGAAGGAAACAAAAAGCTAAAAAGATAAAGATAATGCTATTTCAGTATTCCCAAAGCATTTACATACCTTGAATTCCAAGGCATCAGGGCAAACTCTGAGTCGAGTAATGGCTTCGGTTAAGGGCTTAGAACCTTTTCCATCCAAGCAACAACTTCACTTTAATCGGCTGCTGGCTCTCTCGAGCCACAGAGAAAGCTGAAACTCTTTCTACTGTTTCTTTTGGATTACATAAGCAGGCATTACTATGCTATAAAAATGCTTATGAAACGTCCTTTCATAAAGCTTGTAAATTTCCTCAAGAGGTACTATAGTTTTTCAACCATCTATTATTATTAATAGCAAAAAACCGTGATCTATCATGTGCTGTAGTGCATATGTCATATCTTTCCATAAATCAAGTAGCGGTAATATTTCCATTCAAACGGTACTATTCTTAAAACACAATTTACACAAAAGCATCAATTATGGTCAACGCAATTGAAAAGAAAAAGGTATATCTAATATAGAACAACTTTTCGATTGTCAGCTTTACTCGCTTTGATCTTGTTTTCGCATCCATTACTCTAAAGCCATATATGCCAGGCAAAATATCAAAAGACTTCCCCACTACATTGAACAAAATAAAGCAAAACTACCCTAGCCTATGCTGTTTATATAAACAACTGTGGACATTACTGATTAGGGAACGCCTAAAATGGTCAGCTTAACTTGTTTATCATCATGATAACACAAGTAGACGAGCCTCAAAATGAAAGGTGCCATTACTCAGCTGTGCAATTCATAAATAGGGGCACAAAATTTAGTCAGCACAGCATCATCATTCAACAGGCAACCAATTCTAAATACTTCCACTGAAGACTGTAGTGTGGTTCGGAGGTATTGGCAAGTCACCTTAACTCATTTACCATCATGATAAAATAAACTCGTAACCATATCAGCTGGAAAAAGATCTGGAGATGGCATATTTGGCTCAGATTGCAAAACCCCATCTGTTGACTCTGGAAATCGGTCTTTATCCAAAAGCCAGTTATCAAAATCAACAAATGAATTGGGTGATTGAGAGCATTCAAACAAGGGTTCAATGAATTCGTTGACATTGGGAGCTTGTCCTACAGGTCCGGAAGTTTCTAGAATACTTGGAGCAGTATTGTCTATCCAACTTGGGTCAAATGCTGAAAATTTTCCAGCAGTCTCCCTTGCAGACTGTTCATGTGGTTGTTGTAGTTGTGGTTGGCAAGAATCTTGACTTGCAATTCCACATTGTGTAGTATTTCTACCAAAATTTCCATTTTGACTTCGAGGCTCATTTCCGTAATGACTGCTATTCAGGTGTACCACATAAGGAGCCCCATTATTTACCTGGATACAAGTTTGATGGAAGCCCTGGCTACTGTTTGATAGGGGCAATGGTTGACTATATGCTTGTGTTTCAGAAGCCACAGACTGCTGTTTAACACAACGCCGGCTGCCTAGTTGAGAGCTCAGCTGCGAGTATATATTTGTGGGGCGACAAGCATCATATGGCTGGTTGCAGTTTCTGTAGTTTGAGAATCCTACTGATGTACCATAATTGTGATGTTGTGTCAGATTAACACTGTTGCTGAAACCAGATGATCCATGAAGGGAGTTATTTGCCATCAGGAAGTTCCCAGCACTGTCTACTCCCCTGGACAACAGAGGGTGACGAAGGAACTGAGGTCTAAAACTGCTTCCACCATTTCCTCGCTCCTTTTGGATGGTGTGACTACACACACCCAGCACTGGCCTTGGAACAGAGGGTGGTTGGACTCTGTTTCTCAACAAAAGCCTACCATGGCTTGCACCATTTGGCATTGCTACGTTGGGGGTTGGGGTCCTTATAGGGGTGTTAATAGGCCTAGAAACCAGATTCTGCACACTGGAATATGGTAAAGAGGGAGTGTGGAAATGATTTACAGTTGGTCGAGAAGCCTGGATTTGAGGTATGGAGTTGAGTGAGGGGGCAGCACACATTGCAGTGGATCTGGGTGCTTGATTTGGTAATACAGAATTTGGAGACAAGTTAACTACACCAAGAGGCACAAATTCATTAGGCTGGAGATTTCCTGGTCTGAGTGAAGTACCAAAATTAGTTGAAGCCGGTATTGAGGAACTCAATCCCAGCTTGAAATTTTTTCTCTGACCTTCCCACGGCTCAGTTCCCCTAATTGCGTGACAATGATCAGAACTCAAAGCACCAGTGCCCCACTTGAGACATGGTGCTGGGGAGTCACATACATAACAGTGGCACTGCAGATCATCAAAACCATAAGCGTGTGGTAGAGGAACAATATCGTATAGCAAATAAAAAATAAGAAACTGTGGTGATTAAACCAGAAAAAAAAAAGGTAATAATTTTACATTCTAAGGTACAATCTTTAGCTTTTTTACCTGCTTACAGTGCTTCTCGTGAGGGGTGGAAGAGAATGGTAATGTAGCACAAAGATATCTCGCGTGAGGAAAGTCTCGGCATGCAATCTGCAAGTCAAAATTAAAATGAGTTAACACATTTGAAATACCCTAGCTACATCTTCCAGTACCAAAGACAAGCACCAAAGCAGTATTAATTAAAACTCTCTGCATGCAAACCAAAGAAAATTTCGGACAGATAATCAAATAATAAAATAAGCAGATAGCAAATAGTAAGCTTCCCTTGAAACAAATGGCTAGACACTCAAGTAAAGAATAAATATTAGTTGGACTTGGAATTACTCTAAATTGTACTTCTTCAAAATTTTGGAACGTTGCTATAAGTTAAAGCGTGGATAAATCACCAAATGACTGATAATCCTCTAAAACTATGTTTTGAATGTACGCTGTATAGAGGTAGCAACATTTAACAACTGTACCTTGGGGTCTCAAACAAGATCAGCAATTCTAATTTCAATATCCGCGGATATGAATTCATTTAGTGTTTTCTCAGATGCAATAGCCAAGATGCATTGTCCAGACTCGAACAACTCCATCATATCTTTGGCCATCGTCACTTTCCTCATAAGGCAATTTTATGCCCTGCAAGAATCTGACATGAGGCTAACCCTGGCAAAGATGTACCAAAGGGCCTAACCTAATTTCCGCTAAAACTAGCATTACCAATAAACATATCGCCCTCCCCACCACCACCCCCATAAAACCACAGGACATGATTTTTTAGAGATGCAACATTCAATCTTATCAGTGACAACAGGGTTTTATGTCACCGCAATTGCTGCCGCATTTGCCCACGATATTGAAGATCGCAACGGCAATTTAAAACCTTGAAAATCAGTGTCATCAAATTACGATGGAATCTGAAGATCTATTTCAAAACACTACTGAAATGGTAATTCTAAATAAGGCACAATAAAACACAAAGAATCTGTCACAACCGAGAGATAGAATACTATACAATGCATAGGCAACAAATAAAAAAAAATTATACAACTTCGGAAATGTTAATCAATTTTAAAAGAAAGCATTCTCAAAAAACAGAATCCATTGAAGATTAACATGTCAAGGAAACAGTTTCAGCGTCGTTATGCCTATCTATGATTCTATTTTTCCTGTGACAAAACCAAAGATTTTAAAAAAACGGTCTGAGACCACAATTTCAGCAACAAGACAAAGGTATAGCTTTTGGAGTGTCCACATCCACAACTGCGGCCGCATTTGCCCGCAGTTCCCTGAAATACCTATGAACACGAAGAAACCGCAAACATGCAACAACCGAAAAGAAAACCCTTAAACAAAACTCGTCCAGCCTAAAACCCAAGCCTAGAACAAAATTCACAAAATCAAAACAACACAAATAGTGCGCCAGCAACACAAACCAAAGCAAAGCACACATTCTCATCAATTAACGGTTTCCAGGTGCAAGTAACAACTCAACTGCAAACTTTATAATGCAATTCCCATGAGCAATGTCACAAACAGAGGAATAAAGCAAGGACACAAATACCTGACCCTTTTCCCCAATTACAAACAACTCATCTGACCCATTTGCTTCCTCTTCAACAGATGCGACACCGTTTTCGGGGTCACTCTCCAGAACCACGCAATCATCATCATCGTCATCGCCACCCAAATCCTCTATAGCGAGAGTTGAAGACTTTGACTTCACCTCAGGCTTGTTCTCGCGGATTTCAACAACCTTGACCGAATCATCGGATTCTTCGTCAGAAGAGAACAACATCTCTCTTATAAAGTTGAAATCGGTTACAGTGAGACTCTCCTCCAAACCCTCTTCTTCATCGGAGCTTATATCTAATATTTCACGCATGGCTGGTTCGCACACTTTAACAGCAACAAGAGGGTTTGCTGAAAACCTCAAAAAGTTTCAAATTTTGGAGCACACTCCTAGAAAATCAGGCTTAAAAAAATAGGAAGAATAAAAAATTATGGGAAGCCTTTGTTACGGAGGAGAAAAAAACTTAGAGACAGACGAAGAAGCAGCGTAATTTTGAGGTAAAATGAGTGACCAAGAGAAACATTGGCAATTGCTGAAGCCTTTTATAGCGGTTGAGATATGTGACTTTTCTAAGGATTGATGAATATATTAAATAAATAATAAAATAATTCTGTTGAGAAAAATATGTAAAGTTAATTGAATTAAGATGACTTAAACTAAGTTTTTCTTTCAACGTTGTTCTAGAATTAAACATATTGTATTGGTGAGAAAAAATATTTATATAATTTATTATATATACTTATCCATGTCAATTAGTCGGTATTACTGTAATAATTTAAGTTTTTTTATTTGTAATATATTTTTTTTAAAATATTATTGTAAAATTTAATAATTGTTTCGGTATGGATTTCAAGGACCGAAAGCACTAATCTCGATGGCGCGATTCTGCTTCCTTCTGATGCGAAATCTCCAATTGCCTTCACCGTCCGTTCTTCAATCTTTGCCCAAGAGGGGGTGGTACCTGTAAAGGTGCTCCGACGAGATATCGGTATAAGAAGACCCTCTGTCCTCAGCAATTAGATGCCTAGAACGGAGAGAGGGTAGAACTCAATCAAGTATGAGAGTGTAGGTGTGGGAATCAGTATAGTGTAGGCTAGATTGTGCGTACCTTGTTTGGAGCCTTTTGGTCTTTATTTATAGGCTTTGGATCGATATAAAATCAATATAACAGAATAAAATATAAACCGAATGAAATATAAACAAACTCACCTGAAATATCTCTGTTGAGATATTATTTGATACGAGATATATATTATTATATGATATTGTTCCTTTATTCTCGTTTGTGACATGATGGGCCTTGAGCCCAATAAAACTGGATCGGGTTAATAACTCGGCCCCCTTTGATTGGTTAGCTTGACCGTTCGGTGTAACCGGTCGTGTGAGATATACTACCGTACATCATGCCCCCCAAGTCCAAAGGAGGGATGAGGCTTTAGCCTGGCTTGACTGTAGGACTTTAAAGAGTGTTGGGAAGGATAATGATCGAACGGTGTGGAACAACTTTGCTTTTAATGTCGATGCTCGTTCGTATTGTTTGAGGTCGTAGTGGAAGGTGTAATGTCCTGGGTAGTTTTGTCAATATAAATAAAACGACATCAGTGCAACGTCGTTTATCTTTAAACATAAAAGTGGACCTTCCCGCGTTGTGGAATTGGCAGAGTCGCCAGATTAGAACCGTTAGATCTCAGGCATCTGACGGTGTAGGTCGTGTGACGGTTTCGTAACCTCCACGCTGTTAAAAGTGTAATGATTTTGGAAACAAACCGTCATTTCCAGCGTTTGGCTTCAGAGGTTTTCGTCTCGCTCAAGTGTTCTGTACCGCTTCGACTGCCCATTTCCAGGTAACAATGGCCTCCTCTTCTACTGTCCATGCTCTGCCTGATAGTGATAATAGGAATTGTGATGATCCGTCTGTGTCCTGTCGTAGAGTCGTAGGGTCAGTAGAGTCACTATTAAGTGGCGACAAGGTTTTCGTTAATGGTCGGGTTGAGGTAGAAGATTCTGGGCAAGAATGTGGGTCTTGCCCCCTGGATTATTCTTGGGCATCCCGGGAAGTAGGGGATCAGTATACCATATTTATTAATAAAGATATACTATCAGGATGGGTAGAAGATAATTGCATCCTTCGAACCCTAGGTTATAAGGCAGCTTTGAACTTGGTGGCAAGTAAGAAGGGAGAAAGGGTGTTCCACGGAGAAGAAGTTGCCGGAGAGGGCTGTTTTTATATTTATGTGTGTTTATTTCATCATATGTATGTTCGACTTCCATTTAATCGGTTCCAAATGGAGGTTCTGAAATACTTAAACGTAGCGCCGTTCGGTGTATTGTGCCAAGCCTTAGATATTAACCCAACGGCCAAGATTTTCCTGTATTTTTTCAAAAGTCGACCGAACGCTAAGAAGGGGTGGGTTTCCCTTAGTTCTAAGGCTAAGGACGCCATTTTCAACCTTTTTGCCGAGTCGTTTAAAGACTTTAAGAACCACTTTTTGAAAGTGTCAATTAAACCGAGGGGTAAACCATTTTTCCTGAACGATGATGGTAGTTCTAAGTTTCCCCTATACTGGACTAGAAATCCCCGAACTTTGACCTCTTGGCCTCAAGAGGATATGACTGATGCCGAGAAGAGGGACCTGGATATTTTGATTAAACTATCCCGTCCGTTTTCATCGAGGAAGATGGTGAATTGCCTGAAGTTCAACGACCTTAAGTCGAGGGTTTCTGGTAGGTGTCTGTAGATAAATATTGCTTCTTGTGAGGTCGAATATTTGTATTGATTGATTGTTTTGCTTGTGCAGAACTGATGGCGCCTAAGAGAGACTGGTACGGTAAAGTTCGTGCTTTAAAGAAAGGATTCAGGTCATCGTCCGGTCAAGCTGCGTCGGTTACCATTGTGCATGTGGATGACACTCCACCTTCGCCCGAGGAAGTGCTGTTGCGAAAGAGAAAAATCGCTCGGGTTGAGGTGACCGGTAAAGGGAAGGCCGGGACCAAGATGGGGGAATCATCTCCCGGCGCTGAAAGAACTGTTACCGAGAGCGGTGAACCGTACGAACTCCACCCTTTGCCTCAAGGGATGTGGGACCCTTTCCACATAAGATCGAATTTCATTTCGATGCTGCGGAGGAGAAGGTGATGGCCGCTATGTCGGAGAAACAAATGTCGGAATTCCTGCTGGACGCTATTCTTCGGGTCGGGGCCGCAGCTTTCAAGATGGCGTATGCTTCCAGTAGAGGAGAAGTTCAAAGTGAAGTGACTCGCCTGCGAAAAGAATTAGAGGAGCTTGATGCTGTTCATGCAGGTTGCGAGGAAAAGGCCGAGGAAGCTGCAAAGGCCTTTGCAGAAGTTAAGAAGGAGGTGGAAGGGCTGCGTGTGATCGGTCATGAGCTGAAGACCGAGTGTGATAAGGTGCTGAGGGATATGGAGGCGGCCAAGGAGAGAATCGCGAGGCTGAATAAGATTGAAAAGGAGCGGGAAGAGTTGGAAAAGGCAAATGCCGCACTGAGGCAGGAAAAGATGGAGTGGAAATTGACCGAGGCTGAGATGATGGAAGCCATTGATCATGAGCATACGAAGGGCTTCAAAAAAGCGTTGAGACAAATGAATTTCCTGGCCAAAGTTGATCCTGCTGGTTTGGGTTTTGACATAGAGCAAGACATATATGAAGACCGTATGGTGCCAATCGACGACATTCCAGAGGGCACCTTTACAGAAGAAGGCAACCCTGTTGTGGTGTCGGCCGGTCAAGAAACTGGAACCGAGCAGAATGAAACAGCCAACGTAGAGGCCTGAATACTTAGGATAATATTGATGTCTTTGTTTGTAATCCCTGTGGGAGCGTCACGAACATGTTTCTCTTTTGCTATTTGGCCTTTGTGGGCATTTTACTTCTGAATGTGAACTATGTACCTTTGGTTTTTAATCATATGCTGTATGTTTGTGTGTTTGCCAAACTTTACGTAGGACTTGGTCGATTAAGACTTGGTTGGTTGTAAATGTTGAATTCGTGTTTGTGCTTGCTTATTGTGTTGTCGCTCGCTCTGGAAACAAATAGGCTTGATCGGACCAATAACGGTCGGTTTAGTGTAAGTAGTGGACAGTATAGTCCCTGAATGATTAAGATCCGGTTGATCTTCATGTATCCGTTTAGTCCGAGAGTCGGAGATCCTTGATGTAATTGGCGAACACTGTAGTTTGTGTACGACCAAGACTTGGTGGGTCTTGATGTTTTTGTTGAACCGAGACTCGGAGGGCCACGGTGTATTTAACGGGCTTTATAGGCCGTATAGAAACCAAGACTCGGTGGGTCTTGATGTTTTTGTAGTACCGAGACTCGGAGGGTCTCGGTGTATTTAACGGGCTTTATAGGCCGTATAGAACCAAGACTCGGTGGGTCTTGATGTTTTTGTAGTACCGAGACTCGGAGGGTCTCGGTGAATTTAACGAGCGTTATAGGCCGTATAGAACCAAGACTCGGTGGGTCTTGATGTTTTTGTAGTACCGAGACTCGGAGGGTCTCAGTGTATTTAACGGGCGTTATAGGCCGTATAGATTATAAATAATCTGCAAAAGATGTGACTGGAATACTGTATTGAAATAATACTGGATAAAAAAGACAATTGGTCTGTAAAGTATAATGAAAAAACAAAACATTAACTATAATAAAATTTGAGATGGGTGATATTCCAAGTATTTGGAATCACTTTGCCGTCCAAGTTTTCCAGTTGATAGGCTCCATTCTTCAAATCTTTGTTGATTCGGAAAGGTCCTTCCCAATTATCAGCCAGCTTACCGTGGGATCTATTCTTTCGTGCATCTCCTCGCTTGCGCCAGACAAGATCTCCTTCGTTGAAATGCCGAGGCCTGACTTTGGTATTGTACCGCCTGGTTATCAGTCGCTTATGTGCTTCATTTTTAATTAGTGCAATTTCGCGTCGTTCGGGCAATGTATTAAGATTCATCCGCAGTTGTTCTTCGTTGAGATTCATATCTTGCATATGCCGTCGAAGAGATGGTTCTCCTATCTCGACCGGTAACATGGCATCTGTACCGTACGTGAGGTTAAACGGGGTTTCCCCTGTTGATCCGTGTGGTGTACAACGGTAGGCCCAAAGTACTTCAGGCAGCTCTTCGACCCATAAGCCTTTAGCTTGTCCTAGAAGTTTCTTTAACTCGGAGATGATGGCCTTGTTCGCGGCCTCCGCCTGCCCGTTGGTTTGGGGGTGTTCAACAGAACTTGTGACGTGTTTGATACCAAGTCCTTGGAGGAAGTCTTCTAGCGTACGGTCAACAAATTGTCGACCATTGTCAGTAATGATCTTCTGTGGTAAGCCGAATCGACAAATTAGGCCCCAGATGAAACTTTGTACTTTCCGAGCTGATTGTTGCAAGAGCCTCTGCTTCGATCCATTTGGTGAAGTAATCGATGGCAACCAAAAGGTATTTGCACTGTCCTTTTGCGAGTGGTAGGGGTCCAACTATATCCATCCCCCATTGAGCGAACGGCCACGGGGATATGATGGCCCTTAATTCGGATGAAGGGATCCGAGTGTCGTGGCCATGGGATTGGCAGGAAATGCATTTTTGAACAAACTCCTTACAATCTTGTTCGATGGTAGGCCAGTAAAAACCTGCTCGTAATATCTTGGCTCTGAGTGTTCTCTTTCCTGAGTGAGAGCCGCAAATTCCATGATGTAGTTCCTCCATGACGTACTTGGCTTCTTGGCTGGATAAACATTTCAACAGAGGTGTAGTGTATCCGCGCCGATAAAGATCGTCTCCTACGAATGTGAAACGGGCAATTTGTTTGGAGTCGACCGCACTCACCTTAGCGCCTTGCTCTTGCTGGATCATTAACTGTATTATATTCCGCCGCCAGTCAGTCGAAGGGGGAGTAACACTGGTGGCGCATGTCTCCAAGAGGGGTTGCTCTAACTTGGTTTTAATAACCGAGGTAAGTTGGGAATTTCCTTGGCTGTGTGTTAGCTTGGAGAGCAAATTTGCTAGGGAATTTTGCTCCCTGGGAACATGAATAATTCTAAAAGTGTCGAACGCTTTTATGAGGTCGTTGACCTTATGATAGTATCGCAGCAGATGGTTGTCTTTGACCTGGAAAGTGCCGTTAATGTGCCCCACAACCAACTGAGAATCCATTCGGCATTCTAGATGTTGGATGTTGAGTTCTGCTGCCAATAATAATCCGCTGATGAGGGCTTCATACTCCGCCTGATTGTTGCTGAGCTGGAACGTGAAAGATATAGCCTGCTCGACAAGAATACCGTTCGGTCCTTCCAATACTATTCCGGCTCCCGCTCGTCGTTAGTCCGAAGATCCGTTAACGTTCAAATTCCACACGGATGGTTCCGTTGCAGGGGGTAATTTGGCTGCAAAATCCGCCAAATGTTGTCCTTTGATAGAGCCCTGTGGCTCGAAGCGTAGGCCGAATTCGGATAGTTCAATAAACCATGAAACCATCATTCCGGCCAAGTCCGGTTTCCTGAGGATCTTGGCGACAGGGTGATCGGTTCGGACGACCACTTGATGGCTTTGAAAATAAGGGCGAAGTCGTCGGGCCGCATTAATCAAGGCCAACGCCACTTTCTCCACCTGTGAATATCGTTCTTCGGCTCCCTGCAAGGTTCTGCTAACAAAATAGATAAGTTTAAATACAGGTGTTTCCTGTATGAGGGTGGCACTTACCGAATGATCGGACACTGAAAGGTACAATTGTATATCGAACCCTTCCTCCAGACGGCTCATTATAGGCGGGTTAGTTAATATATTTTTTATGGCGGAGAAAGCCGCCTCACAGTGGTCGTCCCAGTGTCGAGGAACATCCTTCTTCATGTTGTTAAGTATCGGCTTGATGTGCTCGGAAAGCCTCGGTATAAACCGTGACAAGGCGGTGAGGCGTCCGATTAGGCATTGGACCTCTTTCAATTTGGTTGGGGTTCTCATTTCCAGGATTGCTCGACATTTGTCCAGGTTGGCCTCGATTCCCCGGTTTGTTAGCATGAACCCAAGAAATTTTCCTGCTGAAACGCCGAAGGTGCATTTAGACGGGTTGAGGCGTAAACCGTACCTTTTGAGTTGCTGGAAAACCTCCGTCAGATCTCGTAAATGTTGTTGATGAGAACAGCTCCGTACGACCATGTCATCCACGTAAACATCCATGCACCGTCCGATTTGATTGTGGAAGATTTTGTCCATGAGTCGCTGATAAGTGGCACCTGCATTTTTTAAGCCGAATGGCATTACCTCATAGCAATAATTAGCTTGCTCGGTGATGAAGGCCGTGTGACTTCGATCCGGAGCGTACATTGGAATCTGGTTATATCCCGAGTATGCGTCTAAGAAACTGAGTACCGTGTGACCGGAGGCGCCATCTACCAGGCGATCAATGCTGGGGAGGGGATAGTTGTCCTTAGGACAGGCCTTGTTTAGGTCGGTAAAATCTACACACATTCTCTACTGACCGTTTGATTTTTTAACCATGACCACATTTGCTAACCACGTGGTGTATGTTATTTCGCGGATGAATTCGGCCGCGATCAACTTGTCTACTTCCTTTTGTACCGCCGCCCTTTTTTCAGTACCGAGTCTTCTCTTCTTCTGAGCGATTGGTCGCGCTTCTCGAAATATGGACAGCTTATGAGTGATAATCTCGGGGTGGATGCCCGGCATATCTGAGGCACTCCAGGCAAAGAGGTTATTGTTAGTCCGTAACAGAGCTGTGAGGTCGCCTTCATTCGTAGGTGTGAGGTCAGCTCCAATATTAGTAACCTGTTCCTTATTCTTCCCAAGGACGATCGATTTGATCTCCCCTGGAGTTGAATCCGGTCATCTGTGTTGGTCCTCGGGTCTAGGTCGACCAATATGGTTTCGGGCCTACTCTCTCTCTTGTAGGTAGCGGCTTTTAAGGAAGCTGTGTAGCATTGCTGAGCGGTTTTCTGATCTGCTCGAACGGTGCATATTTCACCTTTTCCGGATGGGAACTTCATCGCTAAATGTGGGGTTGATACGATTGCTCCAAAGGCGTTCAGGCACGGTCGGCCAAGAAGAGCATTGTATGAAGTATTGGCTTCTACCAACAAGAAGCATACGCGGATTTCTTTGGATTGGTCACCGGTACCCAAGCGGGTCTTTAGGTCGATATATCCCCTTGTGTCAACGCGTTCACCTGCAAAACCAACAATCTGTTCATTAAAAGGTGTTATGGCCCCCTCAATCAAGGCCATCCGCTGGAATGTTGTCCAGTATAGAATGTTGACAGAACTTCCTTGGTCGATTAGGACCTTGCTCACGTCATATTCCGCTATCCGGGCTGTGATGACCATGGGATCATTCTGTTCTGGATCGGGGGCATGGAAATCCCTGTTGGTAAAGGTGATGTCCGGCATTGACAAAGGGTTTCGGGCTATTGTATGGACGCTGCGCAAGTTTCGCAAGTGTCTCTTGCGAGCTGAAGATGAGGCTCCTCCTCCGGCAAAACCTCCTGAGATGGTGTCAATACGGCCTTTTGGGGTCGGGTCTCGCTTTCGGGATCTGCTTCTCGAACGTTCACGAGGGCGTTCGGGCTTTCGTCGCGGTGGCTCAGGACTCCTCCTGAATTTTCTGGGGGAACGTTCCCGTTGGGGGGAACGTCCTCGTTGGCGGGATTCTGTTTTAACAAATTTTCGCAGGTAGCCCGCACGGACTAATCTTTCTATCTCATCTTTAAGCCCTTGGCAACCCTCGGTGGAATGCCCTTGGTTGTCATGAAACCGACATATTTTGGATGCGTCCGCGTCCCTGGGCGTACGCCTTTTGTGAATGGTAATTAGATTGGCTTGGAAAGCTTTGTCAAACACCTTGTCCCTCGGTGCCGTAAGGTGAGTATAGTGGTCGTACCGGGGTCCGAGCGGGGCTTTTAGTTCTCTGCGAAGGGGCCTTTGATTACGACCTCTGTCATCTGCGCGCTTTTTATCACGCTTGACATCTGTGGCCGGAACTTCGATCTTCTTCCGGTAATGTCTTTGGTCCTCCATTTTGATAAATTTGGTCATTCTTTCATGCAACTCTTCCATGGTTTTTGGTAATTCAGCGTACAAGCTCTCCGAGATAAACCCTGGTTTGAGGCAATTGGGGAGGTTACTTATGATGAACTCATGGGAAACGCCCTTCACCCTTCTGGCCGTCTCTGAGTATCTACGCATGAATGTTCTCAAGGATTCGTCTCTCCCTTGTTTGAGATTGACGAGTTCGGCAGCGAACACCCTTTCCCGTCGGCTAGCAGAGAATTGCCTTTTGAAAAGCGTGGTGACAGTTTCAAAATTATCGACAGAGTTTGGAGGAAGAGTATAATACCATTCCAGGGCTTCGTCTTTGAGGGATAAGGAGAAGGCTCTGCATTTGACTGGATCACTGTTTGAATAGAAAGCCATGGAGTCGATAAAATTACGGAGATGGTGCTCTGGATCCGTTGTTGCATCGAATTTTTTTGAGGGGGCTGCCGGTCAGGCATTACAGTCTGCATAATCTCTTCAGTGAAGGGTAGCAGTTCAGGTGATCGAGGTGGAGGACCGCTATCATCGTGATGGTGGTTATTTCGGCCGTGATTGTGATTGCCAGTGTGGCTATTGTCTTCTGTTGTCTCCTGTTGTCTTTCTCTAAGTTGGGCTATTTCTGCAACGAGTTGTTGATGCGCCTCCTGTTGCTGGAGAATCATCTGGGTCTGCCGTTCTAGTTGAGCCTGAAGTCGTGTTAGGAGCTCTGTGTGATCAATACCGTCCATGCTTCGGGTGGTCACCATTGGGAGTCTTCGCTTTCGGCCCCACGGTGGGCGCCAAAATGTTTCGGTATGGATTTCAAGGACCGAAAGCACTAACCTCGATGGCGCGATTCTGCTTCCTTCTGATGCGAAATCTCCAATTGCCTTCACCGTCCGTTCTTCAGTCCGTCCGTTCTTCAATCTTTGCCCAAGAGGGGGGTGGTACCTGTAAAGGTGCTCCGACGATCAAGTCAGATATCGGTATAAGAAGACCCTCTGTCCTCAGCAATTAGATGCCTAGAACGGAGAGAGGGTAGAACTCAATCAAGTATGAGAGTGTAGGTGTGGGAATCAGTATAATGTAGGCTAGATTGTGCAATACCTTGTTTGGAGCCTTTTGGTCTTTATTTATAGGCTTTGGATCGATATAAAATCAATATAACAGAATAAAATATAAACCGAATGAAATATAAACAAACTCACCTGAAATATCTCTGTTGAGATATTATTTGATACGAGATATATATTATTATATGATATTGTTCCTTTATTCTCGTTTGTGACATGATGGGCCTTGAGCCCAATAAAACTGGATCGGGTTAATAACTCGGCCCCCTTTGATTGGTTAGCTTGACCGTTCGGTGTAACCGGTCGTATGAGATATACTACCGTACAATAATCATATTACATATACTAGTATTCATTTCAATAAGAGTATAGAGACCATTTGCACTGATAGTGCATTTTAATAAGAACGTGTAGTGAATAAAGAAATTGTAAAAGATATGTTATAATAAGATTTACTGAAAGATATTTATGGAGGAAATTATTTTAGATAATAATGTATGGTTATAGTTTAGAATTTAATCACACTTTATATTAGGTGAACAATTTAAGACTTTTACAATTGGAATAGAAATTCAAAGTAAGTTTTCATCTATTTTATAGTTTCTTTCTTTTTTTACTTAATGGTCAATTTTAGTGAAATTAGTTAGGAAAATTGTTATATTATATTGTGGATATTTTGCTTTTGGTAAGTATTCTTATTTCTTGAATTGAAGAGCTTTAGTTTTGATGGAAGCTATTTTAGTAAGGAAAATTACTAAAAGTTGTATTATTAATCCTTTGGAATTATTATCATGATGAGTATAAGATAATTTGATGAAAATTTACTATTATGGTGATTGAATTGAGGTTATATTGTTTATGTATTTAGTTAGCTTGTCATTGAATAAACTAGCTATATATATTAGTATAAATGTTGTACTATGATAAGAATAATTATTTTATTTAAATCTAGTTTTAATTATTGATTTTGTTTTGTTTAGTTGAACTCTATAATGTAGTTAAATTGATTTATATTGTATGTGTATTGTTAAGTGGGTTATTTAAGTATAATTTGCATTAAATTAGATATATTTTGGTACAAAAGAGTAAAATGATTCAAATAGGTCTAATAGGCCAATTTGATATTCATTAATTTATGAATTATACAGTCAATTGAATCAAAGTTGTTAGGCAGGATCTCGGAGCCACTAGGTCTGAGTGAAAATTTTACATTCTAATGAGCCCTCAACTTTTTCTCGTTGGACAAGTCATCCCTAGTTGGATGCACTAAGAAAATTTAGCTTATTAGGGCTATGTTATTTTAGAAATCCAGAGAGCAGGATGATCTTTGTCGTTGGGTAGGTTTGAGTTTCGTTGGATGAAATTTTAAGGATTTTTCTCCTAGACTCAATTATTCGATCAACCATTTTCTCCATTGAGCAAATATTTAAACAAAATCCAAAGAGCTTAAGTAGCATGATTTCATTGGGCGAACCATGCTATTGTAAAGCAAGCTTAACTTCTAAGGTGCCTCGTTGGACAATGGAACAAAGGCATTGGGCAAAATTAAATGTTTCAAAAGTATGAATGAGTAAAGTTAGTGTTTTGGATTTTGTGTGTATATTGAATGGCTCAATAATTTGACAACATTTCATTACTAATCTCAAATTGACTTTTACATAGGAGAGTACCTTTATTTATAACCTAGAGAATCCTAGAGGTGTCTCCAAAATGGGGAAGCAAAACCCTAATTTGCTCTAGCTTGGACGCCAAGATAGGATCTTGTGCTAAGGAGACTTACTAAGTGGCAAGATCATGCTTCTCCATGCACCAAAGGCACAAAAGACTAACATGTCCCCATCATTGGAGAGCAACTTAGGCACATAAGAGGGGTTGACTCTAAGTCAACCCTAAAGGTGCCTTCTGAAGTACCTGAGAAACACTAGAGGGAGGGGGAGGTTGAATAGTGTTAATGGAAAAATTCTTTTCGCAACCCTTTTAATCCAACACATTATAGAGCTTTATGATTTTCTTTTAAACGCTTAGACGCTCGACCTAAGAAGCGATTATAACAAGAAATGTTTTTGTTGTGCTATTCAGAATGTACAGTATAAAGTTTATAAGAACTTCCTTTGTTAAATAGTAATCGTTTAGCTTGGAAGGTTCCTACATTTAGAAATAAAGACACAACTGTAGGTTTTGTAAGAGAAACATTTAGGCAAGAGAAGAAATAATTGCACAAATATTTTTATACTAGTCCACTCCACCTGAGTTACGTCTAGTCTCCTCCACAAAGGGTTCCACTATAATATTTGACAAGATTACACTGAGTATTCGCACCACTCCTGGTTTTCGTAGTCAACGATTAACCTCCTGTTATTCTAGACTTGGATGAATATTCTCACCACTCCTGGTCTCCACAGTCAGTGAATAACCTCTTGTTATCCTAGACTTAAAGGAGCATTCGCATAACTCTTGGTACTAAGCAATCTTGTCTAGATTTCCTTAACTCAACAGAGTTCAACAAGTCTTTTAATTTTCTTCCAGATTGCAATACAATGTCGTCCAAACACTCGCAGATGTTTCTCTCTTTTCTCTTTTTTACAAATAATAAGCAATATAACAATGAAGCTCAAGAGTATTTCTTCTCTTCTCTTTTCTTCTTTTCTCTTTCTGCTAAGATATTTTTTTTTTCTTGAGCTCTTTCTTTTGAACTATTCAATTATAATACTTGTAATACTATTAGTTAAAATTATTAACTATAGTTACATGTCCAACTACCTTACTTGTTAGTTAATTTTTGGCTTCATCATTTTCTTTATTCAAATTGAGATGTAATTTGATTATATATAAATTGAGTTTTATTTATAGCTAATAAATAATAAACTTGCATTAATTTATAATAGAAAGGTGACCGCGTGAATTTTTAATTACATTAATTTTTTTATTAGGTTTAAATTTTATTTGTATTAAATTTATTTATACAAAAAAGTAAACATTCGTCCATATAATTTCACGATTTTGTTTTATTAATTTTATAATATAACAATCACATATTTAATTGAAATAAGATATTAAATAATAAAATCTTAAAATTCTACAAGTTTAATATTAATTTTGACTATAATAATTATAATTAATAAAAATGAAAGGACAATGTAAATGAAAAAAAAAGGTTAAAGAATTAATTCATATTATTTATTGTTATTTGAAAAAAAAATCTGTAATGAAGTATTAATACTTATATGTCTCCATTTTTATAACGTTATTTTTTTCAGTCAAAATTAAATATTATAATATATTTTGATTATTTTATACATTAATGTGTATGTTAATTTTAAATTTACTAGACAAATACAATATGAGCAGTGAAAGAGATTTGGTTCTGACAATGTTATTTGGAAGTATCAAAATTACATAAATTAAAATGGTACATTAATAAGTAAAATGTGAATATGGAAAAGCAAATAAAGACCCTATATATTAAAAGTTAAAACGATAAATAACTTTAAATAATTTATTTATTAATAAATTATAAATCTAAAAAAGTCTATCATTAAAAAAACATTAATAACTTGATATTAGAAATTAATGCATTAATTATAATGTCCATGTGCAATTGTTTTAAAAGTTAAGTTTATAATTTTTAATTAGTTAATAACGTAAAAAAATCATAATGTATAAAAAATATTTAACGTTTTTATTTCAAAACATTTAATGTTATTAAATGTTTTTTTATTTCTAAACGTTTAATGCTATTAAATAATTTTTATTTCGTTACTAAATTGTTTCATTTGAAGATATTAAATGTAATTAATAACATAATAAAATTACTCAAATTAATATTTAATATCCTAAAAAACAAATTTTTAAGAGAAGATAGGAATACTGAAGTGAATCATTGGATACTTAATAAACAAATCTTTTTAGTTAAAGTTTATGTGAAACCTCTTGTACTAAAGTTTTTAGTGGAAATTTAAGTTGAAAAGAAAGCTAGACACAAACTAAATTATCAACAAGAAAAAAACAAAATAAAGAAAGTAAAGTAAACTATACTATGCGACTTAATGATGATGCTTGTAGGCACTTAAAACCTCAAAAGCATTCCTCAACTAGATGCATTCCATTATAGAAGTTTAAGGTTCCAAAATAGGAGATGAGTGAACACCACAAATTCCCCTAAGATACCTAATTAGGCCACATATATGAGATATATAACGCAAATAAATTTTTACAACTCTAAAGCTGAGCTCCTCTTCTTCAAGTATCTCGCTCCACTCTTCTCCTTGTCTCCTCTCAAAGACTTTGAGTTCCACATAGGTTTCCACCCCTTAAGATGTTACCTCAAGGGATTGGTTCACCTTCAACGAGAGCCTACACAAAAAATGAACATCAAAACTGAGAAGGCAGAAGGAAAATAAAGCATGAAAATGCTTGAAAATGAACAAAACTAAAATTAAAAAGAATTTAAGTGACAAAACTAAAAATAACCAAGAAAGACAAACAAATTAAAGGCTAGAAACAAAGTTAAGCACACAAAAAGAAACACTTATGGAAAGACATTATAATAGATGATAAAAACCAAAAACAACTAAAATGTAGATGTAAGCTTCTTGTCTTCACAAACCAAGACTCAAAGGTGCACTAAGTCACTCTTTTTGCTCAAGGTCAAAACCATAAAAGGTTGGAAACTCAATAAAAACAATATTTAAAACTAAAGCAAATGAAAAACACCAAATAAGAGAATAGTAGTAGTGGTCATTGTTTGCATATTTTTCATCACCTTTTTTTTTTCTCTTTTGTTACTTTTTTTGTAGTTTTTCATTTTACTATTTTAAAACTTTTTCTCACTTTTTCAGTACCAAAAATTGTGATCACTATTACTCCATATGCAACATATTTTCATTTACACAAGAAGAACTATTACAAAAAATTATATATATGTGACAATTTTAATATGGTAATTGTTGAAAATCGTCGCTCTTTACATTATAATACAACAATTGAAAAACTGCCATATGTTTCAGGTAAAATATGGCATTTTAAACTACCACTTTATGAATAATCATATTTTGCATATAAATTATGACATTTTTAATCATCATTTTTTAATTAAATCTTAATATTTTCCTTATATTTTCATATCAACTTAATTTTTTTAATTTTTTATGGCATATTCCCCTAGTCAGAGATAAGCACTTTCAAGAAGGGTTGAAATTATCTATGAAAGATGGACTTAGACTTTTTCTCTTGGGCCATCGTGGAGCTTATAATATACTAGGAATAATTCTCGCTTTGTATTATGGGTCAAGTAGTCTATGATTTTCTTTTAGGGTTTTGTATTATAGGCTAAGTAGTCTACTATTTCTTTTGGGCCTTGTATTTTAGGCCAAGCAGAGTAGGGTTTTTGGTTAACTTGGGCCAACAAAGGTCAATACCCTATGTTGACCTAAGTGGATGTTCATTAGCATGTGTTGGTCATATGGTAAAAGTTTTAACTAGCTTGGTGAACAAAAGTGTGGGATGTCCCACCTTTATTAGTGTGACCATGATTCATGTTCACATTGGAGAGGATTTTCCATAGTTAGTGGTCATATGTCACTATAGACATGAAGAAGATTCTCATAGGTAATTGCCACATGTCATCCTCCTATTAGAAAGGATTTTTACCTTGGTCTCCAAGTTATGTCAAGTTTGTGTTTTTAGGGTTTTGCTTCTATAAATTGGAGGCATCCTAAGCTTATAAATAGAGGTGTCTCCACCCTTATATTCTCACTTTGAGATTATAATGAAATACTGCCACATTGTTGAGTCATTCTATTAGTCTCTAAAGTCAAGGCTAGAGCATCCCATGTAGTTTCCTCGAGCCACTTCTCTCTAGAGTTGACCTAACCTCTCTAAGAGCACCATCAAACACCGTCCCCATCACTATTTAAACACCAAGGTCAGGAGCTTCTTCATACCTTGCTTCTGCACCATATCATCACCATAACATCTTTTCATGCTTTGGTCCAACCTAGCTTGAGGAGGTTGCTATTAATTTTTTATCCTTGTCTCCCACATTTTTTTCCACGCTTCTTATTTTCCCTTTTTTTATAAGTCACTTTGTATTCACTTTCAAAAAAGTAAGTTTTTCTAGACGTAAGGTGTCAACCCCTTTGTAGCCTAAGGAATTAGAAAAATCTTAGTTTCCTCCTAATGTGTATAGGAAACTAACCAATGTATCAATCCAAGGATATGCAAGTCACTTTGTAGCTAATTTGAGCCTATAATCACCCTAAAACTAAACAGACAGTGAGGGGACTAAAATGAATGAAAAATATATTCTAAAATGATGCAAGAATGCTGCTATGAACATGCAAAAATAAAAAGCTCAAGTAACTCACACTACCAAGTTCCAAAACAACTATTTCAAAACAAATTTTCAATGATCTCTTCAAATTGATTAGGTGGGGGATTTAAAATGAGATATGAATATGAAAAACTAGTAAGAAACCTGCCATGCAAAATCAATAACTATTTGATGTAATATCTCAATAAAACCTTAGGTTTCACTAAGAGTTTTATGAAATGCTTGAATAATCTACCTTAAGAGTTATGCAATGCAAATGACCTAAATATATTTCCATATGATATCCTATGATATATGAATGCTCATACTGAATAAAAAACTTAGAAATAAAAAAAAAATCACTAGTTGAATCAAATTTTATAGTAAAGGCAACTAAAATAGGTTATGAGAACATTTATAATCATGCACATAACGAACTTCTAATTTTTTTTCCACAATTTTTTTTCCTAAACTACTCTATTTAAAGTAATAGAAACAAGGTCCAATTTGACCCAACAAAGCCCATGCAAAAGTAAAACAGAAAATGAAATAACAAAAGAATATATTAGAAAATAATATTGTATATAGGACAATTTTTTTTATGCTTATATCCTTGATTCTATTATAAAGAAAAAAACAGTACATAAATCGAAGAAACTAGACTATTCTATATACTTCTAGGTACAAAGTATGTTACAACCAACTTGGCTCCTCTTATATCCAAAGGTGTTCCAAGCTAGCTGCCACATAGGAGTAAGGATGGTGACAATTTGCTTTTGGCTTGTAATCTTCTTTGTAGCTCCCAACCTATTTATCCTAACACCACCTTTCTTTAAAAATCATCTCAACTCCATTAGAAAAAAAAAATTGAAGTCCAAATTAAGACAAGTCAAGAGAATTAAATTAAGTTGGTCCTTCTACATTAAAACTAAAACTTATTAACCTAAAAATCACTATAAAACTCTATTTTTATATATTTTCTACAAAATTTAGAATTTTACTCTAAAAAATAAAAATAACTTAAAAACTGTGAATAAAAATAAAAATGACTCAACCGAAAATAAAGAGAATAAATCTCCCAAATTCTTTAAATACTTAAAACTAGACTTATTTTGAATAAAAACTCGAAGCTAACAAGATGGAGGAGCATAAGGGCGATGGCATTTCTCTAGGTTTGTAGCCCTCACCCACTACATTTGCTTTACACCTGAAACCACCTCCACAAATGCCACCCTCAAGGCTTTAACAAGCTTCATAGCCTCCGTCACATTGTTTTTCTACATCAAATGTCACTTATGCTTGGCCTCCACCTGTCGGTCCTCCTGTGGTTCAAAAGGACCAAACTATTCAACCTTTCTATAGTAAACCCTGAAGTTGGTCCTCCTAAGTTATGTGTATGTTAACTCATAAGTCTTTCAAAGATTTATAAACCAAGCTAGTTCTTTAAATTTAAAACAACTAAACTATTCAAAGTAGACTTATATAGTACTTTTTCCATGATGCATCTAAATTCTGAATATGCTTTTCTAGTGTAGAAAATAGCTGGGGAAGTTTTGCTACCCAAGTTAGTTGTTAAATTTAGCGATATCTCATGGGTGAAGTAAGCAGATGTAGATATTTTTAGTGTTTTGGTTATGTAAATGTTCTTAGAGTAATTTTTGTTTTGTTTTGGATATTTTGATCATTTGGTTGCATATTTATTTCAGATCCTAAAGGTTGGTGCTGAGGCTACAAAACTAAAGTCTAGAAGAAATGTACATTATTGATTATTGCAAAAGAGATGAACAGAAATGGGCAAAAAAAACAACAACAAAAAAAGAGAGTAAATTATGTAGTTTTCTCAAATTAAATTCAGACTACATCATTTTTTAAATTTTGCACCAACATTTTCTTTGTTCTAAAACAAATTACATTGCCATCTTTGTTTACATTACACATGCATTCTTTTAAGTTTGAAAAATACTACAATTACATCCCCTAATATAACATTAAAGAAAAATTCCAAGTTTTGTTATAAGGGACTTTAATTTCTTTCTTTATACTTATATTTAGTGTTTATCTATCTAATAGTATTCAAAGTTGTAATATTAACGGTTAAGAAAGTTGTTTTGAGTGAACTAATTATCGGATAAAGAAATATTCGTATTATAATAACTTAAAGGAGAAAATGCTTCTTTCATGCTTTGGTGATTTGTATGTAAGAAGACCAGTTTGAGCTTGTCATTAATTTATATTTTATTGGTTATGATCCTGTTTGTTTTGTTTTAGTTAGTTTTTACTTAAGTGGAATGTTCATTGTACAAAGTGGGCAAGGTGTTGTGCCAACATAATTTTGCCACTTACAACAATTTTGTTTGCTACCAATGTTGATATGATCCTCTTTAGGAAAAAGTACAATTGTTACTGTATTTTATTCCTTCCGTAACATAAACAAAGAAAATAAGAAAAGAACACAAAATTAAGATAGAGATGGAGATGTCATAATCTAGCAAATTAATGAGTCAATGAAGATTCGCCACGAAGATCTCAATATTTGACAAAATCCAATGTTCTATGACAAGAACTAAGAGAATGAATTCAAAATTCATATAATGACTATAAAGTATTTATATCTGACTACCAAGGAAGTTGGGCTCGTAATGCTAAGTGAAAATTCAATTGCAGACATGGACTCTTCGCCTTATGAGATGAGCTCGTGAAATGACTCGTCGCCCAACGAATTTAGCTCGCTCAGTGAGAGTTGCAAGTTGTGATAACTCAAACAAACTTTTACCCAACAAATCCAATTCACTCAACGAACTTACAAAAATAAAAGAAAAATTACAACTTTTTTAAATGCTTACAACTATTTTATTAATGTGCTTTAAGTCATGATCTTCATGTCCTTTGATTTACAATCTTCACGGAGCATCAAGAGCTTCACAAAGATCTATTCTTCCAAGCTTTTGGTCCTTAACCTTGTAATAGGTCCTTTGAATTGCAATGGTTCCTCCTCAGGTTCTTCTTATAATTTATCAAAGGATAGTCCTTTATTATTCTCTCTTTATTGAAGAGAATTTGTACTCAAATTTGTACCTACATCAAATGAAGACAAGTCATTGGAACTGAAACTAGAATTCACTCCATAATCTTTTGGTAGATCAACAATGTAAACATTATCATTAATTTTCTTAAGAATTTGAAATGGACCATCTCCCCTAAGTACGAGTTTATATTTCCTTTTGGAAGGAAACCTATCCTTCGTAAAGTAAACCCACACTTAATCTTCGGGTTCAAACTTGATCTTTTTTCTCCCTTGGTTAGCCTTAGAAGCCAACTTCCCTATCTTCTTTTCTATTTGTGCCTTTACTTCTATTTAATATAGTGAAAACTATGTATGATATTAATCTCTCTTGTGTTAAATATACACACAGGGTCATCTATTTATAATAGAAGAAATATGAGTCAACCTAAAGTACAAATAAGAAATAATAACAAATTAACTAAACATAAAAGATAAAGAAAAGATAAAGATAACATATTGAACACACCCCCTCAAGCTGGAGCATACAATTCGTATGTACAAATCTTGTTAAAAATATAATCAATTCTTGACCCCTGTAAAGACTTAGTGAAAATATCTGATAACTAGTCATTTGAATTAACGAACTCAGTCTCGATATCTCCAGTTACAATCTTCTCTATAATGAAATAATAGTCAATCTCAATGTGTTTGGTCCTCTTATGAAAGACAGGATTAGAACTAATATGAACAGTAGCCTGATTGTCACATATAAGCATCATTTGAGTGACATCTCCAAATTGTATCTCTCTAAGCAATTGTTTAAGCCAAACAAGCTCACAAGTGGCTAAGGCCATAACTATATTCTGCTCTACACTAGATCTTATGACAACACTCTGTTTCTTTCTTTTCCAAGATATCAAGTTACCACCAATGGAGACAAAATATCCTGATGTTGACCTTCTATTAGAAGGAGATCCTGTCTAATGAACATCAGAATAACAAACCATTCTTGTATGCTTATTAGAACCAAATAACAATCGTTTGTCCAAGAGATCCTTTAGTGTACTTTAGTATATGAATAACTGCATTTCAATTATCTTTACACGGGAAATTAAGGAATTGGCTTACACACTAACTACATAAGAAGTGTCAGGATGAGTAACTATAAGATATTCAATTTTCCAACTAATCTTTTATATTTCTCAGGATCTGACATAGGCTCCCCCTATTTTGGTAGAATTTTAGTATGTTTAATAGTTCATAAAGTCCTTATTTTTAGTGATTTTTCTCAAATAGGTCTCTCACTTATTTTTTGTCTCAATTGGGTTCTTATTTTTGAAAAATTTAAGTAATTAGATCATCGCCATTAGTTCCATACTAACATCATTAAAGAGGGTCTCTTGTGTCAAGCTGACATTATGCCATGTGACAATGACTAAATATAAATATAAATAAACTTAATCTTGTTAAAAATATTTAATAAAAATAGTTGTAAAGATTTATATACAAATTAAATTTTGTTTGAATTTGGAGAGGAACAAAATTATTTAGTTTTTAAAAAAATTAGGACTAAGTTGAGACAAAATAAAAATACAGGGGACAAATTGAATCAAAATAAAAATACAGGAACCAAATTGAGACTAATGGTTTGACGCATGGCTAGATAATGACATATGGCACTATTAGTCCCACGTCACACTATCATTGTCACGTGGCACAATGTCAACTTGATACATGACAATTTTTTTAAACAAAATAAAAGAATAAAAATAAAAATAATTGAAAAAAATTTTAAAAATTCAAAAAAACCACAAACTGACACGTGGCAGCCTCTTTAACGACGTTAGTACGGAACTAACGACAATGACCTAATTGCAACAATTTTTCAAAACTATGGATCCAATTGAGACAAAAAATAAGTGAGGGACTTATTTGAGAAAAGTCACCAGAAATAGAGACTTGCTGAATAATTAAACCAATTTTAGTATTATGATCCATGGGTGTGTCCACAAATTTTGAATTCACCGACCTTTCAAAATATCCAATGCATACTTCCTTTGAGATATAACAATACCGTCGTTGGATTATGCCACCTCAATACCCAAGAAATATCTAAGTTTGTCAAGATCTTGGTCTAAAAATGGTTGCGAAGATGTTGTTTCATCTGAGAAATGTCGTGACTGTCACTACCGATTAGAACAATGTCATCAACATATAGTATCAAGTAGACACATCCAACACTCGAGTGATGGTAAAAGACTGAATGATTTGCCTCACACTGAGTTATACCAAATTGTTGAGCAACATTACTAAATATTCTAAACCAAGCCCTAGGAGATTGTTTTAGGACATGTAAGGATTTGCAAAGACGACATACTAACCCAGAAAACTCCCCCTAAGCAACAAATCCTGGAGATTGCTCCATATATATATATATATTCTTGTAAATCTTCGTTAAGAAATGCATTTTTCACATATAATTGATAAATATGCAATTGTTGAAGAACTTCCATGGCTATAAATAAACGAATACATGTCATCTTTGCCTAGAGAAAAAGTGTCACCATAATCCAACTAAAAAATGTATGTATAACCATTGGCCACGAGACGAGCTTTGAGGCGACCAATAGTTCCACTAGGACCAACTTTGATAGCGAAAAGCCACCTACAACCAACAACAAATTTTCTAGATGGTAATGGGACAAGATCCCAAGTTTCACTATTATGAAGAGTATTTAGTTCATCTAACATGGCCTAACACCAACCATGATGGGCTAAGGCATCAATTTATTGATTTTGGGATGGTCACAAAAGAAATAGCCAAAAGGCCTGTATAAAAAGGTGAAGACAGTTTATGATAACATAAAGGAATATCATTTGGAGAGGGATTACGAGTAGAACATATACCTTTCCAAAGGGCAATTGGAAGGGTAGATGATGGCAACTCCTTTCAGGACTTGCCATAAAAAAAAGTATCCACTTAGACTAAGACTGAGAAAGGGAAGTGAATAAAGCCTTTTAACAAAAAACTCTTTCCTTATCTAAGTTTTAGATAAATTACTTTGCTAAATAACATTTGCATTCTTTTGTAGGCATTAAATAAAGGTTGAAGACCATGGAGAATCAACTAAAGAAGCTTGGTGAGCCAAAGGAAGCAAAAGAGTCAAAGAAGGGATGAAAAATGGTGTTTTCTGGATTGAAACTATTGCCTTTCGGATTAAAACAACAAAGGGATTTACCTTCCGGAATGGAAATTCGCTCAGCCACCTACTACTCACGCTAAGCCAATCTGCACTAGATTTTATCCTTTAAAAGACATATGTTTTTAATGTTTTTGGCATGGAACTTGAAGCCCAAGCTTAGTAGCATCTTAGATACTCTTCTTTAGTGATCTTAGAAGCTTGCAAAGTCAGATTTAGAGCTCTATCTTCACCTATAAAAGAGAGGTCCATCTTCATGTAAAATATAACTTGAAAGATATATTGAAGTGTTGTTGAGATTACTCCAGACCTCTATACTTCAAGTTCACCTTATTATGCTTAATTCAGCACCTTCTCCTCCATCTTCCTTCCCTCTTGGAAGGCTTTCTGAGCTTGTGAGGCTTCAACATACAACAAACACTCACTGAACCATTTCACAAACACCTGGTGTGTACCAAAAACTTCCTCCCTTTCTCCAATTCTGCTGCTCGATTCTGAGTCCGAAATAACTCTCACTTAAAGTGTGGAGTTGCTTCCACCAGTAGACTTAATTGTCTAAGCTGGAGAAGACAAGGTAGTTGGAACTTGAATTGAGTCACTTGGTGGTTCTTGAGAAACACCTAGTTGACTAGCCACAATTGGAGGAACACAAATAACAGGAAAATTAGTATTAGAAGGAGACATATTACAAAAAGAATGATCGTTAAAATAAAAGGAAGACTTATTGAAACTTTTTGGAAACAATCCGTACCGATAGAGTCACGCAGCGAAATAAAAATAAGAGCGGAAAGCATGTTAGGTCACAAATCAAGTTACGATGGTCTGTTTTAGAAAATTAGTTTTCTTAGAGGAAATTTATCGAATAGTTGATGTGCGAAAATATAAAGAGGGTAGGGAGTATAAAAAATTCCCACACTGAATTTTTATACAGGTTCGAATCAAAAGATTATGCGTCCAGTTGTTAATCACTATAAAAAGTGATTAACATTTTCACTAAAATCAGTTCAACAGATTACAATAGAGTGAAAGAGAATATAATGATAAAACCTTCCTTCGACAAACGAATAAGAAGAGTGCTTCCTTCGACCAACAAACCGGAAGCGAGCAACCACACTTTCCTCCGACCAATGAACCAGAACAGTGCAGTCAGAATCTTCCTTCGACCAATAAACTGGAAGATAGTAGCGTTGCCAACTCGAAGAGAACCGCTTCGACCTTTGACACACAAAGTGCGAGCTTCTCCAATTCACGAGACCAGGCAATGCAATGAACCAGGATTTTAGAACTTCCTCTTCTTTTCTTCAATTTTCTTCATTTTCCTTGAGTCTAAGACCTTCATTTTCATCCCCAATCTTCACTCTCCTCAGATTTGGTGCAAAACAAGCATAATATCGCTAAAAATAGCTTTTGACTCTCAACTGACTCATTTATTGAGTTTTACTTGATTCTAAGCTCATTCTAAGCAGTAAAGGGTGTAATTTAGTCCAAAATAGCATATGAAAATAATGGTTTTTCAACCGTTATCACAACCCCAAACTTAGAACTTTGCTTGTCCTCAAGCAAACAAACAAAACTAAAAATAAAACAGAGCTTGGCTTTCTACTATTTGATCCAATGATTCAACATTTACATGATAAGACCTACTCAATTTCAAATCATCAGTGAAATCAAATCAAGATGCATGCATGTTCCCTACTTAATTTAGCTCACACTTTCCTCGACAGATGTCACACATTATGAATGATCAGCCCACTAAGCAAAAATGTAATCATGAAACTTAGAAGTTCTCACCAAGCAAGTGTTTCACTCAATCACTCAAGTGTTTAGGGTAGCACTCCACTCTTTATTATTCACAAGTTGCATGAAATAAAATTGTCATTCATCTTAAACAATTAACATCTTCACATGCAAATGCCACCAAAAGGACTTTTCCAAGGCTTGTAATGAAGCTGGGCTTAACAAGAAAAATTGGTTTTTCTGGATCACAAAATTTTGATTCAAGAGAGCTTATTCATCATTCAAGGTTCAAGTTCAATTCTCTTTCTTAACCAATCTCACTTGTTTCCCAACTTCTTCCCTTTTCTTTTCCATTGAGCTCATCTTCACGCCTTTCTTCTTTACTTTTCTTTTTCTCATGCTTTTCTTTTTCAACAATTGAGCTCAATGTTTTTCAACTGCTTTTCAATTTCCCCAATACAACCCCAAACTTGAACCATGTTAAAACATACACATAAGCTCAACCCAACTCAAGGTAAAAATTTCAATTCAAAGGTTCTCATCCTGTTTAAGGCTAAGGTTCAAAAAGGGTATAATCTTTGAAGCATTTTGGGCGAAATTTTGGCTAGAGAAGGGTTTTCAAAAATGGCCTTGATCATATGACATTCACATGCAATTCAATCAATCATCAAGATTAAGGCAATATCATTCAAGCTTTACTGTGAACAATACATACAACAATAACTCTGGAGCTCAATACCTCACACAACATGCTTTCTCACACACATTCATTCATACATCCTGCTTAACATCATGACCACAATCATAATTCATCACACATCTGTTTAACAGGATATCAACATGCAACACAACTTAATAATCATTCACATCAGATCATCATCAAACAACTCATCATGCAAATTATTCAGTCAAACATCTTCAGAAAAGTATTCAAGCCAAGCATACACATTGAAAATAAAGTTCAACCTATTCTAAAAATTTAAAATGCAAAAGTGAGAGAGAGAATCTAGGTTGCCTCCTAGTAGCGCTTGTTTAATGTCATGAACCTGACCCAAACCTGTTTAGCACTTGTTAGTAAGTGCAATCTGTCGCAACCGGAAATCGCGACGGGACGACGACGATCCGAAAAAGAAAGAAGGATTTTGAAAAAAACGAGATTTTGGAGTCGCCACCATAGTTTATTCTGGAAAACTACGGAAAAAACCATAAAATAAGGCAAGGTCTGCGAAAACTGAAATTCGGGTTCGGGAGCCGGTTACGTGTGGGGAAGGTATTAGTACCCCATAACGCCTGCCCTAAGGCAGTACCTTTAATTAAATACGTGAATTTGATCTGGTTTGCAAAATGTTTAATTTCCCTTAAAAATAAAATTCTAAAGAAAACAAAGATATTTTTTTTGTATTTTTCATGTGAAATTATTGAGAAAATCATATTGGAAAATATTTGGATTTTTGGGAAAGTGAACCTGACAAAGTCTTGCCTTGCTCCTACGTATCTCCACTTTTGATGGAGAATCAAGGATCACGTAGTTCTGGCAAAAATTTGTTTGAAAATGATTTGTTTGAGAAATTGTTTGGAAAAAAATTGATTGGAAATTTGTTTGTAGATGAAGATATTTTTAGTTTTTTTGAGGATTTTATATTTTTTGGTATTTTTGAATTATTTAAAAAAATGTCATGTCATGAACAATGAGCTAGAAATGAAACAAATAGAAGATAAAATTATTTTTGTGATTTTTAAGAGTTTTGTATTTTTTATAATTTTTAAAATAATAGATATTATAAAAAAAAATTAAAAGGACAAAAGGAATCATATAGACGTTTACACTTATTTACAAGAAAACTATATTTTTTTAAATTTTTTTTATTTAATTATCAAGCAAATCCAAGATTTGATATGATAATCAAAATAATTAGGAAAAACATAATTGTCAAGCAAGTCCGAGACTTGACATGACAATCCAAATTATTATTATGAAAAATTCAATCATCAAGCAAATCCAAGACTTGACATGATAATTAAAATTATTATTATGAAAAATTCAATTATCAAGCAAATCCGAGACTTGACATGATAATTAAAATTATTATTATGAAAAATTCAATTATCAAGCAAATCCGAGACTTGACATGATAATCAATATATTATTATGAAAAATTCAATTATCAAGCAAATCCGAGACTTGACATGATAATCAATATATTTTTAAGATCTTTATAAAAAAATTATAAATGAAAAAGTAGAATAAAACTAGTAAAATAATTTTGGAAACGTAAAATTCAAACAAAAAGCAAACTTTAACAAAATAATTCAAACTAAAGAGAAAGGGAGATGAAAGAATAAATACCTGGATTGAGAAAACAAACGTAGTTAAATTGAAATATGTTGTGAGAAGAAGTGGATGAGAGGTAAAGAAGATGAACTTAGAGTAGAAATTTGGTATGAGATTTGATGGAAAAATAAAGTAGAGTTTTTGAATGAAGAGATTTTTTTTTGTGTGAGAGAAGAAAGATGGATATTATGAAAGTGTGTGTATGTGTGAGAGAGAGAGAAAAAAAAAATGGATATTATGGAAATGTGTAAGTAAGTGTGTACGAATGAAGTGAAGATAAAGTGAGTATTTATAGAGTTAAGGATGAAGAAGTGTTAAATAAAATATAATTTTTTTAAAAAAATGAGTAGAAAAATAGAAAAAAGTTAATGTGGAAAATAAGTAAAAGAAATAATATTAAAAGTGAGTGGAGAAATTAGGTGAAATAAAATATAGTAAATAGTGAAAGTTAATGTGGAAAATAAGTGAAAGAAATAATATAGAAAGTTGGTGGAGAAATTATGTGAAATAAAATATAATAAATAGTAAAAGTTAATGTGGAAAATAAGTTAAAGAAATAATATAAAAGGTTGGTGGAAAATTATGTGAAATAAAATATAATAAAAAGATGAATAGAAAAAAGTTAATGTGGAAAATATGTGAAAGAAATAATATAAAAAGTTGGTGGAGAAAGTAGATGAAATAAAATATACTAATTAGTAAAAGTTAATGTGAAAAATAAGTTGAAGAAATAATATAAAAAGTTGGTGGAGAAAGTAGATGAAATAAAATATAGTAAATAGTAAAAGTTAGTGTGGAAATTAAGTGAAGGAAATAATATAAAAAGTTGGTGGGAAAAATAAAATATAATGAATAGTAAAAGTTAATGTGGGAAATAAGTGAAAGAAATATTATAAAAAAAGTTGGTGGAGAAAGTAGATGAAATAAAATATAGTAAATAGTAAAAATTAGTGTGGAAATTAAGTGAAAGAAATAATATAAAAAAGTTGGTGGAGAAGATATGATAAAAAATATAAGTGGAATTATTAGAAAAGTTGGTATATTAAAATTAATATGAAAATGAGGTGGAAAAAATAAATGAAAAAAATAGATGATGTGGAAGGTGATGTAGAGGGTGATGTGGAGAGTGGGGTGTGATAAGAAAAATAGGTGGTGAAGAAGTAAAAAAATGTGAGATTATTTTGGGCCATTGGGTAAGGACTAAAAATATTAATTTGGAGGTGCAAATAGTAAAACGAAATAGTATTTTTTATTTTTTATTTTTTATTTTATTTTTTTATTTTTTATTTTCTTTTTCCCTTTGTTTATTTTTTTACTATTTACGTTTTCTTTTTTTTTTAATTTTTTTTCTTTTTTTTTTCAAAATAAAATCCAATAATAATTAAAGAGCTAAATAAAAACGAAAGTAAACTAAAAATTAAAATAATAAAATAATAAATATAAAATAAAATAAGACAAAAACAAAAAATTAAATCCTATTATGCAGTCACCTAGACGAAATTGGGTGATGAGACAATCCTTCCAACACCCTTCAGTAGGTGTACCTTCCGGGTATGCTTCAGTGGATACCAAAAGTTAGCATCCCTCAGTAGATGCTACCCAAAAATTGTTCAAAAATTTAAAATTTACATATTCAACAGAAAAATAAAAATTGTCTTAAAATTCAAAATGTGCTTTCAGCAATCAACTCTTCTTCTTCACATTGGAGTCTTCATCATCCCACCGACTCAGCTTTCGTCTGTCTACTTTTCGAATGGCAGTGGAATATGGCCTTCTAATTTCGACCATTCCTTCCTCTTTGAGCTTCCTGTTGACAATCCATTTCCTGTTTTTGTATCTAACAGCCACACCCCGCGGAAATAGTTTGTCCTTTGAGTGAGGTGACTTTCCTTTATCTATCTTTTCCTCATCACGTGCCTGCAAAATAGTACAACTATTAAGATGATCAGTACCTGTGGTAGTTTCTTCTTTTCCTGCTTCTCTTCTAGCCTTTTTATATCTGGATCTTTTTATTATTCTCTTTTTTTCTCCTTCAGATCCACTATAGGCTAACACTTGGTCTTGATCTCTCAACACTATTCTCCTGTCATAGACACGTATCATCATCTGAGAGGTCCTCATGAACGGTCTTCCCAAAATTAATGGAATTCTTCCATCATTTACCATATCCACTACTATGAAATCAACCAAGAACTTCAACTCCTCAATACGAACAATTGCGTCTTCCACTATACCAACGGGTTTTTTTATGGATCCATCTGCAACTGTCAGGGTAGTGTTAGCTGGTTTTAATTTTAACCCTCCAATCTTCTTGAAATCACTGAAGGGCATTAAATTAACACTTGATCCTGAATCGACCATGGCTCTCCCTATATCCACATTATTGATCACACAAGGAAGAGTAAAATTCCCTAGATCCTTCAATTTTTGTGGATGATCTTTCTTCCTTGGTTTAACAAACCGTGCCTAATCTTCTTCTTCCTCATCAAGATCAATTATCTCACGAAAATAGTATTTGACCCTCTTATCATATTCAGGCGTTTGTGGAAACGCTCCAGGAATAACAGTCACCTGATTAAAGATTTCTCGGAATGACTCTTGGTGACTCTCCTGTTTTCTTTCCCTGTTCTCTTCATAGCTTTTCTGCTCCTTAAATTTGTCATTACAGATCATCTTCTCATCTTCATCTTCGCTGCTCTCAATTTCAATTATTTCCTTTACTGGCTTCCTTTTACTTCTTGTCATTACAACTTTGCACTCATCTTTGGGGTTAACCTCAGTGTTAGCCCGAAACTGGTTCTTCTCTGTGGTGTCAACTCTTTTTGACAGCTGCCCAATTTGTGTCTCCAGTGCTTTAAAACTAGCTTGGTCACTCGCTTGATGAGACTCATAGACTTTCAGGAATTTATCAAATCGGTCAGTTAATTCTCTGACAGTCTCTGTCAAGATGCTCACCTGCTGTCATAAAGGTGAAGGTTGTTGCTACCGAAAGCTTCCTTCTTGCCCAGAAGAAGTATTCAGATTTTGTCCAATGCTGGGGTGGTTCTTCCAACCTTGGCTAGAATTGCCTTGGTTAAAATTACCCTGCTTGAACGGGAATTGATTCTCCATGTAGTTGACATCCTGTTGCATTTCTTCAGGAAAAGCACATTGACCATTAATATGGTCACCACTGCATTGGTTGCAAAGTTGTTGAGTCTGTGAAATATTTCTTAACCTTGTGTGAAGTTCAGAAAGGACCTTTGTTAGCTTGTCCAATTTTTGGTTAAGAAGATGATTCTGCGCAGCCATTGCATCATTAGCAGGGAGATGTAAGAGTCCTCCTTTTTGTACACCCCTCTCACTTTGGGACACTTCATTCAGAGCCATCTCTTCAATCAAATCATAAGCTTCATCTTTAGTCTTCCTATTTATACTGCCTCCAGCTGAGGCAACCAACATCATTTTAGACTGAGTATTTAGCCCTCCAAGGAAAGGAAGCAAGTATGAAGTATTGTCAAACCCATGGACCGGGGTCTTCCTCAACAGGCCTTTAAATCTGTCCCAAGCCTGTCCAAGAGTTTCTTCCATTCCTTGCTTAAATGAAGAGATTTCCAGCTTCCCTTGATGAATCTTGGTCTGCGGAAAAAATCTGGTGACGAACTGTCTTGCCAAAGCATCCTAGTTTCTGAACGTCCCTTCAGCAAATGAGTGCAACCATTCTTTGGCATTTCCTCCCAAAGAAAACAGAAATAGGCTAAGTCTGACCCTCTCATCCGAGACTCCGGCCATCTTAACGATATTGCAGATTTCACCAAAGATAGTCAAGTGTTTGTAGGGATTCTCATTTGACAACCCGTTGAACTGGTTGCTCTGAACTAACTGGATGAGTGCATGGCTCATCACCAAATTTGTTGCATTGTCCGCTGGAATGATTATGCTGTTGAAATTCAAAGGACCCACAGTGTTTGCTGAGTCCCCCAGTGTGCGTCTTGGAGGAGGTTGGTCCGCCATTTCCTCTATACCTTGTGCCTCAAAAGAAGATTCTGGTGAAGATTGCAAGATTATTTCAGGAGAAGGAAAGTTTTCATGTGCAGAATGTATAACTTTCCTCCTTCTCCTGTCTGATAATCCTCGAGAAGAGGTTGCTTATCTTTCCTACTTCTAGTGTGTATCCCTTCCTGCATACACAAGAAAAATACCCCTAAAAGCACTTTTATAGAAAAATAAAATAAAATAAAACAAAATAGAAATATAGACAAATAATTACAAACAAGTCAAATTCAATTAATGCACACTACTTGAAAAAGTTAAACCTCGAGTCCCCGGCAGCGGCGCCAAAAACTTGTTAACGAGATGGCAAGTGTACCATATCGTTTCAAGTAATATAAATGGTATAACCCATTATCGTTCTTCCCATGAGACTCGAAAGGCCTTATCGTTCGCGTGAATCAAAATCGTAAGCCTTGTGAAAGAAAAATTAATAATTGTTGTGGATGCAAGAGCAAAAAATAAACATGCAATGAGGTTGATTCAGTTGACTCGAAAAAAGTATGATGAATGGAGTTGTTGGGGGTTTACAATTTCATATAATCCTCTCTCTTGTATTTACTCCTCTTGTTTAAATTGCTTTATAATTTAATTGTTATGCAAACTTTCTTCGCCTCCCCTTAACCCGATCCCTCGGCGAAAAGAGCCTATTACTAATTACCGGCTTGTTATCCCTAGCCTCCCCTAGTAACTAGCAACACATTACAAACAGAAGCAAAAACAATTGGTCGTCCTACCCCCCTATCCCTATGTGGTATTGCTTAACCAAGGAATTACTCACTAGTTCATGACATTATTGTACGTCCCCGTATCAATAAAGGCAAATAACAATTACCGAATGAGTTAAACGATAAAAGCTTTAAGCACAGATGAGAACCCAACAATTGATAATAAACGCATATGAAAATCATATAATTAAACAAGAGTTTCAATAAAAGAGAGTATCAAAAGATTACATTGTTCCCCCAACAACAAAAGGGTTTAGTTCACCATTGTCATGGTGAACCAAGATGAAAATAATGGAAGAAATGGAAAACAAACCCTAGAAAAGATGAAAAGCAGCCTAAGCATCCAAGAGATCCTCTCCAGAGAGTGAAAAGTAGGTCTGGCCGCCCTCTTCTGTCAAAAGAATGAATAGGAAATCGCAACAGGGCTATTTATAACTGAGGAGCGCAACAGAAAACAGGCTCAAGCCCATCTGACAATCGCGCAACATCACACTTTGCCGCCCGGCGGTTCACCCTAAATCGCGCCACCGCCCGGCGGTTTCCCTTGTGCCGCAAAACCGCCCGGCGTCAAGGGTCTGCCGCCCGGCGTCAAGGGTCTGCCGCCCGGCGTCCTCTGCTGATGTCTTCTCCTCCCGTCGGACCGCCTGGCGTCAGGTGTCTGCTGTCGGGCGGTTCCTAGACTCTTCTTTTCTTCAATTTTCTTCATTTTCCTTGAGTCTAAGACCTTCATTTTCATCCCCAATCTTCACTTTCCTCGGATTTGCTGCAAAACAATGCAAAACAAGCATAATATCGCTAAAAACAGCTTTTGACTCTCAATTGACTCATTTATTGAGTTTTACTTGATTCTAAGCTCATTCTAAGCAGTAAAGGGTGTAATTTAGTCCAAAATGGCATATGAAAATAACGGTTTTTCAACCGTTATCACCACCCCATTTTTTTGAGGTGTATAAGCACATGAAGTTTGATTGAGAATACCATGAGAAACCATAAATTATTTAAAAGAATGGGAAAGATATTCACAACCATTATCATTGCATAAAGTTTGAATAGAAACACCAAACTGATTTTTAATTTCATTATAAAAGGTTTGAAAAATATGAAATAAATCAGAACGGTTGTTCATTAAAAATAGCCAAGTGCATATGCAATAATCATCAATAAAAGTAACGAAATATTGAAAACCAAAATTAAACTTAGCACGACTAGGCCCCTAAATGTCAAAATGGACTAAGGCATAAGGAGAGAAGCATGTTGTGAGACACTGCAAGGAAAGGAACTACAAATATATTTTCCTAATTAACACGACTCACAGACCAAATTAGATAACTTAGATAAGTTAGGAACAAGCTGTTGCAATTTGGAAAGATTGGGATGACCTAACTGAGCATAAAGATGAGATGGAGACTCTATAACTGCACCAACATGTGTAGAGGGGCGAAAATGATAAAGACCATGATACTCACATCCAGTGTCAATCACCTGTCCCAAACTCTGGTCCAATAAACAAACAAAATCTTTGTTAAAACAAATATCACAATCAAAAGAACGAGTTAGATGACTAATGGATAATAAGTTAAAAGGAGACTTAGAGACAAAAAGAACATTATCAATGGATAAAAAAGAAAAAAAATGTTAATAGTCCCAACACCATGAGCTAAAGCTCTAGGTCTATCAACCATTCTAACATAAGGTAAATGATTCGAAAAGGACAAAGAGGAAAACAAAGATTTATTATCAATAATGTGATATGTTGTTCTTTGGTCAAGAACCCAAGAGCTAAGAGAAGAAGATGGAGTCAAACTATCAAAAAATGTACCTATGTGTGCTATTAATGTAGTGCAACTAGAAGGTGGTTGATCCTTATACCATTTGAGAAATTTACTGAAAATAACAAAATCACCGATTATATTGGATGCAGGAGGATCCCTGGGAGGTGATTGTGAGGGAGGAGCAGTATGAACAATAATAATGCATAAGACCTGTCAATTGTGTGGCCTAGCTTACCACAATGGTCACACTTGAGATGTCCTTTTCCCAGTTTGCGAGAATGGTTGCGATCATGCTGTTGAGATGCCAACATAAAAGAAACAATTGTATCATTGATGAGTTTACTATGTATACACAATAGAGTGAAACAAGTAGAAGTCAAAGTGGGAACAACGGGTGAACCCAAAATATAATCACAAATATGAAAATATTCATCAGCAACGCCGTGGAATGCCAATAGCATGAAGAACTTTGACCGTTGTTCAATTTCTTGGGCAAGGGTGGAGGTAGGAGGCAATAATTCATTAAATTCATGAAAAAGAGCATGAATTTTACCCATATAATCAGTCATGGCGTCCTAATGCTGAGGAGCAACAACATTGAGAAGATCATGACAAACATCATAAAGATGTTGAATATCATTGATGTATAATAATTTAACGTGTTCCCAGATTTTAAAATGTGTTTTGTAGGAACGAAAAATTTGTTTTAAAGAGGGGTGAAGGGTACCCTTGAGAACAATGCATAATTGAGCATCAATTTTCAACCAATGGGTAACTGCAACAGAATCAATAGTTGTCACGTTTTGAGTAATATGATCAAGATAACCTTGACTCTTAAGCCAAAGTTTAACGTTTGATGTCCAAGTCGTATAATTAGTTCCATCTAACTTATCAATAGATAAATACACATTGACATAATTAGTATATATGGATAAGTCACATGAACTGGTGACAAAAGCAATCTTAGAAGCCATGAACAAGAAAGAGAGAGTAAAAACATAAAACCTGAAAGAGGCCCAATCAACACAATCAGGCCAGATCTAGAGAGAGGAGAGCGTGATGATTCCATTGAAGGTGGTCGATGTTGGAGACAAGGACACGCGTGCTGTCACGAGCAACTAGAAAATATAACAAAATCAAACTGTGATCGGTGTGTCAAAGTGTGTTTGGACCCCATGGTGGTGATCTTGATGGTGTTGTGGTGAGAAAAATCATGGTCACTGATTGAAACTGATGCTCTATAGTGATGGTGAAAGCGATGACAACGACAACTCTAATGACGTTGGCAGCGGTTGTAATGGGTAGGGGCAACAAACATTTTCCAAAGGACCTTAGGCTCTAGATACCATATTGAATATACTGAAAATGTATGAGATTAATCTCCCTTGTGTTGAATAGACACATAGGGTCCTCTATTTATAATAGAAGAAATATAGGATACGCCCAAAATACAAATAAGAAATAATAACAAACTAACTAAAGATTAAAGATAAAGATAATATATCTAACAACTTTCTAGTGCAAGTTCCTCACAAAAGTAGTTTTGGCAAGACCATCTTTGTTAGTTATAGAATCAATAATAGGTAAAGGCAAAAAATCTCAGGAAGTTAGAGGATTAAAGTTATAAACTACCTTAAAGGGAGACATTTAAGTAGTAGAACAAGCTATCCTATTATAAGAAAACTCCACATGGGTAACCAATCATCACAAGTTCCCAAATTCTTATTTGAAAATCATTTAAGGAGTTGAGAAAGAGTTCTATTTACCACTTGATTTTTCAATCCGATTGAGGATGACAAGTTGTAGAGAAAAGAAACCTTCTACCTAACATATCCCATTACACTTTCCAAAAATGGCTAACAAATTTCACATCTATATCTGACACAATGCTCCTTGGAAAGCCATGTATTTTTACCATTTCTGTGAAAAACAAGTCAGTGACATGATTGACCTCATCACTCTTGTGACAAGGAATGAAGTGAACAATCTTCGAGAACCTGGAAACCATAACAAAAATAGAATATGTTCCTCCTTTGAACCTTATGGTGATGTTGTTGATGGTCAGATAGTCAATGCACATATTCCATTATTCATCCTTCTTAGGAACAAGGATGACCAGCATAGCACATAGGCTCAAGCTCTCCCCTACCCATCCTTTCATGATTTATTCTATTTGCTTTTGTATTTCTTTAGTGTCTTTTGGATTGCTTCTATAGGATTGCTTATTAGGTTGGGATGCTCCCAGAATGAGATCCATGTATTATGTTTAATACCTTTTTTAGGAGGGAAACTGTAAGGAATGTCTTTAGGGAAGACATCCTCATACTCCTTGAGATGTTGCTCTATACCTAGAGACAAGAAAACTTGCATAGAATACAAAGAAATATTGTTAGACATAAGCAAATATATGGGTTATTCTGTCACCAATGCTTTTTTTTACCTCTTTATTTTTCAAGAAAAGGCTTTTACCATTCCTTGGTTTTTTAGCTTTATTCACGTTTTTCTTGTCTTTTTCTTGGTTTTTCATTCTCACTCTTGTTTTCTCTTTTTATTCTTTTCTCTCTTACTCCCTCTTCATCCCCATCTTGATTTGGTCTTGACAAACCTCTTTATGTGACAAAGGTTTTAGGGACATCCTTTGCCTAATGGATACTCGTCTAATAAGTGTATTCGACATTCAGCTTATTGAGTTAACTTTGACTCATCTAGAATAGATATTCCTCTAATGCATTATGTGCTAATGTTGACTTATCTAACATCTCATGTTGACTCGTCCAACATATGCTCGTCTAATCTCTTTGTGTGTTAACGTTGACTCGTCTAACATCATGTTGACTCATTTAATGCTTATCTTCTTTGCTCGGCTACTCCTTTGTAGAAATCCACTACTTTGCGACTTTAGGTTGAGTCGTCTGATCAATGTAGTCATCTAAATTTTGCTCTAACACTATTTTAGTCATATAGTCCTTGTAATTTGACTTGTTGCCTTGAGTTGTATAACTCATTCAATTCACATAAGATGAATGGTACTTGTGTAGAACCTGAGTCGTCTGATGGCTTGGTTTTTTTATCCAACCTTCCACTCATCTACCTAGTGGTTTCATTTGAGTTCGTCTAAGTCTTTCCCTTTTCATATGTATGCTTCCTTCTTTAAGCATAAACATGTTATGTGTGGCAGTGTGCTTGGCTTAAACTCAATGAACACACATTAACTAAACAAAACATATGCATATATACATTCACATTCATGAGTAATTATTGAACACATTCTTCGTTCGCCTAATGGTCATGTTCATGTATTTATTGAAGTTTATCATTTGATTAACCATTTATATGTTTAGAGCTTTATCTTAGGATATTGTTTTAATCATTCTAAGCTTATCTAGAACATTATATTTACTTATCTTTGTTTGTTTCATCATACATTTTGTTATCATTAAAAATTATTCAATCTCAGATTCCTCTTATCTCTGTTTGTTTCATTATACGTTTTATTGATGAAGCTTATAGATTGATACTACTGCAAAAGTCTTGTGACAATAAAAGGGTAATGTGACACAACATTTTCCACATCACAAAAAAATTTAATGTCATTAGACATTAAGGATTGAATCCATACATTTTTTAAATATGAGGACATAACAAAATCAAATTTTGAAATAGGAACTTAAACCAAAGTCACATTATAGTTTAAGAACTAAAAATATATTTAATCCATTTTTTTTATTGTATTGCACTTTAAAATACTTATCTCAATTCCAAAATAGGCTTACCACGATATTAAAAAGACTAAAGTTACATAACTCATTTGTATCATTATTAAGCATATTAATGAATGATATAAAGGTTCTTTATATTGCAACTCTTTTTACTAATATTCTTTTTCAAGATAACATAAAATAAATCATGCTTTAATATTTCCCTCCAATTTTACTTCCTCAATTGATCAAGTTAATAGACAAAAATTGTTCCTTTGCACATTTACCTTTGTTCATTTTTCATTTGCATGGCTTGTTAATTCTCTCTTTTGTAAGACCAACTATATAAAAAATGGTAATTATGAAACCTATTGATAACGCTGTCGTTGACGCGATCAAATTAATACTACTAAACTATAGCAACTTCGGTATTGCTAAGATAGTAACCAACAAAATAGAAAGGGTAAATTCAAACCTAAGTCGTCTCTTACGAACACGGAATTGATTCTTAACAAATTAATTCTTATAAAAGCTATACAAAAGGGGTTAGTAAAATAATGAAGAAGATAAAGATAAAGAAAAGATTAAAGAACAAAGTAACAAAAGATAGAAAGAAAGAAATTTATAAAGAGATTTAAAAAGATAAAAACAAATATAAAGAAAATAGGTTGATTTCACTGCTTTTCAAAATATGATTCATCATTGGTTATCTAAAGATTATTGTTCAATTAACTATTGTCTTAGATTTTCAAATTAATCCATGTAAATTCTCAATTAATTTGTTGGCGTTCTCACTTTTAACCAAAGTACATTCTCAATTAAAAGCAAGAACTTTGTAGATTAGTCATAGTAAATTTAACCAAAGTACATTCTCAATTAAATATTACTATGCCTAATCATGTCTATTCTTTTACCTCTTATATCAAGTAAAAAGCTAGTTAACCAAAGTACATTCTTGATTAGTTATTGTTAATGTTTTTACCATTAATCAAAGTACATTCTTAATTATTGGCAAAAACCTATTCAATCATATGAAAGCTTCTAACTTTAATCAAATTAAATTCTCAGTTAAAATTAAAAATCCTTGGACTCATATGATTGATATATTATGTAGATTTCACACCATGCTAAATTGCTATAGTGTGAAGATCATTACTTTTACTTGATTAAGAAGCAAAAGATATAGATAAAATTAAATCACAACAAGAATCAAAAGAACAAACAAATTTGTTCATCTAACCTTAGAATCCAATTAAGAAATTACAGCACAATCAACCCAGAGGCTTAACAATCCATGGAATGATGAAATAACATGAAAATAGAAGAAAAAAGGATGGAGAACGTGAGAAAAGAGAGGGAGGACGAAATTTGAACCCCCTAAAGGGTTCCTCAGCTCCTCTAATGTGTTTCTCTAAGTCTCTTTATATAGAAATTGGATTGAGCTTTGTTTCAGGCTTTTCTATTGTTGTAAACTTCTTTATGATAAAATAATCTCCTCCAATTATCTTCTAAATAATTCAATATCTTCAAAATATATTTGATTGCTGTGGAGATCTAAAAATATTTGAGAAAATATATGCTAGATTAAAAAAGATGTGGTAAATATTATCTTTTGATATTTATTGATATAATTAAATAATGTAATTATTTAACAATATCAAATAAAATATCTTAAGACATGTTTTTTATCTCATGCTAAATAAACCCAATTATAACAATCCTAATTAAAATGTTCTATTAAAGTATAAAAACCAATTAAAATGTCAATATTATAGGCTACATGAGAACATAAGTATGCATTCATCACCTATAATATACATCAATCATGTATTGTAGAAGGAAAAAAATAACAAATGAAAAAAAAAAAGACTTCGGAAAGAATTTCTGTCGAAGGTCTTTATGTAACTTTTGTTTTTTTATTAATGACACGTTTAAATAAATCTTTTAGAAGAAAAAATAAAACACACTTTTGTACAAGTTAAACTTAATAAATCTATAAACTAAAGTGTAAAAGTTTGCTTCATGCGTAAGTAAATATAGTATCTTTTCCTTAACCACATCACAAGTTTGTTTTAATACAATGAAGGAGAATCTTTATATCTCGTATATATTCATGTTCGACATGTTCAAAGTTCACAAAGTTCAAAACACTATGAAGTTTTGTCTGTGTTCCTCAATTCCAACTAGCATTTTCTCCTCAAGAACATGGAATCACTTTTGTTTGAGATATGATTTTAGAAATTTAGAAATTTCAAATGAAATTAATGAGGTCTAATGTATGATATCTATTTAAATGAATTTGAAGAATAAAAATGAAAATACATGTAAAAAACGTGACTTTCTTTATATAAGTTATTCTGAATATTTTATAAGGATTGATAACTGATAACACTACAAGAATGATACCTGATAACATCCGCAAAATAGTCAGCTAGTATAAGGACGGTATTAGCTTCCACCAAATCACACAAAGTCAACAATAAAAACATGTAAAAAAATCTATGTCCGCGCTAGCCGTTATAAAGGGGAGGCTGTGAGAGAAAATATTAAAAAAAAACAAATAATTTATTTTATTCTAACAACTGTGGCCGAGTTTTCACTTTCCCAAATTTTCAGCTTCCCTCGTGAAGAAATTGATTGAGCCCTAAATACACTGTAAGGTTTAGGGAATTCCTCCCTTTTTCTGGAATTCCAGTGCTCATTGAAAATAACCTCGACGAAAGGGAAAAAATTCTTTTAATAATCTTTTTTAACAGAAATACGTGATCGTTTGTGATTGATTCGTTTTAAATATTTTTTTAAATATAAATTTAAATAAACCAATAAAATGATGACATATATTATCAAATTTAACAACTTTTTAAAAGCATGAAACTTCTATGTATGTTATCCGTTTATACTCAAATTATTTTTAATTTCTACACAATTTTAACACTTTTCATATATTATAATTCAATAGGAAACATAGTAGCAACATGTGTGGGATAAGGAATGAAATAGTTTTGCAGAATCTATAGCAACAACAAGGATTGAATGTTGGAAGATGTTATTGGAGAGAGGAGAGGTAGAGTTTATGGTAGTGGGATCTGGCTTCGAACATTCAACATGGTGTGTCATCCCTCACTCAACCTTTTAACATAATCCCGCGTAATTCTTCCATCACAGAAACAGGTGCATGAGGCAGAGAGATTTCAGGAAGAAGTAAGACAATCCACTCTCAGAGTTATTCTATTAGATCATACGAGCAACTGCGGTTGATGAAAATCTGTTGCAACATCTGAGGGCTTGACTGAAACAAATAAGAAATACATTATAATGGAAGAAGAAATGAATTTGATCAGCGATAATTAATCTTAGTGTCAGTCACTTGCATTCACATTATGATCCCTTATTGGATTATCATCCCCTCCCTTGTGTACTTTGGCAATCTTTAAATAGATGCAAATTGGGTCTTGGGCCAATTATAAATAATAAAAACTGACAATAAAATATCAACTTACCTAAAAATAAAATCTGCATATTCTATCATAAAATAATATTTTACCTAATAAACCCAAAATCATAACTACTCATTCCTTTTTTATCTCTATCAAATCAAACCAAATATTATTATACCCAAAACTAATAAAATAATAAATCTCTAAAATTTAAGTTTATCCTAATACCTTCAACATGCCTTAATGAGATAAACCACGTTATATATGCTTTCATTTCCATTCTTAATGGTTCAGTATGGTCACAATTTGAAGTGTTTATTGTTGTTGAATTGTTGCTAATGTTAAAGTTCAGTATGATCACAATTTGATGTACTAATTGTTGTTGGATTGTAGCTGCAGTATAAGTGTTTTTAATTTAATCAAATACTTGGAAGTATATTTATTGTTGTATTGAATTTCAGTATTTGACTTATGTTACACCTTTGTCCTCCTTCAATTTTTTTATAGCCTTTTCTTCAACTTGCGTTGCTCAATTATAGAGTGTACACTGTTTTTATGCTTTATATATTTATGTCTTACATCTTGACTTTTCAATTTTCAGGGGACTTTTTTGCAGCGTTGCATTGTTATGACTTCAACTTCTTCTATTTCAGTTTCAATTTTAATTAATAGGCTCATTTGTATGGTCAACATTATAATCATATTATTATTTGTAATACTTTGATGAGTTATCTACAACTACATATCTTTTATAAACCTGTCTATGGTTGTAATTTGATACATGACTTAAGTAAGGATGAATGTAGTTTAATTTTTATTGTAATTGAAACGAATGAGCATGAATAGCAAATGTTAGTAATTTGGATCAATCTAAGTACACTTTAATTTTTTTTTTTCTAAAAGGAACTGAGAATTGCTCTTTTTATGAAAGAGTTTATTACTTATTGTACTATATAATATACTGGAGTTAACAAGTATTAATGGGTCAAATTGTCTTAAGCTTTACAAATATATAATATTAATTATTAATTATTGGACTTGATTGTCCAAAAATATATTACACTAATGATTAATCAATGAATTTGACTGTCACAAACCTTATAAATATACAATTGATTTTGATGTCCAGGTAAAGACATTATTTTCTATCCTGGTAAAATAGTGACCTCTATCTGACTTGGGGGTCGGAGTGTTTTTTTGCAGGTCAACAACCATCGAAGTGGATTGCGTTCTAGAAGAGGATTGGACGATCGAAGCATAAAGCAAAGCAAGGAAGGGCGACCGACCCTCAGACCAATTCAACCGAAACATTTTGGCGCTCACCGTGGGGCCGACCGGCATCCTTATGAAACCATAAGGAACCAGATGCGCGCTCAGTCTCGATATCACTACTTCGGATCAATACTAGGTTTTGCAACATGAGCAAAAAATTTCATAATAATTTATAAAAATAAAATATTAAATATTTTGTTTAACTCATATTTTTGTAAGTAAAAATATCCTGCACAGGAAGGTTTAGTCTTACGTTGTTCTAATGACTTTTCATTATAATTTATAAATTATAATTATAATATATTGAAGCGTTTACTTTATTTTGTTTAACTCATATTTTTGTGAGTAAAAATATTATCGGTTCAGTCCTACATTCAACCTTGTCAGGTTCTATTCGCTTTTAATTATAAATTATAAATTATAAAATATTAAAGCGTTTAATTTAATTTGTTTAACGCACATTTTTACGAACAAAAATATCATGCACAGGAAGGTTAGTCCTATGGTCAACCTTGTCAGGTTCTATTGGCTTTTAATTATAAATTATAAAATATTAAAGCTTTTACTTTATTTTGTTTAATGCAGGTTTCTCTTAGCTTTGTTTAATGCAGGTTTCTCTTAGCTAAAATATCATGCACAAGAATATTCAGTCCTACGTTAATTATAATTTATAAATTATAATTTATTGAAGTGTTTACTTTATTTTGTTTAACTCATATTTCTATGAGTAAAAATATCATGGGTTCAGGTTCTATTTGCTTTTAATTATAAATTATATAATATTAAAGCGTTTACTTTATTTTGTTTAACGCACATTTTTACGAGCAAAAATATCATGCACAACAAGGTTCAGTCCTACGGTCAACCTTGTCAGGTTCTATTCGCTTTTAATTATAAATTATAAAATATTAAAGTATTTCCTTTATTTTTTTAACACATGTTTTTGTGAGCAAAAATATCATGCACATAAAGGTTCAGTTTTACCTTCAATCTTGTCAAGTTCTATTAGCTTTTAATTATAAATTATAAATTATAAAATATTAAAGCTTTTACTTTATTTGGTTTAATGCATATTTTTGTGAGCCAAAATATCATCCCAGAAGGTTCAGTCTTCTGTTCAACCTTGTCAGGTTCTATTCGCTTTTAATTATAAATTATAAAATATTAAAGTGTTTACTTTATTTTATTTAACGCATATTTTTGTGGGCAAATATATCATGCATAGGAAAGTTCAGTCCTACGGTCAACTTTGTCAGACTCTATTGGCTTTTATTTATAAATTGTAAATTATAAAATATTTAAGCGTTTACTTTATTTGGTTTATAATAATGAAAAGCCATTAGAAGGTTGAGCGTATCTATGAACCTTCTTGCATATGACTTTTTTTACTCACAAAAATATGTGTTAAGTAAACGTTTTGATATTTTTTAATTTATAGATTATATAATATATTTAAGCATTTACTTTATTTTGTTTAACTCATATTTATGTGAGTAAAAATATCTTGCACAGGAAGGTTCAGTCCTACGTTCAAACTTGTCAGGTTCCGGTGACTTCTCATTATAATTTATAAATCATAATATATTGATGCGTTTACTTTATTTTGTTTAACTCATACTTTTGTGAGTGAAAATATCCTGCATAGGAAGGTTCACTCCTACGTTTAACCTTGTCAAGTTACATTTTTCATTATAATTTATAAATTATAATATACTGAAGCATTTACTTTGTTTTGTTTAACTCATATTTTTCTGAATAAAAATATTCTCCACAGGAATGTTCAGTCCTATGTTCAACGTTATCAGATTCTAATGGCTTTTTATTATAATTTATAAATTATAATATATTGAAGCATTTAATTTATTTTATTTAACTCATATTTTTGTGAGTAAAAGTATGTCGTCAGGAAGGTTCAGTTCTATGTTCAACCTTGTCAGGTTCCAATGGTTTTTTATTATAATTTTATTGAAGCATTTACTTCATGTTGTTTAACTCATATTTTTGTGAGTAAAAATATCCTGCACACAAGATTCAGCGTTCAACCTTATCAGGTTTTAGTTACTTTTCATTATAATTTGTAAATTATAATATATTGAAGCGTTTAGTTCATTTTTAACTCATATTTTTGTGTGTAAAAATATCCTTCACAGGAAAGTTCAGTCCTATGTTCAACCTTGTCAGGTTCCAATGACTTTTCATTATAATTTATAAATTATAATATACTGTAGCGTTTACTTCATTTTGTTTAACTCAAATTTTTGTGATTAAAAATATCTTGCATAGGAAGGTTCAAATCTACGTTCAACCTGGGCAGGTTTCAATGACTTTTTATTTATAAATTATAATATATTGAAGCGTTTACTTCATTTTGTTTAACTCATATTTTTGTGAGTAATAATATCTCGCCAGGAAGGTTCAGTCTTCCTGCTCGGTCAATTAGACCACCTACATTCAACCTTGTCAGGTTTCAATGACTTGGCTCTCGTGCGAGCATCAACTGGGCACCTCTACTCTCGTTCAACGTATCCCGAGCAGTGCCTATTTATATTACCATAGTGAATGTCCTCATCTATTTTGCAGGTCACAAGGTAGTAAGCACATACAGCTCTTCCGTGACACATCCTAATACGGATTCCTCATTTTTGGCCTCCAAACATTCAACCGAGAACCGAGGACCAATGACCAACCGGACTCGCCTGCTCGACCATCCGACTTCATAACCTAAATTGTTTTGATATTAATTTGATTGGCTACATTTTTTAGAACCTTCAAATTCGAATTGTTATTTTCTCTTTAGTGCAGGTGACAAGACCCTGCGCACAAACCACTCAACGAAGCTCCTTGGTGATTCTATAAAACAAATCCACCTCGACCACAAATAGACGAAAAGCTCCTCGGTGATTCTATAAAATGAATCTACCTCGACCTTGAACGGACGGAAAACTCCTCAGTGATTCTATAAAATGAATCTACCTCGACCACGAACGAATGAAAAGCTCATCGACGATTCTATAAAATGAATCTACCTCGACCTAAGGACGAACGAAAAGCTCCTTGGTGATTCTATAAAATGAATCTACCTCGACCTAGGGCTGAAGGAGTTTCAACGGCGAAATCCTAGAGTTCACCGCTTGGTGCAAAAAGGAATGAAGACTTAAATAGACTCCCTAAATACAACGTAAGTGACCTCTCTTAAACTCATAAGCATCCCTGCGCACCTCTTTAAATAAAGAGTTTGCTTTGGCTTGAGGAGCTTATGTACTATATGAAATATACCAATCAGAATTAGTAGGTGTTAATGGGTCAGATTGCCTTACACTTTACAAATATACGATATTAATTACTAATTATTGGGTTTGATTGCCTAAAAATATATTCCACTAATGGTTGATCAATGGACTTGGCTGCCACAAGCCCTATAAATATACAATTGATGTCCAGTTAAAGACATCCTTTTCTATCCTGGTAAAATAGTGACCTCTTTATGAAACATATTTGATTTGAGCGATAGAGTGTTTTTTGCAGGTCAACAACCCATCGGAGTGGATTGCGTTTTTAAAGAGAATTGAATGATCGAAACATAAAGCAAAAATAGGAAGGACAACCAACCCTGAGACCAATTCAACCGAAACACATTATTGATTTGTTTTTGTACATATTCTAACAATTGATTATATTATATTATTTTTGCTATGTGGATTTTGCATTTGATGTTAACAAGGGAATTTTGAATTAAAATCAAACATAAGGTGTTGATTATGACTAGAGGTCGACTAGCTAACACTCTTTTAAAATATTAGTGTTCATTATCCCATGCCTCATTTAAATATTTAAAATATTTCTTGTACTTAGCATTGGATAATCCATGCTACATTCAAGTATTTAAAAAATTAATTGTTATTAACTTTTACTAGCCCATATTGTCATTAATATTTTATCATTTTTTACCGTTGACTTACTCACTTGTGTTTAAAATTTTAAATTATTATATCATGTTAGCGTCAGTTAGTCGGCACTACATTTATAATTTTCTTTTATTCATTTACATAATTGGTTGATGATGCATAGCACCCAAACTAACATCTAATGGAAGAAGCATGTAAAGGTTATATTTTTGAACAACGTATCTAAAGGCTAGCATTTGTTGGACACGATCTTAAAGGCTAGCTTTGGGCTTCTTTCTATGGAAAGCCTTTCCGACACGACTATTTCTCCTTCCACCTCTAACCATTTTATCTTCTACCTTCAATTTTTTTTTTTTTTTTAAACTTTCAAAACTATCTTTTGCAATTCAAAAAATCCTACACCATATTTTCTGTGTTTCAATGGATTTCGAAATTTGTTGAAAGATTTTTCCTTATCCATTGAATAATTTTTTTTTTAATAAATTTTAAAATTTGTTGAAATTTGTTTTTATCGAGTTTCAAATGAAGAATTTTAAAAGACTTCAACAAAATTTAAAATCTTTAAAACATTTGAAAAATCTTTTAACTGATTCCAAAATTTGTTAAAAAAAATATAATCTTTTGAAGTTATTTTTGGAAATTGAAAGTGGGGGATGAAATATTTGGAAATATAGATAAACACTCTTCCAAGACCAATGCAAAGTTTGAAGTGACGTCGTTTTTTTGCCTTTAACGTTATTTTTGGTTGCCGTTATTTCTTGAAGATCTTGTAGTGTGTAGTTCATATTAATGTTATGATTCTAATAGAATATGAAAAAGTGTAAAATGAAAATGTTGATTTTTTTTCAAAATAAAATGTCTTTAAATGTTATATTTAAGTTGATAAATCGCAACATGTTATTGCTATAATATTGGAAATTAATAGCAAAACTCTATTGAACAATATGTTGATTACAAAGTCAAAGATTTCATTAATAAACCTCAAAACCTCAAGCTTTAATTAATAATTTGCTATGAAAGTATTTGGGCAATTAATTATTCGTTCAAAACTTTTACCTATTCTTAATGCATATATATATATATATATATATATATATATATATATATATATATATATATATATATATATATACACACACGCTTTTTCCGTGGGCTTAAGGCAACTGTTTAAGTTGTTTTATGCCTTCAATCCCAAATTTATATGATATAAAATACAATTAATTATAATTAAATTACTTTTACCAATGTCTTTATGAATTTAATAATGACGTCACTAAAATTTTAACAGTAATACGTAATGTGTGACAAAGGCCTAATTATGTTATTTTGCATGTGTTCGGAGAATATTTTCACATTGCAAATAAAATAAAATTAATAAAGTAAAGGAAGAATGAAGAATCATCTCACAATTTAATGTTAATTGTCTTATTCTAAAAGATAATCTATTCATTAATTTAATTTTAAAATTTTTTATTATATTTCTGGATATTTTCATTTTGATAAAATAAATTTATAAAACTATTATATTTATTCAAATAATTTGTTAGGAATGTTACTGAACCAGCACATCAACAAAAGCATGCAGGTAAGTTTAGTAGAACAAGTATTTGATCTTTTACCTGATAAAAAAAGACACTGATTAGTTAAACATAAACTCACGTTAAATGCATCCTGAAAACATTAACTCAAATTCATATACCATGATTAAGAATAAACAATAGAAAGAATGAAGAAGAATAAAACGCATTCTTCTTATCAAATCACATTAGCTGTCCCATTTTGGACAGCATTAATTACTGCCAAAACTATAACAGTTTAATAAGAAAAGGTGTTGTAAACAAAAAACACAAACAAAGGAAGATTGTGAGATGGTATGTGCTATAATTAATTTAACAGTTTCTATTATGGATAAAGTTTGAACTTTTAATATATAGATCTATTCCAGTTCATAATAAATAGTAATTATATGAAAAAAAAAACATATTTTAATTATATTAAAAAAATAGAGAAATTGTATTTTTTTTTGTCATCGTTTTTATTATTCTTGTACAGTGAATTGTTAATAAATTCATGTAAAAAAATGAGATTACAATGAGATAAATTTATTTATTATAAAGTATAACTATAAAAATAGACAGTTTAAACTGAGAATAAAATTATAAAACCAGGTTTAAGCTCGATGCAATGTATTTTATTTTGATCTTAAAAGAAAAAGCTATGATGAGATGAACTTTCCGTCTTTACTTTTGTTGCAAAAGCCAGATGTATTGTTTTAATATTCCTTAGGTGCTTTCATATTCACGTTGTGTTTAATCTGCACAAACAACCAACCAAATAAGTGAAAAGAAAGAGAACGAAAGAAAAAAATGGTGTGGCTGACGATTCATCCACTTAGTTTTGGCATGTCACCACCACTCTTTCTTTTTATATTCTGCATGATATGGCTCAATAGTTTTTTCCTCAACTTAATTTGATGAAGAATTAATTGAAGACGTGGTTTTCTTATGAGATATCATCTAGATTTGATCCAACAAACTTAAGAACTTCATTATTAACTACAAGTGGCTCTCCCGAATAAATTCATTTTTGAATTGAGTATTGTTAGGCTAGGTGTCAAACTTAGGTTACTAAGACAAGAGCATCTCTTATAAGTTTTCTCTAATCACCTTTTACTTGAGTTGGGTCAACCTCTTTTAAGAGTCCTAGCCTGAGACTTTCAAATAGATTGGTAATTACGGAAGCTTGAAGGTGGTGAGAATATTGTGTACATATAATAGGTTTGATATGGTGAGATATGGTGACTCCTCCTTCAAGCAAGAAGAAAGACTATGATGATGTTTAGTATGCTCTCAAGAGAGATTGGACCAACTCAAGATGAAGGGTGTCTAGAGAAAAACTAAAAGGGTGCTCTAGTCTCGGTGACTTAAGCTAAATACTATAACACAATTTTGACATACTTAATTCAAAGGTGAATTTACATGAGAGAGACACCTCTATTTATAAGCTTAGATAACTCGAAAGATGTCTTCGAATTATAGAAACACAATCTTAATATTATAACTTGAAGACCAAAAAAAGATCTTTTCCATCAGAAGGATGGCACATGGCCACCACTAAGAGAAATCTCCTCTATTACCTCTAGACTCAAAACTTATACTACAACTCGATGTCCAAATACAAGATTTAGAAAAAACTCTAAACTATTTGACTTATTATACAAAACCTAAAATAAACTTAATATATTAAGATATCATCGATGAATTATGATAATCAAAACTTAGATCCACTTTCTACGTATGACGCTAATTCTTCTTCTTGAATGTGTTCGACTCTAACTTAGGGATATGTCATCATTCTCACTCCTCAATGCTTCTATTTACCAAACATGTTGGCCGTGCTTTAAATTCTACATTAAAAAACACACCATCATGCCATCACAGTCACTCACCACATCATCCACCATTATCGGAATTCCACCACCATCACCACGAAACCTACACCACTCTTCTACGTACCATCACAAGGTAAAGCACAAACAAACAAAACCGGTCCCTCCCTGTTGCCAACTAATTCTGCACATTCTTTTTACTAGTGAATGCAACAGTAAAATCACTATCAAACACCACCAAAGATGACACATGTTCACACCTACCTCCATAAAATCAATGGTAAAGCTTTTCCATTTAAGAATATTAATGACCAATGTGCATGGCTTTTTGGGTGGTAATAACTTAATTATCTTGCACTGTCTCATTTATATTCAGTGAATCAACTTTAAATGACACATTACAAGACATGTCGATAATCTTAATAATGCTATGCAGAAATATAATAAATAATAGTAAAAGTGTAATAATAATAATAATGTCTTTGTAGTGAAGGTTAGTTATGTGAAATATGGTCTATTCTTTCTCATTGCCATATATAATGGTTTAGGGATTTTCATTCCGAAATTCATTGGAGCAGATCTTAGAATGAAGTAACTGTAGTGACGAGTCGTTTCAATTGACCTTTTTGTCCCCGTTCACCGAAAGCAAAAATTTCTGGAGAATCTGCTACAAAGTTTCCGATTCCCACACGGAACTACCTCGCTGTTAAACAACAACACGGAAGCGTGGTTATTAATTAATCTGTTAGAAAGAAACAAGACATTATTAAAAAGGTGTAAGAGAAGCCTCTTTCTCTCTCTTCGTTGTATTAGCATATGCTGCTACGCTTAGCCTACTCGTCACCATAATTTGTAGTCGCTGGTGATTGTCGTTTCAGCTTTTCTCTAGATCGCAATTGGGGTTGACAAACGAGTGCGTCACGTCACCATCGAATTCAGAAACCACCCGGGTGGGGAATTTTGTGTATTTTCCCATTGGCTGTCTTTTGTTGTCTACAAAATTTGATTTTCAGTGCGTCCCCACTGCAACGCCAGCATCCTTATTTTCTCTTTCTTCGTCTAATGTGTTGTTGAAATAAACCTCTTTCTCTTTGTTTTCACGTCCATTTGGTTCTCCACATTCGCTGTATTCTGAGATGCCCCTTCTCTTCTATTCGGCTAGTGGTTCTTCTCAATCCGTTTCTTCTTCATTAACGCACTCTTTTCAATAATGGGTGTCTCACGATATTTCCATGACGTTCTAGGATTGTCCGTGTTGGAACTTACGACAATCTGCGTGAACCTGACTTTTGTTCTTTTGTTTCTCTTTGTTGTCTCGGTGAGGCGTGCTATTGTGTACCAGGGTGGATTGCGATTTGGTAAGAATGGGAACAGCGGCAATGCCAGCCCAATCTGTAGTGTCATTGATGAAGAAACGCGTGGTGTTAGAATCACTTTGGTGTTCAAGTTGTCAGTGGTGTCTTGTTTCTATATTTTGTTTGTGCATGTTTTGGCCTTGGGGTTCGAAGGGTGTGCTTTAGTTTGGGGTGAGGCCGACGTGGATTTGTCTATTCTCTCTGTGCCTGCTGCACAGGGTTTAGCTTGGTTTGTGTGGAGCTTCTCGGTCTTGCATTGCAAGTTCAAGGTGTCAGAGAGGTTTCCAGTTTTGTTGAGAGTTTGGTGGTTTTTGTCCTTTGTTATTTGCTTGTGTACTTTGTATGTTGATGGGAGAGGGTTTTGGGAGGATGGTTCTCAATATCTATGTTCTCGTGCTGTCTCAAATGTTGCTGTCACTCCACCTCTTGCATTTTTGTTTGTGGTTGCAGTCAGGGGTGACACTGGTATAAGAGTTTGTCGGAACTCTGATCTTCAAGAGCCATTGCTTGTTGAGGAGGAACCCGGGTGTCTCAGGGTTACTCCTTATAGAGATGCTGGAATTTTTAGTTTGGTCACTCTTTCTTGGCTGAATCCACTTCTTTCAATTGGTGCTAAGAGACCGCTTGAGCTTAAGGACATTCCACTTGTTGCACCAAGAGACAGAGCCAAGACTTGTTATAAGATTCTGAATTCTAATTGGGAGAGATTGAAGGCTGAAAATGACAATCCCTCTAAGCAGCCTTCTTTGGCTTGGGCGATTCTCAAGTCATTCTGGAAAGAGGCAGCTTTGAATGCTATCTTTGCTGGTTTGAATACTTTGGTGTCATATGTAGGTCCGTACATGATAAGTTACTTTGTGGATTACTTGGGTGGCAAGGAGACCTTCCCCAATGAGGGATATACCCTTGCTGGTATATTTTTTGTGGCGAAGCTTGTGGAGACTGTGACAACTAGGCAGTGGTATCTAGGAGTGGATATCTTGGGCATGCATGTTAGATCAGCCCTAACTGCTATGGTATATAGAAAGGGACTCAGACTCTCAAGCTCTGCCAAGCAAAGTCACACAAGTGGGGAGATTGTCAACTACATGGCTGTTGATGTTCAGAGGGTCGGGGACTTCTCTTGGTACCTTCATGATATGTGGATGCTTCCTCTGCAGATTGTTCTTGCCCTTTTTATTCTGTATAAGAATGTCGGAATTGCTTCTATCGCAACATTGATTGCCACAATCGTTTCCATTGTTGTCACGGTTCCTGTGGCTAGGATACAAGAAGATTATCAGGACAAATTGATGGCTGCAAAGGATGAAAGGATGAGAAAGACATCAGAGTGTCTTAGGAATATGAGGATTCTCAAGCTCCAAGCTTGGGAGGACAGATACCGATTGAAGTTGGAGGAAATGCGTGGAGTAGAGTACAAGTGGCTAAGGAAAGCACTTTACTCTCAGGCTTTCATAACTTTCGTATTCTGGAGCTCCCCTATATTTGTTTCAGCTGTCACTTTTGCTACTTGCATATTGTTGGGGGGCCAGTTGACTGCAGGTGGCGTTCTCTCTGCTCTAGCTACTTTCAGAATTCTCCAAGAACCTCTGAGGAATTTTCCTGACTTGGTGTCAACCATGGCTCAGACCAAAGTTTCTATTGATCGCATATCTACTTTCCTTCAGGATGAAGAATTGCAGGAAGATGCGACTATCATCATGCCGCGTGGCCTTTCTAACTTGGCCGTAGAAATCAGGGATGGTGTCTTCTGCTGGGACTCTTCTTTGCCTAGGCCTACTCTATCAGAAATACGTATGAAAGTGGAAAAGGGGATGAGCGTGGCTGTTTGTGGCATGGTCGGTTCTGGGAAGTCAAGTTTTCTTTCTTGCATTCTTGGAGAGATTCCCAAGCTGTCTGGTGAAGTACGTTATTCCTAAGGATAGAATAATATTTTAAATCTTTATTTATATTTATGCATCGCTATTTGTCTATTTGAAATACTCTTGCTGTTTATGTCCGTTTTACCTGATGAATTGGATGATCCTGCAGGTAAAAGTGTGTGGTTCTGTTGCATACGTCCCCCAATCTGCTTGGATTCAATCAGGAAATATAGAAGAAAATATCCTGTTTGGCTCCCCAATGGATAAAGCAAAGTACAAGAATGTTCTTCATGCTTGTTCACTGAAAAAGGATCTAGAGCTTTTCTCACATGGAGACCAGACAATCATTGGTGACAGAGGTATAAATTTGAGCGGTGGCCAGAAGCAGCGCGTTCAGCTTGCACGAGCACTCTACCAAGATGCTGATATTTACCTCCTTGATGATCCCTTCAGTGCAGTTGATGCCCACACTGGATCGGAATTATTTAGGGTTAGTTTTCTTAAGTTTGGAGTTAATGATGCTGTTTAAATGATTTTTTGGGCAGACAGTTTAAATGTATTTGATTTTGCTTAATCTATTTGTCGTGTAACTGCAGGAGTATGTATTGACAGCACTAGCAAATAAGACAGTTATTTTTGTGACTCATCAAGTTGAATTTCTCCCTTCTGCTGATATGATACTGGTATGGCCGTATTTGTCTGTCTTGCACATTCATGCATTTATTCAGTAAAAGACCTGGATGATGTTTATATTTTATTTCAGGTGTTTTTGTTTTTAATCATTTTAAAAGTACATTTTAACTTTGCTCTCTATTGTTTCCCCTGATGGATTTTTTTCTCCCCCCATATCCTGGTTGGCTCTTAATTTTTTTCTTTTTATATTACAATCTGGTATTTCATAATACCTTCACTGTTTTGAATTATGTTTCTTATTTCCTTTACTATATTCAATATTCTGAAAAAAAAAAAATCAGAACTTGACAAGTATACACTGCCAAATCTTTACTACTTCAGACATGTCAAGGAAAGATATGTAAAACAACAGCAGTCAGTTTTAAGATTGAATATGCGATTTTCTTAATGTGATAATGTTATATATTGACATGAGATGTTGACAAGCTGTAAAAGCAAGGCGAGAGGAAAGTTATTACATCTATATGAAATTTTATCTGTGCACAGAATCGAGTGAAGCTGCTTGTTTGATAATGGAACTCTTTCTTACCTCCCTCCCATAATATTGTTCTGTTTTATGGAAGTTTGCTACTCAGTTACTCCAATCTATTGGTGTCATTATGGTAATGGAATGTTTTGCCAGTATTTTAAAAAAGCTTTCCTTTTCTTGTTTGGTACATCATTGATTGATCCTTAGTCTCCCTTCATTTGTCAAATTGTCTCCCTTTATTTGTCAAATTGTGTAATTTACCTTTACCTATAAAGTTATTTTATTCTTCCAAGAATTCTCTTTTAGTTCTCTTTCTCACTTTATTTTTTCAATCTTGAAGGTTCTTAAAGAAGGTCATATCATACAGGCAGGAAAATATGATGATCTTTTACAAGCAGGAACAGACTTCAAAACTCTAGTTTCGGCTCACCATGAAGCAATAGAGGCCATGGATATTCCTAATCACTCAGTCGATTCAGATGAAAATGTACCTTTGGAGGAATCTATTATGAACAGTAAGACATCCATTTCTTCTGCAAATGATACTGACAGTTTGGCAAAGGAAGTTCAAGAGGGATCATCGGATCAGAAAGTAATTAAGGAGAAGAAGAAAGCAAAACGCTCAAGGAAAAAACAGCTTGTTCAGGAAGAGGAGAGGGTTAGAGGTAGAGTCAGCATGATGGTCTACTGGTCGTACATGGCTGCAGCATATAAAGGTTTATTGATTCCCCTCATAATCATGGCACAAACATTATTTCAGTTCCTCCAGATTGCTAGTAATTGGTGGATGGCTTGGGCAAATCCTCAAACTGACGGAGACCAGCCCAAAGTAACACCTACTGTTCTTCTTCTTGTGTACATGGCCCTCGCTTTTGGGAGCTCATGGTTTATTTTTGTAAGGGCTGTTCTCGTGGCTACATTTGGTCTAGCAGCTGCACAGAAGCTTTTTTTCAACATGCTTAGAAGCATTTTCCATGCACCAATGTCTTTCTTTGACTCTACACCAGCTGGGAGGATCTTGAATCGTGTAAGTTCTATTATTTATCCCCTTCACCTTTTGTTTTTGTTATTGTCTATTTGTGTGTGGTGTGTATCATATAATGGGCTATTTGTATCCACCAGGTTTCAATTGATCAAAGTGTGGTAGATCTTGACATTCCATTTAGACTTGGAGGGTTTGCTTCATCAACAATACAGCTTATTGGCATTATTGCTGTAATGACAGATGTAACATGGCAAGTTTTGCTCCTTGTAGTCCCAATAGCTATTATTTGTTTGTGGATGCAGGTAACTAGAAATCGTCTTACGTTTTTCTTTAAAACTGCTTTCTTAAAAGAAACAGAAGAAAGCTGTGCTCTTAAGCCAAAATTGAAGTCATGAAAGATAGAATAAGGTCCATTTATTTGAGAAATATCAATTCATCTCTTTTTGGGAACAAATTATTCAAGGGAAAGGAAAAGACACAGTGAAAAAGGACTATAAATCCTTCAGTAATACATTGCATCTTTTCTTGTTTGTCTACTACCCTATTTTGTGATTAAATGAAAATTTTGACCATCAATTAATTCCTTGCAGAAATACTACATGGCTTCCTCAAGGGAGCTGGTACGCATTGTGAGCATCCAGAAATCTCCAATTATACATCTTTTTGGTGAATCAATTGCGGGAGCAGCCACCATTAGAGGGTTTGGACAAGAAAAAAGGTTCATGAAGAGGAATCTCTATCTTCTGGATTGTTTTGCACGACCATTCTTCTGTAGTCTTGCAGCTATTGAGTGGCTCTGCCTGCGGATGGAATTACTTTCAACCTTTGCATTTGCTTTCTGCCTGGTATTACTCGTTAGCCTTCCCCATGGAAGTATTGATCCCAGTGAGTATTTCATTCTGATTACTTGTTTTGTGTCTCTATTTTCACAAGTGATTTTGTCTATTCCTGGTATTACTTGCAAAGTGTGATAGGAAAGGGCACAAGTTATGGTTTGAGATCATGCAGAATGCAATAATTGATAACATCTGTTACTAATCACTGATACTTTTCTGTGAAGGCATGGCTGGACTTGCAGTAACGTATGGCCTAAATTTAAATGCACGTCTATCAAGATGGATACTCAGTTTTTGCAAACTAGAAAATAAAATTATATCCATTGAAAGAATTTATCAGTACAGCCAAGTTCCTACTGAAGCGCCAGCAGTTATTGAGGATTCTCGCCTTCCATCCTCATGGCCAGAGAATGGGACAATCCAATTAATTGATCTGAAGGTACCATGCTCAGCTTCACATTAAGAATTTTTTTGTTTTCTTTTGTCTATTTTGTCTTTAATTTCATCTTATGAAATTTTGTTTTCTTTTTATCCTTTTATCTATTTATAGTTGAAATTATTGCAAGTTGCACACATTTTAGCATCTAAACCATGCTCTTAGCAATGTTACATGCACCAAAGGTTTTATAATGATTTTTCTACTGCAATTACCTCTCTTATGATGATGGATCTCCTTTTGAAGGTACGTTACAAGGAAAATCTTCCTGTGGTGCTTCATGGAGTATCCTGCACATTTCCTGGTGGGAAGAAGATTGGAATAGTTGGTCGTACTGGCAGTGGCAAATCTACGTTGATTCAAGCACTATTTCGTTTGGTTGAACCAGAAGCAGGGAGTATCTTCATAGACAACATTAATATTTCAGCTATTGGCCTTCATGACCTTAGAAGCCATTTGAGTATCATACCACAAGATCCAACCTTATTTGAAGGCACCATTCGAGGAAATCTCGATCCACTTGAAGAGCACTCTGATAAAGAGATTTGGGAGGTATGTATTACTTGAATAATTATAATTTTTTAGAATTGCACAGTAAAAAATAAATCCTATTGCATTTGGGTTTCAAATGTGTATGTATGGTTTGAGATAGCTATTAAATTGTTTTTTATAGAGAAAATGAGTACTATTATTACTAAAGTAGGAGTGGGACTGTTGGAGGTTACCTCTGCTTAATTGCTTTGAGTTTACCTTTTCACAGGCCCTAGATAAGTCTCAACTTGGTGAGATCATCCGTGAAACAGGGCGCAAGCTTGATATGCCTGGTAGGACCTCAACAACTGGAATATGCCTTTGTATCTTTACTTTCCATACCCAATAAGAGTGAGAGAGGAAAGGTTGTTTGGAATCACAAGTTGCTATGTTAAGAATTTTTTTTTTTTTTTTTAAAATTTGCAGTGCTGGAAAATGGAGATAATTGGAGTGTAGGGCAGCGACAACTTGTTTCTTTGGGTCGAGCTCTGCTGAAGCAATCAAAGATACTTGTACTTGATGAAGCAACTGCATCAGTCGATACTGCTACTGATAATCTTATACAGAAGATTATTAGAAGGGAGTTTAGAGATTGCACTGTCTGCACTATTGCACATCGTATTCCTACTGTTATTGACAGTGATTTGGTGCTGGTACTCAGTGATGGTGCGTATATTGCAGCTTTGGGAAATGATTCGAATAAAGTAGCTTTCACATGCCAACTAAATGATGAAACTTGCAATCATTAAAATTAATTGACATCAATCGCAGATTCTGATTTGAAAACGCTATATCTAGTTATATTGTTTGTTCTAGATTAATTTAGGCTCAGTTTGAATAAAAGTTGTAAAAAGAATACTTATATAGGAGGATAAAATAAGAAAGTAAAATGAATTAAATGTCTCTTGAGAGTTAAACAACATGTTTGTCTCAAATTTTATGTAGTTTTTTCTCATCTAACTTCTTGGTTCTTTAGTCAACAACGTACCCCAAAATGATCTGTCAGTAAATTTCTGAGTGGGTTGTATGTTGCCACATTTCTTTGCTCACTACTTATTGCTGCTAAATTAACTGTTAGGGTGCAACATGAATACATATGATTCTTTTTCTAAACCCCCTTTTCTTGTACGGCACAAGAAGGAAATAAAACTCAAATGAGTTATAATATTGAGATATTGGGATGGTTGGATAGGTCTTGATTTTTATGGTTCAAATTTGGTGCTTATGTAGTCAAATTTGACATTTTACAGGTCGAGTTGCAGAGTTTGACACTCCACCAAGGCTATTAGAGAACAAGTCATCTATGTTTTTGAAGTTGGTGACTGAGTATTCATCACGGTCAAGTGGCATACCAGACTTTTAAACCAGATGAATATGCATCAAAACCTTCAATGTTGGAGGTGGAAAGAACTCAAAAACCTTCAGTGTCAGTGGCAGCACGAGCTCAAGACATTTCAAATGTTGAAACAATATTGATGCCTCAGTTGCTGCCACTGCTGCATTCAGCACACACCGAGACATAAAGTGAGCAGATACACATTAGTCCTTACGGATCAAGCACTCTCCAGTGGGAGGAACTGAGTTTCCAGATTGAAAGCACCGTTAGTTGATTCAACTCCTTGACTTGGACAACATTGAGGATCCAAGCATGATTGGCTTAGTTGTATCATACAGAATAAGATGATTGGTCTTTCAGGAAAGAAAACATGGGCGTCTGAATTGGTTTCAAATTTTGAATAATGTTGAATAACACGCAGTTTTGAGAATGAGGCAGTAGGCTTTTGCACGCTTAGAAAAGTGCAGAGTTGGAACTAGTGTTTTGTATTACACTTTTTCTTATTTATTTTAGAATTATTTTAGGCCATTCATTGCTGAAATTTTCCACTTACCTTGGCTGCTTCCATTTTGCTATTTGGTTGTGTTACGAAATTAAATGTTTATGTAAGAAGGAAGAAAATAAATAGTTAGTTGGTTGTTTAGGAGGTCTCGATGTTATAGTCTTCCTAATGGCCAGATTATATATAGGTGGGTTTCGGTGTCATGGGAATGTTATGTTTTTGTTTGAGAAGATGGACATGATTTGTAGTGTCTTGTGTTAAGGGGAGGAAAGGTGTTCTTTGGTAAACTCCACAGTAACGTTAAACAAGAGGTTTGGAGGGAGGGAAGGAAAGGAGTTTGGTCTTTGAAATAGGCGGCAATATGGCAAAATTGTGGAGTGGAAGAGTATCTGCAGGAATTTTAGATTTTGATATCACATATTGTTGATATGTCAGAAGAACAACTAATTGGGTGTTTTTTTACGGGGTTGCAGAATGGGATTTGAAGTCAAATCCATCCACATGATCCCAAGGACTTGATGAGGGCTATGGAGAGTGCAAGAGATGTGGAAGATTTGTTTAAAGAAAGAAGATCAGGCAGAGGGAGTGACTACCGAATTAGTCATTCTAATTCCTAGTATCAAGGAGGCATGAGAGTTGTATCAAGAACTGAAACCTACAAAGGAGTTGGAAATTCTCAAAGCTCTTCTAGCAATATTAGTATTATCAGGAAAGAAGGAGAAAGGACTTTTGTGGGTTCCAAGGTTAAAGGAAATTCAGTGGTAAGTGTCAGGAGTCGTCAGGGCAAAACTTCCCTTATCATGAATACATAAGGAGGAGGGAACAAGGGAGATGTTTCCACTGTGGGGGAGCTTTTAGTCCAGGGCACCAATGTCCAGATAAAAGCTTAAGAGTGGTGATTTTGCATGATGAGGAGGAAGGAGGAAATGAAGAGGAAGAAAAGGAAGAACAAGTGGAGGACATGGAGCACAAAAGGATGAACTATCCATATTTTCTGCAAGAGGGTTAACACATTAATATCATGAAGCTACAGGGATGGGTCAAGGAAATGAGAGTGCTAATATTAATAGACAGTGGAGCTAGCCACAATTTTGTCTCCAGAAGATTAGTGGTTGAGTTAGGATTGCCAGTGGAAAACACACCTCCTTATTGTGTCAAACTGGGGATGGTCATAAGAAGCAAACCAGTGGATGTTATAAAGATGTAGAAATGCAACTGGAAGACCAAATAGTGAAAGAAACACTTTTCTTGTTTGAGCTAGGTGTGGATATAATTTTAGGAGTAACTTGGTTAATGTCATTGGGGGAGGTTAAAGTCAACTGAAGAACCTTAACCATGTGCTTTAATGTAGCAGGGTAGCAAGTACATATAAGTGAAAATTATGCCCTCACAAAAAGGGTTGTAACACCGATATGTTGAAAGAAACAAAGATTGAAGCGATGACCTTGGTGTGGAAATTAAGGGAGATTACAAGGGAGAAGGAAGAGGTATTGGGGAAAGTTTGTCTTTCAGGCAACGTGATGAATTGGAAGGGGTCATATAGGGATGTAACGGGGTTTTTAGGAAGTTTTGTAACTATCCTTAAGGGAGATTGATCATCAAATATCCAAGGCAAGTGAAAATTTGGTTAATGTAAGACCCTACAGATATCCACACTCGCTGAAATCATAAATAGAAAAGGCAAGTGATAGGGATAAGAAGAGATGGTTAGTTTATGAGAGAAGGAAGAAGTGTAACTAACTATAACAGCTTAACTATCTAGGACAGTTAAGAGTGGGCAGGTGAGACTGTATAAATAGAGGCCAATTAGAGGGGATAGGGGTTGTTGACTGATTTGTTAGTTGACAGGTTCATACCTGTGAAGTGGGTTAAGCCTATGCATTCTTTCTGTAAAGCTGATGGGTGTCGCACCCCATGCAAATTTGATGTGCATAAAAGAAATGTAGTATAAATTAGGAAGTGACTCCTAGGTTTCCTCTCAAGGACCAAATGTGGTTCGAGAATTAGGTCAGACACGAAGTGGGGGGTGGGTTGTGAAAGCTTTTGTGAATGCGGATAAACAAAATCAAAACACGAATGCAAACAACAATGTAAACACAGATATAACCAGAAATGGAAACAAAAATGTAAAAACGGAATGTGAAAATGGTTGGTCATTAACTTAATTACTATGCTTCCAATCACAGATTAACACAATGAAGAGCTACTCTAACCTTTAATCCAGCACAACTAACCGACTAAGCAAAGGTTAATCATGTTGTCATAATCATGAACTAAGCGAACGCAATACACCTATTCCATCTAATGTGTTCTATACAGATCGATCAACTAAGCGAAGATACAATCACCAATCAGGCAACTAAGCGTTTATCCATTGCAAGAACACAATCAGATTTCCTAGAGTGTCAGGCAGAGTAGAATAAACAAAAAGATAGTCTGAGAAATCTCAAAGAAGTAATGTAATTTTAGTAACAACCAACCAACTAACCTAAGCTAACATGACAATTAGATTAACAAAATCGAACAGAATACACAACATTAAAGTGAACGGAAAATGCTAAAATAAAACATTCAATGCTAAGGTACTTAAAGCAATTGTATCCAGTAACAAATCAACAACACATGGTAAGACAATGAAATTGCTAAATCCTAAATTCATCTTCCGTGATAATGAGCAATGATGATAAAACATGAAATGGGTTCTCTTCCTAAAATAAATTAAAATCACCACGTGCACACCACTTCCTTTCTTCAATTAAAAAAAAACACATGCTCTCCTAAAATTAAGCTAACTCATATATTTCTAAAAGCAAACAAAATGATTGTGTTAAAAGCTATCAGCTATGATCGTGTGCTGAAATCAATTATTAAATGCAAAAGTGTTGACCCATTTCCATGAGTATGTAACCATGTGCTAGGTGCTAATGAATGCACCGTGCTTCTTCATTCTAAATGAAAGAAAAGAGAGCTTGCAAACCAATCAGCTGCTCTTGAATATTCATCACCACCGTCACATCACTCAAAGGAGAAAAGAAAGTGCTCCTAAATTTACTCCAACAAAAACGGACACTGCACCCCTTTCTAATCACTATTTTCATTAATTTCCTTAAAAGCAAAATGAATTAAAGAGCATTTCAAGAGAACTAGCAAACCGTGAGCTCCTCTTCCCAAGACATCACAAGTGTGTTGCAACTTACATCTACTTCTACCTAACCTCACCTAGTCTACTTCTTATTTAATCAAAGCAAAAGAAATATTGTAGGTTGCAGCAGCCGTGACATAAAGTTTAAGAATTAATAAAACACCAACTCTCCAAATTGAAAACAAGCATTCCTTGCCTCATGAGCCCCACGTCGCAGACCACCTGCCCTATGAAGTCAATACTTCCCTTTTTACTAATGAAAAACAAATGAAATTACTTTCTCCAAATCCTGCAACGTGCACAACTTCTGGATGTGACACCAACTACTCTCACCTAATCACCTCTCCAACATTCAATCACGTGAAAAGAATTTTTTTTTTCTTAAATAAAGTTGCATAATGCCTCATCCCAGCAGCACCGTTCTTCATCTCTAGAGGAAACTTTCCAAAAAGCCAAATGAAAAAGCAAAATAAAGGTGTCGGCTGGACCACCTTAAATGAAGCTGCAATAAAAAAATGCAAGAAACTAAATAGAAAGACAATTTAGCAATATGAAATAAAGGTGGAGATTTTCATTCCCATTCATCCAAAGTCCATCACAATCAGCATTGTTGCAAATTCTCTAAAAAGAAAACGTTATAGCACCTCCCTACAATCTGCCGAGAGTGAATGGAATCTCCAAAAAAAATGACGGCTGCCTTTATTTGCTAAGGCCATGTGTCCTAAAATTGGGGTGGGGTCCACCCTAAAAAAACCCTAGGTGGTGCTAAGTGTCCTACAATTTTGGGCCCAACAACATTTTTCCAAAATTGGCCCAAGATGTAAAGAGGTTGTCTAAAAAGTTTTAAACAACAAAATTACAATACAATTAATTTTAAAATGTCTAATTGGAGAGTCTTGAATTAATTTGTCTCCATCCCAATGCTCCAAAATATATCTCCAAAATTTTCCCTGCAATTAAAAAATGCAAATAATTAGCTCAGAATATTCAAATTAATTAAAATTAGAATTTCCGGTCAAATTAAGCATAATTAGGAAAAACGGGAAAATATTGGACAATTAAGCACAATTCCCTAATTAATTCTAGCACAATAAACTAAGTGAAATCAATAAAATATCGACTCATCAAAATAGTCCACACTTAGTCTTTTGCACTCTTAGGCAAAATCAAGGCGCAAATCAGGGAATAGTTCAAAGGACATCAGGGAAACGACACAGACTCAACACACAGAAAACAAAGACTGACAAGGAAAGAAACAGAATTACACAGTTCTCAAGAAATCTGAACAAAGAAAGGGAAGTGGAAAGTATCCAACACCGAATCAAAGAAAGCACATACTCAGAGAAATCATTCAAGCAATTTCAAGCAAGGGAAAATGATCAATCAGCTCAAGAGGTGAATCAAAAGTAACAGAACCTCACAGATGCACACTACCAGTGTTTCTCTCGAGTGTCTAGGGTAAACAAATTCAACTCAATGCACTCAAGAAAGCAAACACAATAGACTTGGCAAACCTCTAATATCAACACTCAAAACACATGCATGTTCAAATCAAAAGGTCTTTATTGGATGTAATGGGGCCAAGGATAAAGGAGGATAAATATGGATAAGATGCTACAAACCAAAAGGAATAGAGGAGCAATGGGGAACAAGTGTAAACACAATCAAATCACACCCAAAACCTCTAATTCAATCCTCTTCTTGACTCCATTCTTCACAATTTTTTTTCTCATTTTTCTCTATCTAATTTTTTTTCTTTTCTCATCTTGTCTCTTTTTTCTTTTCTCTTTTCATAACAAAACTGTATGAGATAAGATGCACACATATATACAAAAACAAATAAGAAGAGGAACCAACTAGCCAACTCTTTGAATCTCCCAGGAGACCACACTTATTACCAAAACAATTCCAAAGCTCCAAAATTCCCTAAGGTTAAGGTAATCATGGTTTTTCACTTAAGGCTAGTGTATCAGCTTCAAAACAAAGAAATGGGGAAAGCATAGGCTCAAAGGGGCTATCAATGGATCACAACAAGGTAGGCTCATCTGGCTAGAGAGGCTCAACAACAAAACTGCCTTTATCACTTTCAAACATCCATATCAATCAAGAATTATCAACAGAGTCAAGCCAAGGCAAATGTGCAAGCAATTAAGAGACATATTACACACAAGAAAGAACATCAAATGGCTCAAATCTCGCACAGGGCATTTCTGTCACAATCAATTCAACCTCTCAAAAATCATAATCATCTCCCAAGCATAGAAAAGCAAGGATTTCCAACCAATCAGAGTATAAATGAAGTGAAAGACACATCTACAACCTAACAAAGTCCAGAAATGAAGAGAAACATGCAAAACTGTACACAAGACGCAACAAAACTACCTAGAAAACGAAAAATTTAAACAAAAAAATTTAACGCGGAAAACAGAAACTAATCAAAGAAAAATCAGAGTCTCCCCCAATAAATAGACCACACTTAAACTACACAATGTCCTCAGTGTGTTACAATTATCAGATCAGAAATCAGAAAAATCAACAGATCACGGATAAGTGCAATAAAAGCGAGAAAGGGGGGAGAAGGGAAGAAAGGAAACTCCCCTGGTCATGATGGCAGTTGCCAATTTTGGACTTTCAGGGAGAGGTCTTCCACCATAGAATTCAGCAAGGAAGTGTTGAAGAATTGCTTCAGTCTCCAAATTTGATCAAGCAGGGAGATGTCCTCCACAGCTGATCTAAGAAGCAGTGATTATTGATGAGTGAGTTCAGCTGGTGCCCATTGATATTCAAGCTTTTGTGTACACTAGCACTCTTGTCTTCCACCGTGGGTGTTTGTTGATCAAACTCATGTGTACCTCCTGCAACATGGTTAGTGCAATGTGGTTCTACAGAAATAACATGCAGAGGTATAACACCCAAACTCAGTGTAACAAGCTGACCCTTAGATATACCCTCAGAACATGAATCAAGTTCAAATTTAGAAGCAGTATCAACAACAAAATCAGATTAATGTTCAGTGCATGGAGAACAAACATTCATATGTGATAGCAAAAAGTGGTTCTCATCATGCAAAGAGGGAGAATTAAAAGCATGCTCATCAACATACCCATGATCAGCATAATCATCAACAACAGAATCTATCTCGGGTATGTTTACCTCTACTTCCCTGAAGATTGGTAAAGTGGTGGAAGGTGAAGTTGGTCTACCTATCTCAGAAGTGTTGCTTGCATCTGCCTGTTCCTCAAAATTTTCATCAAACTCATAGTTAGTATCATCCATCATAAAGTTGGAAGCTGGTTGTATCACATAATTGATCTCAACACAAATAGAGCAAGAACCAACTTCACAACTACATTTAAAATTTTCAGAAAACTGTGAAAGATCAAAATTTAATCCCAAGTTTAAAGCATCTTTAGCTTTCACAGTTTCTATGTCAAAATCATCACTAACATGTAAATCTGTAGCATAATCAATAATATGTGAATGCATAAACAACTCAGGCAAAGCAGGTGGAATTTCAAGTTTAGAGTAAACCTGTGTTGATTCATGATTCATCTCACCAATAAAATCAGAAGGATCAACTACATCCTCAGGTGCAAGAGGGAAGACATAGGAGGGTGGGAAAGTAGATGGCGCAGTAGTAAGCTCATGACTCTACTCCTCATCTCCTATGTGAATGGCACTGACATCATCAAGAATTGGAACAGTCTGAAATGGTGATCCCTCTAAAAATTGAGACTGTTCCTTGGTGCATTGCGCGACCATCTGCCCCCACAACTCATTCAATGTAGGCTCAGAAGAAGTAGAAGATTTGGCAGGTGCCTTTGCTGTTGTTGTTGCCTCTGATTTTTCTACTGTGGCTGCCTGTTATTGTAGATGTTGGTAGCATAAGCTTGAGGCTCATCATGAAACTGCAACTGCTGTGATTCCTGGACAAGTGAAGAAGGCATACAAGGAGTCTGGAATGGTGGTTCTTGATGTTGACGCTGAGGAGTACGATGTCATCCCATGTTAGGATCATTCCACCCAAGATCGTCACCATAACCATACTGCACAGGGGAGAATTTGCCTAGAAATTGATGCTTCAGATCTTCCCAACTGGTGACAGATCCTGGAGTAAGACAATAACACCAATCCTTTGCAGCTCCGTGTAGTGAGTGCTCAAATTCCCTTAAGAGCATGTCTTCATCCGGGACATCTGGAGGTTTCATCAAAGAGCATAATGTGTAGAACTCCTCCAAATGTCTATGTGGGCATTCACCTGCAAAACCATGAAACTTAGGCAGCCAATGTATCAGTTCAGTGTTGAAAACACAACGAATATCTTCCTCATCAAGTGGAAACGGCTCCCTAGGAGCACTCTCATGAGATGAAGGAGGAATCATACTATTCTCAACACACAAATCAGCAGGAGAATCATAATCAGAGTAACAAGCAGGAGAAACAGTATCCACATAACCAAAATAGGTAGACATGTAGAAAGAAGGGAGAAAAGAAGAATGCAATGTAAATATGCAACTAAAGTTACCTAAATGCAACACACAATGACGAATACACCAAACAGAACATCACACTCACAACACAAGACAAGATAAAACACACACTAACATAACAAAGACCTAAAACCGAACCGTTGGTCCCCGGCAGCGGTGCCAAAATTTGATGGGTGTCGCACCCCAGGCAAATTTGATGTGCATAAAAGAAATGCAGTATAAACTAGGAAGTGACTCCTAGGTCGTCTCTTAAGGACCAAATGTGGTTCGAGAATTAGGTCAGACATGAAGTGAGGGGGGAGGGGGGTTGTGAAAGGTTTTGTGAATGCGGATAAACAAAATCAAAACACGAATGCAAACAAAAATGTAAACACAGATATAACCAGAAATGGAAACAAAAATGTAAAAACGGAATGTGAAAATTGTTGGTCATTAACTTAATTACTATGCTTCCAATCACAGATTAACACAATGAAGAGCTACTCTAATCTCTAATTCAGCACAACTAACCGACTAAGCAAAGGTTAATCATGCTGTCATACTCATGAACTAAGCGAATGCAATACACCTATTCCATCTAATGTGTTCTATACAGATCGATCAACCAAGCGAAGATACAATCACCAATCAGGCAACTAAGCATTTATCCATTGCAAGAACACAATCAGATTTCCTAGAGTGTCAGGCAGAGCAGAATAAACAAAAAGATAGTCCGAGAAATCTCAAAGAAGCAATGTAATTTTAGTAACAACCAACCAACTAACCTAAGCTAACATGACAATTAGATTAACAAAATCGAACATAATACACAACATTAAAGTGAACGGAAAATGCTAAAATAAAACATTCAAGCTAAGGTACCTAAAGCAATTGCATGCAGTAACAAATCAACAACGCATGGTAAGACAATGAAATTGCTAAATCCTAAATTCATCTTCCGTGATAATGAGCAATGATGATAAAACATGAAATGGGTTCTCTTCCTAAAATAAATTAAAATCACCACATGCACACCACTTCCTTTCTTCAATTAAAAAAAACGCATGCTCTCCTAAAATTAAGCTAACTCATATATTTCTAAAAGCAAACAAAATGATTGTGTTAAAAGCTATCAGCTATGACCGTGTGCTGAAATCAATTATTAAATGCAAAAAAGTGTTGACCCCATTTCCATGAGTCTATAACCATGTGCTAGGTGCTAATGAATGCACCGTGCTTCTTCATTCTAAATGAAAGAAAGAGAGCTTGCAAACCAATCAGCTGCTCTTGAATATTCATCACCACCGTCACATCACTCAAAGGAGAAAAGAAAGTGCTCCTAAATTTACTCCAACAAAAACAGACAATGCACCCCTTTCTAATCACTATTTTCATTAATTTCCTTAAAAGCAAAATGAATTAAAGAGCATTTCAAGAGAACCAGCAAATCGTGAGCTCCTCTTCCCAAGACATCACAAGTGTGTTGCAACTTACATCTACTTCTACCTAACCTCACCTAGTCTACTTATTTAATCAAAGCAAAAGAAATATTGTAGGTTACAGCAGCCGTGACATAAAGTTTAAGAATCAATAAAACACCAACTAACCAAATTGAAAACAAGCATTCCTTGCCTCATGGCCCCACGTCGCAGACCACCTGCCCTATGAAGTCAATACTTCCCTTTTTACTAATGAAAAACAAATGAAATTACTTTCTCCAAATCCTGCAACGTGCGCAGCTTCCGGATGTGACACCAACTACTCTCACCTAATCATCTCTCCAACATTCCATCACTTGAAAAGAAATTTTTTTTCTCAAATAAAGTTGCATAATGCCTCATCCCAGCAGCACCATTCTTCATCTCTAGAGGAAACTTTCCAAAAACTCAAATGAGAAAGCAAAGTGAAGGTGTCGGCTGGACCTCCTTAAATGGAGCTGCAATAAAAAAAATGCAAGAAACTAAATAGAAAGACAATTCAGTAATATGAAATTAAGGTGGAGATTTTCTTTCCCATTCATCCAAAGTCCATCACAGTCAGCATTGTTGCAAATTCTCTAAAAAAAACGTTACAGCACATCCCTACAATCTGCCGAGAGTCAATGGAATCTCCAAAAAAAATTACGGCTGCCTTTATTTGCTAAGGCCATGTGTCCTAAAATTGGGGTGGGGTCCACCCTAAAAAAACCCTAGGTGGTGCCAAGTGTCCTACAATTTTGGGCTTAACAACATTTTTCCAAAATTGGCCCAAGATGCAAAGAGTTTGTCTAAAAAGTTTTAAACAACAAAATTACAATACAATTAATTTTAAAATGTCTAATTGGAGAGTCTTGAATTAATTTGTCTCCATCCCAATGCTCCAAAATATATCTCCAAAATTTTCCCTGTAATTAAAAAATGCAAATAATTAGCTTAGAATATTCAAATTAATTAAAATTAGAATTTCCAGTCAAATTAAGCATAATTAGGAAAAACGGGAAAATATTGCACAATTAAACTCAATTCCCTAATTAATTATAGCACAATAAACTAAGTGAAATCAATAAAATATCGACTCATCAGATACTATACCGATTTTCCTATCTTCTGTGTGTCTTTTGGTGAGGAAGAGAGTTCTAGAATTAGGTTCCCAATTTAGGAACCTAACATTTGGTTCGACCTGCCGGATCCCAATCGGTGAGGAGACGCGAGCATTTGATGGAGGGAAGAGTGGTGGCAATTGAAGGGCACTTGGAGGTGGTCGAGATTACAATCGTCGAGACGAAACAGACACGGGGGCTCTATGACAGGCGACGATACAATAGGACGTTCAAGCAATCTTGAAAGCGCTTGGAGAACGTAACCACAATCACAAAGGTCAGTGTCAGGATGAGAGTCAATCATCGGTGAACGATAATAGGGGTGGACCCAACAGCGGAGGGGGAAGAGGCGGAGAAGGTAACCAAGGAGGGATGACCAATTGGAGGAAGCGGGTCGAGTTACCCGTATTTGAAGGGGGCGAGCCCTGGGTATGGATAGGCACAATGGAGAAATTTTTTGAGGTCTAGAGAGTGGCCGAGGAGGAGAAGCTAGAATTGGCCTTCATTAGCATGGAAGGTTACTCAAGTAGCTGATTCCCTTTTTGGCGAGAGAAGACCAAGAACCTTTCTTGGGATGGGTTGAAGAGGGCTTTGGGAATATGATTCGGAGGAGGAACATGTGGGACGATGTACGAGAGGCTGTCGACCATAAAACAGGTAGGACCAGTGGAGGAGTTTATACGCGATTTCGAGGTACTAGGTTGGCAGACAACCCAAATACCCGAGGAGCAGATTATGGGTTATTTCTTGTCGGGCTTACGCGAAGAGGTGTGCGATCATGTCAGGCCTCATGACCCACCGAATTTAATGACCACCATACGGGTGACGAGAGATGTGGAGAAGTTGTGTACTGCTTCGAAGGAAAGAGGAGGATGGGTGTCCAAGAATCAAAGTTCTTAGGGAAAAACGCCAGGTGCGGTGGCGCAGGTGGAGTCGAATTGCGATCCGACGGTGCGAGGAGGACCGGTTGAAAGTGTAGGGTCTGTAAAGAAAGGCACGACCCAGAGGGGAAATAACGTGGGAACCAGCGGCAGTGGAAGAGATCAGAATGTTCGCAATCTTCCATACTCGAAATACAACAAACGAAGGGTAGAGGGAAGATGTTTCAGGTGCGGCAGACCTTTTGGCCTTAGCCATCGTTGCCTGGAGAGGGGATTAAGGATGCTAATTTTGGCTGAAGAGGAGGAAGAATATGAAAATGATGCGGGAAATGAGTTGAACATCGCTATAATGGAGCTATCGGCCTTTTCTGCTGACGGTCTCACATTGCCTAAAATGATGAAGTTACAAGGGCGAATTGGTCGTCGTGAGGTATTGGTTTTAATTGACAGTGGCGCTAGCCACAACTTTATCAGTCAACGGGTGGTAGAGGAACTAAACATGGTGGTGGTGGAGACCCAACCGTATATGGTGAGCTTGGGGGACAGATAGAGGAAGAGAATCAGCGGTTGCTGTGAACAGGTGGCATTCGAGATGAGGGAAGCTAAAGTAGTTGAGCGCTTCTACATTTTTTAGCTTGGAGGAGTAGATGTCATCTTGGGTGTGGAGTGGCTAGAGAAGCTCGGGGAGGTGACAATGGACTGGAGGAAGTTGACGACGAAGTACCGACAAGGAGAGAGGGATATAACAGTGAAGGGGGATCCCACTTTGGAACGGGGAGTGGTGGGCCCCGGGGTTTTATTAAAAATGGATGAAGTGGCAGCATGGTTAATGGTCTGGGAATTGGGCTCATTCGAGTCCAGCAAAAGCAACCCAAATTGCTTGGGCCTCACCGACAATCAAAAGAGGGAGATGGAGCTTTTATTGGACTAGCATGACGTGGTGCTTTCTGAACTTGGGGGTTGCCACCTAGCAGAGAGATGGTGCATCAGATACCTCTTGAAGAAGGAATAGATCCCATCAACATGAGGTCCTACCGGTACCTACACGTGATGAAAGGTGAAATAGAACAACAAGTATCGGAGATGCTCCGAACGGGGGTAATCCGGCCGAGCCATAGCCCATACTCGAGTCTAGTGATTTTAGTAAAGAAGAAGGACGGCAGTTGGCGCTTCTGCATAGACTACCGAGCACTGAATCGAGCTACGGTGTCGGACAAGTTAGGAGGGGCTTCCTAGTTTTCTAAGGTGGATATGAAGGCTGGGTACCACAATATTCGCATGAGTGAGAAGGATATAGAGCGGTGCAGCGGAATGGTTAACGCCTTCAACAAACCAAGAGGAGGTGAATTGGTTTCTTATCGCAAATCGTTCTTTTAATAATTTTCTCAATAAAAATAATTTCCTTAAAACAATTTAAATAAATTAAAAGAGTAAGGAAGAGAGAAAATTGCACAGGAAATTTTTATACTGGTTCAGATCATAGAGATCCTACATCCAATTGTTAATCTCAACTGAGAATTAACGCTTCACTAGCACAAACCAACAAACTGTTACAATCACAAAGAAAATAAAACAGTTTAAGGTTAGAACACCTCTCTTGTTACCCCAAGAGATGAAACTCACTTCCCCTGTGACCCACAAGGGATGAACACCTCCTCTGAATCTTCACAAAGGATGATAGGCTTTCAACTCAGCAACAACAACAGCACTCAATCACACTCCCTGTGAAAGTTCTCGCTCTATGCCAACAGCAACAGCACTCAATCACACCACCTGTGAAAGTTCTCGCTCTATGCCAACACGCCAAGTTCTCAAAACCACAACACAGGGGTTCAGCAAACCCCAGAACACTTATTACTGCACACTGCAGATAAGAATATAGAAAAATACATTATATTTCGTATTTTTCATATTTTAGAATGAGAGTCCCAATCTAATTTATAGAGATCTCACTCAAGGATACTTCCAAAAATCCGTTGTCAACAAATTAATTGTGATAATCAATTTTCCACTTATGGTAATTGATTATGCATTTAATGAATGCACAACGGTAAAAAACTTGCTTAAAAATTCTCATAATTGCTCATGATAATCAATTATGGCAAGTCATAATTAATTATTGATAATTGATTATTATAATTTAATAATCTATTATCTTGAGTATAAAATAAGGTTTTCTGATTTAAAAATTAATTTTAGCGCAACCTAAGACAAGCGATACATATAATTAAAGATAAACCACATCCTATACATCAATCTACTAAATTAAAAAAAGCTTTAATATAAAAACATGTCTTCATGAAGATCTTCCTGTAATAAGAGCACTTGAGACTTGACTTTGAGACATCATTAAAATTTCTTCTCTTTAGCCTTATGCTAACAAACAAATCCATTTACGAGAAAGAGTTGATGACTCTCGTGTTAGCTATACAACACTGGCGGCCCTATCTTTTGGGACAGAAGTTCATAGTTCACACTGACCAGAAGAGCCTCAGGCATCTGTTGGAGCAACGAATTACGATACAAAACCAACAAAATTGGATAGCTAAGTTGTTGGGGTACGATTTTGAAATCGTGTACAAGACGGGGACGGCTAACCGAGCTGCATATGCCTTATCCCGAAGAGACGAGGGTGAAAGGGATGGGGACAAGGGTGTGATAGCCAGACCTTACTGACAAGACCTCGAAGAACTAACGAGGAAAGTTGAGGAGGACTAGGGCTACAAAAGGTGATCAAAGAAATTAAAGTAGCCCAAACTCCCACCTGGCCTACACAATAGAACACGACAGACTGCACTACAAAGGTAGGATGGTGTTGTTAGCGAAGTCTTCGTGGTTACCCAGGTTAATGGTAGAGTTGCACGTGACACAAACAGGAGGCCATTCGGGAGTCTACAGGACGTACAGGAGGATAGCCCAGTCACTATATTGGGTCGGGATGAAAAAAGACGTAGCAGAATTTGTGGCTAAATGTCTTGTGCGCCAGCAACACAAGTACCTAGCATCCTCACCTCAAGGATTATTACAACCATTACTGGTTCCAAACGTAGTGTGGGAGGAGCTAAGCATGGATTTCATAGTTCGATTGCCAAAGTCTCAAGGGTATGACACAATTTTGGTGGTGGTGGACCGCTTGAGCAAATATGCACATTTCCTCCCGCTCAAGCATCCTTATTCGACGCGAATAGTGGCTGAGATCTTCATAAGAGAAATCGTAAGACTGCATGGGATTCCGCAATCCATCGTGACCGATAGGGACCCATTGTTCCTGAGTATATTCTGGAAAGAACTGTTTAAGAGCCAGGGTATGCAGTTGAAAATGAGCACATCATATCACCCTGAAACAGACGGACAGACGGAGGTTGTGAATCGAGTTCTAGAAGGTTATCTCAGGTGCTTTTGTTCAGAGCAGCCCAAGGGATGGATGATCATGCTATCGTGGGCGGAATTTTGGTACAACACGAGTTACCAAGGAGCAATAAGGTGCACCCCTTTGTAGGCCCTTTATGGGAGAGTGCCTCCCTCTTTGCATAGGTTCATTCTTGATGAATCTCTGGTGGAGGCCGTGAATCAGGAGCTTAAACCAAGGATGAAGCCCTAAGTCGAGTGTTGAGAGAATTGGGAGAAATCCCCAAACTGATTTAAGCCTCTCTGCGCAAATGAAACTTTGAGAAAGATCCCCTCAGCTTTGGCCAGCAGCAGCATGAAACGCTGCGTTTCATTTAACTCCCAAAAGTTTCAGCCCTTCAGCCCAATAAAAGCTTCATATACACAGGCTCATTCCCTCATAGCAAATGTACAATGGTTTTCCAATCAGCACTTAACAACAATTCAATTTCCTCTTTGTGTGGTAGCTTCCACAAAAACACATCGTTTCTTCAATCACAGGCCCAAATCTAGTGCAGGTGCAATCAAAACGGAGCCCAATATCATCAGCCCAGCTTGCTTCAGCGCTGACCAATTCTTGGTTGACCCAAACAGCCTCTTTAACTCAATTCTTATTTTCACCAGATTTTTATATTTTTTTTTTCTTTTGACCATGGCTATCCTGCAACAAGAGAAGAGTTAAAAAGGGTTAAACAGCAAAAAGAAAGAGTGAAAGACTATAATAGCAAGAAGAAATTTATAATTTTATTTTCTGAATATTTTTCTAAAAGAGAAAACACCTAATTGTAAAAAAAAACTATTTTATTTAACTAAAAAGGTAAAATTAACACTATTTTTACAAAACACCTATTTTTTCCTAATTACTCTAAACTACCTTAATTCTAGAAAATTAAAAGCTAAACTATCCTAAAAGAAGAGTATTAACATAGAAAATTGGGGAAAAATGGAGACTTAACAATAATTCTACAGTAAAATGCTACAGTAAAATAAGTATAATGCTATAGTGAAATATGTGAAGTGCTACAATGAGAATATCTCGTGAATCATGTGTTGCTACAGTACTGCTACAGTAAAAATGTAGTACTACTACAGTACTGTTACAGTAAAATGTAGTACAACTACAGTACTGCTATAGTAACCCTAACTTCAACTATAAATAGGGGTGAGAAAATGAAGTTTTTCACAAAGGAGTGGAATTGAGTAAGAGATTCGTAGAAAATAATGAGATTCTAGAGCTAGAATCTAAGTGGTAGAGAAGGTAGAAAGAGCTTATGAATAGGTGGTCTTCATCTGGGAAGAAGAGAATCAGGTAAGAGTAACTAACCTTCCTCGATTCTTATTTTGTAAATAAGTAGTAATGGTTTAACACCGTTGTGGTGAAAAAGGGAACTACTATTACTATTGTTATTCTGTGTGAATTTAGGTGATGAAAATTGTCTATAATCTTGTATTGAATCTATGAATATGTAAATGCTAATATTGTAAGTAGATGTTAAATTAATTTTTCCCTATGATCCATATTAGATTGATGCCTTGGGATGATAATAATGTGAAATTTGTGAAAGTTAGTTGAGGAACACTTTGGCTAAGGAAAGACAATGTACTTAAATTGTCCATTGAGACACACCTCTCTTTCCTCGAAGCCTACTAAAAAGGCTTTCACTTTATTTCAAAAATGGAATATAATTCTTTTATGCAAATATAATTAACAATGTATGATTAATATATAATATGATTAGTTAACACTTAGTCTACCGTTATATCAACCTAGAAATTTAATATATGGTTCATAAGACATAGTAATTAACTTCAACCATTAGGATTTTTAATTTGAGAACAATACTTCGAGTAAGAAATCTTGGAATCTTGAGTGGAATAATCATCACTTTATTTCTATCTCTAAGTTTCAGAAAGATCTAAATCATCACTTCATTTACATTTGGATTTAGTTGAAATTTTAATACATGATTCTTGAGATATATTACTACACTTTGACCACTCGGATTTGTAATCAGATGTCTATACTTAGAAAAACCAATTCTGAACTTTAGATAGAGCTAAAACCCACATGAATATTGTTCTCGAGTTGTCTAAGTAAAATCTCAATCTCTACCTAATCAACTATTATATTAGCCTGAAATTTGGATTATTAGCCTGAAATTTGGATAAGAAGTTCCTAAGATATATTAATTCACCTAGACAGTTTGATTTTTTTATTTGGATCTTCATAGAAATTATGTCGTGTTATTAGGGATTTTAAAACAACTTAAATTCTATTTCTGGATCACTGATGTAAAATTAAGCATTTTCACTTTATTAATTGTTAGATGAACTGCAAATTTTACCATAGATTCTAGATATATCATGAATTAATTTACTCGTTTAAATCTTCCATGTGAGATATGTTGAAATTGGTATTGCACAGCGGAAAGGATTTAGAGAGAGCGTGTTACGGTCAATAACCAAGAGGGGAGGGGTGAATTGGTGCTTTTAAAAATTGTGATTTTCTTTTAGAACTTTTATCAAATAGCTATTAGACTAAAAGTGCTAGGCTAGAGAAAATCACACAAAGTATTTTTATACTGGTTCGATTCAAAAGATTCTACGTCCAGTTGTTAATTACTATAAAGGGTGATTAACTATTTCCACTAAAATATGGTTTCATATTACAATCAGAATATATAAAGACTAAAAGACAGAGAACAACTTCCTTCGACAAACAAATGGAAGAACCTGCTCAATCAACTTGAAGAGAATTCGACTTTAGACACAATAAGCGAAAGCTTCTCCTATTCACAAGACTTGATTTTGAGCACTCTAACACTTGAGAACTTCCTCCAACTTTTTTTGTATTCTCAAATGGCTTAGATCCCTTTTAACACATAGAGAGTTTCCCTTAGGCACACATCTCTAATACTCTAAAATGAAAAGTTACTCTCTAAGAAGTGTGGAGAACTCTATATATAAGTCAAGGTTCATACAGGGTCAAAAACTGAAAATACATCTCCCAACTGCTAGTGATAATCGATTATCACAAGTAATAACCGATTATTTTAGTCCGTTATGGGTTTTGAAAAAAATGTAATAATTGATTATGCTTAGTGATAATAGATTATTGTAGAATCCTGGACAATATCGAAACTTGCAGTGATAATCGATTATTGCCACGACAAACCCTTTTCCATTTTCGCTTGTGATAATCGATTATCTCCTATGATAATCGACTATTCCCGTAATGAATCACTAGTTTATGCTACTTCTAAGTTCTTTACAATTACGAAATGAATCCTATATAATGATTTCTACAAAAAATTGTTTTTAACATTTATAGTATAGGTTCTTCAAGTCTTCAAGTCTTCACTTGCATCATCATCAAAATTACTTCAAAGCAACAATGCTTGCACATTGGTAACAATCTCCCCCTTTTGATGATTATAAAAAAATTGTTGAAGGCTTGTGATATGTTATGTTCTTGAAGGTCCTGCTCTTAATTTACAACTAAGGGGAAAAGAGTAATTAATCTAGAATAGAGATAAATAACAAGATATCTAACAAACTCATATATCTCCCCCTTAGATAGATATCAGTTATCACAAGATTATCACATAAGATGTCAATCAAATATTTCTCTCCCTTTTTTATCATAATAAAAAAAATCATCTAATCTTTATGCTCCCTTAAATTAGTTAATTTAAAAAGAATTTAAGTCCTTTTAATTCATTAAAATTACTCCCCCTAAATTTAATATTCCCCTTAAAATCAAAAACAGATTCTAAAAAATGTTTTTTTTCTTACGTTTTAACTCAAGATAATCAATTATCACTTTTGATAATCGATTATTTGCGAGACAAATTGTAAAAATTAAAATTTTGAGACTTTGATAATCTATTATCATTCTTGGTAATCGATTATTTGCACATCAATTTCCGAAAAACGTTATTTTAATTATTTTTGGACACTTAAGACATGTCTAAGATTCAAAAATCATTTTAAATCTCTTAAAATTTACCAAGATATCATAGAGCTCTCTTCTCCTTGAAAAACTTAACCTACAAGAGTATCATATCTGGTCATTAGGTATATGTATGCTATGGTAGAAATTTTGGGTATTGACACGATTACGTGATGGGAATGGGTTATTACCAATTCATGATTAATGAATGAACATGATTGAGTTAGATGGATAAGATGAAGTGATTCGTTGATTTTATGTAACACTGAGATAATAGAAGAAATTATTAGTTATGAAATGAAATTTAAAGTTTTACTTCCGGGAGTAGTGGAATTTGTTAAAAAATAAGTGCTTCGTTTCTCACATCAAGAGGAGGGGGTGAATTGGTGATGCGTAAAAATGTTTGCTTTTAAAATATTTTTCGCAAAATAGGATGTCTTCGAACTTTTCTTGAATCGCAAGTAAATTTGTATGCAATGAAACAATACACTTAATCGAATGCAATAACAAGTTAATCAACTTAATGCACAGAAAAGGGATAAGAGAATTCAAACGCTGCTTTTTATACTGGTTCGGCCAACCTGCCTACATCCAATGTCCTTCCACTCAACCTGAGATGGAAGCCAATGCACTATAAAGATCTGACTTTTTACGCCAAGGTTTTCACCACGGTAGTTCTTGCTTCTTGGAGTTTTTCTCTCTTCTGTAAGATCACAAAGCGTACACTGAAAAGATATGAAAGTGTAAAGATCAATTCTTCTTCTCACAGAAATCAAGTAAGGCGTCAATATATAGTATAACACAAAATAGACATGTTTTAATCGATTAGGCTATTAATCTAGTCGAATACATTTCACAGTTATAATAGAATAATAGTAGTCAAATGCATTAATTGAAAGCGCAATTAATGTAATCGATTCGTGATAAATAGTTGGTCAACATATTCAAAAATATGACCATTGTGACAGTTATGTCAAGCATTGAAACAGTTTTCAAATCAATAACTAACTTAGTTGAATACAAGTTGCATGCAATCGATTAAGTAGAAACACTTAGCATATTTTTGAAAACTTTTCTTCCCAAAATACATCACAGCACACTTGAAAAATATTTGTGCAAACATATGAGTTTTAATCAATTTAACCAGTAATGTAATCAACTTAAAACTGTTGTTTTGCCACACTTTAAAGTGCAAAAATAATGCTTGTGGTTTTTCATTTCCGAAAGCTTATATTATGCTATAATCAACACAATTATGTTCACAGATATGTTTGTACAAATACAACACAGTGAGCATAAGCATATAACATGTATAGCACAATAATTACACATGTGCTATTATTAATTATGTGTTGCGATCATAAAAAACACAGATATCTGAGATTGTGGGTCCAGCTAAACCTGTGCTCCTCCTATCAACAATCTCAACAATCTCCCTTTTTTTTTATGATGCACAACCATGATTAATAAAACCATGTTGTATAGTCACAATCACATATTATCCACAACTAAAATTCTCCCCACAGTAACATCAATTATTCTCCCCATTTGGGCATTAGCAAAAAAGGTATTGAGGGTATATTGTAATTGAAACACAGATAATCAAACATATAGAGATGCATCAGCTAAAATAATAGAATTAATGTGATGTTCCCTCTATCAAAGATATTCACATGAATGAATTATTTTCCCCCCCTTTTTGGAAACATGTGAACCATTAAGCAATTTACAAAACTCTGTCTGTCATTATGCATATTATTAGAGTATAAGAACAGATGCATAATACAGATTTATCAGAGTATGTATCACATAAGCATATTCAAGCAATGTACTAGAGCAATTTTATAGCAGTAATATCAGAGTAGAATTGTTACATGTTGAATCATTATAACAGTTTAATCACTTATCATCTCAAAACATAGATAGAGCGGATTAACATGGAGATATAAGATGAATAAACATTCAATAGATAATAAATCAAGGTTTAAAGATATCAAATATCAAAAGTTTGGAATCTTCAAACCAAGTTACGAAAACCAATCGATTAGAACATCATCTTAATTGATTTCTTGCTGTAAAGTATTGTAGATTTTCCATTCTAAAAAGTGGAAACCTTCTTTTTCAAACAGTTCAAGGTTCATGTACTTATGAGGAACAACGGTCTTGATCCTCTTCCCTCTTAAAAACCTTTCACGGGTCTCCTCATCACTGATCCATACAGATGGATTAGCATTTCTTGCAGCAATGGCAATCTTTCCTCTATCTCTTGAAGGGTGTGATGAAGAAGTCATTCTGAATATAGATTCCAGACAATCTTTCATATTACTATAGGGTTTTGAGTTTTCCACTGATAGAACACACTTAATGGATACTAGATTTTCAAAAACACTTATAAGGGGCGCACAGAAAAACTTTAGTATCAGCTTTATTTAAAAATTCAAAATATGAAAGCCCATGACAGAGAATTTTAATCGATTTTATTATAACCAGAATCGATTTTGTGTTTATCAGATTTACTCAAAACAGAAAAACACATACACAGAACATAATCAACTCTGTTCATAATCCAATCGGTTAAAAATCGTGTAAACAAATTTTCATACAAATAGATCAATCAAATAAATATTCATCAATCATGCACATAATCAATCATTCATACAGATACTTGTGATGCCTGAATGCATGAAGATAACTATTTCAGTTACCACATTGAGATACTCAACTTGTGATTTGTTCCACTACAGTTCATCCTTGAGCACTGTATTGCTTCAGTAGTAGCTTATTTTCCTGCAAAACAATTGAATAATTTTGAAGCAGGTAACCATACAAATTTAGGTCCTTTGTTGTTATTTGTAGGGGGTTGTTCCTTAGGAATCCACTTATATTACCCTTTAGGAACCCCAACCTTTATGTAGTAGCAATTTATGACATTGTGTCCAATAATATTACAATAGAAACAAGCATTTGTAATAGGTTTACTCAGATCAATAAACTTCTTAGAATTAATCCTATTACTTTTTGCTTTATAACCAATGCCTTGCCTATTAATTGCTCTGCCTGAAGATCTTAACACAACATCTAAATTATCTTTTCCTTGAGTGAATTTTGCTAGAGTGCTTGTTAAGTAATCAATTTTCTCTAAGTGTACAAAACAATTATCACATTTCTTTTCAACAATCTAAATTTCAGTTTTAATATTTTCTGTAGATTATAAAGCATTTTCTAACTCTTGATTAAGCTTCTCATTATCTTTAACAAGGTTCTCAATTCGATATTCATAGTCTTTTCTTTCTGAGTTTAATCGATTCACCTTGTACTGAAGTTGCATGGCTTCTGCATGTATTTCTTGAAATGCATCCAGTAGCAAGTCATACTTGACTTCGATTTGCTTACTCTCAAAATCATTATTGTTGTCATCACCAGAGTGTGCAGAGCCTGCCATGAAACACAAATTGGGCTCCTCTTCAACACTGTAATCATCATCACTTGAAAAATCATCATCACTATTCTCCCAAGCTATATAAGCTTTTCTTTGATTGCTCTTCTTATCCTGTGGATACTTGGTGTTTGTTGTATGCCTATTCTTCAAGTTTGGACAATCAAGCTTTATGTGGGCATCCTTTCCACATTCATAGCATTGCACAGTGTTGTTCTTTGGGTTCTTCTTTCCTCCTCTTGAGTAACCTGCATTATCAGTTGTAGTATTTCTATTCTTCATGAATTTATTAAATTTTCTCACCATCATATTCATGATTTCCTTTTATGGAATTTCTGCATCTGACTCAGCTTCAAATTCAGCTTTCTTGGAAGATCTTTTGTTTGTGGCATTGAGAAACGATGGATACATTCCAACATTAAGGATGTGTTCACATGAGCTGAAATTACTTTTGAAGAGAAATTGCGGGCAACGATTTGCAATATTTTTTATGTTCATTTATATTTATTTAGGTAGACGAAAATGCGGTGATTTATGAGATAAGCTTAATTTAACCATCTCGCTATGTTGCGAAGACTTGTAGTGATATATATACAAAAATGTCATATATACCCTCAATTATATCTAAAATACCAGTAGAATATTAACCTTTTTGTTCGATTCCAAAGTTTCATAATCGATTCAAAAAAGCATGTGGTTGTTGCAGGTTGGATTGAGATGAAGATGAAGAACGGACTTGAAGGAAGAAGAAGAAGCCGGTTGATGTTGAGGAGGTTGATGGATGAAGGTGAAGAAAGCTTGGAGCAGGGTTGAAGAAGAGTCTGCTCGTTCTTGATGGCCGTGTATTCGGTTCCACAAATCTTGTATTCGGTTCCATTGCTTAGAACAAATTAAGTTAGGTCATTAGGAACAAGTTGTTAGAGTATAAGTGCGTTTTATTAAGATTTTAGATGAGTATGATATTAAATTTCTTGGGTGGTCATCATTTAGTTCATTGGTGTTAAATTATATTACAAACAAATGTTACATTTAAAAATAAATTCATTTTATTAAATTATAATTTTTTTACATTTTTTAAATTAATTTTAATAATTAGTTTTAATTTTTACTCATTATAAACATTTTTACAATTAAATATAATATTAACAATTATCATTTTATATTACTTTAATAACTAAGGGTATTTTGGTAATCTTTAATTTCTACCAATTAAACAATTTTTTTTATCTGTTACATCAATCAAATCCTTCTCACAAACTTTACTTCCAAATCTACCCTCACTTACATCAAAATCCACCCAAATAAAAAAAACAAAAATTTATTCCCAAATTCACTCAAATCTATCCATTCATTTTTCTTGAAATCATCTCTCCAAAATAAACACAACCAAAAAGAAATTATTTATGTGAATGAAAAGATAATATTTTCCAGCATGATTGATTGAAGATAGCTTAAAAGTAAATTGTTACAATAATATAATAGAAAAATATTATAATTATAAGAATTATCGAAGGAAAAATATAACTAAATTATAAAGTAGTCTTTATAAAAGATAATTATAAAAATTAATAATTTGGATAATTTTAGTATAGGTAATTTTTATTATTGTAGTGTTTTTTTATGAATAATTATTTAAATTTTAAAAATTATTCCGTAAAATAAAAAAAAAATTGTGTTCATAACAAAACAGTTAAAAAACTTTTTTCTTTATTAACGTAACAATAGATAATAGATGAAGTGGCTTCACAGTCAAAGCCCAAAGGCATTGAAGAAGCACAAGTTTGGGCTCAGTATAACATGGAGCCCAAATTAGGCGCGATGGAGATCGCAACCTTCGCGTGCACCATTCACAGTACCAATTGTATCAGTGTTTCTTCTCCTGCGTTGTGGGCGAGTGTGAGCACGGTAAGATGCAGACCATTGCTAGGCGCTTAGGGCACCAATCGCTGAAATCGTCGACATCGATCAGGGCTATCTATCCAATTTCCGATCACCGTAATCTTTCATTACCCAGTAATCTCTGTTTCATGCTCTAACTCACCTCCGTTTTCATATAATCGTAATTATTGTTCAAGATTATGTAGCGGATCATCAGCGTTATGTTTCTACCATCGCCACCAAGGGCGTGGGTCACCTCGTTCGCAAGGGCACTGGTGGACGGTCGTCTGTCAGGTTTGCCTCATTCGCTCTCCATTATACTTTTTCGTGTCGAAAATTAAGACTAATGCAATGGTTCTAGGGTTTTAATTTTATTGTTTCTGTGATAACGTTAAATGGTTTTTCCTGTTTTTTGGTTGCGGACCTACATTTTGAAGGAAACGATAAATTAATAGGGGGGAAATTTGATGGAAAACGAAACTTGTTTAGGTTGTTTTTGGTAAGGTCTGAGCTTACAAGTGAGTTGTGGGGGCTTTGGTACGGGGAATCTGCTACCATGGGAACACGTGCTTCTCGGTTGGTGGGGATCTAAACGAGTCTTGATTTATTATTGCAGCTTGAGAATGTATAGAATAAATGATAGATCATGCTTGAGAATTCTCGTTCACTTAATCCTGATATTAGAGTAGAAGTAGTCTCTAGTTTGTGGGTTCAATGTCGCATACTTGATTTATGTTATGGGATTAGATTTGATCGTGCAGGACTTGCATTAGAAGAAATGTAAAACCAAAGCTGTAGTCTGGAGCGGGAGCGGGACTAACAACTTATATTTTCTCCATTAGCTGTTAATTTTGAGCTCATGTTGCTTCACTTAGACACTTACTATAGCTGATAATTTCACCTCTTGATTTATGTTTTGTATCAAAGGTTAGGTAAATTTTTTTCTAAATTGGATTATGTTCCTGCTCTATAGAAAATTTATTTGAGTTTTCACTTTTCAAGAATTGTAGTGTTACATAGGATGAAGTGATGAACTGGTTTTCAAGGTATTGTTAGAGTGGTGTGATACAACTCAACTGTAACTGTAGCTTGATTTTGCAAGTTTAAAAAGAATCGGACACTGTATATAATCTATTGTATTATCACTAATTCATTATTTGGCATGGTCTATGACATTTGTTCTTGTATCCTCATGGAAGTCATGTCATGGATGCTTGTGGTGTATTGAGCTGTTTTTATTGTGCGTCTGCAGTTTTGAGGGTGTTGTTGGTTGTTCTTCTAAAGGCTGAAATTCTCTTTGTTTATTTTGGTCATTAAAGGGATTTTATTTTGAAAGAGTCATACTGTATGAACTATAGTTAATTGATCTTGAAGGCTTAGGTATATCTGTCAGAAAATTAAAATCTTCTTTTGATTTTTTCTTTGACTGAATCTATTTTTTTTCTTGTCTACTTGATTTCTTATTTAAATAATACTTGAAAGAAATTATTTTGCAGTGGCATCATTGCTACAGTATTTGGGGCAACAGGATTCTTAGGTCGTTATGTTGTCCAACAACTTGGTATGTACATTTCTAGGATTTACATTATTTTAGGAAAATTTATCAGAATGTTGCTAATTTTTTATTTTTTTCTTTGAATAAATATTGTGTAATAAATTTTATTATGGTTTAACTTTTTTCTCCTAACTGTATTGTGTTGATTCATTTGCTGATATCATTCCCCTCATCCAGCTAAAATGGGATCTCAAGTCCTAGTTCCTTTCAGAGGCTCTGAAGATTGTCCCCGTCATCTCAAATTGATGGGGGATTTGGGACAGGTAGTTAAGATAATGTTTGTATACATCTAGAGCTCTCTCTTGCCTTCTCATTCTTTTTGGTTGGAATGTTCATTCTGCTATTTGTATGGATTATTTCCTTTCGCTATTTGTGCTAACCTTAAAGTGATTAATATGCCAGATTGTACCCATGAAATACAATCCAAGGGATGAAAGTTCAGTAAAAGCAGTGATGGCCAAGGCCAACGTTGTTATCAATCTGATTGGTATGCATCTCATCTTGTAATTTTTCTCTTTGAATGTTCCAATATCTTGTTCTATAAGATTTCTTTTTCTCTTAATCACATTGATTCTACCTGATTTTGTTGCTGGCAGGAAGGGATTATGAGACAAGAAACTACAGCTTTGAAGAGGTACACTATCACATGGCTGAGAACCTTGCTAAGGTATGTTCTCTTACATTTTCTGTCAGCCTATAATCCTTTATCACTACGTTAACAATTGAAGTAATCATTAGCTCATTATTCTCTCTTTCTCTCTCTTGATTAAAGCATGTTTTTCTTTTACTTTATATTCATGCATATTTACTGATGTTGATTTGCGATAACAATAGCTCATTCTAGTTTTTAAAAATAAAATGGATAGTTGTATCCTCATGTCGTCAATTAATACGTTAAGTATAAAATTTAAGACGTTCATGAATTTTTGAGAGAAAACTGAAAAAGGTCAAAATATCTAGTTTAGCAGGAGAGTTTCATAAGTATTTATATTTTATTATGGATTCTGTCAACTAGTAATGCGGGACATTTCTAAATTATTCTGTGTGGCCATGTCTCAAACTGCATATTGAGTCTCATTTTGTAACTATTCCAGTTGGTCTGTCTACCCCCCTCCCCGTAAAACGGGGTGCTGCAGTTGTGTAGAGTGTAGAGGGATATATTGGATCGGTGTTTACTTGTCATCTTTGAACATTGCCTTATACTCTGATACTGGAATCTGTCATAAAATTTGAATTTTGTAATACAAATTCTTCCAAGACAATTTTACAATGGATTTAAAGTTGTGTTGGTGTGCTGTGTGCTAGGTTGAGTAATTAGAGCTTGCCTGAGGAAATTAATTAAGAGTATATGTTCAAAGTTTCATGAACTATTTCTTAGTGATTTAATCTGAGTCTTGATTCTGAAGCATAAGACAATTGTCATATTTAGTCCTTATAAAGTGAACTATTATATATGGAGCCTTGCCAGGCTTGGCTTAGTTTAATATTTCTATTTGTATTATTTTAAAGTTTGTTGTTTCCTATTATAACTTGACCTGGTGTTTTAATTTTATTAATTGTATAGTTGATCTTTGAGCTGTTGTAGATTTCCAGAGAGCATGGTGGTATCTTGAGATTTATCCAAGTTTCTTGTTTAGGCGCATCTCCATCATCTCCATCCAGGATGCTTAGAGCCAAAGCCGCTGCTGAGGAAGTGGTTTTAAGGGAATTACCTGAGGTACAATTAGTTTTCTCATTGTCTGGACTAATTTATTTCTAGTTCCTTTATCATAGGTAAGATCAGCAATTTTTCACTCTATCCATTTCCATTGAGGCTAAACAAGGAAGTCTAGGGAATGAATCCTCTTATGTTGAATTTTCATATAACCTTCTCATTTGAAAATGTCCCTCTCTCTTCATAAGCGTTAAAACGGTGGGACCTTATGCAATTTGTGAATGTTTATAAAGGAAGGTGGTTGACTCAATTTTCACATGTATATTAAACTTCTGGAAACTCAATTCCAAAAGGTCATATTCTTGTTTTAATAGGTTTGTGGATGGAGTTAATTGATGATATTCTTCAAAGAATGCAAAAATATTATTCTGAATGATGGAAGTCAAATAAGCGAGGCAATATACTTCTCTAAGAACCCTAGTACATTAGTTATATGTATTGACTTTTGAGTGTTTTTCTTTTGGCTTATATTATTATATAACGGCACGATAAATGGAAAATGATTGATGCATTCTTTGAAAGGTTTTGAAGTTTCTCTCTTATTAATATCTCACGTATTAAGTAAAGAGATTTATACTGTTATACACTTATAATTAGTAACGATAGATATCGCAGGTAGAATGTATTTTTGGGACAATTAGTCCGCAAAGGCCACAAATCATGAACTATTTCCCCCTCCAAATTCCTCAGTTTTACCTGAGGTGAGACAAATGTAGGAAGCGAGGGTTGTAGCCATACTATAAGTTCTGACAAATAGATGGGAGGGATTTGTGCTTATTTATTTCCCCTACCTGGCAAAATTGTTAACCAGTAAAACTAAAATAACTCTGCCCTTCCATTCCCTCTGTCATCCAAACTGTAAGTACTGATGGATTGTATACATGATAGCCGGTTATAGGAGTTTAAGTAGGCAGAGTGGGTCAAGTTTAATCTAATTTTTTACCAAATCCAGTTAAATTTAATTGGGTTAGGTCACCGGGTTGAGTAATTTGAAAGAAAATATTAATTAAGAAAAAATATCAAAATAAGTATTTCCAATGTTTCTTAATAATTATAAGGTACAACGATACTTATAAGATATATATAAATAATATTCATATGGTTAAATATAAAATTATTAGTCAAATATTATTTTTTATTATATACGTATTGTTCAGTCGGGTTCATTACATTTGAAATTTATGAAACCATTACCCAATCCAATTATAATTGTTTGTACTAGATTAAATCCAACATAATGGTCAACCCAACCCACTAAAATGTAATTGGGTTGGACAAGTTTGCAGTTTGAGTGCAACCCTAAACCCCAACCCAATTAGAAGTACTTGTTTGTTTTCACGAAGCGAAAAACATTTGACTTCATGAAATAAAATATGTGATTACTTTGCACTTTGTATATGGGGGCAATTTCATGCTTTACCAGCATTAATATCAGAATTCTAATGTTAACCCCTACAGGCCACTATCTTGAAACCGGCTGTTATGATTGGTACAGAGGATCGGATTTTGAACCCATGGGCTCATTTTGCGAAAAAGTATGGCTTTATTCCATTGTTTGGAAATGGGAGCACAAAGTATGTATAAACCTATCAAGCAATCACTTTTGAACTTCAATCGAACTTACCAAAATGCAAAATTGTTTCGTTAATGTTTCTGTTAGTGTTGAAATTGATTTGATTTGATTTTTATATGAAATGCAATTATTGCAGGATCCAGCCTGTTTATGTGGTTGATGTTGCTGCTGCACTTACCACAGTCTTGAAGGATGACGGCACTAGCATGGGAAAGACTTATGAATTGGGTGGTCCAGAAATCTTTACTGTGCATGACTTGGTAACCTGTTACTCTAGCTCTTTATTTGTTGTTATTTTATATTTCATATTTGGCTTAAATATGATTTTAGTCTTTCAAAATTGGCTTATTTTTTTTCCTAGTCCTCCCAATTAAAATTTGCTTACTCCGACTCTTCACTGTGCATGTTCTTTTTTGTTTCTGGTCGCTAATGGTGTTACACTAGTTGCAGATGTAGCTAATGACATCAACGTTAGCAAATGACCTATGTCACTAAAATAATTCATGAAAATTCACTTTTTAAATTTTTTAGTTCCTAAAATTTTATCAAATTTTATAGCACTCCCAAATTCAAAAGTGATTATTTAGTCCTTCAAATGTAAAATTTATATTATAAGCCCCTCAACTTCAAAATATTCTCATTCCTCTGAAATTTTAAAAAAAGTTATTCCCCAAATTTAAAATGAATTTTTAAGTTTTCTAATATGGAAAGAATTCATTTTGATTTTCAAAGTTGATGATTATTTGCTGACACATCTAACACGAGTTTAGTTTGAGAAAGACAATTTTAACTGTGTTTGAAGTATCTTTTTTTTAGTCTCTCAAATTTTAAAATATTTTTAGTTCTTTGAATTAAAAAAAAAAAATTATTCCCCAAATTTCAAGTGAATTTATAAGTCTTTAATTTGAAGAAAAATATTTCAAAGGTGATGTTGAAATTTTGTTGACGTAGTTTAACACGTTTAATTTTGAGAAAGACAATTTTAACTGTTTGAAATTTCTTCTCTTATTTTCCGCCCTCTTATGGTAGTAACTTTAAATGGTTGCTACTAGGACCGCAACGATTCCCTTCTTATTTTGTACCTTTTGTCAAATTGTGATGAATGGAGTTTTGACTTAATTTTTTATTTTGGGATTAAAGTGTAGTATTTATGATATGACTAGAATGTGTTAATACAATGTTTCCTTTTGCCTCACTAGATTTTGGGAGTTTAAAATCATAAACAAATTTATCTTAAAACATGATCTGATACTTTAAATTTTCTAAAATTGTTAGAAAACTTGTTGTACTTAAACCTATTCATACAAAACACGAAGGTTGACGTAGGCTTGGGTAAATTTTTGTAATTTTCCATCCCTGACTCAAATGAAACAAAAGTTTCACATTTAGTTTTGAATTAGAGATGTTAATTATTTTATTTTTCAATTTGAGGGACTAGAGAAATTATTTTAGAGGATTAAAAGTTTTAATGTTAATTTAAGGGATAAAAAACAGACATTCTAGTAAAAAAAAATAAAAAAGTGAATTTTTACATTATTATTTGAGTTACATATGTCATTGCGACGAGTGTAACCATGACAGTCAGTGTTGAGGAACGAAAAACTACATTTTCTTAAACACAGGAACTAAAAGAAAAAGTGACCCAAATTTGAGGTGCAAAAGCGGTGTTTTCTGAAATTGGGAACTAAAAATACATTTTTTAATTTACAGGACTAAGAAAAAGTGACGCAAATTTGTCACAAACACAAGGACACTATATTACTTATTTCTTCATTTGTTGCTAATATTTCTATTTCATGCGTGGTAAAAATAAAAGGTGTTTATTTGTTGTGGGTGAGGGGAGTTGGAAGAAGCGATTGTCGAATGATGTTGAATCTGCGATAATTGCAGGCAGAGCTTATGTATGAAACAATCCGAGAATGGCCTCGTTACGTGAAGGTGCCTTTCCCCATTGCAAAGGTGTGTTAAACCCCTTCTAATTTGTTGACGTTTACTTACCATTGGAAAGCCACCAATGAACATAATTTGATCTTGTGGGTGGTTGCTTGTACTTGATATCTCTCTCTCTTATGTATCTAGTTCAATTTTATATATGTAACTAGGGTATCATCCATGCAACAGCGCAATATTGTTTATAAGATTTGTTCAAAGTGATATTCTTTAAAATCTGTAAGTGAAAGCTAACATTATATCAAATGATTGATTTCAGGCATTGGCAACACCAAGAGAAATATTACTAAACAAGGTCCCCTTTCCGCTACCTACTCCTGAGATATTGAATCTGGATAAGATCCAGGCTTTAACTACAGATACCATTGTTTCAGAAAATGGTAAGTTCCTGAATTCAATCACGAGGTTTGCTTTTTTGGTTCCAAGATATTATAGAACTGTCTCTTACGTCGCTTGTCCCACATTTTTTGTTTGATGAAATTTGCAGCTTTGACTTTCAATGATCTTGGAATTATTCCTCATAAGCTTAAGGGATACCCTGTTGAGTTTCTTATCTCATATAGGAAAGGAGGCCCACAATTTGGTTCTACCATCAGTGAAAGAGTCACTCCAGATGCTTGGCCATAAGATTCTTTGGATATTTTGATCCTGAATCATTTTTCTGTCTTGCTTGTACTTCCACCATTTCATTTCACTATTTAAAGAAGATCTGAAAGGCTTTTGTATCTTCCTTTCCTAATCTGTAGAATACGTGTTCATGTTTGACTATGATAATAAAATCAAGATACATGTTGATTCCCGAACTTAAACATCGTAGGATCAAATTGAGATTCGTGTTTTGTTATCATATAAAAGATCTATTATTTCTAGTGTGTTTTCTTCTATGCACTTTTTGGTCGTGGGCTGGTTATATCTTCAAATCAACCTCTCATTGACCTTGTCTTCGACAGCTCCAGAGAGAAAAAATACAAATGGTACATTTCAAGGGAACCAAAATAACGTGATATGTTGAAATAATAAAGAAACCTTGCTCTGTAGCTAATAGAACACTCAAGACGAATCTTCTGGCATCTTTGATTCAGTTGTGATTGATCCTATTATGACATTTGTACCTTGCCGGGCGCATGGTTGAATAGTGAAATGTTTTTTTTTTTTTTTATCACATCTTGCTTAATTTAGAAAATTAGAGTGAATTTCATAAGAATAAAAAATTATTTATGGTTTCTAATTATTGTTTAAATAACCTTGATATCTTTCACTTTCGCTAAGGAAAAGCCTTAATATCTTATTTTTCTCTCATTTTTTATGCACGTATAATAAGGATACGTAAACCTTTTCCTTTACTCATTCCTGTGCGACAAAAGTACTTATATTTCTCCTTTCATAACTACTTGTATTGTTGTTAAAGTAGAATTGTTGGATACAAGAAGGATTTAAGAACACTTTCGTCAGTTTGTTGGAAGAGAAAATTAATAGAGTTATAGAATTTAATTTGAAAGAGAAGTTATAGTTTCATGATCTATTTTATCTTTATTTTTCAGCTACTAAATATTGTTGAGATTGTTGACAACACAATATTTATATCATTCTAATTTTTTATGATGACGAACACATTTTTAATAACACATGTATTGTTGATGTGTTACATGTTTTATTGCTTATTGATTGATATCTTGTTGAACATGTTTTTGTGTTTATCTTGATATGTGAATGCACATTTATTGAGCTTGTATATGTTAAATCATATCTGGTTGCATTACACATGTTTTGAAAGAAGAAAACCACATGCACTTTTACGAACTTACATTGTGTGGCATATCTGCAAGCTGTAAGTCGACTTCATTATGGGGGAAGTCGAATTAAGCTCGAGACTATGCACAGACTTTCAGAAACAGTGCTATATGAGATTTTACATTGAAAAGAATTTTAAAGTGAACTATTGTGTTGAAGTCGACTGTGTGTGCCACGCATTTGACTGTATTAGTTGCTTGATTTGAAATTTTGTTATGCTCATGAACAATAACGACTATATTTTTAAAAGTTAGTTGAGCATTGAATGTTGGTCAACTGTATTGAATGAAGAATGAATTTGTTTGACTAGACTGCTACTATTTTGACTTAACTATTATAACTGTTTTAATACAGTCGACTCTATTAGTAGCATATTCGACTGCAGGAGCGTCTATTTTATAGAAATCTATAAATAGACGAGGCATGAGTTGTTTCAAAGAACTTTTGAGAACTTTTGGAAATCTAACACATTCATATTTGTGTTAGACTGTTTCTTTGAAGATTTAAGCTCCAAGAACTCATCAAGAAGACAGTTGTGATCTTTCTTTGAAGAGTTTCTAAAGGAGAATTGAGTCGCGCTCATTGCTTGATTAAAATATGCACAATTAAGGTGTTTCTGAGTTGATCAAGATTGTTGTTGGCATCCGTGGTGATTGTTGTGTTACCTGTTGTGACTACAGGGGTTTGACTCGTGGAGTCTAGTACACTTTGAGGATTGTTCAAAGTGGGTTGCAGATTGTAGGAGAGGGCACATCTTGTTGCAAGTCTTGTTGTGTGGTTTGCCTATATTTTGGTTAGAGGGTAAGAGAGGTATTTTATATTTTTGACGTAATTCACGTAGTCTACTTTGATTTTCCGCTGCACTTAATTTTTTATTACTTACGATTAAGAAAGTTTGTAAAGTTTTATACTTTGAATCAAAGATTGCGAAAAGACTCTGATTTTGAAAACTCACCAATTCACTCCCCCTCTTGGTGTTAAAATGAAGCCTACCTGTTTCCCAACAAATACTAACAGTGTTACTGTTGTCACTTATTCTCTCTGTTCCCTTTAATTAATGATTTCTAAATAAGAAAAATTATTTCTTTTTATTATCAGTTATTAAATTAAATTTTAATATAATATAGTTTTCTAATTATATTTTTAATTTAATTAATATAAAAAGAAGAATTATAATAATAAAAAGAAAACATATAATAATATATAATTGTCATTCCTCGAAAATAACATGTGGAAAAGAGTTGACAGGAATGTGAGAATAATGGGACCAAATGTTTTATAATAAAATAATATTAATATATAAATGAAAAATGTAAATGCTGGTCCCATTTTCTAATACCACTATTTCTATCCGAAACTTCTTTTCTCTTCTTTTCTCTAAAATCCTCTTTCTTTTCTCTACAAATTCTCACTTTCTTCTTCTTCTGATCAACAATCAGGCCATGCCTGAGCTTTCCTGGTGATAAGAGCTTCTCTTTTCACCGATCAAGTTTATTGTTTTGGAATTGGTAAGTTAAATTCCTTCGTTCTTTGAAGTTTCTGCATTTTCTGTTACATGCAAGCACTGTTCAGCTTGCATGTGTTCATCAACTATTCTTCTGAGTCTAATTCTTAATTCTGGGTTGGATGGATGGTGTTTTCTCACCATCCAAAGTTTTATAGGTGGTATTTGTGTACATGGGTTGGTTAAATTCAATGGGAGATCTTCCTTTAGTTCGGTCGAAGAGGTAAGAGAAGCTAACTAATTTAATTAATTGGTTTTGATGCATTAATATGTTGTTTGATGATGTTGCGTGTATGTGAAATTGAATGATTTGGTGATTGGCATTGATGGTGTGTGTGCTGTGTTCATGTTGAAATATTTTATGCATAATTCTGGTTCATGGCCAAGAGAAATGTGAGGAAGTGAAATGGTAAAATTGAGGTATGTGGTGTTCGATGTGGTTTTGATATGTAGGAGAATGTGAACAAGTTGTGTAGAAGTGGTTAGAGTCTTTGAGTCACTCCAAAATGTACCAAAATAAGAAAATCTGATTCTCGGTCATTGAGTTCATGATTCTGCAGAATTGCATCCCAAATTTGAGATGAAACTCTGTAATTAATGTAAGGAATGTTTAGAGGATCTTAGGGAAGTGTATAAGATTATATAAAATAAGTTTGAAGGATTAGAAGTTGGGAGAATGTTGTGAAATTGGCAAGGTATGGTGTTGATCATAATTGTGCAGTCATTCTGCAAAATTATATAGTTCGTTGAGGATCCTTCATAGACCGTTCGATATGTCCACTGTGTTCGGTCTTAACAGAATTATACTTTTGTGGAGTTTTCAGTTAATGACCGAACGGTTATGTATTTGTATACAATTGAACTTGAATAGTTGGTTTTGTAAATAATAAATATATTTAATTCACTTGAAGAATTTATTCTTGGTTGTAACAATTTTAATTTTTGACACGTTTTAGTGACACCTAGTGTTAGGATGTTACAAGCAACAAGTCGCTCAATGCACATCACTAAGTGCCCAACCATATTCACATTTCCCACATGACAATTTTAGTAACTTGGAGTGCAAATTTCTTTTGTACACATTTTAGTATCTTTTTTCGCACATTTTGTTAGCAAAATCATGAAGTATAAAAGTTTTTATGATGTCCAAATCAAGTCTCAAGTGCTCACTTTGCAAGAAGACCTTCATGAAGACTTGTATTATGTGTTAAAGCTTTTGTAGTAAGTAGTTTATGTATATGGCTTTATGTGTTGTTTGATTCCATGTAATTTAGGCTTTAAAATTCTCTTTGGAGTCAAAATACTCTGCAATAATCGATTAACTACTTAAGATAATCGATTATCACAGAAAGGTCTTTAAGTTTGCTAAAAACTTAATTTTGGCTTTAGAATAATTGATTACTAGAGACTAATAATCGATTATCCATAATCGATTATGACTTACCATAATCGATTATCACATCTAGCCGTTGGAGTTCTTGAGCATGTTTTTAACCATTGTGCATTCGTTAAATACATAATCGATTACCATAAGTGGATAATCGATTATCACGCGAGAAAATGCTAACATCGGATTTTTTTGGAGGTATCCTTGAGTGAGGTTTTTATAAAGATGTTTTAGACTCTCATTCTAAAACACACAACTAAACATTTTTGAACGATGTAAAGTGTGACCTAGGGTTTATATAACTCTTGTGCTTTGGCTTTGAGAACTTGGTTTTGGCAAGAGCGAGAACTTTCGCTGGGAGTGTGATTAAGTGTTGTTATTGTTGCTAAGTGAAGTCTGTCATCCTTTGTGAAGATTCCAAGGAAATGTTCATCTTTCGTGAAGAATTCAAAGAAGGTGTTCATCCCTTGTGGTCTTCAGGGGAAGTGAGTATCATCTCTTGGGGTAATAAGAGAGGTGTTTCTAAACCTTGAACTTGTTTTTCTGTGTCATTGTAACAATTTATTGGTTTTGTGATAATGGAAGTTAATCTTTGTTTGAGATTAGCAACTGGACGTACACTAGTGGAAAAACGTTGTTTAACGTTGGTTAATTTGGGCTTTTAACGTCACTTACACAACAGACGTTTATAAGGGTGACGCCCATGGGACGTCAGAAATCCTCTCAACCGACGTCCATATAAACGTCGGTTAACGAGACCCACCGACGTCCATATAGACGTCTACCTATACCCACACCGATGTCTAATTTCTCTATATAGACGTCCACCTATGCATAAAACCGATGTTTACATGAATATATAGAGGTTTAAAATGACACTGACCGACGTCTATGTTCCTTATAGACGTCGGACTTGGCACTAACTGACGTCTAACAAAGGTGTTGTGTTTTAGTGCAGTTTTGATCCAGACTTTCGGTAACATTGTGCAACACTCTCCTCTCGCTAGTTTTCCCACAAAAAAAGCTTGCGTCTTTTGAACCTTCTATGACATTTCAACCCAAAACCGAACCTGGGTCCATGACTACTTCCCATTATTCAACCGCAAAAGAAAATAATTACGGTGACACGAGAACTAGACAAGGACCCAAGTTCCATTTTGGGTCGAGAAGCCATAGAAAACTCAAAAGTCGCTACTCTTCTTGTAAGGAAACTAGCAAAGGGAGAATGTTGTACTATGTTACCCAAAGAGAGGATCAAAACTACACTAAAACACAACACAAAGAAAGCAAATTTTAATTAGTTGAACGACAAGATAATCGATGAAAGACTAAACAAAGTTTAAACGGTGAGCATAAAAAAAACCACGCACCTGGGATGCAAGAGAGAAAAAGGAGAGGAGGAAGACGAGAAACAACAATAGAATGCCGAAAAGAGAGAAAAAGAAGAGGTGTGGCAAGAGAAAAAGGAGAAGAGGAAGACGATTGATATCAGAAATTGAATGCCGCTAAGAGTTGCGGTGTATTTAAAATGGAATTGGGCATTGGTTATTCTCAAGAAACCGACGTCTATAGACGTCGGTTATCCTACTAAAGTGACGTCCAAGTGAACATTTAAAACTGACTTTTTGAATACCCATTAGACGTCGGTTTCTGTCAGGGGGCACCAACGTCTAGAGAGCTGAACCGATTGACATTTGATATCCTGACAGGGATGTTCAAGACTGTTGATATGGGGCTCCGACGTCTATAATAACATACACGTCGGGGCCCTAAATAGCTGACGTCTTAGGCCCTCGTGATTTGTAAACATAATTATTACAGGTATAATAGACGTCGCGTCACCTGAAAAGTCGACGTAAACATTGAAGATTTTTTCTCTTTCCCGCCTAACAGACATGCCTTAGACGTCGAATTTGGACTACTGGACGTCTAAGCGCCTGAGAATTAGGTGAAAAGCATTAAATGCAGCTCAGTAGATGTCAGGGTGTTGTAGTGCCGACGTCTTGAAATTAAAAGACGTCTATTTTGGGAGAAAGCGACGTCTAGTTTACCAGGCTATTTACGATAATGCCACCGTCCGCTCCTATACGTCGGATTACACGTAAACCGACGTCTTATGGGTGACGTTAAACAACGTTTTTGCACTAGTGGTAGAATCCTTGTGATCCAAACCAGTATAAAACTATTTGTGTAAATCTTTCTTTTCTTACACTCTTTATTGTTGTTGATATTATCTATGAAGTAAGTTTAAAAGGAGAGAAGAAAAATTATTTTAAAGCACAAGAAATGTACTCAGCTTATCATCTTGATTATTTGTCCAAACACGAAATCAGTCCATCGCAGCGGTCTGACACATTTCATATTAGGAGTAGTTTGTACATCACGCTTCTAATTGGTGGATAGTTTGTAGTATACTCATCTTTAATCTTTGATTAGGAAGTGATTAGTTACTTAATAAGATCAACTTTTCTTCATATGAATAAGAGAGTTGTACTTGTATCACATGGAGATTGGAATATGTAGTAATGAAATGTTGTCTTTATGACATGTGGTCAATTCACTTTTGTTGTGAGAGTCTTATCTTGACGAAGCAACTCAAGTGGCGACTCCAAGCTTCCACTTATCTTGATCTCAAATGACGAGTGGTGTGGTTAAGGAGCATTCCAATCTTGATGATATGAAACTTATGTCTGCATGTTTTGGATCTTCATCCATATAAAATTTTCTTAATTTTTTGTTTGCATATTGTTACAATAAGTATGAGTCACATGTCAACTTCTATAAATATGTTATTGTCCCTCGTTTAGATGTTAATTGGTTCTAAGTCAATGTTAATCGATGCTTTTGTAATTTTAGTGTGTTTCTATGATGAATTTGTGTTTTAGTTTATTTTCTCTGTTCTTAATTGTTAATGTTATTTGTTAGTGGTGTTTATCAATTAATTGAAGCATACCTTTTCTGGAAAATTCAAAAAATAATTACGAACAAATCATTCAAATACAACAAAAATTACAATCCGTCACTAACAATTTAGACGTATCATATAGAAAAGATCAAATTGAATATAAATTACTAAAATTGAAATTGTATTAAACACTAAAAAATAAATTTCACATAAAAAGGTCAATAAAAATAAAGACAAAAATATTTAACCTTTTTAATTATTATTTTGATTATAATATTTAAAGAATTAAATAAAAACTTGATTCCATTATTATAAAGAAAATGAATTAAGTTAATCCATTTATATTATATTATAATAAATATATAAAATAAAATATAAGAATAAAATATTTGTAAGTAAGTAGGGATGACGTGTCAGGTCGGGTATGAACAGGGGTCTATGCGCAATCTAATCCGACAAAAAAAAATTCACTCGCTACTCGATCCGTTACTTGCACGGATACTCCTTTGAAAAATATCTGCGGTTATTTTAAAACCTGTTGATACCCACAAATATTAAAAAAATATTTTTATAAATTATTAAAATAAAATTTAAATAAAATTACAAAAGACATAAATTAAAATTCAATTTTAATTAAATTTAACCTTGTAAAATATAAAATAATATTAATTTTAATTAAATTTAACTTAATAAAATATAAATTAATTTTTTTTTGCAGATAATGAATATTCGTGGGTATAGATAGTATAATATCATATCTACAGCCGACCCATTTATAAGTGGATATTAAAATATTCATTCTCTGTGAATTAGGAATAATAAACATTTGCAGATATCAATTATCCGTTACGAATTTTATCTACAAATATTTGTAGAGAGAGATTTTTTGCCATCTTCTCTCTGCTTAACTGAAATATACTACTTCTAATCGGTGATAAGTTAATTAAATTATAAAATCTCTGAATCACAGCAAAGTGATTCTAGTTATGCCGAACTTTTTCTACATTGCTTAGTTTGACATCTAGATCCAAGCAACATAAATATTTCTTCTCGAGTTTTGGAACGAAAGATTTATCATCGAGATTGGAACCGACGGTGAAAAAAATACGTGAGACGGTTCATTTACGATCTAGTTTTAGGTGTCGGCTGGAATTTGCGTAATTGTGGGCGGCGCCTATGTAAAGGACTCCTTCCGCGCCAATCAACGCTGACGTGAAACAATTTGTCTACTCACATACATCATCATTTTAGAAACTTTCTTTTTTAAAATAGAAAGAAAAAATAATAAATGCCAGAGTTATTTATTACAACAGATTCATGCAATGATAGAACAGATTCATGTTCTCATCAACCCTACGCGTCCCAATCCTATGCGACACCGACATACAACACAACCCAAGCGCACGTTAGTAACACGCGCCAACCCCCTCTGTCTCTCCCTTTGCAAAATTCACTCCCTCAAATCCTAGATTCCTCTCTCTCTCTCTGCCAAATCTCGTTTCCATTTAACAAGCATCAAAATTCAATCAAACACTGTTACTTCTCATCCATTCAATCACGATTTCCTTTTCTTTCTCTGCTAACTGCTAAAAGTCGTTGTTGATTTCATTCCAACAAAGCCAATTTCATATTTCTGCCAAACTCCTTTCCTTTCTCTTGTGATCCTTCTTTGGTTGTACACTTCTCATGTTCTTTTTCTTTTGAGCTCTCAGATTACTCGGTATTCAGAATCTCTGTTATTAGGTTTAGGTTTTTGTGATTTGGCTCTGTGTCCTATGAATTGATTGAGTCAGCGGTTTTCAATTGCAATGCGATGAGAAGGCGCTCTGACCAAACGGAGAAGGGGGCACCAAAGAATCAGAATCCCCGCCTTTGCCTTTTGGCATCCCTTTCTGCTTTCTTCTGGTTCTTGCTCCTTTACTTCCATTTTGTTGTGCTTGCAGGAGATAATAACAATGCCAATAGCGAGAGTGATTACAATACTCATGTTGATCAGCACTCAACCCTGTCTACGACACCTGCCCCGATCCTTGTAATGGATTCCCCTCAAGTGCAGGCCCCTCCTAGGAAGATTGGGTTCCCTCACCCTGATGTGCCGCGGAAGGACACTCACACTGACACCCCTAATTTCCCTTTCATGACAGCAATGAGGGCTGCTGAAAACAAGATTGATCCCTGTGGGGGGAGGTACATTTATGTGCATGATCTTCCCTCCAGGTTCAACGAGGATATGTTGAAGGAGTGCAGGAGTTTGAGTCTTTGGACTAATATGTGCAAGTTCACCTCCAATTCTGGCCTTGGTCCGCCCCTTGAGAATGTTGAAGGGGTCTTCTCTGATACTGGCTGGTATGCTACCAATCAGTTTGCTGTTGATGTTATATTCAGCAATCGAATGAAACAGTATGAATGCTTGACAAATGATTCCTCTGTTGCTGCTGCGGTTTTTGTACCCTTCTATGCTGGATTTGACATTGCGCGCTATCTTTGGGGCTATAATATTTCAGTGAGGGATGCAGCTTCGCTTGATCTTGTTGATTGGCTCATGAAGAGACCAGAGTGGAGCATAATGAATGGCAGAGACCATTTTCTTGTTGCAGGAAGGATAACGTGGGATTTCAGGAGACTGTCTGAGGAAGAATCAGATTGGGGCAATAAGCTTTTGTTTTTACCAGCGGCAAAGAATATGTCCATGCTTGTGGTTGAGTCCAGTCCTTGGAATGCAAATGATTTTGGGATTCCGTATCCTACATACTTCCACCCGGCTAAGGATGCTGATGTGTTCATTTGGCAGGATAGAATGAGGCAACTAGAGAGGAAATGGCTTTTCTCCTTTGCTGGTGCTCCCCGTCCTGGTAACCCCAAATCAATCAGGGGTCAGTTAATTGATCAATGCAGAAGGTCAAAGGTTTGTAAGCTGTTGGAATGTGACTTTGGAGAAAGCAAATGTCACTCTCCCGGCAGCATAATGAAGATGTTTCAAAGCTCGCTTTTCTGCTTGCAACCCCAGGGTGATTCATACACACGAAGATCTGCTTTTGACTCAATGTTGGCTGGTTGTATACCTGTCTTCTTCCATCCTGGCTCCGCATATACACAGTATACTTGGCATCTTCCCAAGAATTACACCAAGTATTCTGTCTTCATTCCAGAGGATGATATCCGTAAGAGGAATATCAGTATAGAGGAAAGGCTTAGTGAGATACCTCCTGAACAAGTGAAGATCATGAGAGAAGAGGTTATTAGTCTCATTCCAAGACTAGTATATGCTGATCCTCGCTCCAAATTAGAAACTCTTAAAGATGCATTCGACGTTGCAGTACAAGCAATAATTGACAAGGTTACAAATTTGAGGAAGGATATCATTGAAGGTCGCACAGATGATGGCTTCATTGAGGAGAACAGTTGGAAATACGCTTTGTTGCCTGAGGGAGAGCATGAGGTGGGACCTCATGAATGGGATCCTTTCTTCTCCAAACCAAAGGATGGTAGTGGAGATTCCAATGATTCCTCTGCTGAAGCTGCAAAAAATTCCTGGAAGAGTGAGCAAGTAAATCAATCATAAAGTGAAGAAGGGGTAAACAAACTGCAGGGTGCTGCAGTTAGGCTCAATGCAGACTTCAAAATGATTTGAATTGGGGAGGAATTACAAACTATTACTGGGTCTTGCTGTGAACTTACTGCTGAACATGTCTAAAAGGATATTGAGCAAGTTTCCCCCGTGAAACCCCCAATATGGAGACATATTCTTTTGCTTTATACATTTTTGTGTTATAGATTTTTTCTGATTTCTGCTTCATATATTCTCCTCACTCCTCAGTGGTTCGTAGAATGCATTGGGAGGTTTAATAATTCCTTTCATGTAATAGTTTCATTCATTTGATTCATATAGGAAATATATACCTTCAACTATTGAAGTCACGGATAGATCAGTTGAATTATCATTTTGCCTGTGCATCAGCCCCACACCCACACACTCGAAAATTGTTGAGATATTTGATCATTTTTGGTTAAGTAAACGTTCTACTATTTTCTACTTTTTCATTGTTTCTTTGTCTAATTCCTTTATTCATAGTTAAATACATTCATTTTAGTATATTGGGTTACTTAATTTTGCTGAATGCCCCTGCGTTCTAGAGATATGAGCATAGTTAAATTGATTCATTCATTTTATTAGAATATTGGGTTACTTCATTTTGTGAATGCACCTGCGTTGTTTATCTACCTATAATGGAAACAACTAGAGAAATCCATAGAATTTTTTTTCCACGCAAGATACTCTCTAGTCTGTATAACACCCGTATCTACACTGTGTCAAAAAGTTGGTAGTTAGTTATAAATCTAGGATTTGATTAACTAAAATATGAAATTCCGTGGTATTACATAATACTGTGTCCAATGGATATCACTGATTGTTAGATGACCAATAAATAGTCAGTAGCAGAAAACCCTATAGACAGTACAAAAGTTTTGATAATTGCTTTTATATGTGAAACGAACTGAATTGACGTGTAGATTTGCTTTGAGGAAATATTTCATCATACTTTCAGATGTTTGGTGTTTTTTGATATATGACAGTCTGGTAAATGTTATTTTTGTCCTTAATGGAAATGTTTAGCTGGCAATGCTGATAAATTGTCATTGTTAGCTCTTTGTTTAATAAACCTTTCCTGTGTGTTTGCGTGTAATTTATTCCTATTTGTCCACAGAAGAAATCGAGAACAACTAGATAAACCATGGAAGAGTATAATGTTGACGTGGTTAGCCTGTTTTATAGAAGTTTGACTATTGTTCATGTTTAATATTTTTCGATTTCTTCTGGAATAGAACTGAGATAGGAAGAGAAGAATGAGACGTGTGAAATAAGATGTGCAATGTATTAGAAAGATAAAAATATTGAGCTGTGAACGGATATCAAAACAACTCTGTTAATGATTGATGATATTTTCACTCATTTATACAGATATACTTTTTACTGTTTGCGGTAATCTTTTAGACAACAGATGACACCCTTTTGCAAATTCTACCTTCAAGGTGTGTTTATTTCAATGAAATGATTTGAGAAAGAGTGAGTGGATGATATGGGAGAGTAGGTGGATGGATTTGAGGGTGTACGGTATAATATCTTAACGGTCGGTTACAACGACCGGTTACAACAAACAAGACAATCGTATACACAAGATATATAATTAGGCCAATTCTTATTATTGAGATTATAGTTCATTAATTTAAAAGGTATCTTATCAAAGATACTGAGAATCAAATAATATTTGATAGGGATAAAGTTGTTTATGAGTATCCTATTAAAGATACTGAGAATTAAGTTATATCTGATTAAAGATATCGGTAAAAGTTGTTCAGGAGTAACCAAGTAAGTTTGTTTATATTTATTATGTTTATATTCTATTGGGCTTATATCAGTTCAAGGTCTATAAATAGAGAGCCAGGGACACAAGCCAGATACGCTTCTCATACACTCTACTCCCATTATAATCACATAGAAATCCCATTGTTAATTCTTTCCTACTGAGAATAATCATATTAAGAATTGAGGTTCTACCACCATACACGCCTAACTTGAGCGTCAGAGTGTCATTGCAGGTACCTCCCCCCTTTGGTCAAAGCTTGAAGAACGCCGGACGGTCCGAACTGAAGGAGAGCGAATGGTCGAAGTACAGAAGAAGTGAGCAATCCAGTCCGTTCAAGTGTTAGATAAAGCCACGTCATCCAGGTCATTGTCTCGGTCCCACAAAATTTATACCGAAACATTTTGGCGCCCACCGTGGGGTCGAGGCTTGAAGATTCCCAATGGTCACCACAAGGAATATGGACAACAACAACTCTAGAGATATGATCAGAGAACTACAGGCCCAGCTGGAGGCACAAGCAAAGCTAATGGAAGAACATGCTCAGATTATACGCCAACAACAAGAAATACAGCAGAAACAGGCTGAAGAAATCGCCCAACTAAGAGCGCAACGTCCCCCACCTGAAATGTCTGAGGACCAGGGAAGCCGGAACGGTGATCAAAGCGTGCACACACCCCCGCGAAATGTTCGGTCACCAAACCTTTTGTCGTTTACAGAAGCTGTTATGCAAGCCCCTATGCCTGATCGGCCCCCTCCACCGATCAAAAAGTTCGACGGTACCACGGATCCGGACCATCACATCCGGAACTTTGTTGATTCTATGGCCTTCTATTCCAGAAGCGACCCAGTCAAATGTAGGGTTTTTTCCCTGTCGTTGAGGGGTGAGGCTCTATAATGGTACTACACCCTTCCCCCTAATTCAATAGATAAATTTCGTACCGTTATCAATCTCTTCAAAAGGCAATATGCGATTAACCGGAAAAGGAAGGCCGATCGAGTTGAGGAGGAACAAAGGGTGTCCCAAAAAGGGAAAAGGACCGTGGAAGAGCCGACGAATTCGGCTATGGATCGGTCTCTACCGCTTGGCATGTGGGATCCCAGTTTCGATCTCAGGCGAGCTCGTCAACATTAAACTGGGGAAAAATGAGACCCTAAGAGCGTTCGTGCAAAGATACAAGGAGGCGGCAAGACGAGTGAAAGGTGTCAATCATACGTTTATCATCAGCAATCTAACCAACTTCTTAAAGCCAGGGTACATCTTTGAACATTTGTATGCTGAATTACCCAACACAATGGAGGAACTCCAGGAGAAGTTAACCAAATTCATTAAGATGGAGGATCAGATGAATTCTCGCAGAAAGCAGCTGTCGGAAACCTCCACAAACGAAAGCAAAAAAGAAACAAAACGAGTTCGTGAAGGAGACCAAAACCAAAGGCCTCCTCGAAGGGATATGCCCGTGCCCCTGGGCCCCCGGTAAGACCACTACGCACGTTTAAATGTGCCAGTAACAAGAGTGTTCAAAGAGGCTTTGAACGCCAAACTTATCACTGTGAGAAAGCGACCCACACCTCAGGCCGCTGATGAAACTAAGGCCTGCCTATTTCATGCCAACCATGGGCATGCTACTATTGCACCACACTCAGGGATGAATTAGAAAGGCTTATTCGAGTGGGATACCTCCGACAATTCGTAAAGGAGGAATCATAGCTAAGTAAACATTCTCCCAGAAGAGAAATGATACGCAGAAGTCCTAAACGAGTGTATGATAGCGAAGTCCGCCCAATAGATCATTCCCGAAGTCGCCCTAAGGAACGCGAACGAGAAAGGCCGATCAAGGGCCGGATCGATACCATCTCTGGAGGCTTCGCCGGAGGAGGAGCCTCGTCTTTGGCCCGAAAAAGACACTTGAGGAGTCTGAGAAGCGTCCACGTTGCAAGCTGCATTCCCTTATCCATGCTCGACATCACATTTACCGACGCAAACTTCCACGCTCCAGAACCCGACCAAGACGATCCCATGGTAATCACTGCCCAGATAGCACTGTACGATGTCAACAAGGTTTTGATAGATCAGTTTAGCTCGGTCCATATATTGTATTGGACGACATTCCTCAAAATGGATTTGTCAGAAGATATAATATCCCCATTCAATGAGCAAATAGTAGGCTTCGCAGGCGAAAGAGTAGACACCCGCAGATACCTCGACTTAAGGACTCGACTGGGGACAAAAGAAGGGACGAAAGAGTTAAGGATACGATTCTTAATGGTGGAGGCCAATACCTCCTATAATGCCCTCCTGGGTGTTTGAACGCTTTTGGAGCAATTGTATCAACACCCCATTTGACAATGAAATTCCCGTCGGAAAAGGGGACAATATGCATGGTAAGGGCAGATGATAAAATAGCACGACAATGTTATGTCGCCGGCTTGAAAGTTGCACCCTACGTCTCCCGAAGAGAACCAAAAAGACCTGAAACAATAGTGGTCGACCTGGACCCCAGAACCAACACAGACAATCGGATCCAACCCTAGGGAGACGTCAAATCACTCATACTGGGAAAGACAGAAACGCAAACGACGACCATTGGTACTGATCTCGAACCGGGGGATGAACATTGTTTGGTCGAACTGTTGAAGGCCAATGTCGACCTATTCGCATGGAGTGCCGCATATATGCCGGGAATTCACCCGAACGTGATGATACACAAACTTTCCATATTCAGGGAAGCCAAGCCAGTAGCACAGAAAAATAGAATATACGGTGATGAAAAAGGGAAGTTATCCAGGGGGAGGTGAACAAACTCATCAAAGCAAAGTTCATCCGGGAAGTTCAAACGACCAATGGCGAATGTGCATTAACTTCACCAACCTCAATAAAGCATGTCCAAAAGATTCCTACCCTCTTCCGAGCATCGACCAACCTGTGGACGGGGACTAAGGACACGTTGTATTGAGCTTCCTGGATGCATATTCAGGATATCATCAAATCTCGATGTACTTGCCCGACTAGGAAAAAACTGCCTTTATAACCAAACGAGCGAGCTATTGTTACGAGGTAATGTCGTTCGGTCTCAAGAACGCGGGAGCTACCTATCAACGCCTCATGAACGAAATTTTTCACCATCAAATCGGGAAATGCATGGAGGTGTATGTGGACGATATGGTGGTACGAAGCCATTCACATGAACAACATTTGAAAGACTTAGCTGAAGTCTTCCAACAGGTAAAGTGCTAAAACATGCGCCTGAATCCATCCAAATGCACCTTTGAAGTTCCGGCCGGAAAATTCTTAGGATTTATGCTAACACGGCGAGGAATCGAAGCCAATCCAAATAAGTGCCGAGCAGTGTTGGAAATGAAGAGTCCCACAAAACTCAAAGAAGTTCAGCCACTGGTCGGGCGCCTCACGCCTTTGTCGCGGTTCATCCCAAAATTGACAGAACATATCAAGCCCATCCTAAAGAACATGAAGAAAGACGTCCCGCGTCATTGGGACGATCAGTGTGAAACGACCTTCTCCACAATAAAAGCCATTCTCACCAGCCCTCCGGTCATGGCCCGTCCGATAGAGGGATTCGACATGCAATTGTATCTAGTTGTCTCTGATTATTCAGTAAGCACGACCCTTATTCAAGAAATCCCGGACTTTAAGCTAATATACTTTATTAGCAGAACCTTACAAGGAGCAGAAGAACGGTACTCACAAATTGAGAAGATAACTCTATCCCTTATAACCGCGGCGAGACGTCTCCGGCCGTACTTCCAAAGTTACCAAGTCGTGGTCCGCATGAACTACCCGATCGCAAAAATCTTCAGGAAACCTAATCTGGCAGGAAGGATGGTCGCATGGTGAGTGGAACTATCCGAATTTGGCTTGTGCTTTGAACCACAGGGTTCTATAAAGGGCCAACATTTAGCAAACTTCGCAGCTGAATTACCACAATCAACAGACGCACCCATATGGTACTTAAATGTAGATGGCTCATCAGACAAAAGAGGCAGAGGAGCCGGTATAGTATTATAAGGACTAAACGGTCTCCTCGTTGAGCAAGCCGTATCCTTCAATTTTCAACTCAGCAACAACCAGGCGGAATACGAAGCTTTAATTATCGGACTAGTTCTAGCCAAGGAACTAGAAATCAAACGTATCGAATGCCGAATGGACTCCCAATTGGTCGTAAGGCATATGAATGGGACGTTCCAAGTCAAAGACAATCACTTACTGCGCTACTTCCACAAGGTTAGTGATTTGATCAAGACCTTTTCCAGCTTTAACATTATTCATGTACCCAGGACAGAAAATTCCAGAGCGGATCTCTATCCAAATTAAAGCATGCCTGGGAAAAAACACAACTCTCCTCGGTAATTAAGACTACCCTTGACAAACCAATGTTGGAGACGTTCACCACCAATGTTACAACGCCAAGAGACGACTGGCGACAAGACATACTCCAATTAATGATTCAACAAGAATAAGGAGGTCAAGTTAGCACGACCGATTTCAAACGAATCGCACGCTTCACGATCGTGGGCGACGATCTATATAGACGAGGATATACCACACCTTTATTGAAATGTCTGTCGGAAGAAGAAGCCAAGTATGTAATGCAAAAATTACACCATGACATATGCGGATCACATTCAGGAAGGAGAACGCTCAGAGCTAAAATATTACGGGCCGACTACTATTGGCCCACTATGGAACAAGATTACACACAATTCGTTCGAAAATGCATTTCCTGTCAGTCACCTGGCAACTATTTCCGGGTACCGCCAGTGGAGCTACACGGCATAATCTCCCCATGGCCATTCGCACAGTGGGGCATGCACAGAGCTGGACCCTTACCGGTCGGAAAAGCACAGTGCAAATATCTCCTCGTAACGGTCGATTTTACTAAGTAGATAGAAGCAGAGGCGTTAGTGGTTATTAGTGCTAAAAAAGTACAAAAGTTTATCTAGCATTTGATATGCCGGTTCAGAATACCACAAAACATCATAACCGACAACGGACAACAGTTCATAGAACGGAAGCTAGAGGATTTTCTCAAAGGTTTGGAAATCAAGCACGTAACAAGCTCCGTTGAGCATCCACAAACGATCGGACAAGCAGAGACCGCAAATAAGGCAATCATATCTGAATTAAAGAAACGTCTTGGAAAGGCAAAAAGCTTGTGGGTAGAAGAATTGCCTGAAGTCTTGTGGGCCTATAAATGTACCCAGCATGGTTCAACAGGAGAAACACCGTTTAATCTCACCTATGGCACGGACGCGATGTTTCCGGTTGAAGTAGGCGAGCCGTCTATAAGACGAAACATACAAAACATGAGTCTTAACAATGCACAACTCCGGATGAACTTGGATACCTTGCCCGAACGATGAGAGGTGGCCATGATAAAGAATGCAGCTTAAAAACGATTGATTACTCGACGCTTCAACACCAAGGTAGAACCCTGAAGCTTCACTGAAGGCGACCTTGTATGGCGAAAGAAAGGAGACGCCAGAAAGAATAAAGAACACGACAAGCTGATTGATAAATGGGAAGGACCTTTTCGCATCTCTGAAGATTTAGCGAACGATGCATATCTTCTGGAACTTCTCCATGGAAAAGCTATTCCCAACACTTGGAACGCAACACATCTTAAATTCTATTATAGCTAAAATTGATATTGTTGCTTTTTCAATTATATGAACCCTTAAGTACTTTATTCTTCGAATGTAATTTTTTTATTTACATTCTGTGAAATATATTTCGTGATTGATGCAGACACTTATAAAAAGGGGGGATACCCCTAGCGTTGACGAATACTACCTGGATGCCACACTTATAAAAAAGGGGGATACCCCTAGCGTTGATGGATACTACCCGGACGCCACACTTATACAAATGGGGGATACCCCTAGCGTTGACGGATATTACTCGGGCGCCACACTTATAAAAAGGGGGGATACCCCTAGCGTTGACGGATAATACCCGGACGCCACACTTATAAAAAGGGGGGGATACCCCTAGCGTTGACGGATACTACCCGAACGCCACACTTATAAAAAGGGGATACCCCTAGCGTTAATGGATACCACCCGGACGTCCCACATATAAAAAGGGGGGATAACCCTAGTGTTGACGGATAACCATCTGAACGCCCAAGTATACTCGTACTAACGGATACCATCCAAACAGAATGCGCGTTGATAGATAACCATCCAGATGCCCAAGTATACTCGTACTAACGGATACCATCCAGACAGAATGCAATAAAGATGCAGAGGAAAAAACCAAATATCTAAACGTCCGCATAAACAAGTAAGCTCTATTGCTTGTTGATATTTTAACTTATACTTTTAAAGCGGGAAAATACACAGGCATACCATTTCACACTTAGCAAAATTTTGCAACAAGCATAAAGTGTATTACATAAAGCATCAAAAAGCAATATGATCAAAGTTATGGTAGTGCAACAAAGTAAAGAAGTTCAACATAACCTACGACATGTTCAACAAACTATTACAATAAAACGAAGAAAACTCAAGCAGCATGGACTTCGTTGCCGGCAACGTCTAGGGCGGCTTCCTCCGCAGTCGTCTTCTCCACCGCTTCTTCAGTCAAATCACCCTCAGCCGTAAAGGTACCCTCAGGAATAATATCTATGTGCATCATTTGCTCTTGATACACATCTTGATCAATGTCAAACCCAGTCCCTCAGGAGACACCTTGGCGATATAAGACATTTGTCTCATCGCTTTCTTGAACCCTTTGGTGTGCTCCAACCTAATAGCCTCCAACATTTCCTCCTGGGTTTCTTTACACTCCACCACAGTTTGCTGAAGGTCATCCCTTTCAGACGTCAAACCGTCCCTCTCATTTTTAAGTTCCATATCAGCTCTCTTCATATTGTCCATCAGCAAACGGCCGTCAGCTATCATTTTAGCAACCTCTGTGGCCTTTTGGGCACATTCCCATGAGCAGCATTAGCCTCCGTGAGGGTGACCTTGGTTTCATCTAGCTGCTTCTTTAAGCGCTCCACTTTGACATGCAAATTTCCTCTGTTGGATGCACAAGCCATCTTAAAAGCAGCAGCTGACCCACGAAGTAAGAAATCGAGGCAGTGCTCGACCATTTTCTGCTCTGACATTTCAGACATCACCTTTTCCTCAGCAACATCAAAGTTGAACTCAATCTTGTGCCTGAGATCGAAACCGGGATCGCACATGCCAAGCGGTAGAGACCGATCCATAGCCGAATCCGTCAGCTCTTCCACGGTCCTTTTCCCTTTTTGGGACACCCTCTGTTCCTCCTCAACCCGATCGGCCTTCCTTTTCCAGGTCAACCCTTGTTCAGGGGAAGGTGGTTGATCGTCAATACATACGAACGGGATCTTCTTTGCAACGGTTTCTGGACGAGCGACTGCGCTGGACGAACCTCCTGCGTTGTTTTTGGTCTTGGCAATATTATACCAATCCTGACCACCTCTTTTCCCATAATTTCTACAAAAATCACCACCAAACACAGATCAAAAACCACAAAATAAACTTCAAAAGCGATTAGTCAAAGAACATACCAAACACCTTCGACTTCAGGTCATTGTACTTAAGGCAGTTGACTATCTTCTGTGAGGAAAACGGGCGAGGCAACTCGACCAGTACATCCAAATCTCTCCGCTCAATGTCAGTCATCTCATCCAGCGACCAAGAGGTTATCGTCCGCGGATTTTTGGTCCAATGTATAGGAAACTTAGGACTACCGTCTTCGTGCAAGAAAAAACGGACGACCCAATTCCGTAACAGAGACTTTAAAAAATAAATTTTTGAAGTCCTTATACGACTCGACAAATAATTGTAGGATAGCGTTTTTTGACACGGAACTCAACGACACCCAACCCCTCTTGGCATTGGGGCGTGTCTTAAAGAAAAACAGGAATAATTTGGCTGTTGGCCGAATGTCTAAGGCTTCACACAAGACACTGAACGCTTGAATATAGCCCCAACTGTTCGCATGCAACTGAGAAGGAGCTGCATTCAAGGCTTGTTAAACATCCATCTGGAACCCAGTAAAGGGTAACCTAACGTATAGATCAGAGAACAAGCATGAATAAAAATAAAAACAATCCTTACCCGCTATACCTTCCACATGAAAAACCCTTTCATCTCTTCTACACGCAATGAGTCTCATCGCAGAGTTATAACCTAGGGCTCTAAGCATGCAATTGTTATTTGCCCAATCTAACAGCACAGGTGTGCTAACAAAAAGACTAGCGTATTCACCTACATCGCAAGAAGACCACTCGTAATCTAAACTTGACAACGAACAACACTCTTCGGGACCGTCAACGGTGACCCCACCACACACAAACACTTTGCCCCTATTAAGAATTGATGAAATAGAACTGACAACTTCAATCTGGGCGTCCTCAGATATATCCGTCGAGCCCTCACACCCCCTTTCCTCACTCTTAGACAGTGAATAAACATGTGAAAAGGAAACCATGGTTACTTGGTTAAAAGGTGAAAGCTTGACACAAATGCGGTAGGAAGGAGAGAAGCTTCAGAAACTATCGAGAGGAAGCAAATGCAGAAACGACGGTTGAGTTCGTCTGCGAAATCCTATTTCATTAATGCGTGAAACTGACGAAACCACCATGTAATCCACACCGTTAGATGAAAATGATCTAACGGTTTTGTTTTGACGACTCTGCCACTACCCCAAAGGCGGGAAAATATTAAATCATAACTGCGACGGCAAACGACAACACAGATATGTCGTTTCAAGATCTACTTAGAAACCGAACAAGTCTGTCTATTTCGTCATCTGCCATGCCTTACCAATACAAATTAAACGATAACCATCGACAGTAACACTGAACACACTACCATCAGCTACAATGCATCCAATCTCTCACAAACTCCTAAAGTCCTATAGTTATCTGGGGCTAAAGCATCACGTTTAACTCGGACTTGGGGGGATGATGTATGGTATGATATCTTTAACGGTCGGTTACAACGACCGGTTACAACAAACAAGACAATCGTATACACAAGATACATAATTGGGCCAACTCTTATTATTGGGCTTATAGTCCACTAATTTAAAAGGTATCCTATCAAAGATACTGAGAATCAAATAATATCTAATAGGGATAAAGTTGTTTATGAGTATCCTATTAAAGATACTGAGAATCAAGTAATATCTGATTAAAGATATCGGTAAAAGTTGTTCAAGAGTAACCAAGTAAGTTTGTTTATATTTTATTCTTTTATATTCTATTGAGCTTATATCAGTTCAAGGTCTATAAATAGAGAGCCAGGGACACAAGCCAGATACGCTTCTCATACACTCTACTCCCATTATAATCACATAGAAATCCCAATTTCAATTCTCTCCTACTGAGAATCATCATATTAAGAACTGAGGTTCTTCCACCATACACGCCTAACTTGAGCGTCGGAGTGTCATTGCAGGTACCTCCCCCCCTTTGGTCAAAGCTTGAAGAACGCCGGACGGTCCGAATTGAAGGAGAGCGAATGGTCGAAGTACATAAGAAGTAAGCAATCCAGTCCGTTCAAGTGTTAGAAAGTAGTAAAGTCGCGTATCCAGGTTAGTGTCTCGGTCCCACAAAATTTATACCGAAACAGAGGGTAAACTTTTTTATTATTTATCTGAGTAGATTTGAAAGTGAATGGAAGTAGAATTGGAATTAAAGTTTGTAAAAATTAGTATAGAATTTGACTAACAAATTAAAAAAAATGGTTGGATAAAAATGCATCTAAATATTTTTAAAATGTGGAATTCTATATTTTAAAAATAAATATTTAAAATTCTGCATTTATTTTTATTTGGATAAAAATAAATAAGAATTCTACATTTTAGAAAGTATTCAAAATTTAACTTTTATATACTGGAATTAAAGATAAAATAATAAATTAATATTTTGTGTTCACAACTTAAATAAATAATGAATTCGTGAATTCATGAATTAAATCCATGAATTTATAAATGAGTAAATTAATGAATGAATGGATTAATACTTTAATAAATTATTTAATCAATAAATTAATCAATTAATAACTTAAAAGTTAATGAGTTAGTAATACATTCAGAAATGAATAGATAAATAAATTAATCAATCATTGGATTAAAAATTAATTTAAAAAAATAAAGTTAATAATTAATAAATGTAAAAGTTAATGAAACGACCAGGAATAAATTGTGAAATAATATAAAAACGTGTACATCCTCCGATGACTGAAACGAAAACATTAAGGAAAAAAAAAACAATTATTTAAAAAGTCAATAATTAAAACACTAGAAAATTTTGTAGTTTGTCCCTGATTTCAACACTTTTGCTTTAATCTTCTCTAAAAACTAATTGTGAGATGAAGAGAAAGATGAGTTGCAACATACTCGATTAGAAAACTGTTTATGGTTATACTTAATTAACATTTAATTTTTTACTAAAATAATTGCAAGATGCACAAGTTATGAAGTACCAAAATCACTGAGAGTGAAACATTGTGCACAACAAAAATTCAACAAACACTTGTACATTTTTCTTAAAAATAGTCCTAAATGGGTAATTTTCCTGAGATTAAACTTTGTCTGAATTAAGATGTCTTTGTTGACTAACATCAAGCATTACATATAACATATTCAAGACACATGTAACACTTGAAAACTATTTCGGTGCATCTAGTCACAATGCCATTAGAAACTAAAAGTGATTCGATTGAATTGAATTATAATTGTTAGAGATGAATTTAGCTATAGCTATATTATAATTTAAATATACTGAATTAAATTTCGTTGAAGAATTGTTTTCATTTCTCTTCCAAACTTTATTCTATTTAAGTTATTTTCTTCTTACAAAATCATAATTTTAGATCAACATAACTTTTTATTTATGTCACAAATCATACACTACACCACCGTTCAAGATACGTGTATTACGTCAATAGGTCAATAAAATAGTTCAATGATAAATAATATGCTACATTCCCAACATGATAAGATCAACAAGACACCAGTATAGTATTTATTACTAAACTATCTTATTAACCTGAAAATATAATACACGTATCTTATACAATTGAAGACGTGACACACAATTAGTCATACAAAAATAAAAACTAATGAAATTGGTCATAGGAGACAAAAACATAACTAATCCCTATTTAAACTATTATTAATATATATTATTTTTAAACACTTTATGGCTCTTTAGTGCGCTCTAATGTAAAGAGTTCTACTTTATAGCCTTTGGATAAGTTTATTTATAAAGACTTTCGTATAATGTGTAAAAGGATTTCCAAATAAAACCTATTCAAAATTATAAATCAGGGTGGACCAAAATTTATTGTTTTTAACAAATTATACGATCAAATACAGCAATTAGATTTATATAGGAATCAAAATTGGATTTAACCCTTTACAAAATAATTCATGAACAAGCTATTAAAAGGAAACACATGAATAGCATATTTCCTGACAAAGTTTCTTGTTTATTCAAAACAGAATAGTAGAAAGGAAGTCATTGAATGATGATGACCTTTCCAATTTGAAGGAGAGGCAAAATTTCATAAAATCTTGTCAGAAAAGACATGATGAGTATGCAAATTGAAGTTACATGCACATAAACTATATTGCAGTTGAGAAAGGGCAAAAGAATAGAAGATTAACTCATTTTTTGATGAATTGCAAACCATTTGCATTAGAATATCGCTCCATGAATCTCATGAATCTATCCCACTCCCTTGGACTCCGCATTATGTACTTGGCTTCAATTATTGAGGGCTTACCATTCACAAATTTAGCATTTACATCAACTGACTGAAGGACTCCTTCTTCATCAATCATGTAAAATCCAGTGATATCACCTATTTCACCTGAAGAATCGAAAACTGAAGGTTGATCAAATGTGAAGATAGCCATGCCATTTGTTCCATCCCTTGATTTTGTCAGCCTCACATCAGGAATTGTTTGCTCATCAGTTCCCTGGATGAACTGTATCTTTGGTTTCAACATCATCATTACAGGCATCTGCATGTCACTGCTTTGTGTTACCATACGTAACCTCAAACATGGCATCCGCAAAGTTTGACCATTGAATGAGGAGTTTGTACTTTGATGAACAATTGAACATGGGACTGCATAAACAAACATATTAACTTGTATACTTTTTCAATGTTTAAAGAACCTAACTTCTATATTTTTGTATCAAGGGTAAGAAGGCTCACTAAAGTTGATACAAGAACTGGTTTAAACATAGAATGGTGCGGTGTAGTTTGAAACTAAAGGGCTTCTAACATTACTTCATATCCTTGACACCATTAGAAAAGTGTTTGTTCTGTTAAGAATTGTAGATTCTTGGTTTTACTGTCACTTTTCTCTACAACATGGAACATCACCAATCAAAAGATACCACCAGAAGCCCCTTTTTTCTTAAAATTAGGCAAAATAACATATGACCTCTTTGCATGTCTTCAAGAACATGACATAGTTTGGTCAATCCGTAGAAGTTTGAGAGCTAAAATTTCTAAAATTGTACTGGAATGTATAATGAAAAATGAAGCATCAATTAAAAGAAAAAAAGAGGGCAGAAAAACAGAAAAAGAATGCAATGCCACCTCCATTTGTTAATCTTGATTTTTTTATTTTGTCTCCTATAATGCCAAGGGTTTCATAACAGATGCAATTCAATTGAAAATTATTCAAAGAACTTAATCTTGCAAGATAAATTGGAATAAAGTAATTGATTTCAGATGTAAACACTATAGATGAACACTTTATGTTCAGTCCCCAAGCATGCTGAAGAGAAGAAAGTGAACTCTCTTTTTTTTTTCTGACTAACAAATTCGGTAGGAGAAAATAACATAATTTCGTCAGCCTTACTTATAATATCATCTGAGACCCACATTTGATAGGAAAATTGAAAAAGCGATGTTAGAGAAGAAAAGTAGGAAGAGGGTGATGGTACCTGAGTATGAGCGTGGTTTGTGAAGTGAGCTGGAGAACGGAGAGGACAATGCAAGAGAGTGCAAAGTTGCCATTGCTAGAAGGAGAGAGAAATGAAGTTAACAATAACACTCTCTCTAGCATAAAGGGCTATAAAATTGTGGTCCAAAAATATGTTTGGTGTGTAACAAACACAGCCACTCATTTGTGATGATAATTCTTCACTTTTTTTTTAAAGGATTGAAATCGATTGAAGATGCTGACATAGCATCTCACCAATTCTCATATTCGTTACTTGGATATTTTAGTTTTTTCTGGATTAGATTTATTTCATGGTTTTTGTTTCTCTAATTACTCTTATGATATTGACACGAAGTGTTTCTGAGATGAAATATAAGACTTTTAAGAGTTAAACTGTTGAGCTGTAAAATACATAAATGAAATAGTAACTAAGAAAATTAAATCTTTATTTTTATTTTTCTTTAGAATTTGGAATTATTTTACTATGAGACAGCAATTTAACTTTTTGGAGTGTTTCATATTCAATTTCAGAAATACTCTGTACAAATATACTAAAAAAACAATTAATTTGTTTTTATATTCAGCAGTAATACTGTCAACATATATCATTTTATCAAATCAACAAATAGTAACATTCAATACTAAAATAAAAGAGTAAGAGTTTAAATAAATATATTTTATGTATAGAGACTCTTTTTATCGGATCTAATAAAAGTAAGAGTAAGAGTTTAAATCAATATATTTTATGTATATAGATTCTTTTTATCGGATCTAATAGATATATTAAATTACATGATTTAAAAAATTTATTAGGTCTTTTGTCTGTGGAATAGTTTAAACTTATATTTATTAGAACAATATTTATATATTATAATGTTGTCAAAACACCTCATTTAATCTGGTTTGGTCTATTATAGATTGATCATTTAGTGAATTAATCCAATTCAATTTCAGTTATTAACTAGTCCAAAAAAATTAAATCCAGTTTGACCCACCATGAGTTAGTGGGTTAAACGGATTGTCTTACTAGTTCATCTAATTACAAGTTTTTTTTTTTCATTCCAAAAAAAAGTAACAATTTTTTTCTAATTGAAATCTAAATAAAGTTGAATAATAATGATGCTAATAATATAACTTAAAAATAATAAATTGGATCTGTTGGCTCACCAACCTAGCTCACCATAGGTTGGTAATCCAAAGAAAGATAAAATTTTTTTGTAATGTAATAATATAACATAAAAAAAGTGGTGGGTTGGTAAGCCAACTTGGTTCACCTGGATTCGGGCTTAAAATTGGCCATATCGAAAAATCAATTTTTTAAATCTAACCCGACCTGAACCCATGTGGTGGGTCGGGTTGGCTTATGAGTTCAAACTCATTTTGACATCACTAATATATCATAATTAATCTCGAAATTTGGTATTATGGTTACCAATAATTACATAGGTCCACAGCCCATGTTGGTCTCGTAAATATCTAGTATTCCTCAAGGAATACTTACTTAATAATCACTCATACTCACTATATTCATAAAGATCCAAACTCCATTACTGACATTAGTATCGGAAAGTTTTTTGCAAATGGATCTCCCCCTTTTAAGCAACAAGGGATTTAATTTCGAACATTAAGAGCATTCAAACCACCACTAGGATCTTGCTACATATTTTCAAATCAACACTTAAGATCCTAGTAAGATCATTTGGTGCCAACCGTAGGGCCTAGGTAAAACTTTATCCTGTCTTCACATAAGAAATTTGTTGTCTTTCCCTCTCTGACCGCTAACTATGCTAGGTGCTGATTAATGAAAACAAGCAAGGCTTACAAGCACGGAACTCACCAACATGAGAAGCGTTTCTATGGTCCTAAACACCATCCTTCGTCTTAATTATGTCACTGTCAAGAGGAATGTGAATGCCACATCTCATCTTTACCCCTCATAGGTAAAATGTGCATGTATTCTTTATATATTTGTTGACGGTGTAGGTGCGGAGGATCAAGACTCCAAATCATTACAGCACAGGAAGATGCTCCTATCAGGCCCACCAATAAGCTCGGGCCCAGGTTTGAGATGGCAATGAAAGCAATCGTCATCATCATTTTTAAAAGATGCAAAAATGGCTTAAGAAACGCGCAGGCACTTTAGCCACTCCGAACAAGAACACGACAGGCACAAACATTGTAGCCTACCCCAAGATGCAGAATTTGTTAGCATAAAGCTGAAGAGCAGAAATTTTGATGATGTCTTAAAGTCAACTCTCAAGTGCTCTTATTGCAGGAAGATCTTCATGAAGACTTGTTTTTATCTTAAAGCTTTTGTAATTTAGTAGATTAATGTATAGGATGTGATATTGTTTACCTTAGGTTGCTCGTGATAATCGATTATGGGAAGTCATAATCAATTCTTACACGCTAAACAACTGACAACAAATTTTTGGAGGTATCTTTGAGTGAGATCTATATAAATTTGATTAAGACTCCCATTCTAATATACAAGATACGAAATAAGTGTATTTTAAAATTCTTACCTACTGTGTGTAGTGATAAGTGTTCTAGGGTTTGTGTAACCCTTATGTTGTGGCTTTAAGAACTTGGTGTGTTCGCATAGAGCGAGAACTTTCACTGGAAGTGTGATTGAGTGTTTTTGTTGTTACTGAATTGAAAACATGTCATCCTTTGTGAAGATTCAAAGGAGTTGTTCATCCTTTGTGAAGATTCAATGGAGGTGTTCATCCTTCGCGAAGCATTCAGAGGAGGTGTTCATCCCTTGTGGGTTTCAAGGGAAGCGAGTTTCATCTCTTTGGGTAACAAGAGAGGTGTTCTAACCTTCAACTTGTTTATTTTCTTTGTGATTGTAACAGTTTGTTGGTTTGTAATAGTGAAGCATTAATTCTTGGTTGAGATTAACAATTGGACGTAGGATCTGTGTGATCCGAACCAATATAAAAATTACCTATGCAATTTTCTCTCTTTCTTACTCTTTAAATTTGTTTAAATTGCTTTAAGGAATTTTTGTATTTACAAGAAAATTATTAAAAGAACGACTTGCGATAAGAAACCAATTCACCCCTCTCTTGGTTTGTTGAATGCATTAACCATTCCGCTGCACCGCTTTGACAATTGGTATCAGAGCTTGCTTTAATAGTAATTCAAAATGATGGGGTAACATCAAACCTTTGTTGAGGGTGTCTCTATTAATAGACCATTATTGTTTATTGGAGAAAAAATTGTGCTTTTTGAAAAGTGGGAATGCAAATTTTCATGGAATCTATTGATAGCGAGATTTGGGAAATTGTCACAAATTGTCATTCTATTCCTACCGTATTTATTCACAATTTCTAGGAACCCAAACTGTGAGAACAATGGAATGCTGAAGATAGAAGAAGATCCCAACATGATGTTAAGAATCGTAATATTATATCATCTGCTCTAACTATTGATGAGTTTTAAAAGATCTCAACTTATAAAAAATGCTTAAGAAATGTGGGAGATGTTGAAAGTCACCCATGAAAGAGCTGATGATGTTAGAAGAGCCAGAAGAAATACTCTAATCCAAGAGTATGAGATGTTCCGCATGAAGCAAGGAGAAACAGTTATAGATGTCCAAAAGCGTTTCACGCATATAGTGAATAATCTCATTGGGTTAGGTAAGTCCTTTGAAAATGATGATTTAAATATAAAAATTCTTAAATCTTTGGACAGGTTTTGGCAACCAAAGATGACTGCAATCAGTGAGTCACAAAATCTCAACACTATGTCAATGGTTGCATTGTTCAGTAAGTTGAGAGAACATGAACTGGATCTCGGGAGACTGAACGAGGAGGAAGACAAAGGAAAGACAAAGACCTTGGCGTTCAAAGCAGGGTTCGATAAAAATCTTAAAGAAGAAGAAGACTTTGAAGAAGATGAAGAAATAGGTCTCTTCGTTAAGAAATTTAATAAGTTTATGAAGTTCAAAGGAAGAAGAAGATTCAAAGGAAAAAAGAAGGAAAACAAGGAATCTTCGCCAAATTATCGTTGTTATGATTGCGGTGAGAAAGGACACATGAAGGCAGATTGTCCAAACCCAAAGAAGCCAAAAGAAGTTCTTCAAGAAGAAGAATCATATATTGCTTGGGAGGAAGACAATGATTCTACAACAAGATTATGCGACTTTGATGAGCAAGCCAACATATGTTTAATGGCTGATGATGAAATCTCTGAAAATCAAGTAAGTATCTCTAGCGATTCTGAAAATTCATATTATTGTGAAAGTGGATTACTTGATACATATAAAGAATTATTACTTAAATCGGAGAAATTAGATAATGCTCATAAAAAATTAAACAAGGAAAGAATTAAAATTAATTCATGAAAAGATTCTTGAAGAAAATAAGGATTTGAAAAATAAAATTTTATATTCTAAAAAAGGTGAACATATCAAAATTGAAGAATGTGTTTCTTGTTTAAATAAACATATGCCTCTAAATAAAACAATCAATGTTGAATGTAGCAATAATTCAAAAATTAAAAAGGTTGTTAAACATGTTCCTAAAAATAATTATAAGGTTTAATATCCTCTTTGGTCCCCACTTTCGTTGCCCAATCTCAATTCAGTCCCCAATTTTAAAAGTGTGTGAAATATGTCCATACTTAGTAAAATTAGTGTCAAGTTTGTCCCTTCCATTAAGTCTCAGCAAATAGAGTTAATTCATTAATGACGTGGCACCAGGTAGAGGAAACGTGTGACAATATTCATTTGTGAGTGATGACTTGTGTGTAATTTACAGGTGATTGTCTGTTTTATCAAGATAGGGTTTATAATTTGGGGGTAATGTGATTTGGGAGAAATCTGATTTAGGAAAATTGGAATTGTGCGAGAGAAGATATCATCGTTGTCGCACTTGGCGTACATTGCGAACCCACAACTCGTGTATATAACAAATTCTACGTTTGATTTCGAAGCTTTCTTCAAGAGTTCGTGTTCGTGGGTTTTACAAAAAGCGCGATTCGAAGGTGCATTTTTGGAAGCTTTTGTGTAGTGTTTGGTTGCTGTCACTGTGGTCCCCCCATAAGTTTTAATTTGTGTATGCTTTGTCTGTTTACTGTCCCCCATTATCTATGCATGTGCTTTGAACAATGTTTGTGGTTGTGGTCCCCCTGTGGTGTGTGGACAAAATTTTTTTATTCTCGTCATTTGCTTTTCCTTTTGCTTTTGCTTTGTTTTACTTGCTTTTTGGGTAGATAACATTTGGGTTAAGCATAAATTAACTGTAAACAATTTTTATATTAGTTTAGATGGCCAACTCAGACGTTGAAATTGTGTTTCACCATTCGGGAAAATTTGAGAATAATGAGACATTCAGATACCTTTATGGTCAAACAACAACTTTAAAAATTGATCCAGATCGATGGAGTTACTTTGAAATATTAAGTATTCTTAAGGAGATAGGTTATAGGAATGTAAAGGAGTTGTGGTATTCGTTGGGTTGAGGTCCTATTTTAGAAGATTGTTTGGAACTGTTATCAGATGATAAAGGTTCTTGTCATGTTGTTAATATTGCTATGTTGAATGGTCAAACTCACGTTTATGTTATACACATGGTGGGTGAGCCTCATTATCTTCTGGAGTTGGAATACTCTTCTCATCCAGGTGAAGTTGAGGTTGAAGGAGTGGGTGATGTAGCTGATGTGGTAGAAGGTGAGGTAGAAGTTGAGGCAGAAGTTGATGTTGAGGCAGTGGCTGATGTAGAGCCCCAGGTACAAGTTGAGGTAGAGGGAGCGACTGAGGTAGAGGGTGAGTTAGAGGTTAATGGTGTTGAGGGACATGGTGAGGGTGATGTAGAAGTTGATGAGCATGATGTTAGAAGTTGGAATGGCTCCGAAGATGGAGATGAAGTGGAATGTGATATATTTGAACCTACTAACCAAGTAGAAAGTGGTGGACCTAGGGGTTTATCAGAAAGTGAATGGGAATCTGAGAGTTTGAACAGTATTGTTGAAAGTGACAACACAGATAGTGATAGAGATGGTTATGGGGATTTTGGGATTTTTTCTATGCCCAAAAGCATGGAACAATATAAATGGGAAGTGGGCACTTATTTCCCTGACAAAAAAGATTTTACAGAAGCCATAAGAAATATGGAGTAGAGAATGGAAGGAAATTAAAAGTTTATAAAAATGACAAAAGAAGAGTGTGTGTCAGATGTTGTGGGTCAAAAGGAAAATGTCCATGGTATGCATATTGTGCATATAAGGCAGCTGGAAATACATGACAGCTAAGAAAGATCATAGACAACCACACATGCAGTAAGGAATTTAACATTCGTTTAATGACTTCAAAATGGTTGAGTGAGAGGTTAAAGAAGACCATAAAAGAAAATCCCAATATTAATTTGTATAACCTCCAAAACAAAGTTTCTAAGAAGTGGAACATTGGTGTTTCTCGATCTACAACCTGTAGGGCAAAAGCAATGGCTTTTAAACAAATTGAAGGTTATTTTAAAGAACAATATAGAAGACTTTATGACTATGCAAATGAGTTGCTTCGGTCTAATCCTGGTTCAACTGTGAAAGTTATGGTTGAACCTAATGAGGACAAAAGAATATTCAAGAGAATGTATGTGTGTTTCAAGGCCTGTAAGGACAGCTTCGTGTCTTGTAGACTATTATAGGTTTAGATGGTTGTTTCTTAAAAGGAAAATATGGAGGTGAGTTGTTAACTGCGGTTGCAAGAGATGGGAATGAGCAAATGTGTCCTTTGGCCTATGCTGTTGTTGAGGTTGAGAATAAGGACAGTTGGCTTTGGTTTTTGGAATTGCTCATTGATGATCTTGGTGGTGAGGAGCTTTCTTCAACAATCACATATATTTCAGATCAACAAAAAGTGAGTAACGTAGCCCATTCCTGTTTTTATCTTTCAAACCTTCATGTGTTGTATTATAACTTGTATAGCTTCATGTTTTAACTTTGATAGGGACTAGTGCCAGCATTACAAGAACTTCTACCTGGTGTTGAACACAGATTTTGTGTGCGCCACATTTATGCTAATTTTAGGAAGAAATTTCCTGGCCATATTCTAAAACGTCTATTATGGAAAGCAACATCATCAACACACCCTCCAGCATGGGAGGCAGTGATGAGAGAAATTAAAGATGTCAATCCTGATGCCTATAAATACTTGCTAGCAATTCCACCGAGGTATGTGTTTTTTGTGAATGTATTTATATTCATAAAATGAATATTTGTTGAAGGTTTACCTACATGATGTTTTAAAATTTTGATTTGTTTGATTAGATTTTGGTCACGTTCAAGGTTTACGGGTAAAGCTGTGTGTGACACCTTAGTGAATAATATGTCAGAAGCATTTAACAGTGTCATACTACATGCAAGAGGTAAGCCCATCATCACAATGATGGAAGACATTCGTTTCTACCTCATGAAGAGATGGGCAACAAATAGACAGAAAATAAGTACATTTGAAGGTAGTCTTTGCCCAAAGGTTAAAAAAATATTTAAAAAAGAATTACACATGACTAAATTTTGGATACCTAGGTATGTGCACATCACTGCATCACAATCTGGACTTCATCTTATGTTTTCAAATTTTTAATTTTAATACTGATTTAAATTGGTTATGATTGCAGTTGTTCAGGACAGAAAATTTTTGATGTCAAACACACTTCAATGATTGGTGAGAAGTATGTGGTTGACATAGATAAATTGGATTGTAGTTGTAGAAAGTGGACTTTAACGAGAATCCCATGTTGTCATGCACTAGCTGCCATGAATTTTTTGAGCATCAATGGAGAAGATTACATCCCACATTGGTTTAGAAGCGCAACATACCAAGAAACATACATTCCAATGATATATCCTGTCAATGGTCATCACTTATGGGAAATGACTGTTCATCCTGATGTTTTACCTCCACCTAAAAGGGTGTTACCTGGCAGACCAAAAAAGAAGAGAAGGCTAGAGGCTTGGGAGCTCAAGAAAGATGACACATAGCTAAAGCAAAATGGAACTTGTAAGAGATGTTCCATATGTAGACAACTTGGTCATAAAAAAAAATACTTGTCCACAACGTCCTTCAACAAGTCAGCAACCTGAAAGCCAGCCAACAACAGGACCAAGTCAGCAACCTCAAAGCTAGCCAACAACAACACCAATTCAGCAACCTCAAAGCCAACCAACAACAGCAGAACTTTAGAAGTTTTTTAGAAAATTGACATGTATTTTGAACACTGACATCACATTATTAACAAGTTTAGCTGAAGTATATTACAGCACAGTATTGGTTGCTTTGTAATCAATGACATGTAGTTTCAACTTTATTTTTAATTGGGTATTTTGTAAGCTGTGATAATCTGAATTTCAATGAAAGTTTCTGTTTTAAATGTAAATTGTGATGTATATTGTCATGACATTACTCATCCAACACCATGAAATGCTTAAGCAAGAAGCTTGGTAGCTATGCAAATTGACTGAAATTTTCTGTTATAAGTTGCAGAATTTGTGTTATAAGTTCAGCATTTTATTTTCTGTTATAAGTTGCAGAATTTCAGTTTTAGTTCAGCATTTTATTTCTGTTATAAGTTGCAGAATTTGTGATTCTGTGTATTCTGTGATTGATCAACTATTTTATCAACTGATCAACTATATAAATAACGCTAGCAAATTAATAAACAATCTTTAATTCATAACTCACTTTATATAAAGAATTTTTAATGATAAACAATCTCAAGGTTTCGTTTAATATGCTTTATTTACCAAATTCTAGAACACAATACTGACATCACAGTATTGACATGAAAAGAATAAATTAGATTTACTAGATAAATTATAACCTTTTAGAAATAACCTTTTAGAAAAAAAACAATAGAATTTATCCCGTGGGGTCATTTTCTTACATGAAAGCTTTATGCAGACTTATAATAGTTAGTCTGTATCAAATGCACTAAGGGTGAATTCTAATTTGGTTGGAAGACAGAGAGCTAGTGCCATATCCATTATTACCTAGAAGCACTGAATGTAAAATTGTATACAATGCAAATTCAACAACAGTGGTGCCTTTTAGTTCTGCGGTTTTTCTGGCAGCACCAGTGTTGATGCATATTCATTTTCTCTATGCTTTTTAAATCTCAATTCAGATAACATGAGGATGACACACCACTTTTCTCATTTCAATTTAAAGTTCAATTACCTTATCTTGTATATATAAGACAAAATGTATATTCAAACAATAAATTCAGATGCACAAATTCAAATTTCTCATTCATTTCAAAACATCTGATTACAATATATTACAAAAGGGCCAAAGTTCTCTCCTAAACAATCAACTACTACAACACATCATTGACTTTTGAACAAAATACAAAGAAGGATGACGTTTATGAAGCCCATAAAACATAGCATCGAAATCAGCATCTTCTCCCTTCTCTGAATCATAACAGATTTCTCCAAGCTATTAATCTTCCTCCTTTGCCTAGCAATTGTACTACCAGCATCGTCTACATCATCTTCAATACACCATTTAAAGAAATTGCATCCTTTAAGTTCTTCATTTCTTATCCGCTGTTCAAAGTATCAATCCATTAACATTTCAGTAATCAACAGAACAAATTATCACATAAATTAAACTCCAAACCTTGTAATTAGGACAGCCCCATAATTGTTTTCCCTCATTCTTAACGGTTTTTGCCACTCTCAACACAGCAACCTCCCCACAATGACATATTTGGCTTTCAATGAATCCTCTGGATGTACCACTACGGCAACTCCCCCTTGAGCAAGACGAACATCCTTGATTCAAAGACATTGACACTAAAAAGCGAACCCTAAAATGAGACAAGCATGAACCACAAAGAACGAATCACTTCGCCAACCAACTGCGAATGAGGGAACACCAACTCGCCAAAGACGAACCCCCACCCTACTGCCAACAGAAAAACCCAAAAATACAAACGGTAAAGAACAACACAAGAAATAGAACAAGACAAATTTGAAGAACAAAAAGGAGAAGAAGACCGTGTTCGCAGTAGAAAGGAGAAGATGTTAATTGGTTCGGTCTATGCCCAAATCAAATTTCCCCAAATTATAAAACCCTAACTTGATAAAAATTTATATTCTCTATTAGTCACTCACAAATGAATATTGTGACATGTTTCCTCTACCTAGTGCCACGTCATTAATGAATTAACTCTGTTTGCTGAGACTTAACGGAAGGGACAAACTTGACACTAATTTTACTAAGTATGGACATATTTCACACACTTTTATAATTGGGGACTGAATTGAGATTGGGCAACGAAAGTGGGGACCAAAGAGGATATTAAACCTAATTATAATTACTACGATTATAATTATAGTAATAAGATTAAAAATGTTCCTAAATATAATTATAATTACTATGATTATAATTATAAAAAGAAAATCAAATGTGTTCCTAAATATAATCAAAATTACTATTATGACTATAATTATAAAATTAAAAATAATATAACCCATAAAATTTTGATAGAACATGGGACTAATAATAATAGGAAACAAAATGTTGCTACTTCTTTCTATTGCATGAAAAAGAGTCATACATAAAATAAATGCAAAATAAAACATTATGGTGTTCCTTGTGGAGAGTTTCCTTGGGTTATAAAATAATTTAAATATTTGTCTAACTAACCCAAAGGACCTAGTGGTTGGGTACCTAAAAAAGCTTGTTCTCTTTCTATTTTGCATGTAAGTTCTAAATCCAAGAAGCCTATGTGGTACCCTTATAGTGGTTGCTTAAGGTACATGACGGGTGATATTAAAAAACTTACAAACTTCCAAAAGAAAGAACAAGGCTATGTCACATATGGTGACAACAACAAGGCAAAGATCCTTGGAGTAGGAAACATAGGAAGTGCAAATACCTTGATGATTAAAGATGTACTATTTGTAGAAGGTTTGAAGCACAATCTTCTCAGTATTAGTTAATTATATGACAAAGGTTTCAAGGTAACATTCGAACCTAATTATTGCACTATCCATGAAAAAGATTCTTATAAAATTGCTTTGAAAGGTATTAGACATGCTAATATTTATTTAATTGATTTGGAAAATGTTACAAATAAAAATATTTCATGTTTAGTAGTAAAAGAAGAAAATTCATGGTTGTGGCACAAGAGAGCTGCTCATATTTATATGCAACAATTGAACAGACTCATATATAAAGACTTAGTAATTAGTCTACCAAAACTCAATTTTATAAAAGACAAACTATGTGCATGTCAAAAGGGTAAACAAAGTAAATTATCTTTTATTTCGAAAAATTATTGTTTTGAGTGAAAACCCTTAGAACTCTTGCACATGGATTTATTTGGTCCTTTAAGAATAAAAAGTTAATTATTATGTTTTAGTTATTGTTGATGACTATTCAAGATATGTATGAACATTCTTATTTACTCTAAAAAAGTGAAACTTTCAAAGTTTTCAAAAAGTTTGCGAAACAGGTTCAAAATGAAAAAGATTTGAAAATTAAATTTATATTTGAAAATTAAATTTATTCATAGCGATCATGGATGGGAATTTTAAAATGAATCATTTAAAAAAATTTATGAAGAACTTGGAATTTCTCATAATTTTTTTGCACCTAGAACTCCACAAAAAAAATGCAGTTGTAGAAAGGAAGAATAGATCTTTGGAAGAATTGTCAAGAACTTTATTGAATGAATCAAAAATTCCAAAACATTTTTGGGCTGACGCCATGAGTACTGCATGTTATGTTTTAAATAGAATGCTTATTCGACCTATTTTAAAATGTACTCCTTATGAATTATTTAAAGGCAGAAAGCCTAATGTTTCTCATTTGAAAATATTTGGATGCAAATGTTTTGTTTTAAATAATGGAAAACAAAATTTGGGAAAATTTGATTCAAAATCCAATGAAGTTATATTTCTTGGTTATTCTCTAATGAGTAAAGCATATAGATTTTTTAATCAGAGAACCTTTGGAATTGAAGACTATATACATGTTGTCTTTGACGAAATTGTGGACCTTGAGGAAAAACTTCTTAAGTCAGATGAATCAGATACACGTGAAGAAGAAGACTTGTAGTAGACAATAATTGATGAGACTAATAATTCTCAACCAGAAGATTTAACTAAAACATGGCAACAACCCCAAATTATCACTAGACAATGTTATTGAAGAAGTCTCAAAAAGGGTAAGTACTCGTAGAAATTTAGAAAATTATTGCATGACTGTGGCTTTTGTTTCATAGTTAGAACCTAAGAGCATGAAGGAAACTCTAGAAGACGATCAATGGTGTGTTACAATGCAAGAAGAACTCAACCAGTTTGAAAGAAATCAAGTCTGGGAATTAGTTCCAAGAGAAAGCATTCATTAAGTGATAGGAACTAAATGGGACTTCAGAAACAAACTGGATGAAGATGGAAATATCACCAAGAACAAAACTAGGCTTGTTGCAAAAGAGCACTGTCAAGAAAAAGGTATTGATTATGATGAAACATATGCTCTTGTTGCCAGGTTAGAGACAATATGTTTACTTCTTGCTTATGCATCTATTATGAAATTTAAACTATATCAAATGGATGTTAAAACTGTTTTCCTAAATGGTTATCTTAAAGAAGATGTATTTTTTGAACAACTACCTGGTTTTGAAGATTGTAAATATCCAAATCACGTCTTTAAATTAAAGAAAGATCTTTATGTTTTAAAATAAGCACCTAGATCTTGGTATAAAAGGCTTATCAATTTTTTGTTAGAAATTAGATTTATAGAGGTAAAGTTGACTGCACTTTATTCATAAAAAGAGTAGGAAAACATATTTTGCTTACCTAAGTATATTTTGATGATATTATATTTGGATCAACTAATAAATCTCTTTGCGTGCATTTTGCTAAGACTATGCAGGGTGAGTTTGAAATGTCAATGATGGGTGAATTGACATTCTTCCTTGGTTTACAAATCAAGCAAACAAAAGAAGGTATGTTTCTTTCTCAAACTAAATATTGTAAAGAAATCCTGAAGAAGTTTGAAATGGATAAAGCTAAGGAGACATCAACTCTTATGGCTACATCATGTTATCTCGACAAGGATGAATCAAGTACGCCCATAAACCAAACTTTGTATAGAGGCATGATAGGTGCGTTGTTATATCTTTCTGCTAGTAGGTCGGATATCATGCAAAGTGTATGTGTTTGTGCTAGGTACCAACCTAGTCCTAGAGAGTCTCACCTTACCGCAATTAAACGTATCCTTAAGTACCTTAAGAGGATTGTATCTTTTGGGTTGTGGTATCCTTGTGGGGCTAAACCTAGTCTTGTAGGGTTTTCAGATGCAGACTATGACGGTTGTAAGATAGAAAGAAAAAGCACTAGTGGTACATGTCACCTCTTGGGTAGTTTCTTAGTTTCCTGGAATTCTAAGATTCAAAGGAGGTGTTCATCCTTTGTGAAGATTCAAAGGAGGTGTTCATCCTTTGAGAAGATTCAAAGGAGGTGGTCATCCTTCGTGAAGCATTGAGAGGAGGTGTTCATCCCTTGTGGGTTTCAGAGGAAGTGAGTTTCATCTCTTGGGGTAACAAGAGAGGTGTTCAAACCTTCAACTTGTTTATTTTCTTTGTGATTGTAACAATTTGTTGGTTTGTGCTATTGAAGCATTAATTCTCGGTTGAGATTAACAACAATATAAAATTACCTATGCAATTTTCTCTCTTCCTTACTCTTTAAATTTATTTAAATTGTTTTAAGGAATTTTTATATTTACGGGAAAATTATTAAAAGAACGATTTGTGATAAGAAACCAATTCATCCTCCTCTTGGTTTGTTGAACACATTAACCATTTTGATGCATTGCTCTGACAAAATCAGCGGAGCCCTATGATTCCACAAAACACCTCAAAAAGCAAATAAACTAGCAAAGAGCCAGGTGAGTGGTAGTTGATATGCTCGACACGAATCCCAAAGAGCTCAAAGAAAATAAATCTAACACATGACTAGGGAGACTTGTGGATGGTCCAACCACTCAAAATGAGATTGCAATAAATAGAGGCATCACAACTCTACCAAGATGGAGAGTTGACAGTGTCTTAAAGATATACCAAACATCTCAATAGGCGAGTAAACTGGGAAGGACATCAAACTCCCCGGGCACACCACCAGACACCTCAGCAGGCGAGTCAACCGAAAAAAACAGAGCATTGTCAACACAAAGGCAATTGTTTACTACAAAAACACACCCGAACATTTAATACACACACAATGACAATACACACCATAATAAAGTGATCACAGTGCTTCAATTAATAACAATGCATTTAATACAACCAAGTGTTACTAGAAACATCTCAACCATAATGGCCACATCATCCTATCTTACCTCACTTCTACACATCGGGAAGATAAAAGATGTTGCATAAGGTACTCATGGTGGAAGGAAAAACAAAGAAAGGAAACATAATTGATCTCATAAAATTGAAAAGAGAAAGGGAAAAGCTCAGTCACGAAGCTTGGCCAACAAAGGATAAACTTGGCCATGAAGCTCGGCCAATAAGGGATAACCTCGCCCGAGCTTGACGTTCAAGGTCTTTCTTAGGTTTGAGAATCCCCTCCATGGTGTTTGCCTGGGCCATCTCTGGTCATGAAAGTTGTTAGGCAGGTATGCGTAAGCAACCTCATTCTTCGATTTTTAGATACTAGGGGTGTATATATGTAGGAAGTCAAATGTCCTTAGTTTACTCACTTGCTGGAACGTCTGGTATGCTTTTGAAATTCTATCGACTCTCCATCTCGGGAGGGGTTGTGGTGCCTCTGTCAATCGTCTTAAGTCGCTCTACGAATTTCCATAGTCATGTGTTGAGTTATTTTCTCCGAGCTCTTCAGAATTTCTACTAAGCTAATCGATTACCACTTGGCTCTTGACGATTTATCCGTTTTTCAGGATGTTCTTCGGAATCTTGGGTCTACAGTAATTTTTGTCTTGATGTGGGTTATGATGTTTGTGTTGATCAGGCTCTTGTTCATAGTTGTAGGTTCATCTAGACTGTCTCTCATTCTAGGATGGGTTGTCTTGCTTTGTTTTCTGGGAGTCAATCAAGTGACATCGTTAAGGTCAATCAACATACATCTGAGTTATTGTTCATATATTGGAGCCTTGTCCATCACGGTTTAGTCTAAAAGACGTTTTAGAGGGTGGAAAAAAAAATGAGTATTTAAACTACGCTTGAATTCGACTCCTAACGAATGAAATTATTAGATGTAGGAAAAACACTTACAATTTGATATATTTTAATTTTCAAATTTTAAAAATAAATTGAAATACGTTAAAATTTAAAAACTAAACATATTTAACCTAATTTTAGTCAAAGTAGAAAAAAAGTGTAACTACTGAAAGTTATTAGAATTAAAAATAGTAAAAAAAATATATATCAAAATGACATAAAATGTTTAAAACTAAAAGTAGAAATAATTATAAATTAAGAGTGGGTATGCAAAACGAAAGTGAGAAGTTTTGCTAAAAACATTATGGCATTAATATTTTATTAATAATTATATTTTGTAAGTACTGAAAGTATTAAAAAAAATAACTAAAATAAATAATTAATTTAAATTTTAATAATTTGTAAAATAATTTATTCTATAAAATATTTTCTACTTATAATAATATAAAAAATGTTTTATTATATCAATTAAATTAACTACATTTTTTTATTTCTTTAATTTTTATTTTTTCCACTTTCATTCAAATAAATATTGTTCACTTTCTTTTTATTTATTTATTTTTTATTTTTCACATAAGTTTAGAAATACAGCATAATCGAAACGAAAAAATGAAAATAAATATTAGAAAAAGTTAAATTTGTTGAAGTTTAAATTTTTTTGAAGTTAGAGAAATAAGGGAAATAATTATAGATAATGTGATTGATATGAAAATAATAAAACTTTGTATATATTAATATAATTTAAAAATGAGAATACTTTAATTTACTTTATATTCTTTTAATATTTATTATTTATTTTATTAAGATAGAAAAACATAAATACTAATAATGATTAAGCATATTGAAATGGTTAGAAATAATCTATTATCTTCAAATTGTAAAGTAGTTTCTTTGCCAATCTTTTTTAGTACTTGTAGAGAAAGTTGAAGTTAAGAAGTTACTTTTGTTTATAATTTTTTTAACATTTTCAAAAAGAATCGATTATTTTGTTGCATAATCGATTTTACACCTTCATTTTCATTATTTTTTTTTTCAAAACTTCTCTCTAATCCAAAAAGAACCACAATTAGTTATTATTGTCTCTCCAACAGCAGTTTCACAACTATTTTATAACAAACAAACCATCTCTCTTAACATTTTGAACCAAGATAACCTTCACGAACAACAACATATGTTGTTTATATCAAATAGTTCTACTTTGACTCACATAACAACTCAACCACTCATACTTGCTTGAGTTAATGTACAATTCAAAACAAACAAATTATACACTTACTTTTCTATTTGTATAAATAGTTGTATTTTGTTGAAAAATAATTATATTAGAAATCAAAACCATAAGTGAAAATAGATGATAAATAAAAACTTTATGAATAAATATATTCAATTTTTTATGATTTTAATAAAAAAAATATGTATATTGATTGAATATGTGTATAACTAATATTTAATGTTTTAATAGGGAATGATAATGGAAATAAGAAGTATCTACACATTTTATAAGTTTCTTTTACTTTTATTTTAAATTATTAAAACTGATAGTTTATTTATTTAACATTCTTTGCATTATTATGAAATGACTTGAATAGCAAGCAAAGATTATTTTGGCGCTACGACGAGTTTAGAATATACTAAGAGTAAAGAAGTGGGTGATTTGTTCAGACCTATCTCTATCAGTGATAATGATGTGAATGTGCTGAAATTTCAATGATCAATTATGAATGAATTAGCCGCGGATAAATGGACAGAAAAACATCATTTTACGACTTTTGTTTATGAATGTCATAAAAATATTAATTTCTATGAATTCCTTGTTTATTATTGGTAAACTTATTTTGGCAGTATCTAAAAGTCATGCTAAACAGCGAGTTGTATGCAAAAAGAAAAACACACTTATTCTTAAGAGTAATAATACCATGACACACTTTTACATTCATTTTACACAGAGTATAAGGGTAAAATGGTTCAAAAAGTGTAAACTTTTGTAGCTTTTCAAGAAAGAAGAGAGTAAAAAGTAAGTAAGGATAGTGTCAAATGAATGTAAAAAATTTAGATGTGTCAAAGAATCATTTCTCTATTCTTAAAGCAGACTTTAGATTTTAGACTGTGTAAGGTAACTTTATTACATGATAAGTCTAAGAATAAATCTTCCCAAATAGAGGAAGATATAAATTCCAACAAATCACTTCGCATAGTTTTTATATTATTTAAAAAAAATGAAATTTAAATCTCACTTAATTTTATAAAATAACATATAAAATAAATACATTTATAAACCATAAACTTATCTTATTTGTGGACGTGAGATTTAACACTTCCATCCTTATTACTTAGTTTTATACGAAGTATTTTATTCTTATTTTTTTGTGTTTACAAATTTTGAGACGATAACATTTCTTTTAATTAGATTACGCTAAAACGAGAAGAGATATTAATTATGATAATTATAAGAATGAAAATATGGTGTGAAACTTGTGGAAAAATGAGGTGAAATTCTCGATCTTGGTGATTTATTATGGAAAGGATGGTGTTTGATGATACTCTAAGAGATATTAGGTCAATTCTTGAGAAAGGTGGTTAAAGGAGAGCATTCAGGATGTTTTAGTCTAAAATGACTTAAGATGAGTAATATGACAAAAAAAAGTGATATCATAATTTTACTTAAATTTACAGATAAATACAAGAGTGAGAGACACATTTATTTATAGGCTAAGGATGTCACCAAATTATAAAAGCTAGACCTAAAAACTCAACCTTATCTAGTTTGGAGAACAAGGTGAGAAATCTTCTCCATTAGAAGAAAGACATGTGACAAAAATCATCTCCACTAAAAAGAAGATATATGGTCATTATCCATAGGAAATCTTCTCCAATGTGTTCATGACACATGATCACTCTTTCAAAGGTTTGGACCTCCCAACTTACATCCCACTATAACCTTTTTCAACATCCCACTAAAACCTTATTCTACTTCACGGAAAATATAAGATCTAAATTTATTCTAGTCCATGATGGTCCAATAGAAGAAGAACTTGACTTCACCTTCCACTTATAACTCTTCTTGGATTTGCTTAGCCATATTTATTTATGATTAGACTCTTGGCGAGGTGTTTGTCACTGTATTCCCATATCTAAATCATAGAGTAATTCTCCCTGGCTACACCTCCAAGTTTTCCATAATACCCTTTATATTAAATGAAGCTCAACGAATTTTGTGCACTGGTGATGGAGTGGTCTTGTGCTGGTGATCCCCGATGATTGAGTGGTGGTTGGGTCTCGGTTCTTCATCAGAGCAACATTCAAGTGTGTATTTGAGGTTAGAATAGTAGAACACCTTTAATTAACGTTTGAAATGCGGTTAAGACGAATGTCGGTTAAGGGTCACCATACTTCGAAATACGGCTGAACCTTAAACCGATGTTCAAACACCGACGATCCTTAACCGCAGTTCGAAAACGTCGGTTAAGGATCCCCGCATTTCGAATGCTAGTGTCGTAGTTCGAAATGCGGTTTCCCTTTTATTATTTTTTTTAAAATTTTACATATATTTTGTTTATTTTACCATTGCTTATTGCCCCTGCTCGTGACTCTCTGAAGAAAACAGCACACTAAGTCACATAAAGGAACTGCACTTTGAGAGAGGGAGGAAAAAACACATACAGAGAGAGAAACTAAGAGAGGAGGACTTAAAAGAGGAGACACGAGAGAGAGAAAGAGCTCAAGAGAGGTTTTGATTTTGAGACACACACAGAGTGTTGGTTTTGAGAGGTGTAGGATTTGCTTTTAATTTTTAAAAAAGAATGTCAGCAGTCAATTCTTCAAAAAAAATTTGTTAGATTTCTGTGTAGGCATACAGTCAGAAGGGCAATCTAGAAACATTGGAGATGCAAGAAGAATTCGTAGAGGTGCACGATCTCTGAATCATATCATCATCTAATCAACACATAGGAATTACTATACAGACGTGTCACAATATGGAACGTCAAATTATTAAAAAGTACACCATTGAAAAGGACCAACCTGTCATATTCTAATTAAGGGATATATGAGAGACCATTTCTAACTACATCAATAATTAATAACAAAGCTGCATATTAATTAAAGTCATAAGTTGATTAAACTAGAAGAAAATCATTAAAAAAGATGATGATAAGTCATATAAAATGTTTTATTCTAAGTGAGGCAAAGGATTAGATGTATTTAATGAAGATTTTGCACTGTAGGAGAATTTGTATTTTTGTTCAAGACAAGAAACATTGATGATGAATATTATCAACATTTAGCGAGGGTATAACTCAGTGATTGAAACTTCATTTTCTGATTCCTGACTTGATTTAAGTATCGGTTTACTTGATCCTGTTTCCCCTGTTTCCCTTGAATTATATTCCCATGACTGCATCTCTGGAAGGCTTCTAGTTCTACCGTTCACATAAAATGCTGGTTCTGTAGGAATAGGGAGACTCAAAGAATGACTATTAAGCATCAGTATAATGTTAGCCATAGTTGGTCTGTCTAGAAAATTTTCTTGAACACATAGTAAACCAATATGCAAGCATCTCATCATTTCATTCCGTGAATTGCTATTAAGTGATGGATCTACAACATTTATAGCCTTCCCCTCCTTCCAGTTTCTCCAAGCCTGCAAATTTTTTTGTCAGATCATTGATTTACTTCTATATTAATGTTTTTGAGCATGTAATCAATAGTGACAAAAGAAAGACTTACGAAGCTTAGTAGATCCTCCATATTTTCCCCATTATTAATTCCACTGTTTTTCTGGCCGCTTACAATCTCAAGAATCAGTACACCAAAACTGTACACATCCGATTTCACTGAAAACTGTCCTTGCATTGCATACTCCGGTGCCATGTATCCACTACAGACCAATATGGACCAGATGATTAATTTCCTTATGTTTCATTTTCTAATGTAACTGGCAGCTTTGTTCTTAATTACTTTTAAATATGAAACAGATAGCTTCTAACTCTTTCCAGAGTTACAAATTCACGATTTGGTGAAAATTAATGATAAAAAGTTCTTTTTCGATGGTTGGTTGAAATTGAATTCTCAACCGTCAACAAGCTATAACATATTCTAATACTTACTAGGTTCCAACAATTCTATTTGTGTTTACTTGAGTTTGATCCATTAAAACCAGTCTTGCCATGCCAAAATCTGCTATCTTAGGATTCATCTCATCGTCTAAGAGAATGTTGCTTGCTTTGAGATCTCGATGGATAATTCGTAGCTGAGAATCTTCGTGAAGGTAGAGAAGACCTCGAGCAATACCTCTAATGATTTTGTAGCGCTTTTCCCAATCCAACTGTGCTTTCATGGCTGGATCTGCACATATAGCCGCCAACAGTTTTAACTCTACCAATAATTAGATTTGTGTTGAGCAAGAAGTGAAATATAATAGAGCAGCAGTGTAATTATTTATGCAGACATAATTAAAAGGTACCAAAGATGAAGTAATCAAGGCTTTTATTGGGAACAAATTCATAGATGAGTAATCTTTCTCTTCCTTCCAAACAGAAACCAAGTAGCCTAACTAAATTCCGGTGCTGAAGCTTCACCACTAAAAGCACTTCATTCTTAAATTCCGTATCTCCTTGTCCAGAATCTCTTGACAACCTTTTCACTGCAATTATCTGTCCATTGGGGAGCCTACCCTGAAAATATATATCTCTGTCAGGTGTAGTAAATAATTTGCTAACTGCTGTTAATTATAGCATGTTTTGACGATGTGTGTCTGATTCAACAGGGTTACTTACCCAGTAAACAGCTCCAAATCCACCTTGTCCAAGTCTTTTAGAATCAGAGAAGTCCTCGGTAGCAACTCGTATTGCGTCAAAATTGAAATGCAATGACTCAACAATGTTAATTTCATCCTCATCATCTTGTTCTTCTTTAACTTCACGAGGGAAACGGATTTAAACTAGTTAGTTTTTCGAATGTGTTCGAATATAACAATACCGTTGTGGGTGCATTCGGGTTTGCCTGAAAAGAAAAAAAAAAGAAAAATCACAAGAAATTGATAACTGGACTTGCCTGCAAGATTTTTCCTTGTCTTCCTCCTCCTTAAATATAGCAAGAGACAAATGAGCAAAATAACAACAACAACAGTAGGAACAACTACCGCAATGACAATTATTGTTGTGTTGCCACTTTCTGCAGAAACAAGAATCCTCTACCCGGTAAGACATGCGTAATTACTAATTTGGGTTGCTGTTTTTTTGGGTGAATAGGAAAACTGAGAAGAAAAAGAAGTACCTTTTGAGGAAGTGGTATTGGTGGATGGAGGAGGTGCCTCTGGAACCGGGTCTAATGTTGTTTCAGTTCCGTAGAATCTGTAAGTTTCGAATCTAAGATTACAACTTGGTCTAAGAACTCTACCTCCTACCTTGTCATCGCAGCAGTTTGGGATCTCTGAGATAGCCCCCTCTAAGCATTGATTACATTCTTGTTGAGACAAATCAGGGGTGCACTGCACAGCACCGTATATGGTCTGAAAATTTAAACCAGTTGCATTTTCTGCCGCAGCATACTTACGACGGGAGTCACCTGATGCAGCTATCCCTCTTAGACGCTTCATTAAGTTCCCGAGCACTTGACTGAACTGATTCAGTTCCGTTACATTTTCTAAGTTCCACCAGTAATAACCAGGAGAAGTTTCCATTTTATGGAATATTGTTTCGTTAGAGTAGCGCAACATGCATAGATCGGACCATAGAATTGCCTTTTTCTGGTTTGGACATCTGTGTTGTATATCGAGTGTGGAGTTTTTGAGGCAGCTGCGGCACCTCTCTGACTCAACATCTCCTCTACACAGCCCTATGGCATTAGCTATGTCACTGTTTTGGCCATATGAAAAGTTGTAGAAACCGTAGTTGATTTGTGTGTTGGAAGAGAGAGTGGATAAAAGGGTGTTGAGGTTGCTGCTGTAGGTGCTGTTGGCTGTGTAGTTGCCGTTGCCGTTATCACATACGTGCTTCTGGGCGGTGGCTACAGATACAAATTTTAGAAATGGAAAACAAAGAAAGATAATAAGCATGCAGGAGACCACGGCCATTCTGATCTTTGGGTGTGTATTATCATGAATGCCCAAAGGATGCTGCTATCACTTTATAACCAAACTGCGCTTTTCTCATATTCATAAATCAAACTATTCATTTCTATTTTTTATTTCATACTAATCTATGACATTGATACTCTTTAATTATTATGTTCTATTTATTGAGTTAATGGTTCAGTCAAATAATGCATTTTTAATTCAAGTGGGTAGTCAAAATTCCGAGCTTTGAAAGGTGGCTGGCCGAGTCAATTGAAAACAAATACACGTTTTCCACCCGTGACCAAAACCAAGACTTCTCTTTTGTTTAGGAACTACTGTCATATCCGTCCGTGTACACACAGGCTTGTGTTTGTTTTTCTTGCTGTTTAAAAATATTTTTAATAAAAACTTAGCTGGAGTAATTTAGAACGGACCTTCTGAAAAGTTTCCAGAAAGTATGTGAGTGAAGAGAAAGTTCATAGAAAATTTTTGTATTGATGTGTTGGATCGATCAATATTCCTATAAATTGCGCGACGTTACATATTCCACCTCAGCACTCAATTCAGCACCAAAAGGCCAAATTTTAATACCAAAGAATATAGACCCAATGGCCTCGTTCCTTCAAGAGAAGCGTGTAAAATGGAGAACTCAGTCGAGAGATGTTGGTGAGGGAAAAGATGATGTATGCTTCGGCTAAACTGATTTTTCTAGAAGTGAGGTCAACTCATTAAGGAAAAGAAGTCTAAAATTCTAGAAGAAAGATTTACTTTAAAGAGAAATCAAATCATTATAAAAAAATATGATTTATTTATCGATATTTATATATACATTTGAATTGTATGTAAGTATTGGGTACGAAATAAATTTATAAATATGTAAAATTGAGTTATATATAATTTTCACCGTGCGCTCCTCCTCCGCATTGGTCCTCCCTTGAAACTGTAGTCTCCACCGCGCCTTCCTCTAGAACCATAGCCTCCACCGGGTGCGCCTCCTTTCTTTGGCCCTCCCTTGGAACCACCTCCACTTGCTGCAGCAGAGAGCGGCTCCGATATTGTGATTATGGCGTGCACCGATGATCGACAATTCCTGTCCTTCGAGGAAGCGCTCATCAGGTGCAACGCTCTTGCTTCCATTGAAGAAATGGAGCTCTTTGTCAAGTTTCTTTCCATGTTCCTAAACTGCTATCTTCATCTTTCTCCTCATAATGCATGCCTTATTGTTCCCACACCGCCCCCAAAATGCTCCTTGCAAGATTAAACTCCAAATTCTATATTTAATTTCCTAATTATTTTCTCAAAGCTCTGTTCTATTCTTAATCTTTGATTTATTGGATCTCGTTAAAAAAAAAAAAAGAAACTAAAACATCAATGACAGATGTAGTATAAGAAATGTGATTTAGTTTGGGAAATCTCTCAATATGCTTCAGAATTGATATGTATATTCTTGGTATGTATATTCAACATGTCATTTCAGAAGTTTTTATGATTACTCCTTTCTTTGGATTTATGTGATAATAACCATCATATAAGAGACCCATCAGAAGGCTTATTTCGGTAAGCTTTACAATGATCTTGCAATAAACTTATTTCAGTGTTAAATGAGTTTTTAATTAAACTGTCTACATAAAAGCATTAAAACAGCGAGGATTTTAGGATTTTATTCATATACTTGGGTAGTGATAGTATTTCTTAGTCTGTTTTCATAACAGACATCAACTGTTTGATGAAATGTTGCATTCTATTGAACTCAAATTGCACCTCTATTTCAACTGTGTCTATAGCATGCATGGGACTGACCGTGTTAACTTATTATAATCGAGAATCAGAAATTAATATTAGGCAGTGACTGTCTGACCTACTCTTACTGCTGTAAGTTTGAATGTTTGGATCATTACTCATTTCTTAACTTAATTATAAGGTTTAATAGCTTTCTTTACTGTAATGTGTCAAGTTGATTCAATCTTTTAAAACAGTCTCAATTTTGTTCCTATTTGATAAAATTTGTTTCAATCAAATCTCTTTCGTTAAATATGCGGAAATGAAGTTAACTTTTCTTTTTTTTTCCTCTTCTGCTCCTTTACGAAGCATCCGTTACTGTTATCTTCATCTTACTATCCTTCACCTGATCCTTTATATAAAACATGTGAATTAATGCTCATAGTTTCTCCAAATCACAATGAGTTAATGATTGAACAAATTAAAATATTTTGATCTCATTCCTAATTTTTTGTACTTGTCTAACTCTCCCTCCTTCTCTAATGTATAAATTATTAAAAATTTAAAATATACATAAGAATAAGATTAATAAAAATAATAAATATGATTTGATCTGTGAAAAAAATCTTCAGAAATTTAAGTTTGTGTATCTTAATATAATTAAGGGTTAACTAAATTTTTTATTCCTAAACAATTTTTAAAAATTGAATTTTGTTTTTAAATTATATTTATCTATTGTATCTGTATTCAAAGAAAGTTATGTAAAAGTAATTTTTAACAAAATATATGTTTAAGTTATATTACACTACAATGTAAAGTTCTATTATTTTGCCTTATTTTCATAAAGTAAAAAAACCATAAATTTATTTTAAGGATGAAACACATTCTTAAAACTAGTAAAAAAACATATTTAATCTTATAATTAATGAATAAATAATATAGATATACACCTAATATAACAGTAATATTTACTTTAAAAAAAAGCTCTATCTTGAAAACATAAGTTTTGTCATTAAACCAAATTAAATCAGTAATGTGTATGAACCTTATAAGAATCCTTACATTAGAGTAAAAGTTGCTAACCAATAATCTTAAAAGTGATATGAAATAGTAAAATACACAATAATAAGCTTTAATGTATTTTTAGTGGATTTCGTCAATTTTAATATATTTTTTTACTACTTTTTGTGTAATGTAGGAGTTTCATTAGACTATTATTTTTCTAATTAATATTTTATTTTGTTGTTGAAAAAAATATATACTCTCGTTAGGAAGGAATTGTTTTTTATTTTTTAAAACTTTTAAATTCTTTTATCACTTTTATTACAGTGAAATAGTCTTATAAAACTCATTTTTTTTAATTAATGTTTTATGGGTTAAATATATTTTTTATTTTCAAATTATTATACAAGATTATGTTGATTTATAAATTAAAATTATAAATTATTATATTTTTACAATTTATAAAAGTAATATAAAATATTTTTTCAACTCATCAATCTTTCCAATAAAAATTTATGGATAAAAAATAACATTAATCAAACATGAATTCACCATATATATATATATATATATATATATATATATATATATATATTATGTGTGTATTTTTCTTTTTAAATTCTCAAATAGGTTAACCTTTAAAAAAAATATAACAAGTTTGTAATATTAAATTGATAAAATCCTTATATAACAAAAGTGTATATAAATTACCTTACAAAATGATTTTATTTGTTATGAATGTAAACCATACCACTGACAAAGAGTTGACAAGATCTACTTGATTAAGGCAAATTTGATCAAGTATAAACGAAATTGACACTTTTTTTAAAAGATTGAACTAACTTGACACACTACAGTAAAACTAGGAACAAAGAAAGCTATTAAACCATTATATAACTATTCGTTTCCTTCTATCTTTTTCTTGTTTGTTTTTTTAAACAAAAAGGTATTTGAGGTTTTTATTTGACATTCAACTCATTTTGTTACCTCTACATGTCATTTTAAATAGTTGTACAATAAAAGAGTCTAATTCAAACCATGTGGCAAGGTCAAACTTTCCATGCCTTGGGATGCTCATGGAGAGGCTTGCTCTCCAAGTTTGTGCACATCTTACGGTTGAAAACCCTAAATCCATGCATCTCACACAACGCCATCTTTTTTAGGCCCAAAACAACACTACCAGGTCTAAGCCCAAATGAAGGCCCAAATACAAGCTCAAGAAAATTCTATACTACTTGGCCCAAAATACAATGCTTAGAAAAAAAACCTATTCTACTTATTTGCAATCAACATTGGCCAAGAAGATAAAAATTTGGGCCCACCCATCTTAGATGAAGTCCACTCTTCTTTTGTGTGCTTGGTCATATCTCTTGTGGTTGGTCCCTTAGCTAGGGGTTTACCATAATTTGCTCTCTCTTGAAAAGGATTTGACCTCAAATTTGGAGGGTTTGCCTTATTAGTTGTGCTACCTACAAATGAAATAACATCACTGACACTAAAAGTAGCATTCACTTCATATTCAGGGGGCAAATCCTATATGCATTGTGATTTTCTTTCTTAAGAGCTTGAAAGGGACCATCTCCTCAGGATTTGAGTTTGGACTTCCTTTGTTTCAGAAATCTATCTTTGCTCAAATGGATCCAAACCCAATCCCCTTCCTAAAAAGTATCCTCTCTCCTCTTGATGGAAAATGTTCTTACCATGAGCAAGTGCATCCAAGAAAAGTGGGCCTCAATTGCTAAGTGGGCCAAGCTCTTATCTTTTGGGTTAACATTGTTCAAAAATAATAGAATAGGTTACTTTTGGACTTGTATTTTGGACAAAGTAGTATAGGATTTTCTTGGGTGTTGCTCCCTCCACCTCCCCAAGTGGGTCCTGCACCTCCCCACTATTTTAATTTATTTCAAAAATATTCTACACCTCCCCACTATTTTCTTTTATTCCAAAAATATCATACACCTCCCCACTATCCTTAACAATATTTATCTTTCTCTCTCTACATTAATTGAGCATTTACATTGAATTTGTGATATATTACAAAATATAAAATTCAGAGGAAACTTCAGTATTAGTACTTCTACCATTTTCATTTTATAAAATTAAAAGTTAGATGCAAATATAAAATTTTAAACATAATAATATTAATAGTAAATAATGATATATTATTATTATTATTATTATATACTAACTTTATAATGACAAAAGAACTAAATAAATTCTAAATCTTTAACAAATAACTTTTTTTTTAATATTTTAAGTATTTAATAATATTTTTATATTATTTATCTATTAAATTAAATATTTTATTCAAGTTATTTGAGTCAAACATGTCGGTGAGTTGAAACATAATATAATGTTAAAAATTATAAATATTATATGTAAAAAAAAACACACACACATATATAAACATTTTTCTAGAAATTTAGAACAAAATTTTATTATTTATTAAGTAATTTGAAAAGAAAAAAATATATTCAACTGCGAAAATAAGATTGAATCAAATTTATTTAAGAAAATATATCAGAAGTTCAAATTTTGAGTCATATAAATGCTCCATTAATGAACCATGTATCCATTAATGTAGAGAGAGAAAGAGAAAGATTATTAAGGATAGTGGGGAGGTGTAGGGTATTTTTGGAATAAAAGAAAATAGTAGGAAGGTGTAGAATATTTTTGAAATAAATTAAAATAGTGGGGAGGTGCAGGACCCACTTGGAGAGGTGGAGGGAGCAACACCCGATTTTCTTTGGATCTTGTATTTGAGCCTTGTTTAGGCTTGGACCTTGTTTAGGCTTGTGCCTAATAGTGTAGCTGTGGGCCTAGAAGAGATGGGCTTTTGTGGAGATGCATGAAATTAGGGATTTTACTCTAAGTTGTGCTCAAGCTAGCCTTGCAAGCCTCTCCATAAGCGCCTCTTGATGTGGAAAGGAAAGTGTGATCTTGCCACATGGCAAGTCATATTAAATGCATGTCTCCTTTGGCTCCAATTTTCAAATGTTTGAATTTAAATTTTGGCTCTCATTTTTGGAGACTAGTTTAGGGTTTCTTGGCCTATAAATAATGTCCCTTACCTCTTGTAAATTCAGCTTGATTTTATTAATGAAATGTTGCCAAATTATTGTGTCTTTCACTTGACTTGAGCTCTTTCAAGATTATTCTATCTTCTAGACTACTCTTGGCTTCCTTCCTTAGGAGATGACATCACCTCTCTCTAGGAAAAACACCTTAGCCACACCATATCTCACAATTTCAAAGCTTTTGCATCAACATCCTTCCATAGAGACTCCATTCCACACATAAGTCTTCAAGGAGCTCGGAGGAAAGTCATAATTTGGTATCTAGATCCATGGTTGCTCATGGCTTCTTCAAGAGATAAGTACTATCCTCTTAGTTCTTCAATTTATGAGTTGTTCATAATTTGTTTCACATGTTTTAAGTTGTTTTCACCGATTGAATTATGTTTATGTGTCTTCTTGCCTTGACTCTAACTCATTTGCTTCATCTTGAACCATTTATGTTTGCTATAGGTGTTCTATGAGTATGACCATGTATGCTTTTGTATTTTCTTGAGTTTTTCTTGTTTTGTTTGGTTGAATTACTGTATTTTTTGAGTCATTTACTTTTTGAGATCCATATGTTGTGTCTAGAGTCTCGTTTGGCCCTTGTCTTGTCATAAAATCCTTGTTTATCCATTTGAATATTGAAGAAACATGTTGTCTTGCGTGTTTTGTGTTATGCATTCCATATATGTTTTTTTGAGTGCTTTTATTTGACAATTTTGACTTCATGCTTGTTATTAGTTTATTAACAAGTTCATAAAGTTAGGTTTTTATAATGTTTGATTGAGTTTAATATTCCTTACTTTGATTCCATTAGGTTTCCTTTTTGTGAGTAGCTTCTTGTTTTCCCTTCTTTATTTCAAGTGATTTTATATGTTGAAATTAATACAGTGCTTCGACTATTTTTCCTAAAAAAGAGTTGAGAACATTTCAAAAGAGCAAAATAAAACTAGAAAAGAGTTTATCAAAAGAGTAAAAGAAAAATTGAACAACATGTGCACTAGAACCACTACCACTACTTGATTTGGTGTTGTTTCACTTGCTTTGAGTTTTGGAGTTTTATTTATTGCGAATCCAGCACATGATTGTCTTGCCTTGAGCTATTTGAGTGACTTTGTGCAACATTAGCATTCGACAATTAAGAATCAGGAGCATACATCTTAATATAGTTTGATTTGTTTTTTTGGGAATCCATTCTAGTACCATTCCTAGGTTAATTTCTTATGTGCTTCCTCTTTATTCCAACCTTTAACTTTCTTGCTTGTCTTGTTGAATTTCCTTGAGTATGTCTCGACCATTCTCCATTTGAGTATAGCATTTCTTAATTTGTACGTTTCCTTCTTTGATTCTTTGACCTCTTGGTTTGGCTATCATCTTTTGGTGTTGTTTCCTACTGAGGTGTATCAATTTTCCTAAGGTAGCATCTTAGGAAGTGGAGCATCTAGTTTGAAGAAAAAGCAAATCAAAATAGACAAGGAGAGGCGTGGAGCAAAACACTTGGAAACAATTGACTTTGTTTTTATTGTAATTTCTTGCTTTCAAACCATGTGTATATGAGGCCTAATTAGTTGTCTTGGGGGAGCCTTTGGTGTTCTCTCATATCCTAATTAGAGCCTTTAGACAGTGAGTGTGTCTTGAAGTGTTCACAAGTGCCAACAAGCCTTACTTTAGGACATGTTTAGTTTTAGGTGTTTTACTTTCTTGTTTGCTTTGTAGCTTAGTGTGTGTCTACTTCATCTTTCACTTAATTCCATTTAAGAAGTTTTGTGCAAGAAGTATTTAGGTAAATTTTGACGAGGAAAGAATTGGTATTTAAGCAATTTAAGTGAACTCAAGAAAGTTGTTATCTACTTCCTCTTTGGAATTCATTTGAAAGACAATCAAAACCTAAAAACAATAAGAAGCATAAGCATGTATAGGGATCCTTCTTATCAAATAGGAAGTGACTCTAAAGAAGAAGCTCCAAAAAGTTTAAATTAAATTTCTCAAAAGCTAAAGTCACTACAAATTTGGAGAAAGCAAAAGGTTATTTTAGAAGAAAAAGATAAAATTGAAAGAGAGACCCAACTTACAATTCTAGAAGAGGAACTTAGAATTTTAAAGCAAAAGGATGAGAGATGCAAGAGAAGATTAGAGGTAGGAGCCACATAAGGAGCTCCAAAACTCCAACTCATCACACACTAGGAGGATATTATGATAGTGGACCAATTTATCAATCTCCTCCTCCTCCTCCACCAAGGAGAACTAGAAGGAACCATTCCCTCCTACTATCATAGGGAACATGAGAGTTGGGATTAGGGAATATGAGGACACAACCATCTCTAGGTTCCTAAGTGGTCTTAGATACATTTTGGTCCCTAAATTTTAAAAATGAATGGATATAGTCATTTTAACAAAATGATGTTAACTTTTTGGGGCTTGTTAAACGATGTTCTAAGTTGACATTTGAATTGAAACATGTCAAAATAGTGTAAACAACTCAAACATCATCCTAAAGCATATTTGATATGTCAAAAAAATTTAATGCAATCATGTTAGAAGGACTATATCCGTTCATTTTTAAATTTTGAGGATCAAAATATATTGAAGTTTAAGGATAGGAAAGCAATGCGGTTTAACGATACCAGATTTGGAATGTGTTTTTGCATAAGATGAGTAGGTCTAAGAAATGAAGAAACAATAGGAACTAAAAGGTTAGGTTCAATTGAAGGATTGTACATAGTGAGAGAATCAACAATAAGCTATTCTTGACTAACATGATGAGTGGGAGAATTAGCAACACAAATTTTGTTTCAAGAGGATTCGAGAGGGTGAAGAAGATAGTAGAGGAGGAGTTTGGATTTGAGTGGCTAAGGGAAAAATATTTTCATCAAATACAACATCCTTAGAAATAAAGATCTTTCCATTTATATTTAGACACTTGTAACCTTTGTGATAGGAGGAATACTCTAAGAATGTATAGGTAGTAGAACGGTATTGCAATTTATTGGTATTATAAGGATGAGTATAGGGATAACAAGCACAACCAAAGATTTTGAAAATATTATAGTAGATATCTTTGTTAAAGAGAGTGCAATATGGGATAGAATGAGGGACAACAGAAGAAGGAAGTCCGTTAATAATGTAAACAACAATGTGAAAAACATGATCCTAAAAGGACATATGAAGAGAAGCTTGAGAAATAAGAGTAAGACTCATTTCAACAATATGATGATCTTTACGTTCTACTACACCATTTTAATGATTAGTGTGAGGAAAAATTAGAAGATAATGAGTAAAAGATCTAAATTCACCCCACAATCTGTTTGTACTTTACTTTTCTAATTTAAATGAAGCTCAATAGAGACTTTAAATTGTTTAAATATATGTATGGTTTCAAATTTGTGTTAGAAAATAAATCCAAGTGTATCTACTATACGTCTCAACAAAGGAAACATAATAATTATATCTCATTGAAGATTGAACATGTGAGGGTCCCTAAAGATTATAAAAGACAAGTTGTAAAGATTAACTGTAAGTAGTTAAAGAGGGTTGAGAGGAAAATTGATGAGACTTTCCTTTCCCATGTAGCACGCTACAAAAAAATTAGTAGTTGTTTAATCAGTGGAGAAATATTACAATATTTGAGAACATTAACTAAAACAATAACAGAAGGATGACCTAGTCTTATGCAAAAGGGAAAAAAGAGTAAAATTGTGTGTAGTTGATTGTTGAATTGTGGGATTAACTATTGGAGAAGGATGAACCTGTAGATACGTAAGCTGAAGATGCAGCAGAAGGATAAAAGGTACCAATTAAGATCAAGGCTTTTTTTGGGAACAAATTCATAGACGTGTAGTCTTTCTCTTCTTTCCAAACAGAAACCAGGTAGCCTAACTAAATTGAACATAAAAATATCACAATAAATTGCTAACGGACTTCTTAGCTGCAAGATTTTTCCTTAAAAACATGAAGAGACAAATGAGCAAAACAACACTAGTTATTGTTTTGTTGCTACTTTCTGCAAATTAAAAAAATCCTCTGCCGGGTTAGATTAAAGACAATGAAACACCACAGGGAGGAAAATGATAAGAGTGGATCATGAACTCAACCGTAATAATTAGGCTATTGGCAACTAAAATATAATGATAAGTAACTTTCGTACCTTTCGTTTGTACTTTTCATTTAATCTATTAAATCTTTTGATTTGATAGTTTTTATTTGAAATGGTTACGCTGAAATCTAAACCTAGTCTATAAGAAAAATAACCTACCATTCAACTTAAAATTATGACAAGACAAGTAGAGCTTTCAATCAGCTCATATATGTACTGATTTTGTTTAGAAATTATAAATATACAAGACAATTTTTATTTTATTTTTTCACGAAAGATGAGATTCAAAGGAATAGCGCAGGAAAGAATAACTTAATCAATCAATTTCGAGCCAATTTTTATTTTTATTAATTTTCTATTCGTAACTCTAAATTATTTCTCCAAACGAAATGATATTAAAAGAATATTTTAGTTCTTGCTAGCTTTGTAAATAATACGACTTTTTTTGTTTTTAAAAAAGTAAAAATGTTTCAAGAAAACAAAATGCATTTTTATCAAGTTCCTTTGTCATTATAATTAAATAAATCAAGTTCCCTTGTGTAAAACAGTGAGTTTGTTGTTTTAAACTTTTCAGACACTATAAATAATTTCTGTGAAAAGAAAAAACACACACATATATATAAATAGATAGATAGAACTAAAATATAAATTTTCATATTTTACATTGACTTGTGTTAAAAACATAAGCAGAAATTATTGTTTTGGAGAACAAAGGCTATATATAAAATGGACGTAAAGAATAATACATTGAAACATTCACAATATATAAAAAGAAGTTATTTATTTACTGAAACATTCACTTATGCAAATCCATGAGGTCATTTTAAAATCACCACAATCATAAAAATAGCAATATTAAAAGTTATATTGTTTATTGACTTATGTAATAAACCAGAAAATTTATTCTTAAGAGTTGATATTGGTGTTTAAATGATAAGATTATTTTATTTTAATGTTAAAATAATTAAAAGTATAAATAGAAATTTTATTAAGGGTTTTATTACTTAAAATATAAACTATTTTTTTAAGAACTTGCTATATGAGTCTTTATTAGCTTTTTTTTTTAGTATTAATAACTAAATTATCTTTTTGAAGATCAAGAAATGTCTACGTGATTACGATAATAAAATTTTTATCTTCATTCGATCAGTTTTCTTAGAAAAGTAAATTGATTTCTTGAATGTGTTATCTGAAATGTCTTATTTAGAGTTGTCAAAATGGGTCACAACCCGCGGGTCAATCCGGTCCGGTTGGGTTTGCAAAAATTGAATTTTTTTTTATGCGTATCAGATTCCAACCCGGCTCATTTAAAACCGGCTCATGCGGGTTGAACCTGTGGTGAGCCGAGCTGACCCACCAACCCACCTACTTAATTTTATTTTATTAAATTTTAATTTTAATTTTATAAAAAGATATTTATTACTTTTTTTTCGCTTGAAAAAATCATTTAAGTTTTCTATTTTCAAAATTAATTAAACAACCATGTTGGGAGTGAAATTTGGGACTGAAATTTGTTTAGATTTCAATTATAAAAAGTTTGTAATTTTTTCTATTTAAAATAAATTGTAATTAAGTGATCTGGTGAGCCAACCCGTTTACCCACCAACCTGTGGTGGGTCAGGCCGGGTTCGAATTTTTCTGGCTCGCTAATAAATGAGCCGGGTTGGGTTAGCTCACTAAGTGACTAACCCGTGGTGGGCTGGGCCGGGTCGGGCCCGGGTCGGGCCGGATCGGACCGGGTTACCCGTTTTGACAGTTGTAGTCTTATTAATTCATAAATATTCAGGATGACATATATTCTTAAAAGAGTAAGTTACTTTTGCTTGTCCGTTGATCAACACGCGTTGAAATTAAATATTGCCAAAGGGGGTACGACTTCCATGAAATGTAATCGATTACATGGAAGCCATTAGAAGTATTGGTGATTTTTAATTTCAATAGAAAGTCGTTTAGGAACAAAAGGACTTTCAATTTCCACAATGCATAATATAATCGATTACAATATGTTTGTAATCGATTACTAGTGAAAATTTTTTCCTGAACTCGCAACTGTAATCGATTATTAGAATGTTTTGGTCCTTATCATGGTTGAATTAATATTGTAATTGACAGAAATCATAATTGATTAATAATGACTTGTGAACCACCCTCAAATGTCATAAATAATCCTCTTAACCTTTCCAAAGCTCAAATGAAATTATTTTGTCATTCACCTGATAAGAATACAAAGGCAACTGAAAAAGTCAAACCTGTTAATGTCACCCCAACTATCTCAAGTAGTGACAATCGATATTTTGTTGTTTTTGTAAGTGTTATCCATCAAGAAAACATATTAAACACATTCAATAATTTTACAGCATCAACATGTGCTTAAAAGAAGTCATTTACCACCTTCGATTAGTCTACACATTTACTCTAATTGATGTATTTATCACGTTCTAATATCATTATCAATTATTGTAACTCAGTTCTCGAACCTCTCAATGATCGTTTGTAAGTGTATCTTGCATATACTTGCTTAATTATTCTCATATTACACTCATTATTTTCTTTAAGAGTAAGGAGAATGTTTACAGACTTCACTTGACTTTTAGTTATATCAACAAGCAAATTGTTAAGTGGATTTTAACCTCTCAACAAAAGGGTGAAAAACTAAAGTCAGTGACAAATCATGATTATGATATCCACACATTACTTTCAAAAACCACTCTTTACCATTAGAATTTAGTTTGCCTTACCTCTCAATTTAAAAACATAATTGCATTTTCTTGTGTTAGATCTACTAGGTTGAACATGGAATTTGTATTTCTTGTACTTTCCACCCTTTCACATCCTAACAATATATATGTCTTTCTCCCAGGTTGACCATTAGCTTTAGCAGATCTTGTAATGACAAAAACAAAACCAAGATAAAAAAAAATCCTCAAACCCATTGAATTAACTCATCACGTGTAGGAAGAATATAATCAATGGTAAAGTTCTATATGTAATCTCCTCGCACATTTAATTTAATAAAGAAGACAAATCTGACCCAAAGCTGGAATTTACTTGTGATTCCATAAAATTTAAAGGACAATCTTCAATCTTAGATACCAAGATTCTAACCACCTACAACATGACATCAAAATATATGATACCTCACTTGTTCAATAACGATGATAAGAGACCAACAAATCCATAAAATAAAACAAGCAAAATAAATTTAAAAATAAAAATAAGAATAGTAAACAAAACAAGAAAAATAAATTTTAAAACAATATAAAATAAAAACAATTCTGAATTTCAGAATCCGAGAAAATACTTAACTGGATTTTGAAATTCAGTATTATCCTTAATCAGATTTTGAAATCCAGTAATGATCAAATTTCAAAATATGATGAGTTCTTAAATTAGATTTTGAAATCCTATGAGTACCTAAATTGGATTTTGGTATCTAGTGAGTTCTTTGATCAAATTTCAAAATTTATGAGTTACTAAAACGAATTTTCAATTATGGCGACTTTCTAAATTGGATTTCAAAATTAAACATGCTCCTAAATTTGATGAATTACTTAACCGAATTTCAAAATCTAGTGGTTACTAAATCGAATTTTGAAATATGATATTTGCCTTAATCGGATTATGAAATCTCGTGATTACTAAAACTTTTTACCCTATAACTTCCAAAATCCAGGTGAATACTTTTACAAGCCCGATTTTAAAATTCGGTAAAGCAAAATTTAATAAAAACAAATACCAAATCCGATATTCAAAAAACAAACGTATAAGTGAAGAAAAATGAAATAAATACATACTCTCTATTTCAAACAAAGATGGACAAAGAAAGCTTCAAATGAAATTGAATGAAAATTAAGAAAGAAACACACGAAAACACTATTAAAAGAAAGTTGAAATAAAAAAAGAGAAAAAATGTAGTCCAAGTTGACTCAAAGATGTCAATATCAATAAATATAATACCTTTCGCAATGTTTGAGAAACAATAATTACTGGTTATTTAATTAATTTAATATTATATATATATATATATATATATATATATATATATATATATATATTCAAATGGAACATTGATGGAATGATTTAAGATTTTGATCAAAATGGTTAAGTTTATTGAAAGTTTTAACTAATTACCAAAAAAAAGTTAATGACTCATTATAACTATATTTGTGGCAACCAAAAGTCACTTAAAAACATTAGGTTTTGCATCCATTTAGTCTTTCAAAGGATAATGAATAAGTGGCTAATTGGGTCTTTATTACAACTTGAAACAAAACAAAAATATAGTCCATTAATTGATTAATTCAAAATGTAATTTGGTCAGTCAATTTTACAAAGGTTGAATCCTTTGTAACTAGCCTAGCCAACCAACCTAACCAAGGTGCTTTCCTTGTTCAAACTCTTATTATAGGTCTTTCCAATCCTTCAAGTAGATCTTTTCTCTTGTTCATGGTCACGTCTCCATCATAAATATTTGGACAAAATTTGAGGTGATATGAGTGTGCTAAGTCACTTGCATGTCAAGGTTTCAATTAATAGTGCCCAAAAACATAAAGAAAAGATAATCAATTTTGGAAAATGATAATCTGTTCCAGCACGAAGAGTGAACATGTGAAATTAGTAGCAGCATGATCCCGTTTTGGAATCTCTTTGCTATGAATAAATATGGGCTTTCTCTTTCTTTTCATTTTAAAATGGTGAAAGGTTGGTTCTGGTTTTGGTTGGTACAGTGGACACACCTAAGCAATGTTTCAACATCCTCTTACATTGGATTCCCATTTTCCATTATTAAAATATAAGTTTTAGAAAGAACAGGAATCAAATAATTCAAAAATATGACAAATTCAGTGTTATGAAATCCTCTATCTCTCTCCAATAATAAGGAAAAAAAAAATGTACTTCAGGAAGCTGCTATTTCACGTGGCATCCATCTGTTCCAATTTCCAAATAATAAAAAGGGCAGTGACATACATGATCACTCTCTGAAATCCAACACTCCACATGTATGCATGTGAATATTGAAAGAGATAAAAGTGCAAAAACAAAAAAGAAAGAATTTTGATCTGAAAGAAGCAGCAGTTGGTGGGCTCATTTAGTGCACCACTTTCCTCCCATTTTCTTCTCTTTTCTAACTTTTCTAATTCTTTACACTCTATTCTCTGTCACACTTTTGCTTGCTTCTTCTTTCTCTATCCACAAAGAAAATCCCCTTCAGAAATCACCTTAAACAATCCTCAAATTCATTTCAAGAATACTCTAGAGCTACCAAATTTAGTTACTTTTGCTTCTCTGCAATTATTCTGTGGAGAGTAGAATTTGTCTTATTTCCATGTATCCTTCTCCCTGTAACATGGAAATATTCTCTCTTTTAATCATAAGGAATAATTAGCACTTATAATGCTAAAACCATTAAATTAGCAAAGTGTAATGTTTCAGATTTCCTTATTTATACTTTTCCTATTTCTCTTCCTTTTCTTGAGTGTTTTCTCTCAAGATTCTCATAACCACATGGTTTTCAGGTTTTGGTTGGGATTTTGAAGAAAAAATAATAATAATAAGTACACCAAGGTTCTGCTGGATCCTAACTTTATTTAGCGATTTATGCATCATTTCTGAATCTTTGTGATAATTAGAAAGTTACCCTTCCAATTCTACATAAATTCAGCTTTAACAATCATGAAACAAACTTAAAGTAGCTACGCTAATTACCTTTTTTTATTAAATGTACTTACTACCATGACAAGATGCTTTCTGTTATGATATCGTTTATTAACAACCCCAGATTCTCAAAGCTGTTAATGTAAAAGATGAAACCGGTTTATAAAGTTACCTTAACAATGTTATAGTTAGGAAGTTCTGCTTTAATCTGCCATAAACTGCCAAATTTCTGCTACCTCATTAAATCTCAATCATGGAGCATATCTAAATCAACGTATAAATAATATTTAAATCTCCCTGTAATGATTAAAATATTTTGGTTTGTTTTTTATTTTAAAATTTATATAATTACAATTATTTTGGATGTTAAAAAGCAACGAAGAAAACGAACAAAAAAAACATTTTATGACGTTTAATTAATGCTTGAAAAATATTATATTTCATTTACGTTTTGTTTGTATGTAAATTATTTAATAAATATTTGAGTGATACGAATTCATGTAAGGCATGGCTTTGAATAATATAAATTTTAGGAAAACGTTCCTTCAACGACCCAAATTTAACAACGACACGTGTTGTTGTTTCATTTGTTGTTTTAAATGATTTTTTTAATAAATTATAATTTTTTTTTTGAAGACTTTTTTGAAAAGAAAAATGAGCCAAAACTTGTTCGTGTCTTTACTTTTGTGAAATTCATCCCTATAAAACCACGAAACTTTTTCACCAGTTTTTTCATTCTCTATTTGAAACTCTCGTTCTGTCACCGAAGTCGGCACTATCCATCGTTTTGCAAATCGTGGTTGGGTCCACTGTTCTCTCTCTGCCATTGAAGTCGCCCACCATCCACCGTTGTGAAAGTCGTGTTTAGGTCCATCATTCTCTCTGCCGCCACCGAAGTCGCCCACCATCCACCGTTGTGAAAGTCGTGTTTGGGTCCACCGTTCTCTTTGGACGAACAAGTGTGTGTCGGTCTGCCATTGAAGTGCTGGGAGGAAGTCTCAAAAGGTTTCGTTTTTTCGTTGTTTATAGGCACATTCGAAGGTGTTTTTTGGTTTTTGGAAGTGGTTACCCATTTTCCTCTATTCTTCAGCATTACTTGAAATTTTTACTAAATGTATTTAAATGTATCTTTTCCCCTTTGTTTATTTGTTGTTGTAGGTTTTTATTTGATTAAAGTTATTAGTTCAGTTAAAACCGAAATGGAAGCATCGAATAACAATGTAAGTAGAGTTTGAACATTTGTGTTGTGTTTGTTATTTTGGAGCACTTATTTGAATCTTATGAATCTGAACTGTTTTGTAGTGGCGCATGCGAGCTTGGATGGATACATCCTACATTACCAATATGAATGCCTTACTTCGAGTCAGACATAAGACACGCATTGGACAAACTCCATTTAGGTCTTATTTAAATATTGTTGATCCTTTAGAGGTGAATTTAAAATTGTTGAAACAAATGTTCTAACATCATTTGGTTATCAAAAAAATGCTCAATTAATATGGGTTCCCAAAGATGATGTTGGTAGTGCAGAACAAGAAGTAGGCAATGAAGAACCACAAGTTGGTAATGAGGAACATGAAGGAGGACAACCCTCTCACAATCCGGAACAATCCTCTTCTGCAACATTGAGTGAAGTAATCAAACAAATATAAGATCTTCGGGCATTCGTGGGCGATAAATTTGACAAATTAAAAATCGTGTTGGAGTCGTAGAACAAGAATTTATTAACTTCTGCAATCAATTTGATCAACAACCACCTTCTTAGATTACATTTCATTTCATACTCTTATGTACCCTTTAATTTCAAAACTTGGTGTTTTGTGAACTTTTTTACATTTTTATATTAATGTAATTGCCTTTTATTATTGTTATCATTTTTTATTACTCAATACCCTTCATTATTCCTTTAATGTTTGTTTAATATTGAAGTATTCCAACTTTAAGTATTCCATTAATGATCCATTCACAAAACACTAAAAACACAGTCTTGTAGACCCCTGGGGAGTGCTTCAGCCATGACTGGGTAGTACTCCCCAACTTTTGGTACAAAAGGAGATTTTTCCATTGCTAAGCAATTACCAGGCTCCTGCAATCGATTACACGTGCATCAGACCTGTGTCAATGGTGAAGGACCTCTCCTCTCAACCTAGGAACACCTATACTTGGCCTTCCATCCACATAAGACTGACCTAACTTGAAATTTCTTGTTGTGGACACATTCAAGCATGGCCTACAAGGTTAATCAATCCTCAAAACACTGAAAACACAGTCTTACAGGCCCCTAGGGAGTGCTTCATCCATGACTGGGTAACACTCCTCAACTTTTGGTACAAAAGGGGATTTTTCCACTGGTAAGCGATTACCAGGCCCCTGTAATCGATTACACGTGCATCAAACATGTGTCAATGGTGAAGGACCCGCCCTCTCAACCTAGGAACACCTATAATTGGTCTTTCATCCACATAGGACTGACTTAACTTGAAATTTCTTGTTGTGGACACATTCAACCATGGCCTACAGGGTCAATCAATCCTCAAAACACTGAAAACACAGTTTTGCAGAGCCCTATGGAGTGCTTCAGCCATGACTAAGGATCACTCCTAAACTTTTCGTACAGATGGGCATTTTTTCACTGGTAAGCGATTACAAGGCCCATGGCATCGATTACCACTGCATCAGTTTGTGTCAATGTTGCATGAACTCGCCTCCCAACCTATAAACACCTTTACTTGGTCATCCATGCACATAGGACTGACCTAACTTGAAACTTTTTGTTGTGGACACCTTCAACCAGGCCAACAGGGATAATAAATCCACAAAAAATTGAAAACACACAATTAAGGACTCTTGGGGATTGCTTCAGCCATGATTGGGGAGCACTCCTAAGCTTTTGTTACAAATGGGAATTTTTTCACTGGTAAGCGATTAAAAGTGCCATGTAATCGATTACCAGTGCATTAGTCAATGTCAATGCTGCATGAACTCACCTCCCAACAAACACCTTTACTTGGTCTGTCATCCACATAGGACTGACCTAACTTGAAACTTGTTGTTGTGGATACCTTCAACCATGGCCAACAGGGTTAATAAATCCAAAAAACATTGAAAACACACACTAAAGGACTCCTGGGGAGTGTTTCAGCCATGACTGTGGAGCACTCCTCAGCTTTTGGTACAAATGGTGATTTTTTCACTGGTAAGCGATTACAAGGCCCATGTAATCGATTACCAGTGCATCAGTCACTATCAATGTTGCATGAACTCACCTCCCAACCTACAAACACCTTTACTTGGTCTTCCATCGACATAGGACTGACCTAACTTGAAACTTGTTGTTGTGGATACCTTCAACCATGGCCAACAGGGTTAATTAATCCACAAAACATTGAAAACACACACTAAAGGACTCTTGGGGAGTGCTTCAGCCATGACTGTGGAGCACTCCTCAGCTTTTGGTACAAATGGAGATTTTTTCACTGGTAAGCGATTACAAGGCCCATGTAATCGATTACTAGTGCATCAATCACTATCAATGTTGCATGAACTCACCTCCCAACCTACAAACACCTTTACTTGGTCTTCCATCCACATAAGACTGACCTAACTTGAAACTTGTTGTTATGGAACTTCAACCATGGCCAACAGGGTTAATAAATCCACAAAAAATTGAAAACACACACTTAAAGACTCTTGGGGAGTGTTTCAGCCATGATTGGGGAGCACTCCTCATCTTTTGGTACAAATGGAGATTTTTTCACAGATAAGCGATTACAAGGCCCTGTAATCGATTACCAGTGCATCAGTCAGTGTCATTGCTGCATGAAACTCACATCTCATCCTACAAACACCTTTACTTGGTCTTCCATCCACATAGGGGTGACAAAACTGGACATTTGTTATAACAATCACAAAGGATGAATATTAAATAATAATACCAAACAACAAATGGAATGAAAATAACAATCACAATTAAAATAAGCATTTTCTTTATTAACAATCAAAATAATGGTTCTAAATACAACTATCCATTCTTGAACATGTACTAAATACGACACTATTCAAAAATTACATAAGTCAATCAAGTTTTGGACTATATCCAGTGTAGGGAGTTCTACAAGCTTTGCTTTTATAACGCTTTCGACGTACTCCTTCCTTCATAACGTTCTCATGGCTGTAATTCCTTCCTCACATGCAAACTCATTGTAAATTCCTTTTTCATAAGGCGCATTGTAACCATCATCGTCTTTATTCTTCTCTTCAAGCAGCTTAGCCTGCAATTTAAATAACTCTTCTTGAAGTTCTTCAATTACAGCATGTTGTTCCTCTAAAGCCGCATTAATATCTTTTTTTGTTTCTTCAAACCCTCTCCAGTTGGATTAATTGATGGTTTCACATATGCCTCACTCATTTCTTTCTTTGATGCACCGTAATCATCAAGCATATACAATTTAATCATAATTAACATAGTATAGAACCATTCATTCAACCAAATTTAATAAAACAATGACACACATACCACACCCGCCTCCATTGCATGTTTGATGAACTTGTCACCTACATTTATATTCATCCAATGCAAAATTCTTGGGTATTTATGTACACAATCATTAGAAGGAAGGAAACGATCACAAAACCAAACCTGAAATACATCAAAGACGTCATAATTAGTCATCTGATTTCACTACCAAGAAACTAACCATGTAAAAAATTTACCTGAGCAACATATACACAACCATCCGCATAGAGAGTGGTTGCACCTTTTCCTCTATTCCACACTATACAAGCTTTGTATATCAAATCCAATTCATATTTTCCATCACCAAAGTACTTCTGACAATGACTTTTTCTAAGTTTATTTTCATTCAATTTAATCTGTTCACCAACTAAACCCAAACCTAAGCTTAAGGTAACATCTACTTCCTTGAATTCAACAAAGTTTTCACCAAAACTAAAACCAACTCTCTCATCAACCCATCTAATCAATAAAACGCTCAAAATATTTCTTCTAATCTTAATGTTATCATGTAGTTCTAAAAACCATCCAAATTGCGTCTTCGAAATAATGGACTTGTGCTCCTCACTCAGAATTTCATTCAAACCAACAACAAACTTGGTTTTCAATGAATAACGAAAAAACAACTGCATAAAAAAATAAAATATTTTTGTTAACATTAACCAACAGAAGTCACAACCTAAAAACCAATAACCACCGAAATCACCAACAAAAGCCAAAAACAATAACTCGATCCCAAAATACGAAAATCGAAAAGGGAAAAAGTACATACCTTGTTCAAAAAACTCGTTGCACAAAATAAACCTCACAACCCAAAACCAATAACCACCAAAATCACCAACAAAAGCCAAAAACAATAGGATCACGATATTCTAACAACGCAATTTTGTCCAAAATACGAAAATGGAAAAGGGAAAAAGTACATACCTTTTTCGAAGAACCCATTGCACAAAATAAACTTCACAATTTCGACACAATCGAAACCGAAAAGATCAACCATAGTCTCTCGCTGAACGTAAGTCGTCCAAATCGTGAAATCTCGAGAGAAAGATAGACTTCGACGACGATAGAACTTGTTCAACGTTGAGAGAGATTCTTGAACGAAGGGGAGAGATTATTGAACGAAAGAGAGAGATTCTTCAACGACTGTAGACAAAAGAAGACCAAATGGATAGTGAGAAGTTGAAATGAAGAATGAAAACCCTAAATTGGAGAGAGGGGACACTGCTGAATGAAAAAGGGTGTTTTCAGAATATTCATAAAGGAAGCCTCAGCCCTTTTCAAAATCAGATTTTAAAAAAAAGTTCTTTGAAATGGTCCAATGCAACGCTGTCACGTGGCGTTGTCAATTTGTTGTCAAAACTGCGTTGTTAGAATATCGTGATCCTAAATTTTATATCCTTCAAGTAACGGGAATGATTATTGGTATGGCTTTCTACTTCGAAAACATAAATGAGCAGAGTCAAACTTACATTCGATTCATACCATCATTATTCCTAATAATATTTAATTATTGACTGAAGATAAAACTTTTGTTACCGAGATTTAATTATCTTTACTTGATCAGGTGAAATCTTTTGGTTTTGTAGGTTGAGTTGTTCAAGAAATGGCTTTGAATGGTTAAGTTTTTCTTCTTCTTTTGTACTATTAACTGATACGTTAAAACGATTTTTAGTGTGTTGAAGTTATATTTTGATAATCTCATATATGAGTAAATATGCAAACTCTATATGTTTCAAATGTAAATGAAATATGTCTATAAACATATGAATAATTTTGTTTAGTTTAAATTTTTCTTTCCTCTATTGTTGTTAGGATAAACTAGTTTTCTTAAACTTTTAAAATTGTTTGATAGCAATGTTTTTTGTTTGAACTTGCCAATTTGATTAACTAATATCATCTCATTTATGATAATCATTTGAAAAATAAGATTAAACAAGTGATTTTTTATGTATATTTTATCATAGGTTGAGTACTTTTGGTTATGATGACCTACTTGGCCTTCAAAGTCAGAAATGCCAAAATCTTGACAAAAAATATCTTGAACAACTCAAACAGGAAAGAAACTTTGACATGTAATGATATACTTCATCAAATACCATGAGTACTTGGATTTGTAATAAACTTTTAAAAGCTTATCTTCACATCCACCATGTTGAAAAAACTAAATGCCAAAATAATTTTTTATAACACATTTGAAACATTTTAAAAGTATATTTGATTGCTTATGCATGATTGATTGTTCTAGCCTTTTTTTTTCTTCAATATCACTCTTCCATATGTAACTTGATTCATTTATTCATTTTAAGATGTGACTTTTATAATGCTTATAAATCAATACTAGATAGTTGCTTATGTTTTACAATATTTTATATTATCACAGTAAGTGCAGTTCATTTGAGTTTTTAAATATAAATAATTCCTTAAGGAGTATATAAGGTTATGTGAGAGATATTGAATGTAATAGAGTGACCTAAAGATGCTCAAAGTGTGGAGCTAAGCTAGAGATACCACAGGTAAGAAATAATCATAAAGTTAAATTAGAGATTCTAAAGATTTAAAAAGTTAGAGATGTTCATGGGTGAATTCAAGCAACAAAGTCAAGCCCAACATGTTTAGTGATCAATAAATAAAGATTATACATCCAAGAATGAAAAAGTTGACAAGTTGATAGACACGAATCAATCTTGACAAAGTAATGTACTTATCCTACATTATTCTCTTTTAAAGAAAATACTAATATTAGGAAAAATAAATTTTGTAATATAGAAAAATGAATTAGTTTGGATAAACACTAGTATGAAATAAAATAAATATTTTTGCATATGTAAAATTTAATATATAGGAGATTCATGTAGTCAATTGCATATGTAAAATTTATATTAAATTTGTGCATATGTAAAATTCAATATATAGGAGATTCTTATAGAGAAAATTGCACTCACAACGATTTAAGAAACAAGTCTCCAACAAAGGTTTGTTTGAGTCCATGTATGTGAGATGCACTTGTATTGAACAATGCATCAAAGGTTCGACATAGGAGTGTGGTTACATCCCATGGGAGACCCACTTGTAAATCTAATTACTTCAAAGGTTCACCTACAAAATTGCATTAAAGGTTCATGCTTAGGGTTGTTATAGAGTCCACATCCACATAAAAGACACACTTATATAGAAAATTACACTACACGTCCAATAATAAAAAAGAGGTGTGGTTTCACCTACATGAGTGTGGAAGGCATGCTAATAGAAAATTGCACCAAAGGTTATGTTGGATCAAACACTTAGCACTAGGTCAAAAACTATATTTGATGTGACGACACTACCTTTCCTACTTAAGACTATAAGAACCAATACACAATTATTCGACTATGACTTACAATTAATACACCTTACAACAATCTTCCCCATAACAAATGTTCTAATAGGATTCATACTATTTAACTGTGATTCGACCTACTCAGCCTATGTCATAGGATAATTGTGCTAGTCATAACAATCTCTCATTAAAACAATTACCACAATAGGGATCAAACTTGTGATGAGGCTTTGATACCAATTGTTAGATCAAACATTTGTCACTAGATCAAAAGTTATAACTAATAATTTGGACATAACTCTTTTTATTTAAGAACATAAAATCTTAAGCGGTACTATTCGATTATGACTTAGCTCACTTGACCTCCACCACGAGAGAAATGATGCATCCCGCAATAGGTAGACCATAAAAAATAGTTGCTTCCACATATGCTTGAGAAACATGCTTATAGAGAAAATTATACTAGAGGAATGACCACAAATTTGTGACAATGTCTACATGTCTGTGAAATATGCATTTATATAGAAATTTACACTAGTGTAAAAATTACTTTTTACATCAGTTAATTAGGATTAATTACATCGTTTTTGGACCTAATGTAGATATTATAAAAATGTTTAAAAAATAATTTTGATGTATTATTTCAAAGAATAGTGTACCATATATATACATACAAGGATCCTATAATTCCTCATATATTAAAGGAATGATAGTTGCACAAATTTGCACAAATTATAATAATGCCTAAATTATAGCTAACGCAATATTTGACTGCATAATATTTTCTAATAGAATATTGACATATCTTAACACCCTCACTCAAGTTGGCACATGGATATCACACATTCCCAACTTGAATAAAGACTCATTAAACAATATGCTTGACACTCCTTTGGTGACAACATCAACCAACAACAATTCTGATCTTACAAAGGGAAAGGAAATTATTCCAACTTCAAGCTTCTCTTTAATAAAATTTCTATCCATCTCCACATGCTTTGTTCTATCATGTTGCACATGATTGTGAGCAATTATTATAGCCATGTATTGTCACAAAACAAACTCAGTTTCATTTGGTTTAAAACCTAAATCTGATAGGACATTTTTAGTCTACAAAAGTTCACATACACGTAGTGCCATGCCTCTAAATTTTGCTTCAGCACTAGATCTTGCTACTACAAACTTTTTTTACTCGTCCAAGTTACAAGATTCCCTCATACAAAAGTAAAATATTCAGAGGTAGATCTTATATTATCTTGTGAACCTGTCAATCTACATCAATGTACCCTTTTATCTTTAAGTTTCCATGATTTGTGAACAAAATTTCTTTTCCAAGAGTGGACTTCAAATATCTCAAAATCCGCTCAACAACATCCATATGAAACTTTCGTGAATCATGCATAAATTGACTAACAACATTCACTACATAGGTAATATATGGACGTGTATGGGACAAATAAATTAATTTTCCTACCAGCCTTTGGTATCTCCCTCTATCTATGCTTGCTGAATTTGAGCATTGAAAGAGTTTATGATTTTGTTCAATTGGTGTATCAAGTGGTTTACTCCCAAGAAGCCCAGTTTCCAATAGTAAGTCAATAGTATATTTTCTTTGGTATAGAAAAATACCATGTTTTGATCTAGCTATTTCAATACCCAAAAAATATTTGAGGTTTCCAAGTTGTTTCATCTTAAATTCAGATGCAAGGTAATGTTGTAAACTAGAAATCACATCTTGGTCATTTCCTATAACAATCATCTCATCTACATATATAATCAAAGCTGTAATTTTTCCTTTTTCTCTCTTCAAAAATAAGGTGTGATTAGAGTTACTGGCTCTATAGCCAAAATACTTCATAGACTCGGTAAACCTTCCAAACCATTCTCCTTGGGATTGTTTTAATCCATATAGAGCCTTCTTTAATTTGCAAACATTCATTCCAATTGAATTTGTCACGCTTGATGGAGAATCCATATAAATTTCTTCTAAAATTTCTCCATGTAGGAAAACATTTTTCACATCAAATTGTAGAAGTCAATCTTTGTTTGCTGCTAGCGACAAAAGTTTTCTCATAGTGTTGAGCTTTATATCTTTCAATAGTTCCATCAGCTTTATGCTTAATTGTAAATACCTATTTGCAACCTACAATTTTCTTCCCTCTTAGTAAGGACACAAGATCCCAAGTGTTTTTTTTTAAAAGCTGCCATCTCATCAACCATTGCTTTGGTCTATCTAGGATCTGCCAAAGCTTCCTGTATATTACTAGGAATAGAATTTGAAGATAATTAAGATACAAATGATGCATATGACTAGGATAACTTGTGAAATGGCACATATTTACTAATGAGATATTTAACTTTGGCTTGGAGGTTTGGTTCATATTTAGCTTAAGCTTGACCATGGTTAGAATGAGGTGAAAGATATATTGAATAGTAGTAGACTCAATGTGCTGATGTATTTATGGTCTCATGCAGACAAGAAACAATTTCATGATCAATTTCATCTAAATTAGTATTATCAAGGGTAGGATCAAGAGAAACAATTTCATGATTAGTTTCATCTGTAAGATCTAGAAAAAAAAATGATTAAATGTTTCCATTTTTATTATTTTGTAATATATACGACTATCTGATTGTATTTTATTAAGTTAGATACGATTATGAACATGGTATGAGTATTGGAGAAAATTTTATAGTAGTTAAAATAATAAAAAATAAATAAATAAATAAATAAATAATTTAATGAATAGTAAAAAATGAATAGTAAAAATAAATAGTAAAAAAAAAGGAAAGGATAAGAAGACACGTAATGTTGAGTCATACTTTTATTAAAATAATATTTTTGAATAGTAAAAATGAATAGTAAAAATGAATAGTAAAAAATGAATAGTAAAATTTTTGGCTATAAATAGCCAAGGAGGGAGGAAGAAATCTTTTGCACCAAGAAGTAGAAATTTTTGAGAGAAGAGAGAGTTTGAAAGATATTCTAGTTGCGAGAGGGATAATTCTGAAAGTTTTGAGGAACGACTGAGCAGAAGATTAAGTCTGGAATAGAGGTAGGGGAGTTAATTGAGTCTTTTGTTTCTATATGATCTGAATTCTTGGATATGTTTGGAATTTTGTTTCTCTTTATGAATTTAGTGTGATATATTATATATGTTATGTTTATTTTATTTATTGTACTTTCTTTTATTTTCTTACAATTTTGGAAGGATGAGAAGTTGTCTAACGGGCTCTGCCGAATTCAACTTCTTATTTCCCCAAATCATTATTACTTTTTTACATTTTTCCTTACTTTTATGTATTTACCTTGCAAATTTGGAAGGATGAGAAGTTGTTTAACGGGCTCTGCCGAATTCAACTTCTTATTTCCCCAAATCATTATTACTTATTTACATTTTTCCTTACTTTTATTTATTTACCTTGCAAATTTGGAAGGATGAGTAGTTGTCTAACGGGCTCTGCCGAATTCAACTTCTTATTTCCCCAATACGTTATTATTTCTTTACGCTTTTATTTATTTACATTTATTTATTTACTTTGCAATTTTGGAAGGATGAGAAGTTGTCTGACTGGCTCTGCCGATGCAACTTCTTATTTCCCCAATGCTTTTATTTTATTTATCTTATGTCAATGTTGAGATCTAATTTACCTATATGTGATTTATTGAATTCTATTTTTCAGATTATCTTAGTAAATTGTTAATTTTTACTTTGTGTACCGTTAGATGCAGTCCAATTTTTGATATATGATACATAAGACATATTACTTTGTTTTAACCGTTCGGATTAATATTGTGTAGTTTATACTTATAGAATTAAATCTCACAAGTTAGAATAAGTTGATGATAACTTTATTTCCTATTATTAAGTCCCCTCGGAAAAACGTAAATTCTGGAGAAGTTAACCGTTAGATTAATTCAAAAGTTTGATAAATGTTTCTTAAGATAAAAATGTTGAATTTGACCGTTCAAATTATCATAATAATATATACATGTAGAGATATAAGTTTTACATTTTAAAGTATATGATTTTTCAGCTTAATTCTGTTCCAAAACCATCTAAGAAAAAATTTATAATTTTTTTAACGAACCGTTAGATCACACTGAAAATTTTATTACATGTTTTAGGAAAATATTGGGTTATATTGACCGATTGGATTTTCAATTAAGAGTCAGGAGTTAAATTAATACACTTGTAGTATTCTAACGATATTAAGTAACCGAAACGTTTGTTGATCACTACTTTTACAATTTTACTGCAGTTATTATAGTGGTCTAAAAATTACAAATCTAGTGTTAAAAGAAAGATAATTGAGTCTAGATTTCAACAAAACAAGAACCACATCATTTGGTGTTATGTAGAGAGAAGTATTAGTAAATTAGTCATCAAAGGTCATAGTTGGATAGGCAAAAAAACGTGATCAAAATACTTATCTTGATATGTTTACTGCAACTAACCTTGTAATTTAAAAATTATGAAATTAGTTTTAAATTAAAGATTTTTCAGTCCAGAATTCAATAAAACAAGAATCAACTCATTCGGAGTTCTCTAGGAAGAGTTATGAGGAAACCACTAAGCAAAGGTCAAAAATTGATTGCAAATTGTTTTGAATGTGATTTTTGGAGCAATGAGAGAATTGATAAAATTATCTTGATGATACTCTAGTTTTATCATGAAGAAGATTTATGCTGTGTCTCGGTAGTTAAAAGGATGATTTCTTTTGCCTTTGTAAGGCGATTGGTGGATTCGAGTCCTGTTAGTTTCCTCTCTCGAGAGTATACAGACATCTCGCCTAAGGTTTCGGTCTAGTGTGGAGTAAGGTGATTGGTAAATGGATGTTACTCACCAGTGTTTTACTCATAAGACCTGGAAGAAATGAGGGAGATGTGTCTGAAGCTGCGTGTGGAAGACGACTCTTATCCGTAGTCCATATGAGGGACCGGTTTTGAATGTATAAGAAGAATATAACCGATATAAGCCCATAAACTGTGATAAACCTAATATCTAAATGCGAGGGAATGAAAATAAAGGGGGAATCAAATTCATTAGTTTTGATTACGTTGAGGTGATACAAGTTGATAAATAGAAAGTATTATTCATGAATGCATGAATGGTATAAGTAAATTTAAAGTATCTTGTTTCTTCCTTGCACTTGATTAGCTCACCCTACTTGTATGACTACGATGATCGTATAACTCGTGTTGTTATACGGGAGTAGATAATGTTTCAGGTAATACTGGAGAAGTGTAGAGAGAGGAGGCATTGGGAAAAACTCTATGGGATTTTCAAATATGTAATTTTAAGTTGTGAAATAATTGGCTTGTAATTCTGAACAACTTTTTAGATTCAGTCTCTATTGTAATTATTACTTTTGAAAATTTGTAATGGTATTATTGCGAAATATAAATAAATGTTGTGGTTTTAAATGTGAAGTATAAAAAAAATTATTAGAATTTTCTATAACCCTCTAAGAATTGGGGTGTTACATCATCTACATTAGTATTATCAGAGATAGGATCAAAATGTACCTCCAAAGAATAAAGTCAAACCTGTGGAGAAGATTGAGCAAATTGGTTATGATCAAAAGACACTATATTATCCAAAAAAGAAGTGTCCATATTTAGGATTGGTTCACTTCCTACAAAATTATTCTCACACGATAATTTATCTTCATAATATAATTTTATATCTAAGATATCAAACATACTAATATAATGATTATGCACTTCACTTTCAATGCCTTGAAGTGTAAAATCTACGTAAAAAAATGTATGCTCATTAAATGACACATCCATAAAGATATAAAATTTCTTTGATGGTTAAGCGCTCAATCAATCTTTGGACCTCCTTCAAAGTATCAGACTTTGCATTTCCAGGACGGCCGCACATTTATCTAGGTCGGCCTCGATACCCCGGGCGGTGAGCATAAATCCGAGAAACTTTGTCGCGGCTAGTCCAAAAGTACGCTTAGCGGGATTCAACCTCATCCCATACCGCCTAACCTGTTTGAAGACTTCTTGCAAGTCTTTCAAGTGCTACTCTCCGTCAACAGACCGTACTACCATGTCATCGACATATACATCCATGCACTGGCCGATCGATTATGCGAAAATCCTGTCCATGAGGCGCTGATATATGGCTCCGACATTTTTTAGACCGAACGACATGACTTCATAGCAAAAGTTAGCCTTATCGGTGATAAATGTCGTTTTCTCCCAATTGGGTGCGTACATAAGGATCTGGTTGTACACATAGTACGCATCTAAGAAACTTAACATCTTGTGGTCGGACGCCCCGTCAACTAGGGTATCAATGCTAGGCAAAGGGTGGGAGTCCTTGGGACAAGATTTCTTCAGATCTGTGTAGTCGGTACACATACGCCACTTGTCGCTGGCTTTCTTGACCATGACCACAAATGCGAGCCAAGTGGTGTATGTCACCTCCCTAACGAATCCAACTTCCTCTTCTCCTCCCCCATTCTCCTTTTCTTTTGGGCGACTGACCAGGCCTTCTTAAAAAATGCTAGCTTGTGTGACATGACTGAGGGGTGAATTCCAGGAATGTCGGCAGTCGTCCATTCAAACAGGTCCTTATTGAGCCATAGGACGGTCCTAATCTCCTTCTCCATCTCTGACCCCAGCCCCCAAACCATAGTTGTAGTTTAGGAGTTGTCTTTCCCCACTATGACCGGCTGTGTTTCCCCCAACGGCTCCAGCCGATCTTCGGTGTTCGTCCTTGGGTTGAGGTCCGCCATAGCTACCTCCGACCGGTTACTTTTACTTCTGCCCATCTTGGGATACATCTTCAGGTCGGCGGCATAACACTCCCTCGTTGTCTTTTGGTCCGCCCGAACTGTGCAAATCATCCCTTTGTCGGACGAATACTTCATGGTGAGGTGCGGGGTTGTTAAAATAGCTCCAAAGGCGTTTGAGCACGGCTGCCCTCGGAGGACGTTATATGAAGTGTTGGCTTCCACCAATAGCAAGTGCACCCTCTTCTCTTTGTTGTTCCGCCCGGTACCTAGGCGAGTGCGTAGGTCAACATACCCCTAGGTGTCCACCCTTTCGCCTGCAAATCCAACTATTTGTTCACTGTACGAGATGATTAAGTCATTCGAAACGTCCGTCTGCTGGAACGTTTTCCAGTAGAGGATGTTCACCAAGCTTCCCTAGTCAATGAGTACTTTACTTATGCTATAACGGGTTATTTCTGCTGTGATGACCATAAGGTCATCGTGGTCTAGGTCTGGGGTGTGGAAATCCTCGTCTGTGAAGGTAATGGGTGACATGGTCCTCTTGACCTTATCTACAGAGTGGACGGAGCGCAGTGCTCAGATATGGCACTTCCGAGAGGAGGATGATGAACCTCCCCCTCTAAACCCCCCTGAGATTGTATTGATGTGCCCCCTCAACAGGCGGTCATTGCTTCTCTTGCGGCTACGGCTTCTCGCTGCTCGGATCGAGGATGGTCATTCCGACCATATCTCGGCCTTTCACGCTCATCCATCCTTCGTGGACTTCGTCTCCATGGACTCCGCGACCTTTGTGTGGGCACTTCGAGACGGTCAACTTTCACAAACTTCTTCATTTGCCCCGCTCGGATCCGCTCCTCGATCTTATCTCTTAGAGTTACACACTCTTCAGTGGTATGACCGATATTTTGGTGATAGAAGAAATGCTTGTTGTCGTCTGCTCCTACCGGTGTAAGGCGCCGCTTGGGCGCTTGGAGTAACTCGGTGCTCAACGCCTCCTTCAGGGGGTATACTGCTGGAATCTTGGCCCCTTGGGCGTTTCCCTATGCCTGACCCCTCCAGTTCGGCCTGATTGGTTATCGAATTTCTTGTCGTCTGTCTTCTTATTACGTGCTTCCTGACTTTCCTTCTTATAGGATGTTTCATCTCTTCTACCCTGATTTCATCTACCGCCCTCTCTCGTAGCTCCTCCATAGTCTTGGGTGCACGTCGACAGACACTGTCTTTGACGATCCGGGCTTGAGGGCTGGCAAGATGTACTGAAGGGCGAGTTCAGTGGTGAGTCCCTTTGTTTGTCGGACAAGCTTTTGGTACCGGTCCATGAACACCTTCAGCGTTTCTTCCTTCCCTTGCTTGAGGTCAAAATGGTCGTGTCTTGGGCACAACTACTAGCGAACTGGCGGTCGAACATGCGCCATAGACCTTCGAAGTTCTCGATAGAGTTGGGAGGCAACTAGTTGAACCATTCCAATGCTTCCCCCTCTAGTGATAGAGAGAACGCTCAACACCATATGGCGCCACTCCCAGTTCGGAATGCCATGATGTTAATGAAAGGCTTGATGTGGGCCTCGGGGTCGGTTGTGCCATCGTACATCTTGAACTGAGGTGGGACAAACTGTTCAAAAATGTGTACGTCCATGATAGCTTGGACAAATGGTAGGAGGACTATCAAACTCTCGGTCTTCACTACCAATTGCTTGCTCATCGCAGCACTCTCAGCATGATCGACCTTGGCATTACTTCCTTTGAGCTCTGGCTCGGTCAGCTTCCAGGACGGATCTGGTGCACTGCTATGCTCGACCTTGTCTTCTCCGACCGCCTTGTCGTGCTTCCCTTCTGCCCTCTCGCCAATTTTGGCTCCATTACCCTTGGCTAACTTGGTCGAGCACTCCACCCGAACGATTGTCATTTCCGCCTCATGGCGTTGTTGCATCTCCTCCAATTTCTGTTGCAGCATCCTGATCATTTCGGTTGGGTCCTCCATGCTCATGTTTCTCATGGTCACATTGGGTATCAGGTCACTAGAGCCCCACGATGGGCGCCAAAATGTTTCGGTTGAGGTCGAGCTATCACCGACACCTCCACAATTTGCCTTCTTAGTCGTCAAATTGCACCTCCAAGTCTCTGTCTTCTTCGAATGTCGTTCGGTCAGGTACCTACCAAAGGTCCTCCGACGTTTAAGTCAGTATACAGTTCACATAGTGAATTTGGGACAGTAATAAATGTGCAGTAAATGTGAATCACTTACCTTATACATTTGACCTGTATTTATAGTTTTTACCATGGGCTTATGATTAGCAGAATCCTAATCACGGCCCAATCTCGACCCAATGGTTTTAATCACGCCTTACCTTAATCTCGTCCTAAACCGAAGGTTATGTCGGTCGTCCGCTATGAACCGTCCTGTAATGTCTTTTCTAGACAATTTCTCGACCGTCCGGTCCACCCAGTACAATTCAATATAGGAACAAATAAAACATCAAGAATCGATAAGAAGTGTGAGAGGTATATAATACATACACCTTCAATAGGAGATGAGACCTCATTGACATTAATAATAACAGTTTTAGAACAATTAAGGAAAAATTATTAAATTTATGAGGATCACAAGTCACATGATCAGTAACACTTGAATCAATTATCCAATCACTATTCCTTGTGATAGAAAGACTAAGAACAAAGTTAAACATAGTTAACTTGGTCACAAATCCAATAGCAGTAGAAATATGGCTCTTGGAAGAAGCTTCTACCTTGGTATTGGGAGTAGTTTTGCCTTTGGGATGCCAATCCAGATAGCCATGGAGTTTAAAACATATCTCCATGACATGATTATCCCCATTGTAATGGGTACACTTGCAGATTCCTTTCTTAGGAAACTTCTTAACAACAAAGGCAGTCCCCATAGTAAACTCACTATTAAGCATAGCCTATTGGCGATTTGCCTTGGCATAAACAGTTGCATAAACTGATTGAACATTTGGAAGGGGAATGGTAGCAAGGATACGACCACAAACTGCATCCAAATTTATCCAGGCCAACCAAAAAGATATAAACTCGTTGAGAATTGATCATGTTGTTATACTTCTCAACATCTTTATGACATTCCATTGTACAATTCATGATAGTATCATACTCCAACCATAATCTTTTCAATTCCCAAAATATGTAATAACAGATCTTTCATTTTGCTGACTAAAAATTAGCTTACAATATAATTGATATGATTGAGACACATCCTGGTTGATTGAGTATGTTTGATGCACAGTGTCCCAGATGTCCTTTGTCGTAGCTAAGCGAATAAAGAGAGATTTAATTTCTTTTATCATGGAATCCAGAAGCCAAGACTTGACTAGACAGTTTTCATCTTCCCATGCTTCATATTCATTAGATTTCTTGTTTTTTGGTGGAACCTTTGTTCCAAAGATGTAACCCCAACGTTTTTTGCCTCTGATCTTGTTTTATGCTTTCAACGACCACTCATTTTTGCTCATCGTATTTAATAGTACGATCACATCTAGGAATGGTTATCAAGAATAAAAAAAAGTTCACTCTTTTACAGCTTAGTCATTTCAAAATCAGAACTTTCTCGCTTTGTGAATGCATCTACCCAACACTAAAAACTCAATGACATTAGCAACCCCTAAATTTGCTATACAATGCATTCATGAGTTCACATTTCTTTCTAGAAATAAGTATGTAGAATTTACAAAGAAATGTGACCATTCATTACTCGTACTCGTCTTGGGTGCCTCGCTCTTGCAAAAACCCAAAACGCAAAGATACGGAAGTTGATGCGCTTCACGAGTATTAGTAGGATCACAATCTAAAAGGGAAGATGAAGAAGTTGCATGCATTTGGAAATAATGAAGATGAAAGAAGAATCAGGATTGTGTTAGGAAATCTAATCTTTACGTTATAGATGATTTATAAAAAAAGGAAAGTTATCTAATCTTTACAATACCTTTTTTTGGGTAAAAAAATATGAACAATCATAAAATAATTGTCTTGGAAGTGTGGTGATGATTGATATTATTGGAAATAAAGAAAGAAGATAATCCAGAGAGTAAATTTATCTTTCGTATAAACCATTTATTTATTAGTAAAACTGATTTATAAAATACCAAGTTAAATTATGAATATACCATATGGGAAAAAGTAGGTATTAGTTAAAAAAAACCACATACATAGTGGATGATTTGTTATGTATTAATTTAATGAAGATGTTCCAAATTCTGAATTGTTTAATCAAGAATGTAACTGCCTTAAAAGGGATTCATAATAAAGAAATAAGAAAGAAAGGAAAGTTTTTTAATGTATAAAAAAATACAATAACTGCATCAATAGTCCTCCATCAAGTTGACAATGATCAGATGATTACACATAAAGGAAGAATTAGAAACTAACTGAGTAAGAAGGACCACATTCTCTCCCATGTTTGATGTCGGAAGAGCTTCCAATAATTCCAAAGCTTCACCGTCCTTACATGAACATTACTATCTGCCTTGTAATACCAATCCACTAACCTGAAAAGCCCTTAAAAGAGATTACAACTAATCAATGGTTTATTATCATTTTCGAATCAACTCCTTAACCATCCTCTTTTGTCCTTTCCACACAAACTTGAGATTTTACTCTCTGTCAGTGTTCTTTCCAACCCCCACATGATCACCCTTCTCCTCCAGTAGAGTGAAAATGCTGCACAACTGAGACACTGATCAAACAAAACAAGAACAACAAAGATGCAGCTGAAAACTCAGTTTTTCTTCTACTTCTGTTGCATGTGCTGTTTCTCATATGGCTTTGCGGCTGCAGCAAATGATGAAGCGTCTGCTTTACTTTCTATAAAAGCAGGTCTTATTGATCCACTGAATAGCCTTCTTGATTGGAAATTGTTGGTCAAAGCAAAAGGGAAGGGTGCAGCTCATTGTAACTGGACTGGTGTCCACTGCAACTCAGGTGGAGAAGTGGATAGCCTTGATCTCTCCCGCATGAATCTGAGTGGCACTGTGTCCAGTGAGATACAAAGGCTAAAGAGCCTTACTTCTCTCAACTTGTGTTGCAACGAATTTTCCTCTTCATTATCATTCATAGCCAATCTCACCACACTCAAGACTCTTGATGTGAGCCAGAATTTCTTCACTGGTGACTTTCCATTAGGCCTTGCTAAGGCATTGGGACTTACGACCTTAAATGCATCCAGCAACAATTTCTCTGGCTTTCTTCCTGAGGATCTGGGAAATGTCTCTTCCTTGGAGACTTTAGATTTCAGAGGCAGCTTCTTTGAAGGGTCAGTTCCAAAATCCTTCGGTAACTTGCACAGGCTGAAGTTCCTCGGTTTATCTGGGAATAATCTCACTGGAGAAATCCCAGGAGAGTTGGGCCAACTTTCATCACTGGAGTGCTTGATCATTGGATATAATGAATTTGAAGGTGGTATTCCAGCTGAGTTTGGAAATCTCACTATGTTAAAGTATCTTGATTTAGCAGAAGGCAATCTTGGTGGTGAAATTCCAGCCGAGTTGGGAAAGCTCAAACTGTTGAATACAGTTTTCTTGTACAAAAACAAATTAGAAGGCAAGATTCCACCGACAATTGGCACCATGACTTCATTGGTGCAGCTGGATCTCTCAGACAACATGTTATCAGGAAATATACCGGTTGAAATAAGTCAGCTGAAGAATTTACAGCTTCTGAACTTCATGCGCAACCGGCTATCTGGTCCTGTGCCTTCTGGCCTTGGAGACTTGCCTCAACTTGAGGTGCTTGAGCTCTGGAACAATTCCTTGTCAGGGTCATTGCCTAGAAACCTTGGCAAGAATTCACCGTTGATGTGGTTGGATGTATCATCTAATTTGCTCTCTGGTGAGATTCCAGAAACTCTTTGCACCAAAGGCTATCTCACCAAGCTCATACTTTTCAATAATGCCTTCATGGGTCCAATTCCAGTAAGCCTATCAACATGTCCTTCAATTGTCCGTGTTCGAATTCAGAACAATTTTCTTTCTGGAACAATTCCTGTGGGCCTTGGTAAGCTTAGGAAGCTTCAGAGGTTAGAATTAGCAAACAATAGTCTCACTGGTAGAATTCCTAATGACATTGGTTCTTCTACATCCCTTTCTTTCATTGATTTTTCCACAAACAATCTCCACTCTTCTCTTCCTTCAAACATTCTTTCCATTTCAAATCTGCAAACTTTGATTGTCTCGAACAATAACTTGAGAGGTGAAATCCCAGACGAATTCCGGGATTGTCCCTCACTAGGTGTCCTTGATCTCTCACGAAATCAACTCTCTGGAGGCATTCCATCAAACCTTGCATCATGCCAGAAATTGGTAAACTTGAACCTACAGAATAACCAATTAACGGGTGAAATCCCAAAAGCATTAGCAAGCATGCCTACATTAGCCATTCTTGATCTTGCCAACAACTCTCTGAGTGGTAAAATACCTGGAAACTTTGGTAGTTCTCCAGCTTTGGAAACATTCAACGTCTCGAACAACAAGTTAAAAGGTCCTGTCCCAGAAAACGGAGTGCTAAGAACAATAAACCCAAATGATCTTGCGGGGAATGCTGGCTTATGTGGTGCTGTCCTCCCGCCATGTGGCCAAATCTCTGCATATCCGTTAAGGCGTGGGAGCTCAAATGCAAAGCACATTATTGTAGGATGGATCATTGGAATATCATCTATATTAGCCATTGTGGTTACGACTGTGGTAGCAAGATCTTTATACATAAGGTGGTACACTGAGGGATTGTGCTTCCAGGAAAAATTTTATAAGGGTAGGAAGGGGTGGCCATGGAGATTGATGGCCTTTCAGAGGCTTGATTTTACAAGTAGTGAGATTTTATCTTGCATCAAGGATACAAATATGATTGGTATGGGAGCGACTGGGGTTGTCTACAAGGCTGAGGTACCACAATCTAGTACAATCGTGGCTGTCAAGAAGTTGTGGAGATCAGGATCAGATATCGAAGTAGGAAGCAGTGATAACCTTGTTGGTGAGGTGAATCTTTTAGGGAGGTTAAGGCATAGGAACATTGTTAGACTACTGGGATTTCTTTACAATGACGCTGATGTGATGATAGTTTATGAATTTATGCACAATGGAAACCTTGGAGATGCTCTGCATGGTAAACAAGCTGGGAGATTACTTGTAGACTGGGTTTCCCGATATAACATAGCTCTAGGAATTGCAGAAGGACTTGTTTATCTTCATCATGATTGTCATCCACCAGTTATCCATCGAGACATAAAGTCAAATAATATACTGCTTGATGCAAATCTTGAGGCAAGGATAGCAGATTTTGGGTTGGCTAAGATGATGCTCAGGAAGAATGAAACAGTCTCCATGATTGCTGGATCTTATGGATACATTGCCCCTGGTGAGTTACTAGTTCATGCATACTTTTTCAGGTTAATGACTATTATTTTTTTCAATTTTCAGCATGTTAAAGAGTCAGTTAGTTACTTAAATCCTAAAAAATACAGCTTGCTATCAGCAAAATAGGATAGAAGAGAAAGACAGCCAACATTCTTATTTGCGAATAAATATTTCGTACTTCTTAAATTTACAAGGTTTATATTGCTAATCATTCCCTGATTTATTTGCAGAATATGGATACTCCTTGAAAGTGGATGAAAAGATTGACATTTACAGTTATGGAGTGGTTCTGTTGGAGCTTCTGACTGGAAAGCGACCCTTAGAACCCGAGTTTGGAGAATCTATAGACATAGTAGGGTGGATTAGAAGGAAGATAGACACAAAATCTGCACATGAAGCATTAGACCCGAGTGTAGGAAACTGCAAGTATGTTCAAGAAGAGATGATTTTAGTTCTCAAGATAGCATTGCTATGCACTGCTAAGTTCCCCAAGGACAGACCCTCCATGAGGGATGTTAGAATGATGCTTGGAGAGGCAAAGCCTAGGAGAAAAAGTGGCAGGAGCAGTGAAACATTTTCAGTTAACAAGGAAGTGCCAGCTAATATTAGCACACCAGCAGTTAATGGCCTTCTATAGAAACCAAATTTGAAGCTTTCCCAGGCCAGCTACAAGATTTTAATTGTACTTACAGTTGTAGTTCTGTGAATTTCTTGTAATTTTGTAGTCAATTCAGTGGTGTTAAAATGCCTACATCAAGATGGATTAACTTGTGCAAGGAATTTTCCATGTATTGTAGTTTTGATGATGAAGCATGTATTATAGTCAGATGAGAACCATTAAAAGCAATTGTACCTACCATCATTTGAATAGAACGCATATAATTTCCCTTTTTGTTTCATTTTGTCATGCGCATTTGGTTACGTATGCAAATAACATACTTTTTCATTGGTTAAAGTCAATGGAATTCGTATTTACGAATCATTTGTGCCATGTCTAAATCAAGATCCATCTGCATCAAAATGAGTGCCACAAATATCTATAAATGATGACTTTAGATCAAAACTCCCGTAGTTATTCTTTGTGAACCCGAGAGATGGCTTGTGCTTCAAGTTATTGCGAGGCTTGCACTAAAAGCATTATTTTTCTCACAATTTTCAATGAGTGCCATATTAAAATTATGGTACTGGTTAGTTTCTAAAATAGGTAATCATTCAACGGAAATTTGAATTACAGTAGCAAGGAAATTAAGTACAATCAAAACTTTATAGCTGAGAAAGTTAGAAAACATTCCACATTTACAACACTAAGAAGCAGTCTGCCTTGTATGATTAGTAATGTTGCATGAAAATCTATGATGCCAGCACCCTCCAAGTGATGATGAGGCAGAGAAAAAGACACCAAATTAAACAAACAAACAAACAAACAAACTGAATTAATTAAACAAAAGTGCAAGATTTGATCATTCTCAATATACTTGCAGTATATATCTCTTTACTTTTCTTTCTGTTTTTCCTCTTCTATTTGTGTTACATTTAAAGTGACAGGCTCCCCGAGTCTTTAGCCATGGAAACAGTATCTATATGGGCTTGCATTTCTGTCTGATGTTTTCTTCGAATCTTGGTGCTGCAGACAAGTATACATTAGCAAAAGAAAAATATTGCGTAAGTTGAAATGAAATAACAATGCATTTGCTTACCAAGTCCATTAGCCTCAGATGTCCTCATTATTCTTAGCCTCCTCACCGAGCTAAGGAACATCCTGATTGCAAATTGACAAAAACAATATACATAAATATCAAAGAACAGAAAACATGATCCTTATTTTTTGGGTAAGATAGAAAAAATACAAGCTAACATAAAACTACAATCATGAAATACTTCTCCGTGTTAAAGAAAGAAAAGCATTAACCTATCTAATATATTAAGTTAATGACTTTATTCAAGTCCTAATATGACATAACATCGCAGCAAAAGCCAGCAGGTACTCCCTAGTATACTTATGACATACTATAGTGGTTTGGGCTATAAGAAGCTAGTCCTAACCACGATGCCCATGAGTATTAAATACTGAAGCTAATTTGGTACATTGGTATGTATGTGTGTAATTATGTTCTAAACATCCTATATTAAGGAAAGCGGGAGTATTACTATAATTAAATGCAATGCAAAACTATTTTTTTCTATAGCTAACAAAATTTAATGTTAAAATTTAGTTATGGTTCAAAGTCTAATTGGTCTTAACTCATATCATTTAAGTGTGCTTTGGATCATAAAGAACTTCTCAATTTGGGGGGCCAAGCCCAAGTCCCAATATAGAGCGTCACACTATTTTTAGGACCTTTAGTTGTATTTTTATTCTGTTTCTATGGTTCTCTTTCAATACCGTTTTTTAACTATGATAAGTTGTGTTATTTGTAAGCTCAAGTTAGAATCATTTTGCATCATTCAAGTTAAGTTGAGATTGGACATGTAGTATTATAAATAACTTACGAATTTTTTCCCATTCGTTGACAATGATGAATAAAAACAATCTTTCCATGTTAACCACGTGAACTGAAATTGGCCACATAACAGCATTTACTAGGTTTTTCAATCGAAGACAGAGTGTCGGGAAAAGTTCAACGAGTGTTAGGCCTATTTGACCTTTTGCATGGCCTTATAGTCCGAAAGACTATGGCTAAGGGGTCCAAACCTATCTTTTATTCGACTTCCACCTTATGAGTATCTTATTCATCTAACATTAATGTACATTTAATGAGCAAATCCTAATATTGTCGTTAAGACATCTAGATTACTCTTAATATTCTGCTAATAAGTATATGAATTTAGACAACAAACAGGAAATATTTTCATACAAGAATAATCTTCAGACACTAGGTTAAATAAGATTAATAAGGAAGAACAAGAGAGTACACTTACCCCCAAGGAACATCCCCAACAAGCATCCAATCTCCTTCCTTGTCTTCGTAAGTGAGCACAAACTTGGAAGATCCATCCAACAATTTTGAATGCCTTTCTCCTCCAATAATAATTCCATGATCCTCACCATTTGCTCCTATTGAAAATGATGTCAATACCCTTAGTGGAAAGAAGTAATATAAACCACTCAAAGCTTTAAATGGTATCATCTATCTCAAACAAAATGCTTGAGAGAGTAGTAGAAAAAATAACATGTGTTAGAAGTCCCACATCGACTAGAGATAAGACCAATTTATAATATATAAATGGGTGCAAACCTCATTTTAAAAGTTGGTTATGTGAGGTTGAGTTAGGCTTAAAATTCATTTCTTAACACGGTATTACAACCCCCTTTATTACAATACATTGTGCAAAATGCATCCCACGTATGCTTCTCAGTTTTCTAATTTTTCACAACTTCAGAATATAAAATATAAAAACATGTCAGGACACCCTTAAAGCCTGAAGGAGACACATTGGCTTTATTATGAGTATAATGACCAACAACTAGTAAACTCACCTTTGCAAGTGGTGACTGTGGTTGATTCATTAAACATGTCCTCCAACGTTTGTGCTAAGGTTTCATAGGAACTATGAGCGCTCAAATCAACCTTCCTCCCAATAGGTATTCCATCCATATTTACCTTGACGAACAGGGAACTCCTGACCTGTCTTTTTTCTTTGGCATTAATGTTGTTACCATTGCCATTGTCAGCACTTTTCCTTACCACAGTATTGTTGCCTTTACTCTTCTCAGGCACTGAGTTGAATACTTCTGTTGATTTTGCTTGGATATTGTAGCTATTCACTCTATATGTCCGAAGTGGAGGCCACCCAACTACTTGACTGTTTCGGTAAATTCAATCAGAACAAAAATTATACCTCCATGAGTGAAAGAACTAGAAAAATATTGGTTGAGAAAGAGTAAATGCAAAACAGTTATTCTAGAAATAGTAAAAAGGGGACAGTTTAGAAGCAAGCAAATCATTCTACCACTCATCTATGCTGTTGCTAATCAACAACTTTGTACACTTTCACACACTAAATAGGTAAACTCCAACTCCATGAGATCCGCATCTGCTTTATTTTGATCCAACAAATAAACTATTCAATTATCAACATGATCCACAGAGCAGAGGAAACATAACATCGTTTTTTACACGAACTGAACTAAGTACTGCAGTTGGCTTTGTTTTTTTTAGATTATTGGATCTATCTATAGGAAACTCTTGAGCAAGCATTAGATTGAATTTCTTAGACTTTATAATTATTGATGGAATTGAGTTAAAGAAACAACCAGCATAGATGTCGATAACATTTAGTTTCAGTTATGTTAAAGGAAAAATCATAGCAATCTTGCTCTTCAGAGTTCACAAGAACGAAAGACTCCAACGTTGAGAATTTATGGTATAAAATTTCCCACATCTGAGCAACCTAGAATCTAGATCATCATAAACATAAAAATACTCAGTTCTAAACACCACTACATTTATCATCACCTTACTTACTATTTATCAAACCCTCCCGCTGATTGTGGCAATACAAAACGATATCTCAAACAGAAAAATTGGTCTAAAAGGTAACCTTGTACTAAGATATTATTATTAGAAAAAGTAAAATTAATGCAATCAAAAACACCAAGCACACTTCTAATCCATTAACTCCTTAAATCGGGAAGTCTTTGAACTTTCCAAACTCAGTCCAATTCTTCAAATTCCTTCGGCTGAGTAACACCATGTGATCCATCAATTGCGAAATTAAAAGGGGTGAATTTAGACTGCAGCATAAAACCCAGCATACATAGTTCCATAACAGAGAAAAATTGAACAAGATCGAACCAAAAAAATATTAAGGTAACCTATGAAATTTCAAAAGAAGACAACAAAGATAGGTAAAGTAAATTAAGAATAAAACATATATATTTACCTGGGACGATTATTTGCAACAAGAGATTCAGCAGCTCTCTTGGTGCCAGCAGTGATGTTGGGAGAGGAAGAGGAAGAAGAGGAAGGTGATGGTGATGGTGATGGTGAAGAAGGAAAAGCCCTGGCAGTGAAAATCCTAGCATAAGGAGAAGGAGAATGAGCGTGGACATGGTGGTAAGACTTAGAAGGGCCTGAGATGCTCAACCCAAGACCCAATTCGATCTCAGACTCTTCTGGGCAAGAAGAGTCCTCCGAAGAAAGCACCAAGTTGTCATCTTTTGACACAGTTGACATCGACCCAACAATAGCACAACCAGTCAGAACCAAAAAAAATCTATCTTTTTGGGAAATTGAGGAAGAACAGGCCAAGGGTGGATGAATTTGAAGGAAAATTGAGTTTTTGGAGAAGATGAAGAAGAGTATAATAAACGGTTAGGTGGGAATGTTGATGGAAATGAGAGAGTGTGTCGGAAAGAGAGAGAAAGAGGAAAGAGCATTAGGCAGTATGGGCCCACATGTCTGGTCTGGTTTGTGCGGTTCCTCCATCGATGTTCTGCTTTAACTTGATTGTACTTTTATTATTATTATTATATATATTTATATTTTCTCCATCTTCTTTCTAGATTCTCTATCAAGTTTTTTTCTTTGTCTACACTCTACCATTTGTCAAGAATCAAGCACATTTGCAGAATGGTAATTGGACACAACACATTCATCACATCTCATTTTCTCACGCTCCCTTCTATCGTATCGTGACATGCACTAAAACATACACCATATGATTCGGGAGCCACATTTTCTTGTTTGCTCAAAGTCGCCAACCACGTGCTTCATACAACTCTCTCTTTTCATTTATTAAAGTTATGTGCTAGAAATAGCTTCCTCTTTTCTTTTTTGTTTTTCATATGTAATGTTTCTGCTTGTTCAAGCAGTTTTTACTTTTCAGATTAAATTCAATTATTAAAGTTATACTTTTTAGTTTCCGTGATTTATTATAAGGAAATTACAATTATTTCTACTATTTACACACGTTTTAAGTAGGCCATTCTACATCAAAAAAAATGTAATTTTTGATTGTCATGTTTTAATATTTACTGAGTATTTTTTTCAATTTATTTAGTATGAAATTTGAGTATCAAATTAAATATATGATTACCCGATTTGGAATTAGTTTACCAGACATGTTGGGTATTTGTTTGACCAAATAAATTGAGAAAAAGTCACAAAATCAACCAATCATATTTTATTAAAAAAAAACAGTCTAATAATAAATAAGCTTAATTTAAACACGCGCACACACATGTTTACTCTCTGCGGTCCGTAGAATATATGTTTCTTGCATTCGTACAATTAAAATTTATTATAATCAAGTATTCTGATTAAATAAATTATTTTTTAATTAAATTCTACAGTCAATAAACACTATTGAATTTATAAAAGAAATGTTAATATTTATAATACATATATGTTATTATTTATAATTGTAAGATATTCACAATAAACTTAGTTTTAAAATCACATATTTTTATGAAATGTTGAACTCAAGGAAGTTTAAAAACCTAAAAAAATAGTTTAAGAATAGCGGTTTTTATTAATTAAATTCAATTATTTCATTAATAAAAACTTCAACTCGATATTAAATGAGTTTCATTTTATAAAAATCATAATTTTTATATAAATCATTTTTTATAATTTTTTTTTGTCTTTTTTCATAACTTTTAAATTCATTTTTTATTTGTTTGACTAATAAAAACTATTTGTGAATTTATAGTAGAGAGGCTTATTTCTGATAAAAATCTCAAACAAAGTACGTTCACTTTCTTTTAGTTGGTTTAGCATTTTGAGGTACATGTGGGTTAAGGATCCATGCATGTGGTTTAAAATAGCTCAAAGAACATATCTATTTGGTTGTGATTGTAAAGATATGTTTAGATATATTATCTAATGTTTGTGTAGGTAGTTAGAACATCATGTCAGAATTAAGGTTCTAAGAGCAACTTTGAGTATAGGGTGTTGTTTTCTTGACCATGTGAAGCTAGTTTTAATTTATAATTCCACTAATAGTATACGAATTCTAATGAGTCATGTTTGATGAGGAAATTGGGTGTGTGAAATTTTTTGTAGATTGGCATGTTATAATTAATTGAGTGTGTATGATGAATAAAAACGATTAAATGTGAAATATGGGTTCCATATTAACTTGATTTTTAATGTGTGAAATTTGAATTACAATTGTAAAGTGGTATCTTTTGCTTCTAATGAGTCATTTTATATGAAATGGTATTGCTTTTAACTTGAAAAAAAAAAGATGGGGACACTCATTAAAGCCAAGGTACCTCTATTACGCAATTTTAGGTGTCTCAGTTATGTAACCTCTTTGGGCGAGCCAACCACTCGTTGAGCTAGTGCTAAAATTGATTCTAGCAAAGAAGAAGGAGAGGCCTTCTCACTAAGTGAATGTTAAATTTGGTTTTGGCAAAGATGTAGCGAGGTGTTCTAGTTGGACAAGCCAACTTCTCGTTGAACGAGTCTATGTTTATTGTTCCAAGTCAACTTGAAAAAATAAGAATTTTCATTTCGTTAGCCATTGGATCAAGCTGAAAATTAGAGAGGTGGTCTTAAACATGAATCTTTACTTTTCTTGTTAAGATCTTTGATTAAAGGTATGTGGTTAGATAAATGTGTTTCACCGTTTTGATCTAATTATTGAAAATATTGTATTTGAATATTATGCTAAAGCAATAGAAAATAAATGATGAATTATTAACATGTAAATTGAAATAAATGATGAATTATTAACATGTAAATTGAAATAAATGATGAATTATTTACATGTAAATTGGTAGTGTTTATTTTAAATTAAGGTGTATATGAATGGAATGTTTTGGTAGTTATTCTGAGGGTAGGAATACTACAATGACTTGGTTTTGTCTGGGGTGTATCGAGGACAGGCATTGAAATGAGATCATCATGACTCTACTAGTAATTAAATTCATATAGATGAAAAAAACTACTTGTGAGAGTCAATGAAGATTCATATCAAGAGTGTTGATAGTATTCAAACTTATGAGAGATACTAAATTTATCCTTTCATGGTTTGTGGATCAGGAAGCGGCTCATACATGTTATAATTATAGCTTTTGAGAGGTAGAAGTGGTTGAGTAATGACAAAAGAAGCAGGGTCTCGGGATGATAATCAATACTCTAGTCCTTCAGAAGTTTTGTCTGTGGTTCTTGGTATATGAATGGGCTATTAGATCCTTTATGCTTGATTATTGATTATATAATTTTTGAAAGATATGTAGTTACACATTGAGTTGGTATGTATATTATATTTTATTTAAAACTTATAAGTTGTAAATTATCTCTAAATTATCTTGTTTTCTATGTTTGGTTATGGTTTATCCGTTTGTGATGATCATATGTTATATGTGCAGAGGATACTAAAATTTATAGGGATATGAATTAGGCAATTACTAATAGTTGTCAGGAAATAATTGTTGCATATGTATATAGTTTTGTACTGTATAGCTCTTATATATGTTGAAAAACATTATATATATATATATATATATATATATATATAATATCATGTGCTTTATAGAGGAATGTAAATACACTTTATACACTTGTGTGAATCTTTATGCTTTATACTTTTTGTAGTAAACTAATTTGGTAGAATTATCCACTAAAAATTGAGATGTTACAGTAAGCATATCTAGTTAAAAATTTAAGTTAAATCATTTAGTTATATTAAAATTATGAGAGGATGTATCAAAAGTATATATTAGTAATAACTTTTAATTTGAAAATAATCATGATAGATGATGAAAACATAAGAAAGACAATGAAAATGAGATAAAAGTTAAGCAATATGAACTTGGGTCTTCATGTCATAGGTTCACATGTCAATAAATTAATGTCAATTTCTTCGCGCTCTCATTTATGTCTATTTACCACCCATTCCACCCTTGTTGGCAAAAAGAGTCTTGAAGCTTGAAAATTTAATGAAGCTTGAAGATTGATGGAGGTTGGAAACCAATGTGTAAATTTGACTTAGGAAAGAAGTCTTAGTGTGTATCTTGTAGTTATTTAATCTGTTAAATTGTTAATTAATTGGTTAAATGATTTGTGTATATAGTTATTGATTTGGAATCTTCAAATGGTACAAATTTGAGGACAAATTCTCTACAAAAAGGGGTGTATGATAGAGGACTATCTCCAGAATATATATGAGAAAAACATAAGGAAAAACATTTGTAATTCAAAGGATCTATGACATGATCAAAGATCAAAACACTTTTCCTTGAATCTTATAATGTTACATGATAGAGGGAACTTAAAGAACATGAAGATCATGAGCACAATTGAAGAATAATTTAAGAAATTATATAAATTGTAATTTTATTTTAATTTTACTAAATGTTAAATTCGCTAGGCGGGTCAGTTTATGTTCGTTGTGCGAGCAGGCATTGCTAGGTGAAAGTTTGCATCTATAATTTTTGTTTTCTATTATTTTATGTGTTTTTGGCTTTGAGATTTATTTTAGGGTTCTGGGTTTTCTAGAACATATGTGCCTATATATAGTTACCAAAAGCTTATGTAAATACATTTGAGTCATATTATATACATTTGCATTCTTTGAGGATTCTATTGGTTATTGGATTAGAACTTTGATTTTTATCAAAGATTAACATCTTTGTGGTGATTCTTCACTTAACTTATCAATCTGTTAGATTATGGTATCTTCATATCCTTCTCTTATTTTACATTCTTCTCTGATTTATTTTTGTTATGCCTCTTGAAGATTCAAATTCAGAAGCAATCGTATGAACAAAATTGTATAATCTAGTATTCAAAGCAATGTTATGGTTTGAATTTTTTTTCTTAGATGCCAAATATCATCTAGTATTCAAAGCAAGATTCTGGTTTGAATTTTTTTCTTAGAAACCAAATATCATATGGTATCTAAAGCAAGTTCATGGTCTGAATATCTTCTTTTATTTTTTTTTGTCATATTAAAAAATAACCTTAAAATTATTGATTAATTATGTTTTGTCCTTTGTTTTGAAATTTTTTTTGTTCTTTGTTCTTATAATTTTATAAAGAGTAAAACCTCTAATATTTTATCCAACTCTGTTGAATTTTTAATTGTTCGTGTTCTTTGTGTTCTTCATTTAAATTGTGTATTTCTACATTTGATTCACGGGAATTATCTGGTTTTGTGTTTTTCTGTTAATTGCAGTCTCAATTAACTATTTAACTTAATCTTGCATGAGTTTTGGTTTTGAAGGGCAATCTATTAGTTTCATTTTTTTGTGTGTTGAATTGCAACATTGAAAAAAAAAATAGAGGATCCAAGTCCAACAGAAATAAATATATATTGAAAGAAAAGAAAAAAAAAAGAGAAATAAAGTAAGGATCCAAGAGAAAAAAGAATTATAGATTTCAACACAATTATTATGTTGCAGTATTTCTTATGATTGTTAATCTTTTAATTTATATTTAGTCTGTTTTAGAGTCTGTTTAACTATTTTTAGTAGCCTTATTTCTTTATATTTTTAATGTTTTATTCTTTTAATAAATTTTGTAGTTTCATCTAGAGTTTTGTATTTTCTTTGACCTCTTGTGTCAAGATTTAGATCTCACAACGTTTTTCATATTGATTTGTCACTCTATTTTTAAGCTATTTTTAGTTCTTTGTCAAGTGTTAAAGGGGATTTGAGTGGTAAAAGAAAAAAGAGTACATTCAAGAAAAGGCTTATAAGTGTGATACACGAGTGAAAAGGTTTATAAGTGTGATACACGAGTGAAATTTGAGTGAAACACTTAGACAAGTGGTAAAGATCTAAATATATTATGTTATTTTGTTTTCCTAGCCTTTTGCATGATTTATCAATATTGAACAATGCAACATATTCCAACAGAGACATCCTTTTGGAAGTTGTGAATTCATGAGGCCTTGTGGAGAATGTCAATGTCTTGGAGCCCAAAATTTTAAATTTAAATGGTAATTTTTTTTTTAATTAAAAGGAAGAACAAACATTACAAAAAAAAATTCCCAATGGTTAAATCAAGTGTTATAAGATGTTTCAAATGTGAAAGGAATGGGCATGAGACTCATCAATGTCTTAATTAGAATACAAGTCTCATGACTACTAATGAAGACCTCAAGAACTACATTCTATATTTGAAAGATGAGGAAGAAAGGAGTTTGCAAAAACTTAAATGTGTTGAAAAGCAATCACGAATGGGTTTCTTCCCCATGATAGTTGCAAACAACAAAGCAAAACCACAAGTCAACAACAACAACATAAAAGTGAAAAGATCAGTAAAAGAGCATACCAAACACCCTCGAGTTAACATCATCATGCTCGAGGCAGTTGATAATCTTTCGTGAAGAAAAGGGGCGGTGCAACGCAACAAGAAACTTAAAGCCTCTAACTCAGCATCGGCCATGTTATCTCTCGACCAAGAGGTAAGTTTGAGAGGATTCTGGGTCCAATACAGGGGAAACCTGGAACTGTCATCTTCATTGAAGAAGAAAAAACGACCTGACTCGGTGATGGGCACCCTAAAAATTGGTCTTTAAACCCCTTAAAGGACTGAGCATATAATTTCAGAATTTTGTTCTGAGGCTCGGAGCTTAGTGAAACCCAACCCCTCTTAGCAATCAGACGGGTTCTAAACAAGTAAAGAAACAGGGCAGCCGTCGGCCTAATGGCTAAGGCTTGGCACATAACGGCGAATGCCTGCATATACCCCCAGCTATTCAGATGTAGCTGAGTGGGGGCAACATTGAAGGTTTCCAAGACATCCATTTGAAAGGCACTAAATGGAAGCCTAAGATACATGTCATAAAACAAGCAAGAGTAAATGTAGAAGAAATCATGTTTGGGGTTCTCTTTCCCATGGAAGACTCTCTCATTCTCCCCGCAAGCAATTAATTTCACACAAGAATTGTAACCTAGGGTCCTAAGTGTTGGAAAACATGTAGGCTTCGTTTTTACACCAAGAGGGGGGGGGGGGTGAATTGGTGTTGTATCAAAAACAAATTCTTTTTGCAATCTTGAAATCAAAGTATGAAACTTTTTGAACTTTCTTGAAATGCAAGTAATGAAAATTTGTATGCAGCGGAAAAATGTAGTTGACTGCGTTAAATGTAAAGTCGACTGTAAAGTAAAAGTATAGGGATAGAGAAAATCAAACACTGGTTTTTATACTGGTTCGGCCAATAATGCCTACATTCAGTGTCCTTCCAACCCAGGAAGCAAATGCACTATAATGGTTGTAGTTTTTACAACAAGGAATTTATAGAAGACCTCCACGTCAAAAATATAAATCTCCTATCTAACCCTTAACCAAACTATAGGCAACAAAAACAGCAAGCCTTGTAGCAAGATGTCCCCTCTTCTGCAATCTGTCAATCACCACTTTGAACAATCCTCAAAGTGAACTATCCCCTATAATCAACAGGTCCAAAACAACAGTCTTCACGGATGCCAAGCCAGAAAATATGCAGCAGTCTTCAAGGGTGCCAAGCCTCAACGTGATCAAACCAGAAGCACATTTTTTGTGCAGAATATGATCAATCAATGTGTGCGCAGACAGTATCCCTTTGAATCTCTTTCAAGAAAGATCACCACCGTCTTCTTGGAGAATTCTTGGAGCTCTTAAAACAGAGAATTCAATCTAAAACATAAATGAAATTGTTAGATCACCAAAAGTCTCTGAACATATTCGTGTTCAGCCTATATATAGATTTCTGTTAATCAGTTAGTCTCTTAGTCGAATATGCTACTAATTCAGTCAACTGGATTATGACAGTTATAACAGATCAGTAAACCTGGTAGCATACAGTCAACCAAAAACAAAACACATTTAATATAGTTGACCAAGTCATCAATGCTTAACTAACTTTTGAAAATATAGTTGTTAGAGTGCAAAACCATAACGTTTTGAAATTCTTTTCTTCTCAAAATTTCATAGAGCACTGATTCTCAAAATCTGTACAAAGATTTTAGCATAGTCGAATCTATTAATAATGTAGTCGACTGCACTATAGCTTTGTCACACAGTGATAAGTTCATGAAAGTGCTTGTGGTTTTCAGCTTTAAAACATGTGCAGTAAAACATATGTAATGATGCATTGTACATAACACATAAAGCATATAAACACGTTCCACAGATATATCAATCAATCAACATAGGAACATGTAACATAATACATAAACATGTTCAATAGATATAACAATCAATCAGCATAGGAACATGTAATTCAGCAACAACATATGTGTGTTATTAAGCAATGTGTTGTCATCATAAAAAACTAGAGTGATATAGAAATTGTGTTGTCAATAATCTCAACACTAAGGATACAACTATCGTTCACCCAATCTTGCAAAACAGGTTTACTATTGAAAAGACTGGGGAAATCACTTACATCTCGAGAGGCCCATTCATAGCCACTCCCACTAGACGATGAGGAAGGAAGGTTTTCAGGATCCTCAACGACAACACTATCATAAACAAAGGCATTTCCGCCACTAAGCACAGTGGAAATTTCAAACTGAACTCTAGTATGGGAGGCCTCCAGAGCATCAACATGGTCACCACGCCCCTTTTCTTCAGTAGATGATGGGGTACAATCTAGATTGATGGAAGGATTCATCGTTACCTGGTAGCAAAACATAGAAGAGAGTGCTGAAGGAAGTTTAAAGAAAAGAAAGGGCAAGAATGACGATTGCGTAAACCAGGATTTTCAAAAACCCTTCGCATGAATGAGTAAAAGCTGATATAACTGTCAAACGATCCCTGCCGTTTGATCAAGGAGATCTTACGGTTCTATTTTCACGACCTTGCAACTGCCCCAAAGGCAGGAAAAATCCAAATGATTACGCCAAAAATGAAGCAATGCTACAAAATGGTGCGCAGCAGGTAGCCTTTACGACGAGCGACCTACTAAAGTCCTACAGTTAACCTAACCAAACAAGCCGAACAGTTAACTCGGACTTGGGGGGCATTATGTACAGTATGGTATCAGGACCGATTGGTCATTATCCAGCACCGTTCGGTCCAGTTAAATTCAACCAAGCAAAAATGATGTTGGGCCACAATTGGGCCAGCTTTAAACAATTGGGCTAACAGTCCAGCAAAGAATAAAATAAATCAAGAATATCTGATTAAAGATATTTGTAAAGTTGTTTATGGGAAACCAACCGGATATCCAGGTAAACCGTTTAAGGTAAGTTTGTTTATATTTTATTAGGTTTGTAAAAACCTATAAATACAAAGCCAAAGTTAGAAGCCAGGTACGGTTGACTCACACTCCAATACACCCTATTCACGTTCCATCCACACCCACTGGTACCTAGAAACATTCAATTAAGAACCAAGGTTCTTCTATCATACACCTAACTTGAGCGTCGGAGTGTCACTGTAGGTACCTTTCCCCTCGGTCAAAGATCGAAATCCACCGAACGATTAGAGCGGAAGACGAGCGAACGGTTCATATCATAGAAAAGTAAAGGAGACAAAGAGGCGTCTGCCAGGTCAGTCTCTCGGTCCCACAAAATTTATACCGAAACATTATTATTATTATTTTATAATCGAAGATAATTCATAATTTTTCTATGAGAATAAATATGACATGTGCCGTTTTTTTATCTAAAAGGTATTCTGTAAAAATTCTCTCAAATTAAAGGAGTCACGAAAAATATCTCTAGCCACAATAAATTCAGTAAATTTAAAATTTTACTTAATGTTTTGATTTAATTGAAATGTGTAGATTAATTATTTTATTAAACAAACTATAGATATTTATGTGGATTGTGTTTTATTTTAAAATTATCATCATTTTTATGATTGTACTTATCTTATAAATAAATTTATAAAAAAACATGTGATATCATAAATGGAGAGAAATATCGTTAAAAAATATATTTTATTATGATTGGAGAATTTTATATTATAAAATATTGTGTTAAATTTTGTAATCGAATTGATTATTGTGAATTTCATTTTTAATGTATATAAATTTAAATAATAAAAAATATTTTAGGGTATGTACGATAGTATCTTATTTAACTTTTTCATATTAATTTTGAGATTAAAAAATATTAAATTTATTATCTATAATAATAATATAATTAATTAATAAAAATTAAAAATCGAATAATGTTACGGTAAGATCTAAAAAATTGAGTATTAGAGTTGATAGGTGTTTTAAAATAATGAGACCGAATATTTTAAAATTAAATAATTCAATAATATAAATGTAAACTTCTAAACTCGTCTCATTATCAAAAACATTTATTATCTCTCTATAAACCTTTTCTTAGTTCTCGCTGCATTCTTTTTACGATTTCTAATGCCTATATCATCTGTTTGACGATCAAGAGGTGTCTATGTGATCACAGTGAAGAATCCTTCCTTTTTTATCCGATCACTTTTCCTTATAGAGCAAGTAAGTTTCTTCTCCTTTTTCCTTTAATTCTTTGGTCAAATTCATGAGTATGGGTTCTCTTCGCATGCGTTAGATTAGTTTTCTACCCCTCTCTTTGTCAATCAGGAGTCCTAAGGACTTGCTCTGATCATGCTCTTGTTGTTTGTAGATTTCTCTAAAGTTCCTTGAGCTCAAAGCAAAGCAACGAGTTATGTAGAGCGGTGGTAGTTCTTTCAGGTAATGAAAGCTAGTGTCTATGCTTAAATTGTTGAAATTTATGTATGATTATAATGAACTGTTGTGATAATATGATGATTTAGTTGCAATTGAGATAAATGACTTGTTGATAATTGTGTTTGATTGGGTAAATTCAGTAATGTGATGCTTGATACCTTGTATGAATTTGTGTTGGATTATGGTAGCCTAGTGAATGATGTTTTGGTGTAATTGTAGTGTTGTATTTGGCTGGATTGTTGAACGAAATCGAAATTGTAAAATTTTAAGTCATTTTTTATAAAAAGGAGTGATGTTGGGAGTTGACTTTTGGAAGAAAGGGTACAATGAAAGAAAAAAGGATTTGAGATCTTTAGTAGTGTGATTTAGGACTGGTTTGGATGATGATTGATCATGTAGATGATCTAGATTTGCATAATAGATGATAAGTTGAGTTTTCATTGATTTTAAATGTATTTTGAGGTTTTAAGTAGTGAATTTTAGAAGTAAAAAGTTTCAGGTAGAATAGAGAGTTTAGGGTTTGTTTTTTAGTCCATTTGGACTTGTTTAGACCCCTAAATTGCTTGGTCAAGAGCAAGAATTGATAGATTGAATTTTTTCATAAAATGAGGAATTAAGTTCAAATTTGATGGAAATTTCATGGTAGAATGATTCCAAACTTGTTTAGATTGAGTTATATGTATATAGACATGTTGGTTGTAGTGTAGATTTACATCTAGGAGTGTTAGAAGTTGGTGGAAATGCATGGGAGCGGACATGAGAGGTTGGAGTGGTATTCTTGGCATATTTGGAGGGTTGTTGGTTTATGCAGAGGGGATGGGCGAGCAAACTGCTCGCTGGACGAGTAAATAAGGGTTCTGGTAGTGGGTTTTAGGGGTTGGGCGAGTCCCCCTCATTGGCCTGTGGAAGTTCTTTGTTTTTGCACTAGTTAGGTGAGTGGAATTGGTTTGTTGGGTGAGTTTGTAGGGAATTTGGGTTTTAGTTGCAAGGGCTAGTCAAGTCAACTCGCTGAGCTATGAGAACTCACTGGTTTCCTTAGGTACTTTAATTGATTTTCTCTACTGCGTTTAGTTGTAAATGATAGAATGATGTTCCTTATACTCTATTTATGATTGAGAGGTGTGACGACATGTGAATGATGGTTATAAGGAGTTCAAGAAGAATTCCTTTAAATGGTTAAGTGTGTAAGTGTATGTATGAATGTAGGAAGCTAGTGATTAGAGGTTACTCTGACGTTCTTAATAACCTTCAGTCTTCAGAAAAAATGGATGGTTATGTGGTGGAGAGTAGTAGGAGGTCCCTAGTTTATTGGTTATTTGTCAACAATAGATGCTTGAAAGGATTAACCTTGAAGTGTGGTGATTTATTGATGAGGACGTTGTTGTTGTTGTTGTTATACCACCTCAAAGGCAAGGTCTCTATAGTTCGATATCAATATATGTATCTGAATAGTCAATCTAGAGTTATTAAATATGTGTGTGAATATTGTTTGATGATTGATAACTGAATTATTAAATGTTGCTTATATGCGTTCTTTGATAAGGTAGCTTACCCTTTTCTTTGTGTTTCTGTTTGTTCATCTCTTGAGTTGCAATGATCATCTTTACGATGTGAGCAAATGAGGAGTTGTATCTGGATCAGATGTTTGGAGGTGGAGACGGAGTAGAGGACCAACCTTAGTCTTTTTTTTTATTGGTGTTGTATATATCTATTTATAGATGTATATAGCTTCTTTTGGTAAAGCTTTAGCCACACTTTAACTTTCTAATTTAAGGCGCTTTGTTGACAGATATATTATTCTCTTTTCTAGTATATGTTATATTATTATAGTTACATTTAGATAACTGTAAAAGTTCATATATTCTTTCACTTGGAGAAAAATGAATTTTTATAACGTACAAAAATGACTTTTTATAACATAGTTACTTGAGATATAGTTATGGGCGATATAATAAGTCTGCGCATTTTATAACGTAGCAAAAATTTACGTTATAATAAGTCAGAAAATATGTTATAATATGTTCAACATATTATAACGTATTTTCTGTTGTACGTTATAATATACGAAGTTTATTATAACGAACTTCCATTTGTACGTTATAATATGTGCAGTTTTCTAGTTTCTTTTTGTATGTTATAATATGACAGAAGGTATTATGACGTAAAAGTTTGTGTACGTTATAATATGTGGTTTTTTTTTAAAAAAAATTGATTATTACATTTGACATTCAATGAAATTATACCTGTATTATCATCTCACTGAATCAATTTATAATCAATATCACTTTCAAATAAACAAATTTAATGAAACAAACAAAATAGAATTCATTTCAAACTTTAAATAGTCTAATAATATTTAATACATTGTTTATGCATGAAACTATATATTAAATCCAAATGTACATATACTATTGAATTGTAGCAAGTTTTTACTAATACTTAAAATTCATATTATAACTGATTTACAAATTTGCCACCGCGTTTCATATTAAAACTGATTTACAAAACTACGTTATAATATGTCTCTATTATAATGGATAATTTTTATAATATAGATCGTTATAAAAACTCAATTTTCTACTAGTGTTTGTTTATGATTGTTCTATTTTATTGACATGTAATTTATCCTATAATAATGTTAATACTATTAAAATTTTGGAATGTCACATTTACTTCATATAAATATAGTAATATGTAGATTATATGAAATTTTTTTAATGTAAATTTATGGGATAGTAAATTTATTTAGGCATATACCCAATCTTAAGGAGTAAAGGAGTAGGTATTTAAATATTTTAAAAATTAAATTATATAAATAAATTTATAATGTCAAATAACTATAAAATAATTTATAATGTCCTTAAAATCTTATATCTTTATATTATAATAAATTTATGAGAGAGTAAATGTATTTAGATATCTTCCTGAATTACTATAATATATATAATATAGAAGTGATTTAATTTTTCACTTTACTATAAATCTATTATAATATATAAGTTGTTTAATGTTTAATATTTTATTTTTATATATTTTTATAGTGAGTATAATTTATCTATATTTATTAAAGTGTAATTTTTATTATAAATTTAGTATTATCTTTTCTATTTTTTATTTTTTTATAAATTTTCATATAATAAATGATTGATGAATTTTGAAAGAGCGTTTCTCTCAGCACCTCACCCCTTTCTCCCTGCACCTCAAAAATTACTTTTTTATTCTTCATTTAATAAAAGTCAAACCAGTTTTAATGATTTATTAATGATTTCTTAACCACTAACACTCCCTAACTACCAACAACCATGTATGATACTATAAATCCTAACACATACACTTCTTTCTTCGTGTTCTTACACTTACAACAAAATTAAAAGAATTAAAAGAAATTTAATAAAACAAAATTAAAATAACGAAATTGAAATTATTATATAAAAAAAATTAAAATTAAAAGAAATAAAATAATTAAAAAAAATTATTAACAAATATTGAAACAAATAAGAACAAATAAAAAAATTAAAATTAATAATAATATATTAAAAAAATAAATAAAATAACAAAAGTATTACTTATTATAATACTTAAATAAATACAAATAAAAAATATAATATGTAACAAAATAAAATTTACGATAGGATAAATCATAATTATTTAACTAAGAAATAATTTAATAAAATTTCTAATTCATAAAAAAAATAAAAAAGTTAACTAAAATTATATACATAAGAAATAATATAAAAGAATATTTCAAAAACAAATTAACCAATTTACGAAAATATACTCTATCTAAATTCAAAATTAAAACTTAATCTAAATTACATTAATAATAAATAATATATAAAATTTTATAAACTTAAAAAAATTAACTAAAAGTAACAAAAAAAACTAAAATCAAAAATACAATAATTTGAAAAAGAAACCTAACAAACAATAAAAGCAAAACTGCAGTATGTCACAAACCGCAATCTGAAATGAGTTTTTCACAAACCGCAGTTCAAACTGCGTTTCTCCCAATCTGCAGTTTGAACTGCGTTTCTCCCCCGCACCCCTAAACCAAACCAATCGCAGATCGACTGGCGGTTGCCTTCTGGCGTTGATCCAGCTGCGGCGACACTACATCCGCTGTTCCTTTTGCGGTTCCACTACGCACCCCCCCAAAACCCATCCGCCGTACGTACTGCGGCAGCGTTTAACCGCAGTCCCAGTTGCGGTTCGACACGTACCCCTAAAACTCATCCACCGTTTGTACTGCGGCAGCGTTTAACCGCAGTCACAGTTGCGGTTCAATATGCGACACCCCCACCATCCCATTCCCACCTTTTAGATACACAGTTCAAACATTTCAGATACACACATATAAATAGTTTAGAGGAAAAATGCAACCAGAGATCAAGCAATCTCACACCTACAACATCGTAAACTGGACACCAGAAAAAACACAATCTGAGAAGAAGAACTGGTAAAGAGCAACGCTAACAGAGCTAACAACAAACTCCACACGCGCCAAATAGCAACTGCACTTTAAAAACTTGATCTTGGAGGGGTGGAGAGCAAGACGGGTAAAGATAGAATGAAGAAAGGGGGTGTAAGGTTTCTTTTGTGTGAGTTTCCACAGAATCATTTAAGTTTTTAAAAAAAACAATGAATAACTAACAGAAATAGACTTATAGGGGTACAGTAGGAATTAAAGTAAAGTTTAGAGATGCAGGATGAGATCATGGAGGTGTAGGGAGGAATACTCATTTTGAAATGTTAAAATTTATAATTATGTATAAATGATATACTTTGATACTCACCTCATTTAGATATTTTAAAACATTAATTTACAAAATAAATTATTATATCCCAATAATCATATAATTTCGGTTTAATTATTAAGTAAGTATGTTTTTTCTGTGGAAATCTCAATTTGATCTTATTTTTTTTCAGCGTTTCAATTTGATCTTTATTTTATAAAAAATGTAACAATTATACCTCTATCATTCAGCGTTATAATCACTTTGACGAGGCATGCTGATGTTAATTTTTTAAATGATGTGACATGTTAACTTTACGCAAATTAGGGTTTGTGCAAAGGGGTTGATTGCGCCGGGAAGAAGGGTGTTGTTTGTTGATGGCGGCACTATTTTGGGGTTCTGCACTGATTGCGCGAGTTGGAGTTTTCTTCTCACAAATTCATGATTCTGGGTTTCTTGCTTGGTTCTTTTATTGTAGGTCAGGATTTTGCGAATTCTTGCTATGGAACTTGTGGTGACGCGATGAAAAATTGGTTTTGTGATGTTCGTGAGGAAGAATGGTTCATGAATTGCTTGAGTGCGATTTTGTGGTTTTTGGGTTTCTGTGCAGGTGCAAATTGGGAACGAAAATGGAGGTTGGCTTCGTAGTGGTGGTTGCTTGAGGAAGATGGAGGTGTAGTTTGCGCAAACTGGGGAGAGGAACCTATGATTGGGTTCGGTGGATTTGCTCTTGAAGGAGAAGATTAGTTGCGACCTGGATGAGTCACGGTGGTCTGATTTCGTGGATCCGCGAGGAAGGGTTCTTATAGTGGTGTGATTTGCGAAAAAGATGGTGGGTTATGTTTGTTATTGGGTTTTTCCTCTGTATCTAGGTTTCTCTGTGTGCAAATGGATGCTCATGGTAGTTGTTTTCCATGGTCGTGGTGTTGTTGTGACGGAGAAAACGGTTACTGGTGCGAACTAATTGCATTCACGGTGGCCTGAGTTCATGATGAAATTAGTGGTGCTGCCATGGTTGATTTGAGAGTTTCTAGAAATTGGAGTTAATTGGGTTTCTAATTCGATGCAGGTTTCTAGAGATGGAGGATTTGGGAAGCTCGTGATTAGGGTTCTTGAAGGATTGTGGCGGCACATGCTGGAGCTCGTGGTGACAAGTTGGTCCGTGAGGTGGTTTTTGACAGTGACACAAGGAAGGAAAAGGGAATTAAGATTTCTGGTAGAAGAGATGAAGCTGATGTGGCAAGATCTGATGAGGTGACTGCCTCTCATTGGTTGATTAAGTGCACTTAAAGTCAACATCGCCCTGCCAGTCTACCTAATTATAACACCGTTAAGTCCAATTTAACGATAAGGATATAATTATTGTAATTTTCATAAAATAAGAATCAACGTCGAAAAACAACAGTACCAATTTGATATTTTCACTGAAAAAGGTGATCTGATGGATGATTAAAAACTTATAGATTTTCGGTCATAATTTTACTCTTTTCACTTTTTTTTCTTTGCTAACATAAACTTTCATTTCCATCCGATTTTATTTTTCATTTTGTGAGAGAATTTGGAAGGTAAGAATACATTTGATGAAGTTAATGAGGTCCGTGATAATTGAAATACTAGTGTGAAAAAAAGGTGAAATAAATAGTTATAGAGAGAAGATGGAGAAAGGGAAAGGTTAGAAATAGAAGAAGTTAAAGAAAGGCGAGAAAGAAGGGGGAGTGTGGTAGGACCCAAAAATGCCTTCCAAACGACAAGGAGACAAAGGTGGGACCAGACATCACAAACGAAAATAAGCTGTCGTTTAATGGTGGGGAATGGCGACAGTTCACCACACTCAACGCTCACCAACTCACCCATCCTTTTTTTTTTATTCAGTGGATATGTGGGGAGAGACATGGATCAATGTAGTTTTTGTTATCCAAACCCAGATTTGTTGGTTCTTTTAGGAGACACATAGCCATGGTCTGCTCATATGTGTGAGTGAGTGCAACCTTACCTTACAATAAATGTTGCCAAGTTCATTCTGCTCCTTTCTTTCATAAAACCATCACCTTTTGCTTTTCCCTTTCAAACAATTTTCTCCTTTTCACACCTCAGTCTTCCCACCCAATTTATACCTTTAACTTTTTTATTCATAAACCTCTATTTTATTATCATCATCATTTTATTTTTAACTTTTCTTTCAAAATAAAGGTGCTATCATATTGCTGTTATTGCAAATTTGTATTTCCCTTTTCATTTTGTATTATTTAGAAATAAATAATTTAATCACTATTTTACGTTAGAAAAACCTCTTGATGATAAAAGGAAACTACCAAACATCTTGTGTTTTTTCTTCAATTTCTCCACACGTGTTTAGAAAAATTAAGTTAAAAGTGACTAGAGATTGAAGTAGTCCTATCCGATTGAGAGACTTGTTGGATACAATTTACACTTTTAAAAAGTAGATGAATGTTAATATATAATTTTTTCTTCAAATAATACATATATTTTACTATAATGAACTTCGCGGACTACATTTTCCAAACTAATATATAATAAACTTACAAAATATATTAAAGAAGTCTTTTAATGTATAATTAGATAACTATGTTACGAGTCTTATAATACATATTAAACAAATTTATATTTATATTGATTAGACGAGTAATTTATATTATATGAGTATGTTTATATATTTATGAGACAAGTCTATTAATATATATTAGAAAAGTTTATTAATGCATTGATTAAATGAATTTAAGAGTATACATCAATTAAGTCTTTTCATATATTTATTAAATGAGTATATTGCATAAAATATTACACGAGTTTAACAATAGACATTAGAAAAAACTGTAAACACATTAATTAAAATATACATTAAAGGAGTGTAATTCCCACCTTTGTTTTGTTGGATCAGTCCCAAACTAGCACAAAATAGTATACAAGGTGGAAATTCAATATTTAAGGATTTGAATTCCAACCTTCGTTTTGTTGGACAGGCAACAAAAATTCTACAAAAATTCGTTTTGTGCCTGTAAATAAACTAGTTTGAAAATGGAAACATCCTACATTGACATCGAATATAAGATTGTGTCATCCATTAATGTAGTCACCTTATTTGAAGCTAGCTTGTCTCAATCAGAAACTACTGATCCTCTATTAGTGTCTCCCTAATTACCATCAAGTGCTTCTTCGTTTAAAGGGGTTGATAACTATTAAAAACAACTTAATTAAGGTGTAGTTGTTATCTTGTATTATCACCTTGTTTACTTATCTCCAAATGTTATTTTGTGTTATTAATAACATAGTTTTGTAGTTAACCAAATAGGTGACTTTTATTGTCGAATAAGAGTGAGCAAAACAATAAGAGAAAAACAAAACAATAACTTAAATACGACGTTTGGAAATTGCATATCAAGAGTGGGATAGGAGTTGCACTTGAACTTTGCAAAACAAGGTAAGAGACTTTGGAATAAAGGTTATATTATGTAAAACCAAGAATCACAAATGATGTGACATTTATAAAAACCGATTTTTTATTTTTAGAATGTGGTGTTTAGGTCAATGAAGATATTCACTAAATATTAAGATAATCAAGGTTAAACCAAAAATGAAAACAAGATGATGAAGGAGGCTCTTAACAACCCTTTTGGTTCTAGTTTTTATTTAAATATGTGAAGTTAGTCATCGAATTTTTTTAGTATTAATTTGATCTCGATTTATGAAAAATTAATGGAATTAGGTTTTTTTTTATCATACAAACGATGTTAAAGATAGCATCACATGCCAATTTATGATTTTTACTTGTTTATAATTTTATTTTTAATTTTTAACTATTTTTTTTAAATTGTCACATGTTACTTCAAAGTTGTGTCACATAACACTATTAGAGAAACATGACAGTTTCACATGACTCAATTTTAATTTAGTCCTTATATTTTTTTTGGATAATGATATTTAGACAACATTTTTTTGACAACATTTGAACATTAATTACGCGTCAATATGTGATTGGTCAAAAATTACTCCACAATAATGTTTATGATTATTATTATTGATTGTGGAGTAATTTTTGACCAATCACAGATTGACACGTAATCAATGTTCAAATGTTGTCAAAAAAATGTTGTCTAAATATCGTTATCCATTTTTTTTATTCAATTTAATTCTAATTTTTGTTAAAATAGAGAAATGACATCCCTCTTTAAATTCAAACAAAAATTATATATTTTTTATAAATCTTAAGTTGATATTTTTATTAAAATATATATTTTTATTAAATATTTTTGAAATTATATTTAAACCAACTCTACCATTTTTACATATACTTTTGTTAATTAAAATAAATTTTTGTTTTTTTTTAAACTTGTTTAATTAATAATTATATATGTAAATTTTTATATGTAATTTTTATCTATGTTAATAAATTTAATAGTTTTCATATATTATATCTATTTTAACAAAATTGGGATGCAATCACTAGTTTAACCTTAATAAAAAAATTAAAAGCAATTTATTTAAACGAAATTCACTAATATAATTAAAATAAATTAGAAGTATTTTTTAAAATATTTAATAAAATATCAATTTTAATAAAAATAACTTCAGAAGATTTATCCAAAATATAAATTTGGTTATAATTTAGAAAATTCTATTTTAACAAAAAATTATTATTAAATTGAATAAAGAAAACAAATATTTAAATATGTGAAGGAGTCACGCACAATTGACATATGACAACTTTGAAATCACACATAACAGCGTCTTTTCCTAAAAAAGCAATAATATTTTTTTTTTAAATTTAAAAATTTCAAAAAATTAAAAAGAACCACAAATTAACACGAGATATAAATACTAATGAAAATGATTTAATTGTATCAATTTTTTTCACAAATTAGACTGAAGTGAGGGCTAAAAAAAATTAGAAGACCAATTTGATATTTTTAGATAAAAATAAAACTAAAAAAAAGTAATTAAACCTAAATAATAATATTAAACAAATGATAATAGTAATAAATAATAATAATAATAATAATAACAACATATTAATTTTTACTATAAAAAGCAAAATAATAATATTATATATTAATCTATTAAAATTATCGTATGAGTCAAAATATTCACAAATTTTTACAAACATTTCCAAATTCACTCATTTTAATTTTAAATATATTAAAAAAATAACATAAATTTTATGAACAAATTCATTCACTCATCTTTAATTCCATTTGTCTCAAAAGAACACACAGTTATGCAAAACTTTACGAAGAGGAGACTTTTGTTGATGAGAAACATGACCCTTTGTCGAGGCTCCACAACTTGTCCTCCACCAAACGCTCCTCAATACCCTTTTCACTGTTCTGCCTATCAATCTCACCCAATAAGAAACTGCCAGAATTTCATTTTAAATCCATAAACAGGTCAACATATTGTCAATTCACCCAAAAATTACAAAAAAAAATGCAGAATTTTCAAAATACACAACACTCTATTGGCACAATGCACCAAATCTCAGTTTTATAAGGGTTACTATTTTAAAATTGTATTAATAAAAGGCAAAGTCAATGAAACTTCTTTGATGTGACTGCTTTCACGCAACACCTCTTCTTAACATCAAAGCTTTCTAAAGTGAACTTTTGCTTTGCCTTTGTTGAATGCCTCACATTCCTCCCTCTCCAAATATTTTCCTCCCTTCTTCACCTCACCATACAAAACCTTACTTTCATTTTCTCTCTTCCCTCTTGCATCTGATCTTCTACTCTTCTTCATTTCATTCATGCTTCCAATTAATCCATCATTTTCTGAAAAACCAAAATCATACTTCAAATCCTTTATTACAATGTTCGCTTTTTCACAACACAACATGAGACAATTATTTACCAGGACTGGATAAGACTGCACGTGGGCGTATAACAGAAGAACCTCTTGCATTTTCTTTTGGACTTTCACCAACTCTCTTCACACTCTTCAATACTCCTGTGCAAATTCAACCATCATCCAAAATTCACTTCAGTTTCTCCCATTTTAATGAAAATAAGCAATGCTAAGGAGATGTATCAGGGAAAATCTCAACCTTTAGTTGAAGGGGTGGATCTCATTGTTACTTGTTGAGGACAAACCATAGTGCTTTTGGAAACTGAGGGTGCACTTTCCCTCTGGTTCTTCTCTTTTTCTATCAAATACAAGAATTTCGTGTTTCAAGACAATCCAAGAAAAGAAATTTGCAAGGGTATAAGAGATAATTAAACATCAAATCAAATAGAACTTACCTTCAAAGTATAGTAACTCAATGAACTTTGAAAGCATCCAAGATCCACTGTCGTTTTCTTGATAAACACATTCTTCTTCTTCTTGCTCTGGTGCTCTTACTCTCACCTTGGGATTCACTTCAACCATAAGCCACAAAGTCACAAATTAAAAGGTACTGTATACAGAATGATAAATGACTGTTATTGAAAATGGATTAAACCAGAAGGGATGAGAACATGCACATATAACATTAACATGACGTGATTCTGTAATCACTACAGAGAAGACATGTGAAGGAAACTCACTTGTATTGTGGTGTTTGGAATAACGCCTTTGAAAGTTGAAACTTGTTGTGAGTTATCAAGGGCAGCATCAATTTAGAACAACCTAGGCAATGGTTAAATGTGTAAAGAAGAAGCAAAAGGTGTGGGGTAAAGTGAGAACTCAGTAATTATATTCCTTAACTTGAACACCAAGGTTAGTGTACTGTACAATGTACCCTTGGCAACATCCACGTTGATCTTCTCCCACGACAACGCACAAGTGTTTATAACATACATCTTCAACATTCTAAAAATAATTAGATTGTTTACAATTCACATGAGATAAATGATAGACATAAAAGTTATGTGTCCTATATACTTTTTCTTATATTTTGATACTTATTATTCTTTTTAATTGCTTTTAATTTAAAATGTTTTTTGTATTTTATATTTTATTATTCTTTCCAAGAAAATGGAAGGGAATTAAGACCTTGTTAAAAAAAAACCAAACTAATACTCAAACTAAGAGAGCTGAAATGGTTTTAAAATAAAATTGAATTTTTCAAGGTTTCAAACACATTACAGAGATTTTTATGAATCATTTGACAAAATTGGAGTGAGAAGCGTTAATAATTTATTCAATCACAGAGAGAAATTATAGACAAAAAAAGCAAGACACTAAAATTTTTACAGTAGTTTAATTCTAACAAATTTACATCCAATTTTCCAATAACCTGAGCTAAAATTTCACTAAAGAATTAAGACACTTATATTACAAGAACTTCTATATAAGTTACACTATAGACTCAACCAAACATTTGAAGAAATCCTTAAAGAAATACAAATAACATGTGATGCTTCACACACAACTATGACAAATTTGACCTCATAGGTGAATTACAATACAACAGTTAGTGAATTTTGATTATACAATAAAAAAAAACCTATAGTCATAATGAAAAAAGAAGCAAGAAGGATGCCACCCGGATATTGATTATACAATAAAAAAAACCTATAGTCATAATGAAAGTTCCTTAATATTTGATGTTCTTGCTCAAAATTGATTACAACAGTATCAGGACGCTCAAAACTCTCACTCTCGTTCTACGGATCTTAAACTTAAACTATTAAAATGTGTAATTACCATAATATTAATCGATAATATTTAATTACCATAATTAATCGATAATATTTAAAAAAAAAAACTATTGTAATTACCATAATTAATCGATAATATTAAAATGTTAATTGATTAAAATGCTTCTTGTGTGGCCCAAAAACTTAAAGAAGTATATATTAATATATGATGTTAAGTATTTAATTTATTAAGGCTATTATTTTACTAGTTATTGGATTAATTGATTATGTCATGACTTAATTTATTAAATGCAAAAGTGAATCAAGTTTTCAAGTTTTTATCAATCTAGTCAATTAATGTTTTACTTTAATTGATTAAAATGTCAGTTTTTTATAATTTTATTTTGAATTTGATCAAGAAGGCTCTAGATTAATACTAATAGATTATTTGATTAACATTGATTAAAGGGGTTTTTCTTGGCTTTACGCATATGCTAAGACATAGTGATAGGTTTCTTTGGTAAGAAATCTATCCAAACTCCTCAGTTACACATACTACACCATAGATAAAAGAATTGGAAACTGAATACTTTTTATATTATTACTCCAACTTGTACACTCACAACCTTTAAGGGAGAAATCTCCCTCCACAGGATAAACGTGTCCTATCTAAATGAATTCACAAAAACTAACTCTTACTAGAGTATCCTACCCCTTTAGAGGACCTCCCATTCACCAGTGCAGAAACGACTTTAAACGTCTGTTATTTTAGACTTTCAACGTCTAATCAACAATCGACGTTTATACGGGTGACGTTAATGAGACGTCGCATTTCCAAAAAATTGACGTCTATGTAGACATCGGTTCGCGTTAAGTCCGACGTCAGAGAACGTTGATTAATGCCTCAACTGACGTCTAATGGCATTATATAAACGTTGGACATGGCCATAACTGACATTTAAGGCACTACATTGACATCGAACATAGCACAAACCGATGTCTTCAGTCAGTATAGACGTCGGTGTTGGCATTAATCGACGTCTAATATTGACGTTGTGTTTTAGTGCAGCCTTCCTCCTATCTTTGGATAGTCTAATATTGACGTCTAAGATTGACGTCCGTGTTACTGTCTTTTGCATATCCTATGACATTTCAACCCAAAACGGAACCTGGGTCCTTGCCTAGTTTCATTGCAACCGCAAAAAGAAAAAATTACGGTGACACGACAACTAGGCAACGACTTAGGTTCCCTTTTGGTTCGAAACGCCACCGGATATCCAAAAGACGAATGTTTTCTTGGTGAAGAAGCTAGCAATGGGAGAATGTGGTACTACGTTACCCAAAGTAAGGAGCAAAACTGCACTAAAACACAACAAAAACACATTTTAATCGGTTCATTTAAAAGATAACCGATTAAAAGACTAATTTAATCGAACTACAACAAAGTTTAAACGGTATAAATAAAAAAGACGCATCTGGAATGCAATTCCGCGAGAGAGAAAACGAGAGGAGGAAGACGATGATGTGAGCGTAAGTGGAGTTCGCAGTTTATTTAAGATGAATTGAGGCGTCGGTTAAGGCAACAACCAATGTCTATAGTACAATAGACGTCCGTTACCTTACTAATGTGACGTCCCTTTTTCAAGCCACTTAGATGTCGAACGCAAGGGGCCCCGATGTCTACAGCGCTGAATGACATGACTTTTCAATTACTGGTCAGGCCAGTAAACAACGGTGACTTGGGGCACGAACATCTATATTATTATAAACGTGAGGCTTCTACTACATGACGTCTAAGTGCTTGTCAGGTAGGTGAATAACATTAATTACAGCCAGATAGATGTCGGTTACCTCACTAATGTGACGTCGAAGAGAACTTTTCACCTGTCTCTTTCAGGCCAATTAAACGTCGGACGTACGGGGAGCCGGCGTCTAGAGTGCTGAACGAAATGACTTTTCAATTACCGGTTAGGCAAGTAGATGACGGTGACCTGGGCCACCGATGTCTACATTATAGACATCGGTCCCCTACTACATGACGTCTAAGTCCCTACTTGAAACTGTGGTTTGAATAGCTTGCTCCGTTAAGCTTTTTAAGATTTTTTGATATGTTCGAATCACAAATTTATGGCCCAGGAGGTAATGATGGAACTTGGCAATGGCTTCTGTGATAGCTGATAACGGTTGAAAAACTGTTATTTTCATATGTTATTTTAGACCAAATTACTCCCTTTACTACTTAGAATGAGCTTGGAATCAAACAAAACTCAATAAATGAGTCAGTTAAGAGTCAAAAGCTGTTTGTAGCGATATTATGCTTGTTTTGCATTGTTTTGTAGCAATTTTGATGGAAGTGAAGAATGAAGTTGAAGATGAAGGCCTTAGACTTAAGATAGAGGAAGAAAATCAAGAAAAGAAGAGTCTAGGAACCGTCGAGCGGCAGAAATACACCGCTGGGCGGCCAAATGTGAGGAGATGGCACCCTGGCAGGGACGCCTGACAGTTTTGCGATAAGAGGCAAACTGCCGGGTGGTGGACCCTGACGCCGGGCGGCAGCGCGATAAGAGGCAAACCGCCGGGCGGCTTAAGTGTGACGTCGGGTGGTTGCCTGCTGGGCTTGAGCCTGTTTTCTGTTACGCTCCTCAGCTATAAATAGCCCTAGTGCGATTTCCTTCTCATTCTTTTGACAGAAGAGGGCGGCCAGACCTAATTTCCATTCTCTGGAGAAGATCTCTTGGATGCTTAGGCTCCTTTTCATCTTATTTAGGGTTTGCTCTTCCATTCTTCCATTATTTTCATCTTGGTTCACCATGACAATGGTGAAATAAACCCTTTTGTTGTTGGGGGAAACAATGTAATCTTTTGAAACTCTCTTTTATTGAAACTCTTGTTTATTTATATGATTTTCATATGCTTTGATTATCAATTGTTGTGTTCTCATATGCGCTTAAAGCTTTTATCGTTTAACTCATTCGATAACTGTTGTTTGTGTCTATTGATATGGGAACGTACAGTAATGTCATGAATTGGTGCGTAATTCCTTGGTTAAGCAATACCACCTAGGGATAGGGAGGTAGGACGATCAATTGTTTTTGCTTCTGTTCAGTAATGCATTGCTAGTTACTAGGGGAGGCTAGGGATAGCAATCCGGTAATTAGTAATAGGCTCTTTTCGCCTAGGGATCGGGCTAAGGGTAGGCCAAGAAAGTTTGCATAACAATTAGATAACAAAGCAATTTAAACAAGAGAAGTAGATAAGAGAGAGCGGATAAGATGAAATTGTAAACCCCCAACAACGCCGTTCATCCATAGTCTTTTTCGTCAACTGAATCAATCATTGCATGTTTATTTTGTGTTTTTGCATTCCACCCAATTAATTTTTTTCTACAAGTCTTACGATTTTAATTCACACAAACGATAAGGCCTTTCGAGTCTTTTGGGAAGAACGATATCGAGTTTTACCGATTATATTACTTGGAACGATCTGGAACGCTTGCTAGGGAGTCAACAATAGCATAAAATTCTCTAGTGTATGTAGACTGTTTTTGCATGGCAGTAGAAAGCTTCTTAGAGAAAAATGCAATCGGATGATGCTCTTGGCTGAGAACTGCACCGATTCCCACTCCTGATGCATCTGTTTCTAAGACAAAAGGTTTCGAAATATCGGGCATAGCCAAAACAGGTGCTTGGGTGATTGCCAATTTTAATTGCTCAAAAGCTACATAAGCTGAAGGTGTCCACTAAAAATTGTCCTTTTTTAATAAATCGGTGAGAGGGGCGGCCACCACTGCGTAATTTTTTATGAAGTGTCTATAATAGCCTGTAAGGCCAAGAAAGCCTCGCAACTGCTTCAAGGTGTTAGGACATGGCCAATCCATCACAACTTGCATCTTACTTGAATCCATTGCCACTCCTAAGCCGGAAATAGTGTGGCCTAAATAGTCCACTTGTTGATGACCAAAAGAGCATTTAGATAGTTTGGCAAAGAGTTGATGTTGCTCTAGTTTCTGCAAAACAACTTCAAGATGCAGTAAATGAGCAGACCAAGAAGAGCTGTATAGTAGAATATCATCAAAAAACACAAGAACAAATTTCCTCAACAAGCCTTGGAAAACGTCATTCATCAAGCTCTTAAATGTGGCAGGGGCATTGGTGAGACCAAATGGCATTACAACCCATTCATAATGACCTTGGTGGGTTCTAAAAGCTGTTTTGAATTTGCCCTCTTCCTTTAGCAAGATCTGGTGGTAGCCCGAACGCAAGTCCAATTTAGAGAAAAATTGTGCTCCATGTAACTCATCAACGAGTTCATCTATAGTTGGGATAGGAAAACTATCCTTAACAGTGATAGCATTCAATGCCCTATAATCAGTACAAAAGCGCCAAGTTCCATCTTTCTTCTTAACCAGAATAATTGGTGATGAAAACTAGTGCTAGGGACAATAAGTCCTTCCTTCAACATATCTTGGACCATTATTTCAATCTGGTGTTTCTGGATATGGGGTACCTGTATGGCCTTACTTTCACTGGTTCCGAGCCTTGTAACAAGGGAATAGAATGGTTTTGTGACCGACTAGGAGGCAGCCCCGAAGGAAAAAAAAAACCACCTTATATTTATTCACTAACAACACCAATTCAGGGTCGACATCATGGTGTAATTGCAGCTGTTGCTCTAGAAAACCGTCTAATTGTTCAAATTGTAATGTAAAAAGCAACACTATGGCATGTGTATGAGTCATGCGTTTGAGATGATGAAACTGAGCTTGTACAGGTAAAGTGTTTTGCTCCCCATGCAATGTGACAAAATGATTACCCAAATAAAATTTCAGTGTAAGAGTACTGTAATTTGAAATATGAGGTCCAAGAGTGGCTAACCAGGCAGCTCCCAAAACTAAGTCAGCCCCAGTAACAGGTAGTAAATATACTGGCAATGTCAAAGAGTGACCCTGAATTTGGACTTCCAAGTCTTTAACCAATCCTTTAGCAACTAAAGCATTGTCATTGCCTACTAGAACTTTAAAATTGGAGATTGGCTCATTGGGCAACTTTAAACAATGAGCTATTCTGGGTTGCAGAAAATTATCACTCGAGCCACATTCAAGTAAAACTTGAACTGTAATGCCATTAATTAAACCCTGGAATTTCATTGTACCCAGTCCAGAAGCTCCTTTTAAAGCATTGTACGATAGGTGGTGTTCTTGTAACAAGTTTAATTCACCTTGTTGCTCCTTATCCGGTGGTTCGGGTGGTAAGTCTGCGGAATCCGCGTCTTGGCATTGTAGAAGCAGGTATTGCTTGTTGGGACAACGATGGGTAGGAGAAAATTTCTCCTCACATGTATAACAGAGCCCTTTTTCCCTTCTCAGTTGCATCTCAGCTGGGGTGATTCACTTGATATTGGTATTTCGGATGGTGGTGAAAGTTGTAATCGGAATTGGAAGCAGGGGTGCAAGATTTGTGGATTTAATGGTTTGGTGAAGAGGCTGGCTAGTGTTTGTGGTTAGCGTTTTGGCTGCTGTATAAGGTTGATAGTGTTTGGGTTTGGTCATGTATTTTTCTTCATACAATTTAGCTAAGGAAACTGAGCGAATCAATGTTGAAGGAGATTGAGCAATTACATCCCTTCGAATATCCAGTTTTAACCCTTCAATAAAACAATCTAACAAGGCTTCAATGGTGACACCTTGGACACAGTTAGCCAGAGCAGTGAATTTGACATAATATTCCTGCACAAAATCTGTTTAGGTCAACTTAAATAAATTGGATCTAGAACACTCATAGGGAGAAGGACCAAATTCCAATTCTAGTGCACAAGTAAAAACAACCCAGGAATGGAAGGTATCTTGACGGTTCATCATTCGAAACCATGGGACTACATCGTTGTCTAGATGTATGGCAGCAATCGTTAAACGATGATCATCAGGAGTATTGTAATATGAAAAGAATTGCTCTGCCTTGAATATCCATTGCAAGACATCGGAGCCATTAAAGCGTGGAAAATCCAACTTGACGTTACGCACCTGAAACGATGGAGCATGGTTTGTTGTTTTCTGCTGCACCAAGGCATCCACAACTGACTCTAAGTTTCAAATATTGTGGCGTTTTCCCGGTCTCTGATCTCCACTACTTCGAGGATGCGTTTGACATCAGCCCTGAGGTCTTTGAGGCGAGTATTCTCCGCCATGGGTAATGAAAGCACCAATTGGAACAGTACCCAAAATCACCAATGGAACAATACATACAATCATAGTACTGATATAGCAGTAAAGTACTCAAAATAATTTTTGCACCAGTAAAAAGGGATTAATATTGGAATAAAAATGCTCTCAAGATTTTTATTCTAGAAACGGAAAAGTTTAGGAATCATCCTATAGCTGCCATAGGCAATGTCCAGAGAGAGAGACTGCGATACATCAGAGAAAAGAAATTATGCAGAGAGAAGGCAAAACATACTTTCCAAAACTCCCTCCCTTTTCCCTTTCGACCTCCAATATACCACTATGTTTTTCACCAATAGAAATCCTCCAGCCTGGAGTTTGTTATTTTGTTTCTAGAACTCTTTCTCACTCCTTGATGAACTGTATTAACATTGGACCCTTCTGCCCTTCATCATGTGTTACATTCTCCATGGTGATTTGTTAGTACTAGTATGTGGTAGTTCGTTAATGATCTTTGGTGATTCGTTATTATCTCTTTTTCACCTTTGCATAATCATTCTTTAAAAAGAGTGCCTCTCCTTCATGTGTCAAAAATGTTTTTTTAGTAAGTATTATATCGATTGAACTAGAATCGATTTATTAAAATATATATTAAATTAGTTACACAACTTATGTAACACGTATTTTACATATTACATTGGTATTAGATTAATTGTAAAATTGATCTAATGTGCTTTAAAGATGATTTAATATATCTATTTTGGACCAATGATAGTTTCTTGGAAGAAAGTTGTATATTCATATAGCAACTTCGTGGAAATTTTATGTAAAGTTCATTACTTTTGTTTTGGTGTCAAGAGTTGAACGATTGTCAACGTAGCTAAAGCGAGAGTGTTGCATAAAGTTTGATGTAATGTAAATCATAAATAATAGCACGATAAGATTTGTGATTTATACATGAGTTTTTTTTATTGCTTGTGAATTCATTTAAGTGTTTACGCTAGCTGTTTGTGTTGGTTTTTAGGTGCGCAAATGATAGCTTAACATTCATCATTTATTTATACTTTTGTCTAGTTTTCTAATTTGTTCTATAACTTTAAATTAGTAGTATCATTCCACAAGCCTACTTTGACTAACATCATCGTGGAATAGCCTTAAATTCTTCCTCTATTGAGAACAGTTAAGTAATGCATCAATGATTAATTTTGCAGATGTGAAAAGGTTAATCGGCAGAAGATCTAAAGTTGTGGCCATTTAAGGTCATTGCTGATTCTGACGACAAACCCATGATGGTCGTTTCATACAAGGGTCAGGAGAAACAAATTTCAGCCAAAGAAATCTCATCTATGGTCGTCATAAAGATCCGGGAGATTGCAGAAGCGTACTTGGAATCAGAGGTTAAGAATGTTGTGGTGACTGTGCCTGCTTATTTTAATGATTCTCAGCGACAAGCAACAAAAGATGCTGCTACCATTGCTGGCTGTTAAACCCCTGACAAGTGTACCAGATCGTTATCAAGTAATATAATTGGTAAAACCTAATATCGTTCTCCCAAAGAACTCGAAGGCCTAATCTTTCATGTAAACTAATCGCTTAAGACTTGAGAAAAGAATTAAAGTTAAGTTTGGAATGTAAAGAACAAAAACTAAACATACAAATGCAATTGATTCAATTGGCAAGGAAAAACTATGAATGAATGGAGTTGTTGGGGTTTACAATTTCATCTTATCCATTCTCATCTATCTACTCTTCTTATTTAATTCACTTGTTTATCTAATTGCATGCAAACTTTCTTGGTCTACCCTTAACCCAATTCCTTGGCGAAAAGAGCCTATTATTAATTATCGGCTTGCTATCCCTAGCCTCCCCTAATAATTAAAATTGCATAGTAAACGGAAGCAAAATACAATTGATCGTCCTACCCCTATCCCTAGGCGGTATTAGCATATCAAGGAATTTCTCACTAGTTCATGACATTACCGTATGTTCCCGTATCAGTAAAGGCAAACAACTTTTATTGAATGAGTTAAACAATAAAAGCATTAAGCATAAATGAGAACCCAACAATTGGTAAACAAGTATATGACAAGCATATGGAATAAATGAGTTTCAAAAGATTACATTGCTCCCCAACAACAAAAAGTTTAGTTCACCATGGTCATGGTGAAACTAGATGAATATAACGGAAAGAATGGAAAAGCAAACCCTAGATTGGATAAAAAGGAGCCTAAGCATCCAAGAAATCTTCTCCAAGGAGTGTAAGGTAGGTCTGGACGTCTCCCTCTGCCAAAGAATCTGTTTTCTAGTCGCACTGGGGCTATATATAAGCCAAAAAGATAACAGAAAGATTACAGAATCTGCAGTATAAAAACTGACAACCGCCTGGGTGCCAAAGTTGGCAACTCAGCGGTTTCTTCTTTGCCGCTTTGACCGCTCAACAGTCAGTTTTGCCGCTGAGCGGTTTCCCTCTAATCACTCTGAGTGCTCAGCGGTCCATTCTGGTGCTCAGCGGCATACTTGACCCTTCTTTTCATCATTTTTCTCTTTCTTTCATGGGTCTAAGTGCTCCTTACTTCACTTCCATCTTCAATTCACCTTAAAACCCTGCAAAACAAAGTAAAAACAAGCATAATATCTCTAAAAACAACTTTTGACTCTCCTATGACTCAACTACGTGTTTTGCTTGATTTGAAGCTCATTCTAAGCCATAAAGGGTGTGATTTAATATCAAAATTAAGCATGAAAATAACGGTTTTTCAACCGTTATCACAACCCCAAACTTAAAACTTTGCTAGTCCTCAAGCAAACAAAACAAAACTTGGCTTCCACTTAGTCATCATATAGCTTGATACTTCCAAGAAATCACAACAAGTCATTATACAAGTCAGATTTTTAGTGGAATCCTTTCAAAGTGCATGCATGCTTTCAATCCAATTTGGTTCATATAAGCACATTATTTCCAACAGATGTTTTATTCATGAATGACCTATCCACTAAGCATAAATTTAAATATGGATTTCACAATTCTCACCAAGCAAGTGTTTCACTTAATCACTCAAGTATTTAAAAAGGACACTCCACTCTTTACTATTCACAAGTTACATAAAACAATATTGCCATTCATCTAAAACAATCAAAATCCGTACATGCACATGTCTCACAAGGACTTTTCCAAGGCTTGTAATGAGGCTGGGCTATCAAGAAAATTTGGTATTTCCAAATCACAAAATCCTTGAGTTAAGAGAGCTATTTTCATTATTGAAAAGGTTCAAGTTTAAACTCTCTCTATCACCAATCTCCTTTATTCTCAACTTCTTCCCTTTTTATTTTTACATTGAACTCACTCATGCTTCTTTTCTTTTCTTTCTTTTTTCATGCATTTTTCTTTTTCATTACTTGAGCTCAATGTTTGTTTTTTCTTTACCATTAAATTTTCCCCATACAACCCCAAACTTGAACCTTTTCATAAAAAAATGATTATTCTCAACCCAACTCAAGATAAATAATTTCCAATCAAGGGTTTTCATCATGTTTAAGGCCAAGGTTAAAAAAGGGTATAAAATTTTTAAACTCTTTGGGTGAAAATTTGGCTAAATAAGGGCTTCCAAATATGGCCTTGATCATATAACATAAACATGCAAATCAATCAATTATCAAGACTAAGGCAATACCATTCACGAATCCCTGTGAACAGTACATATATCAGTGAAAACTCTGGAGCTTAATTCCTCACACAACATGCTTTCTCACACATGAATCTTGCTTCGAATCACAATCACAATCACAATCATGAATCACCACACATCTGTTCACGAGTTAGTGAACCATTCCTGGATATCAACATACACACATTCAATCATCAACCACATTCAATCATCCTTTCAATGACTCATCATGGAATATATAAAATCAAGCCATAATTCCAATAAGTGTACAAGCCAAGCCATAGACACTAAAAAAAACTCCTAATCTAAAAAAATCAAAAATACAAAAGGGAAAAAGAAAAATAAACCTTGTCTCGGTGCAGACATCCATTAGTAGATGCCATGTCAATCCATATCCTCATCCGAGTCATAATCATCCCTCTCATGGGCATCCTCGAAATCCTCATCCTCCTGTTCATCATTCTCTCCTTCTGGGGCTTTAGCTGCTCCAGAACCGTTGCCCTGTGCCTACTCCTGAGGCCAAGCCATCGTACTATGGAACTCATCCATAGTCCACCTATGCACTGGTGGATGGTCATAAAGTCCCATAATCATCTCAGCAGTTGCCACCTGTCCTCTACGGAGAGACTCCATCCTTGCCTCCATCATGGACATATACATGTCCCTCATCTGGAAAGGCTTAGCTGTTGTGTCGGTGCATCTGCAAGTGGATCCCCCTGCTGTGCTGCTCTCCTCCTAGGACGTCTCCTAGGACGTCTCCTAGGAGTTGCTCCGGCTGCTCCCTCCTCCAAACAGTACTGCCGAAAGTAGGCTGCATCTATGGCCCTCTTAGGTCTCTCATAAGGTGGAACTGCAGTGTCCACCCTTGCCTGTTGACATAAGAAAGTAATAAGGGATGAATGTCCCAATGGCGTCCGGCTACTTATAGTGTTGGCACAACTCAGAATTTCGCTTGTAATAATTTTCCCAGCGTTCACGTCCATCTGCCTCATGATACAATAGATGACCAGAATCCTATGCAGTGTGATATCAGAAACATGAGAGCATGGCTGGATGTTGGCATGAGTAAATGCCATCCAGTACTTAGCTAGGGGATTCAAATCTGCCCTAAGGATGTTAATGATGCTCGATTAAGGTTTCTCTGAAAATGCTTTCCAGGGATGCACATTACTCTCTTAATCTCTGCATAATCCCTGGCCTCCCCCAGTATAGCAGCATACCTGCACTGTTCTCTTGGCCACTTAGTCCCTAAGAAAGCGTTGATGGTGTCGGGGTCATAGCTGATCAAATGTCCCCTCACATAGCTCATGTATCTTTCTGCTGATATTCGTCCCCTAGGCAAAGCATTAGCATAAAACTCCTTTACCAACTCAATACTGGCTGGTGCTGGATAATTAGTTAGTCTCTCCCAGCCTCGCCTCTCAATCTCCAGACCGAACTCTGGAGCTAAGTGAGGGATGTACATAGCTTTTCTCTCCATTAGCAAACGCCTCTCCTGGACCGTAGCATACTGCTCTTTATGCTTCCTTGAAAGGAATCTGGAAGAATAGAATCTCCTAGGTCTTTCTGGCTCCTTCCTTTTGTTGCCCATAGTCTTAACTCTTCTTGAGTTAGACATTCCTGCATTAAACCATCCAAATAATATTCATAGAAATGTTGTTAGAGGTTAGTACATCATCAATCCTATGACTTGGATCACACAAAATCTAGTTTTTGAGGGAAAACAGGGCCCCTCAATAGACAAACATCCAAAAATTCCAGCATTTAGGAAAAATCAATTGCAGATCGCTCAGCGTCAATGAAGACCGCCCAGGCGGTTTGCCTCTTGTCGCGCCACCGCTCAGCGGCAAAGTAGACCGCCCAGGTGGTGGTGACTAGGTTTTCTCAAAATCTCTTCCTAAATGATCCTAATCTCCACTCTTTTACTCCTTTCATCAAATCAAACCAAAATCATGCAATTCAATCGGTTCAAACAATTCCTATTTTATCAATTCATGCATAAAAATCAAAAATCCCAATTTTTATCATATTCCTAAGCATGTTCATCAACAAATCCCAAAATAGAAACCCTAACAAGAATTTGCATACTTACTTGAGTGGAGACTTTTAATGTTTGCAGAAAAATTGTTCAATTGATGATGAATGCCCTCTCCAATGCAAAGCCCTCAACCAAAAACCCCAAACTTTGACGAAGCAATGTAGAAAATTGAATTTTTGGTGAATGGGTGGTAGGAAAGTAGGGGAATCTCTCTAGGAAACTCTTGAAAGTGAAAGGAGAGTGCTAGGGCTTAGGGAGAACGCTCAGGCGAAATGCAAAGAAGAGTTTAAAAGTGAAGAACTTTCAAAACCGCTCAGCTTTTAAGAAAAGCTGAGACCCCTAGCGCCGCAACCGCTCAACAGTAAAATGGACCGCTCAGTGGTCTGCGGTATTTTTCACTTCTCCTTCTTTGCTTTCTTTTGAGTTATCTTACCCTATAACACTCAGTTTCAACCTTTAATTTTTCAATTATATGCCTTTCCCCTCTCAGATGCAACAATTAAACATGTAATGCACTTAACAAAGGTTTGAAAAAAAATGCAATCAACTGGGTTGCCTCCCAGATAATGCTTGTTTAACGTCATGAGCCTGACCCAAACCTGTTTAGTACTCGTCAGTAAGTGCTTATCCTTTCAACACCTTTCAGTAGGTGTGCCTTCCTGTATCCTTCAGTAGATACATTAAAAATTTAGCATCCCTTAGTAGATGCTACCCAGAAATTGTTCAAAATTCAACAGATTACAAATTAAAAATTAAATAATCCTATAACTACAATTGTTCTACAATACACAGGATTACATCACATGTCTTCAAATCTTGTTGGGTCCTTCATTTACCCAACTCATCTATTGCCTTCTATCCATTCTTTTGATGACTTTAGTTAATGGTTTTCTGATTTCAATCTTACCATCTTCCTTGATCTTAATAACAATGCACTTCTTGTTCTTGAATTTCACCTGTGCTCCTATCGGAAGTGGTGTATATTCTGAGTGAATAGTGCCTCTTTTGTCAACCTCCTCATCTTTAGGTACCAGCAAAACATTACAACTATTAGAATTAGTACCTGATGTGTTATCTTCTTCATCTGTCACAGTTTCCCTTCTTGACTTTTTATGTCTGGCTCTCTTTTTAACTCTAAAATTCTTCTCTTTAGAGCCAGTACATAAGAGTACATGCTCTTTATCTCTCATCATGATTCTTGCATCATGGACACTAATAAACATCTTGGATGTTGCCACGAAAGGTCTTCCAAAGATTATTGGAATTTTCTCCTCATCATACCTGCCCATGACAATAAAGTCAGTCAAAAATTTCAACGGCTCCACACACACCACCACATTTTCCACCATACTAAGTGGTCTTTTAACTGAACCATCCGCCACCGTCACAGTGATATTAGACGGTTTTAATGTTAACCCTCTAATTTCCTTCAAGAAACGCTTAGGCATGATGTTAATGCTACATCAAAATCATTCCTTCTCCTACATCAAAATCATTAATCGTACATGTTAAATTCAAACAACCTATATCTTTTGCTTTAGGCGGATAATTCTTTAGAGGTTCAATATCAAATTCTTGCTCATCATAACCTTCATCTAAATCAATAGTATCTCCCAAATAATATTTCATCCTTTCAGCATGTACAGGACTTTGTTTGATGACAGAAGGCATTACAGTCACTTGGTTAAAAATTTCTCTGATTTGCTCTTTGTGACTTACAATTGTTTCCTCTTCTTCTTCTCCTTCACTACTATCTAACTCAATAATTTCTCTCTTTTCTTCTTCTTCATCATTGCTTTCAATCTCCACAACTTCCCTTTCAGCTTTTCTCTTGCTCCTTGTAACAACAACTTTACATTCTTCTTTAGGGTTAACCTTAGTGTTAGCCCTAAATTGATTATTCTCAGTAGTGTCAACCCTTTTTGACAACTGTCCAATTTGCATCTCTAAAGATCTGAAACTAGCTTGATCATGTGCATGGTTGGACTCATAAACTTTCAAGAATTTATCAAACCTGTCATTTAAACCTTTGACAAATTCTATCAAATGATTTACCTGCTGCCACATGGGAGAAGGTTGTTGCTGCTGCTTGAAACCTCTTGTCTGTCCAGATGGGTTATTTTGACTAGTACCAGGATTGTTCTTCCAACCTTGGCTAGAATTGCCTTGGTTGAAATTCCCTTGCATGTACTGATACTAATTTCCCATATAATTGGCTTCTTGCTGCATCTCCTCTGGCATAGCACATTGACCGTTGATATGGTCACCACCACAGAAATCACATAACTGCTGTGTTTGAGAAACATTACGAATAGGAAGTTGTGTGAGGATCTTAGTCAAATTATCCAGCTTTTGAGTCAGAAGATGATTCTGAGCTAGCATGGAATCATCCACAGGTAGATGCAAGACTCCCCTCTTTTGTGTAGGTACACCTCTTTCAGTGTAAGTTCCTTGCTCATTAGCCGCCATCTTCTCTATCAAGTCATAGGCTTCATCTTTAGTCTTTTGTTTGATATCACCTCCAGCTGAGGCGTCCAGCATCATCTTAGACTGAGTGTTTAAACCCCCAAGGTATGCAAGAACCAAGGTGGTCTTGTCAAAACCATGAGTTAGCGTTTTTCTTATCAAGCCCTTGAATCTCTCCCATGCTTGACCTAATGTTTCTTCCATGCCCTGCTTAAATGATGAAATCTCCATCTTTCCCTGAGTGACTTTAGACTGCGGAAAATATTTAGTGACAAATTTCATAACCACAGTCTCCTAATTTGTGAACGTCCCTTCAGGAAAAGAATTAAGCCACGTCTTAGCATTGCCTCCCAATGAGAATGGAAACAAGCTAAGCTTTACTCTTTCATCTGTAACACCTGCCATATTCACTGTATTGCAGATTTCACCAAACGTTGTCAAATGATCATATGGGTTTTCATTTGACAAACCGGGAAACTGGTTGCTTTGCACCAGGTGTATAAGAGCTGGATTCATCACCATGTTGGTATTTTGATCTGCAGGCATGGCGATGCTATTGAAGTGGAAAGGGCCAACCACATTAGATTGGTCTGCAAGAGTACGTCTTGGAGGAGGTCTTTCTGCCATCTCCTCTACTCTTCGGATTGGTGAAGGTGAAAGTAATCCAAGAAATCTTCAGTATAAAAAGGAGCCTAGATTGGATAAAAAGGAGCCTAAGCATCCAAGAAATCTTCTCCAAGGAGTGTAAGGTAGGTCTGGACGTCTCCCTCTGCCAAAGAATCTATTTTCAAGTCGCACTAGGGCTATTTATAAGCCAAAACGATAAGAGAAAGATTACAGAATCTGCAGTATAAAAACTGACAACCACCTGGGCGCCAAAGTTGGCCGCTCAGCAGTTTCCCCTCTGCCGCTTTGACCGCTCAACGGTCAGTTTTGCTGCTGAGCGGTTTCCCTGTAATCGCTCTGAGCGCTCAGCGGTCCATTCTGGCGCTCAGCGGCATACTTGACCCTTCTTTTCATCATTTTTTTCTTTCTTTCATGGGTCTAAGTCCTTCTTACTTCACTTCCATCTTCAATTCACCTTAAAACCCTACAAAACAATGTAAAAACAAGCATGATATCTCTAAAACCAACTTTTGACTCTCCTATGACTCAACTACGTGTTTTGCTTGATTTGAAGCTCATTCTAAGCCATAAAGGGTGTGATTTAATATCAAAATTCAGCATGAAAATAATGGTTTTTCAACCGTTATCACTGGCCGCAATGTTATGCGGATAATCAATGAGCCCACGGCTGCTGCTCTGGCATATGGTCTTGACAAGAAAGCTAATTATGTTGGAGAGCGGAATATTTTAATTTTTGATCTTGGTGGTGGAACATTTGATGTGTCTCTGCTAACAATCAAAGGTGATGTTTTTGAAGTGAAGGCCACTGCTGGTGACACACACCTTGGAGGAGAGGACATGGATAACAGAATGGTGAAGTACTTTGTTGAGGAGTTCAAGAAGAAGCAGAAAGTGGACCTAAGTGGGAACCCGAAAGCCTTGAGGAGGTTGAGAACTGCTTGTGAGAGAGCAAAGACCTCCTTCAAAGGTGTATGGAAACAGTAGACAAGTGTCTTGTTGATTCTAAGATGGACAAGAGTGATGTAGATGATGTTGTACTGGTTGGTGGTTCTTCTAGGATTCCCAAAATACAATAGCTATTGCAAGACTACTTCAAGGGGAAAGAACTGTGCATGAGAATCAACCCTGACGAGGCTGTTTCCTATGGAGCAGCAGTTCAGGCTACTTTGCTGACGAAAGGCAACAAGCTTGTCCCCAACTTAGTGCTATTAGATGTTACGCCCCTGTCACTTGGTGTATTTGTAAAAGGAGATCTCATGAGTGTCGTGATTCCTAGGAACACCAACATTCCTGTTGTAAAAAAGCATGGATATAAAACAATCGAAGATTTCCAATCTGCTGTCCCTATTCAGGTTTACGAGGGTGAAAGGACAAGAACAAGCGATAACAATTTGCTTGGTTTCTTTAATCTTCATGGCAATCTTTATGCTCGTCTAGGCCATCCTTTAACCGTATGTTTCAGTATAGATTTTGATGGTATCCTAACTGTAATTGCTGAGGAAGTAAGAATTGGATTACCATAACCAACGAGAACGGAAAACAATCAGCACAACAAATTATGAGAATGATTCAAGAAGGCAAGAAATACAAGGCTGAAGATCAGATATACCAAAAGAAAGTTATAGAAATTAATGCTTTGGATGACTTCATTTACAAGTATATAATCCAAAAGAGAAAACGAAGATGAACAAGGCAATTGCGGAGGCCGAGAAATTGCTTGATGCTAGGCAGAAGACAGAAACAGTGGTTTTTGTGGATCATCTGCACAGGGTGAAGAGCCTCATTGAACCCATTATGAAGATTAACTAGTTTGTTTTAAGTTTATGCCGGTCAAAATGGTAAACAATATAGAATTTTCAGTTTCAATCATCAATCATTTGTTAGAATAAACTTAAATTTCAAATTTATTTTGTTGTAATCGATTCTGATTTTATTTTATTTGAACTCGGTCAGTATTATTTTTCCTGTATACTCTATTCGGTTACTATTGATGACTATGCCAATTCTATTCAATAATAAAAACACGAGTTACAATTTCAAATACCGGTGGAGGGATGGATACAACAACGTCCCTCCTCCGGCAAAGAATTCAGAGAACGGAAACAAAGTTTGATAACGAAAACCAAATTTGAACACAATAAACCAAACTGCAAAACTAAATCCCTAAAATAGAGTTTTTCACAACATTTTTTTAATTAAAAATTTAAGTTATGTGGACCAATTATTTGTTGAGACGTGTCAAATTTAAAAATTGTCAACCGTGTCCTAGTATCATTACCCTATTGAATAATCTAAAATCAGTTTCATATTTAACACCGTCAATTTCTTAAAAGTCCAAGTCGAGCGGTGAGATTTTGACTAATGAACTAATACATACTCCTATATTTATAAGAGTTTTGCGGACCTTAAATTTATGTTGGCCTAATAGGACTAGAGAGTTAATCCATCCACCACCACACATTGCTCCTTGCACCTATTCATTCCTCTTTTGCCCTTTAATAACATTTAAAGGATGTGAATATGCGTTGGATTCTTAAACGGATGTCAACATTCGTGGACGGATATCTATATCCATTGAAGGACAAACGGATGTCGATATCCGTTCACGGATGTTGACATCCGTTTAAGAATTGAGAGTCCACGAATATTAACATCCGTCCAACCATATATTTTACTTAATTGTTAGTAAAAGATCTCATACTTTCAATCAGTTTTTGTTTGCGTCTTACCTACGGCAAAGTATTGTGATCCTATATTTTGTAGAGGGAAAGAAACTGGAAACAGTTTAGGCTTTCTAGTTTCTAATTTAGTTGCGTTTGATTTTAATTTGCAGGGAAGCATAAGGGTTATGTGAGTGGTAGCTTCTGGGATGACGGGAAGGTTGGAGTTGGAGGAGATTTTGGTAAATCGGAAAGTTCATTGGAGAAGGGCTTGGTGTTTCGCAGTGATGCTTTGGACAATGATGCTAAGTCCAATAGTGGTCCCTTAAGGGAAGAAATTCAAAGGGAAGTGGATATAGTTGATAACATGGAGGAGAAATTTATGAATCAACCAGATTGAGATAAAAGGGTATTTGATGATGGTGTTGATGTCAATGGTAGCAAAGATGAAGTGGGTAAATCAATAGGAAGAGAACAGGAGCAACCACACAAGTCCTGAATCAGCTGTGACTAGGGATGGCATAAAAACCTGTGCCCACGGGTACCCGCGGATAAAATCCGCTATGGATATTTAGTACCCGTGGGTACCTATTACCTGCGGGTAACGGGTAGCGGGTATTTTAATACTCGCTTGTTAAGGGGTCGGGTTCGGATATCACACTATCCATACCAGCGGGTACCCGCTACCCGTTTAAAAAATGAAATTACAATTTTATCCCTCTCCTTTAAATTATTTTATATTTTCTAAGATGTTCAAACCCTAAATATCAATTTCGAAGGGTCACACACACACTCTGTCCTTTCTCTTTCTCCCTCACTCAAACCAGAAGCTTAAGTCTCTGTTTTTCTCTTCACTGCGGATGACCCATTGTTGGGGGCGAGGATGATCTGTGTCTTAAGGAGAGGCAACAACCTCACAACGACAATGACAGAGCGATGGTGCGGCGAAGGTTCCACGAGAGCGTAACAGGTGAAGCAGCGATGACGCGACTCAGGGCGTTCTTCCTTTCTTCTTCGTTGGGCCTAGTGGAGTTTTGCCAAATCGGGAGCGAACTTCTTTCTCATGGTGGGGCGAGACGCGGCGGTGGCAGCTTGGAGGCGGTGAGGCACTGGATCTGCGATTCGTGAAGTTTTCTTCCCGTTTCCGTGTTGTGGGTGCTAGGCAAGCTATTGGATGACCCTTAACATACAGTCTAGTTATGCAATCTGTTTTAGTCTATTTTATGTGTTTGAGTGTGAAAACTATTTTTAAGATCTTGGTTTGAGTTGTTACCTGTAGGATTTGTGTTGGATTTTTGGAGGAGCATCTTGTCTTCTCAAAACTAGGGGTGGGCAAATCGAACTGAACTGTAAAACAGTTCAGACAAACTAAACTGAACTGTTTTTTGTTTTATCAAACTAAACTGAACTGTACTGTACTAAATTGTACTAAACTACAGTGCAAACTGAACTAAACTATTAACTGAATTGTAAACTACACTAACTGAACTATTAACTAAACTGTAAACTGCACTAACTGCTGGATTATTAACTAAACTGTAAACTGTAATGAACTATCACAATATATATATATATATATATATATATATATATATATATATATATATATATATATATATATATAAGTTGTAAAAATTTATTTTAATATTTATTTTAATTTATTCATAAATATTTTACAAATTAATTTTTTAATTATTTGTATTATAATTTTCTATTTCATTTATATTTGTGTATAAACATTATTTTATTTTTTATTTATTTATTTTATTAATAAAAAAATATTAAAAATAAAATAACACAATATATATATATATTCTCGTTACACGTTATATATATATATATATATATATATATATATATATATATATATATATATATATATATATATATAATTTAATATAATTTTTTTTATGTATATATGTTATATATTTATTGATAAAAAATATAAAAATTTGTGATAAAAAATTTGTCTTAAAAATTAATTATTAATTTTTTTATGTGAATAATTTCTTTTATTAATATTTTATTATTAAATAATTTTTTTTTGACAAGACGAAATAGTTGTACGGGAACAAGAGAAAATGAAAAAAAAAACAGTTCTCAGAGTTAACTGAACTGAAACTGTTATAAGTTCAGTTTTTAAAAACTGAACCATAAAACAGTTAACTGAATTAGTAGAAGTGGATTAGTTTTTTTTAGTATAATATAGTACAGTTAACTGCAGTACAGTACAGATCAGTTATTTTTGCCCAGCCCTACTCAAAACATATAGTTGTTGCACAGGTTGCTTGTCATTGCCAAATCTTTCATTTTAGCATAGTGGTGCAGGTCCAGAATTGGTTAGGAATTGCTGGAAAACTGGCTTGAACCATAAAAATCAAGAGAAACTGATTGAGGGAGAAATCTTGCACCGCACCAAATAGGGAGGAAAGTTTTAGGAAGAAACCCTAAAAAAAGTTTGGGCTTGGCCCAAGTTATGGAAAAAAACCTAAAAAAAAGTTGCCCATTTTAAAGAAAAAAATTAATAATAAAAAAATATTTGTACTTTTGGTCTGTTTTCATATTTAAACACTGGTCAATTTTGTTTCAAAAATTATATTTTTTTTTTCAATTTAATTTAACCAATTTTAAAAAATCATAAAATATTATTTTTTTAAAAAAATTTGCGGGTTGAAACGGGTATCCACGGATTGGAAAAAATCTGCGGGTTTTTTTGGTGCGGGTATTCGGCGCGTAACGGGGCGGGTACAACTACAGTTTTTTACATGCGGGTCGGGTTCGGGTATCACACTATTCGTGCCCGACCCAACCCGTTGCCATCTCTAGCCGTGACAATGAGTTTAAGTTCTCTGGTAGAATTTCTAATATGCAGAATGGAGAGAGAGATGAGATGGAGGGGTTTTGGAGAAAGCCACGAACTGAGATGGAATTCCCTTCTACAGTAAGTGCAGGTGTAGGAGGTGGAGGTGTAGGGATGCAAGAAAATTTAGGGTTTTAAAATAAGATAAATAAAGTTAAATTAATGTAGGGTATTTTTGGAATAAGAAAATAGTGGGGAGGTGGAGGAAGCATTTGGGGTGGTGGAAGGAACATCTCCCATAGCACTAATGTTTGTATTGGCCCAATAATAGCCCAACACTCACAAGTCCATTTTACCTGCTTAACTTATAATTTATCAAATAGGTCGGACAGTCTTGAATATCTTTAAAACATCATTCGGTTGATATATCATCTTTGTCGTCGGTGATACATTATTGCAAAGCTTACCGATCAAATCATACACTATACCATACACATGCCCCCAAGTCCGAGCCAACCATGGTTGACGATAGGACTTATAACATTTCTAAGCAGTGAACCTAACATGAGGCATAACCTTGTAATTTTTACCCTTGTTACCATGTGAAAAGTTTACCAATTCCTGCATCCATCCAGTGAAATAGCACTGATGAGAATTTTACATCGTTGGATAAAAATTATATACCATTGGATGGACATTTTTCTTTCCCGTGCTATTGGAAGTTGTAGCATCGTCCAAACGAGTCTGTTAAATCAATCTTCATCTTGCAGCCCCGTTGGTTCTCAGTCTGCAATTTATTACCTATAAATATGGTAGGCCCATTACGTCATACCACTTTTCCAGCAGTAACTTCAGAACATAACACTCGGTCTACACATAATAAAGGTAACAATGACTACTGTAAACTTATCTTCATCCGATAAGTCTTCGGGAGGGGGAAAGCGAGGCAACGACGGCGTATCACCCACGAAAACATCAAAGTCATCGTTGACTAACAACAAACCAATTAATTAGGAGGAAATAAAAGAAACGATGCTTAGCGGTGGGAGGGCTTTCATATACGATAACGTCATGATTGAGGGTCCTAAAGAAGAAGAGGATCTAGAGGAAGCCCTACCCAACATTACTGGCTGAGTGGAAATCCCACGACGTCAATGAGTTTGCTACTTACTTTACAACTAGAGTACAATTAGAAGACTGGGTTGAACGTAACTATATATTAAATACCCTAGATTTTGGTTCGCTGATTAGGTTAATAACGTGTAAAGGAAACGAATGAGTTTTCCAAGGAAAGGGTAGCCATACCAATTACTTCTTTTCTTTCTTATTTCGGAATTACTTGATCCAACTTCTTCAAGTCCAAGCCAAGTGATGGATACATGTTAAAAGCTCAAGCCAAGTGATGGGTAATCAATGAATTTAATACAGAACAAAATATCTAAATTCAATTAAACTAACTTTTATTTCTCTAACTTGCCCCTATATTTAAAGGTGTTTCGTAAACCTTAAATTGATGTTGACCAAATAGCACTAATGTCCACATTGACCCAATATTTTATCTGATTAACTTATAATTTAATGAATAGGCCGAACGTTTTAAATATCTTTAAAACACGTTTGGTTGATATATTGTCTCCGTCGACAATGCATTATTCCAAAGCTTATACCAATCCGATCATACACTATACCATACACCTTCTATTTCATGTTTTCACTGAATCGGATCCTTGGAGAACCGAGTTTTTCTTTGCACATTTCAGGAATAATATTATAAAATCATCCATTTTACTTCGAAATCTCTTCTCTTAATCGAATATGGCATATTCAAACGCGAAGAAAAAATTCCAAACCGTCTTTCACAATATTCACTCGTGTTCAGAACATCCACAGAGAATAATTGTATGAGTTTTTCAAAAAGTATCACTCTAATATGATTATATAATAAAGGAACACATTTTCATTCATTTCAGACACTTACATATATAAAATATTATAAAAGAATAAATTTTGATATTAAAAGAAAAAAAATAATGTTGAAAGTAAAAATTTGTTTGTCAGACTTTCATTTCCCATCATGATTACTGTCACCCTGTCAATGGTTGCGGGTCTGTTCGTTTCCAATTTCCTTGCTTGCGATGCACGAATAGACCCTGTTGATGGAACAACTCAGAGGTGTTTGGAGTCATTTTCTTCTTGTTACTAAATATAAAAATCAACCCTTCCTATTCATCCATACTTCTCTGCTTCTTCTATCTCACAGTCTTCATTCATACAAACAAGAATGGCCGAAGACAAAAAGGGATTGGTAATAGGAATCGACCTTGGCACAACATACTCCTGTGTTGCAGTATGGCATCAACAACATAATAGGGTGGAGATCATTCATAATGATCAAGGTAACAATACTACTCCTTCTTGTGTTGCTTTCACGGACCATGAAAGGTTGATAGGAGATGCTGCTACAAATCAAGCTGCTTTAAATCCAGAGAACACCATCTTCGGTATGTTTTTACTCTTAAACTATTACTTGTTTTTTCCTTTCTATGATTTTCCTTTTCCTGTAAACTTTTAGCAGGAAAAAAAATAGACCACCAAAATATTTTCTTTTAACTCTTGCAGATGCTAAGAGGTTGATAGGTAGAAAATACAGTGACCCACTTGTTCAGAAAGACAAAATGTTGTGGCCATTTAAGGTTGTTGCCGGTGTCAATGACAAACCCATGATTTCTGTTAAGTACAAAGGCCAGGAGAAGATCCTTATTGCGGAGGAAGTATCATCCATGGTCCTCTCAAAGATGCGGGACATTGCAGAAGCATACTTGGAAAAGCCTGTGAAGAATGCAGTGGTTACTGTGCCTGCTTATTTCAACGATTCTCAGCGCAAAGCCACCATGGATGCTGGTGCTATTATAGGTCTCAATGTTATTCGTATAATCAATGAACCGACAGCTGCAGCAATTGCATACGGTCTTGATAAAAGAAATGATTGTGTTGGACAGCGAAATATTTTTGTTTTTGACTTTGGAGGTGGTACATTTGATGTGTCTATTCTCACTATTGAGAACAAAGTCTTTCAAGTTAAGGCCACTGCCGGAAACACTCACCTTGGCGGAGAGGACATTGATAATAGAATGATGAACTACTTTGTGGAGGAGATGAAAAGGAAACGTAAAGTTGACATAAGTGGGAATCCACGTGCCTTAAGGAGGTTGAAAAGTGCTTGCGAGAGAGCAAAAAGGACACTGTCATATGCTGTTACTACAAACATCGAGATAGATGGTTTATTTCAAGGCATTGATTTGCTTTCTTCAATAACCCGAGCAAAATTTGAAGAAATCAATATGGAGGTCTTTGAAGAGTGTATGGAAACAGTAGATAGGTGTCTTAAGGATGCTAATATGGAGAAAAGTAGTGTGCATGATGTTGTTCTAGTTGGTGGTTCTTCTAGGATTCCCAAAATGCAGCAGCTACTTCAAGACTTTTTCAATGGGAAGGATCTTTGCAAGAGCGTAAACCCTGATGAGGCTGTTGCTTATGGTGCAGCTGTGCAGGCTGCTCTCTTGACTAAAGGCATTGAGAATGTTCCAGATTTGGTATTGAAAGATGTTACTCCGCTTTCACTTGGCGTATCGTTAAAGGGGGATCTCATGAGTGTTGTGATTCCTAGGAACACTACTATTCCTATAAAGAAGGAAAAAGTTATTGTGACAATCGAAGATGACCAATATTCAGTCAGGCTTCCGGTTTGTGAGGGCGAGAGAGTAAAAGCAAGTGATAATAATTTGTTGGGTTCTTTAACTATTTCTGGCTTACCCCCAGCTCCTCGTGGCTATCCTTTTGATGTGACTTTTACAATAAATGAAAATGGCATTCTTTCTGTTTCTGCTGAGGATAAAGTAACCGGTAATAGGAATGAAATTATAATATCCAATGACAAAGGAAGACTATCAGATGCAGAAATTAGTAAAATGATTAAGGAAGCAGAGAATTATAAGTCTGAAGATGAGAAGTTTCTTAAGAAGGCCAAAGCAATGAATGATTTAGATTATCATGTTTATAAGATCAGAAAGGCTTTAAAGAAAGAAGAAATCAGCTCAAAGTTGAGCTGGAAAGAAAAGGAAGATATCATGTCTAAAATTTCTAGAGCCACTGATATGCTTGATAGTCAGAACGAGATGGAAGACATAGTTGCTATTGAAGACTTTCTGAAAGATCTTAAAGTAATCAGTGAACGAATTATTATGGTCATGGAGAAGATTGTCTAGTTGTTTTAAGCTGTTATGTTTTGTTTTACTGATAAAATCAAACTTTTGTGTTTTGGCAGGTATCGTTTGAATATTTGATAGTGTAGTAGTAATAGTATTTGGTTTGGAATCTTCAATTCTCGCAGTTTAGCCTGTTCAAGTCTAGTGTTTTTGTAAATTTGTTTGCTCCTATTTTAATGTGACGACTACATACTATACGTTACTTCAAAAGTTATTTAACTTCAAAAGAAAAAAAAAACACTCATATTTTTCAACAGAGAAGAATTTTAAAAGTATCAAAGTCTTTATTCTTCAAAAGTCACTAGTTCTTCATTTATAATAAATTTATTGGTTTAATGGACTTATATTAGTTTAATGAACTTTCTTATGCTGCCTTGACTTAATTTTTCTATTTTATCTTACACTTTCATTAAAATTATTATAATTATTTTATTTATTAATAATAATAAAATATGAAAGAAAAGTTTTAAAGTAAAAATCCTTTTGAAGGATACAAATTGAAAAGCCTAATGTATATTGAATACAAATGACTAAAAACACAGTTATCATGCTTGTACTGTATAAAAGATTCTAAGCAATAAGGGTAGATGATGACATACGCAACCATATTTTAGAGATAATTTTTTTTTCCACTTAATAAAAGGGAGAAGTAAAATATGTTATATTTGTAGAATGATTGAGATTATTACATACTTTTTCAAAAAACTGTGGTGAATATCCTTAGAATTACAGAGTCTTTTCATCATCAGAAATTGAAATGTTATGTGTTATGATTTTCTATGTGATGTAATCAAAGTTGCTTATGGGAATCTAATGAGTATCCTCTTAATCTTTTGGTTTTCCAAGTTCCATTCAGAAGTTTAACGTCAGACGCCAAGAGTCGTGTATGGGAATAAACAGTAGTGATTTCCGGTGACCGATATAAATTCCTTTACGCCGATAAAAACAGGTTGATTGGCGAAGCTGCTGAGAATCAGGCAGCTACCAACCCAGAAAACACTGTCTTTGGTACGTTTCAACTCCAAAATATTAGTGTTTTTAATGATTTCTCTCTAGACTTTTAAACGGCAAATGAACCTCAGCATCTTATGAATGTTGCAGATGCGAAGAGGTTAATTGGAAGGAAATGTAGCGATCTCATTACTCAAAGCGATAAAATGTTGTGGTTATTCAAGGTCATTGCTGATAATGATGACAAACCCATGATTGTGGTTGAAAAAAAGGGCCAAAAGAAGCACTTTTCAGCGGAGGAACCGTGCAAAGTTTGAGGAACCCAACATTGATATTTTTGAGGAATGTCTGAAGACTATAGATAAGTCTTACAGATGGTAAGATGGACAAGAGCAGTGTGCATGATGTTGTTGTTGATGGAGGTTCTTTTAGGATTCCTAAAATATAGCAACTGTTGCAGGAATTCTTCAAAGGGAAGGATCTGTGTAAGAGCATCAACCCTGATAAGGCTGTTGCTTATGGAGCAGCAGTTCAGGGTGCTTTGTTGAGTGAAGGTATTGAGAATGTTTCGAATTTGGTTTTGTTGGATTGTCTCTTGACAGTATCATTAGCACCTATATTTAGATGTTTCTAGTTTAGATTTTATCTGATGCGGATCTGTTATTTCTTTTTAGATTAACACAAACTTTCTTCTTGTTGTTATTATCTGAACAATGTTCTAGTTAAAATATATTTTTAGTGGACATTGTTATAAATTGTTGTTATCTTTTGCTGCCATGGATTTTTGCTGAATGATCTTTGGACTGTTTTCCATCTGCACTGACTATTACTTTGACTAGTTCTTCTCAAACGTGCATCTGCTTTATTATTTCCATTGACAGTGTGCTTGATGCATTGGAATCTTTAGTTGTGTCCATGAAACTATTGTAGAGAGATGCTGACCTAAGAATCTTTATATAGTATTTATTTCTTTTACTGAAAAATTAAGTTCGGTCCAATCTGTGTTCCACCAAAGAGTATAAGCCAAAGAAAAATATATTACGGTATTGTTGTTGGTGGACCGCGAAAACTTCAAATCCTAGTCTCTTTTTTTTAAGGAGGCAAATAGTTTAAGCCGGACTAGTCTGTCATTTAGTTGAATTTTATAACCTTGATAGAATTTATTGTTAGGTTACTGGATTGACTTGTTTGTTTTTCTTTTCTATCATTTTGAAAGTTTAATATCATATGAAAACAGAATAAATTTTATTACTCTTTACACGAAAACAAACTTATAAAAGCCTGTCGGCTGATTTTGGGCTAAAAAAGCTGAAATGAATTATTGTCTAGACTGTTTCATATCTTAGTTCAGAGCTTGACCGGACTGTCGAGTTGTGTTAATACGAAGGGTTGCACACGGGTTTCTAACTTTTTTTTAAGGAAAACGTTACTTCGACAACGTTATTTGATAACGTTTTTGACAACACCAGGTGACATTGTCTCATTCGCTGATGCATTGAATTTTTGAAACGTGCGTAATTCATTTAGTTAGGGCATTTTGGAAAGATGGAAATGGGGATATAGTCTTCGCGCTTTCTTCAGAAATTGTTTTCGTCTCTGAAAATTCGAAAGCGTTCTCTCATCTCTCAACACACCAAAAACCTTTGTCTCTGAAAAACGCAACCCTCAAATTTTCTCATCTGTCGTTGACGAAGTCTCGCAACGATATCTCTGTAAAAATAACGCAGTGACTAAGAAAGGTATCGATCTATCCGTTGAAGTCTGGATTTTTGGGCGAAGTGTGGCTTTTTGGGCAACCGTCGAATGGAGAGGTGTTTTCGATTTCTTTATTGTTCGTTTAGTTGTTTGATTTGTTGCCTTTATTGTGCGTTTCTTTTTCGTTTAGATGTTGTGTGCGGTGGTTCAAAACTCTGAAAGGTTAGGTTTTTTCACTGTTGACGTTGCGGAGTTGGTTACTGGGTGATCGCTTTTTTTCAAAAGTTGAAGGTCCATTGAAGCGCAGTCTAGGGCAAAGGTGTGGACAGTGTTCCCTTTTAAGAAATTTATTTAAATCTTCAATTATAGCAAAGTTCTGAATCCGATGTTGCTTCCAAGTGCAAAGTATGATGGTAGCAGTAACTTCTATTGATAATATGTTTATTGAGTATGATGGTAGTAGTAGTTTAACCTGTTGTTGTTATCTTTTGTCCGTTTTTAATCTAGATTTGGAATCTCACTTTAAGTTGTGTAATAGCCCTATCAGCATTTCTTTTGAGAATATGTTTATGGTTGATGTGTTCTTTAGTTAGATTATGACAATTAACATGTTTGTCTAAAATTTTGATGAGTGAAGGTAGGTTTTGGGTGCCTATTTCATGCCAGTGACCCACACTACAGGCTCCTAGGTAAACAAATATAGAGGGGCCTGACATGTACCATTGAGAAGTAGTAAATGGCTTTTCTGTGAAGCATTAATTCATTCCTTAACCATGGATTCTTGGAATTCATTTGAAGCAAACCCCAGTCTTTTACAAAGTCCCAGTACAATTGGTACATAGTTGCTGCACTTGACATTATGACCAGAACACACAACCATACTACACTCCCATCTTTCTCATAAGCCACTTTGTCACCAGCTGCTAACATTGCTGATACATATTTTCCCAGATTCACAAGGTGGCTTGTCTGCCCTTCATCAACCCATCTCCTAGTACCCTGCAAAACATCAGTTATAGGACACATCAGTTATACCCTTTTGGATTGGATACCATGATATGCTTCAAAGGAAGAAAAACACAAATCTTTTAAAGTAAATTGCAGTTTCATTACTTAAGGGCTTTTGAGATTACCATGACTCTTGTTTTTTTAGTGGTTATTGCAGGATAACGAAAAGGGTAATGTAGGAGTCATAGAGTGAGCCGTATCATGAGAAACTTTGCTCAATCTTAAGAAGAGTTGATGTAATTTACTCAATATTTTGTTTTACCTGCATAGCTTTCCAATAGTAGGGGAGAAAAGACACTCCATAAGCTAGATGTCTATAGTAGGGGATCAAGTTGATGACATGTTTTATTATTACGTAGGATTGTATGTTTGGTACTAAATGCTTATATGTCTTCCCTTACATGTGTGTTTCCATGCAAAATATTAAAGACTTATACTTTTTTAATATTTTAGTTTGTGCTATATTCAGTTTGTGCTATAATACTTTTTTAGAAACATATTCAGTTTGTGGTATATTAGAAACATATACAGTTTGTGCTATAATATTTAAGACTTATACTTTTTTTTTATGAAGTGCATTGAACTTAATATTATCTCCTTTCGTAATGTATGATAGGTTAAGATTTCATTGCCGGTACAACTGAAAATGGTACCATGCAAAAGCAATGTAAGTAGAATTTGAAGTTTTGTGCTTTGTTAGTTATTTTTTAGCATTGATTTATGAATTGATTGTGATAAATTTGAAATGTTGAAGAGTGGCGCATGAGGGCTTGGATGGATGCCTCATATATTATCCAAATGAACTCATTACTGAAATTGACACATCAAAACCACATTTTCAGAACTCAATTTAAGATCTGTTTGGGAATTCATGAATTTATACAACTGAACCTTAACTTGTTGAAACTCCTGGTCCGTAGATGGATTCCCCACCATCAATCCTTTAGAGTTACCCAACAATTGGTTCCTTTTCATGTGCAGGATGTGTGATGAGTTTAGGGTTTGGGGTGGGTGGACTGGAGGTACCTTCAGATGATTCAATTGTGGGTAAAGTAGGTGAACATTTGTCTGATTCTAGAAAAACATCTTTGAAAGAGCTATTGAAGGTGTTTAATATGCTTGTAGCTAATGATGATGTTGATGTGGATGATGTTTGTCGTTTGTACATATTAATTTGTTTAGTGGTTTTCTTTTTTCCTAGGAAGACAAAGCATGTTTCTAACATGCCTTGTTTAGTTCTATATGAGTTAGATAATTTGTGTAATTATGACTGGACTAGTTCCTTCCATACATACGTTGTAAATAGTCTTAATAGATGTAGCAAGAAAATACTTACCGAAAACATTGAAGATTCTTTGAGCATAAGTGGGTGTGCGGTTGTTTTACAGTTATGAGTAAATTTCAGTTGTTTTATTAAAAAATTTGATTGTTAGAACTTTATCTAATGGTATTAATACTTTGGATTTAGCTATGGGCGTATGAACGCCTTGGTTTGTATGCCCATTCTTCTCACAGGGTCTTCCCGCGCATTTTGCGATTTCATTCTTCGATTATGACATTGAACAAATTGATGCTTTGTTAAAGAAAGGCGATGTCAGTAATTTTTTGGACATGTTTTTGTTAATTTTGTGATGTATGGAGTAGTGATTTGCTTGATGTAACTGTTTTCCAATGTTATAGGTATATTTTGATTGGTACCTTTTATCGGAAGATCGTATAAATCCAATTATCTGTGCAACATTAAATTTGGATGTGGTTGGAAGGGTTGAAGGTAGCAGCCCTGAAGGAGAAGCACTTGAAAAGGAAGGAGATGGAAGTTCCAAGGGTTCCAAGTTAGCAGTTGTGGACAAAATCAGAATAAATAACCAGAGGATAAGAACTATAAGGAATGAAATAGCTGCTGTGAGGAAGGAGCTGCAGGATCTTAGAAAGTTGAGAAACTTTGGAGATGTTGATAACCAAGGCGTTGAGGGTGAGGGCAAGGAAGATTTTGTACCTGAAGAAGTTCCAGGTGAAACACTTAACACCTGGGTCTTTTGCCCTTTTCCTTTTATTCTATTCTTCTTTTAGTATATTTTCCCTGTAAGTTATTGACTTGTCCTTCAATGTTTATTTATTTTGTGTTCCCATTTATTCTGTAATTTATACATAGTGCACTGGTTTGAACCAAAACCTGAATGACCTGTGTGTTCAGTAGCAGATGATGATTGTGCACCTGCAGAAGTTTCAGGTGAAACTGCTGATGAAGCTTTTGGTCAAGCAAATGAAGCAACTGATGATGCAACTGCAGGTGAAGCAAAGGAAGTAGCTGTAGATGAAGGAGCTGCAGATGAAGCAGCTGCATATGAAGGACCTGCAAAGCTATTTTCTGCAGATGAAGCAGGTGTAGATGAAGGACTTGCAAATGAAGGACCTGCAAATGGAGGAGCTGCAGATGAAGTAGCTGGTTCTGAAGCACCTGTTGATGAGGAATGTGCAGGTGAAGGTCATCAAGAGGCTGCAAATGAAGGAGCTGCACATGAAGGTTGTGAGGCACATGAAGAACTTGCAGCTAATGCAGATGAAGAAGCTTCAGCTCATTCACACGAAGAAGGTGCAGATGACATAGGTGATGATGATGAAGAAGCTTCAGGTCATCCATCTCTTTGATTGACATAGGTGATCATGATGAAGGTGGTAAAGTTGCACTGAAGGTAGTAGTCCCTTTGCGAAGCTATAATGGTGATCCAAGAACAAGCGTAGATTTGGATACGTTGTACAACACAGTGACGCGAAGAGACATTGAAATGAGGTAAGATAACAATAAGTTGTTAATGTTATGACTGATGAATGATATTCGTACCTAAGTTTATATTCTTGATATTTCAGGTATGTGTCCGAAATAATTGGTCAATTGTTGACAACCACTGATTGTAACACATTAGGGCCTCGTCAATATGTTGACAACATGGTAATTATGCTCTTGATTCAAATTAATGTTTTAATTCAATTTTGAAATGTAAACAAGCTGATGTTAAAGTTGTTTATTGTTTTGTAGACGGTAATGTTTGCAGCAACAATATTTATGTATTTTGAGAAAAGATCCTCTGGAGTCATAAAGAGGATGGTATTCAGTCTAATTTTTGTGGTAAATTCTTGTACTTTGCTAATTTCTTTGGATGGTATAATTTCATATTGACATGGCTGTTTATTGATGATTTTTTTTTATCCAAGTCACACATACTGATCGACTATAAGAGAAAACCAACATAATCAACGTGTATGGCAACTTCAGGATTACCAAACATATTTCCGGAATGATCTCGTACAACTGCAAGACCTATTGAATGCTGATTGTGTGAGTAAAGTGAACTTTGAAAAAGGAAAAAAGTAGTTTTTGTATGTGGTTGTTTCTAGTTTGACATAGTTGAACCATTTTGTAGGTATTCATCCCAGTTATTAGCAGTGAGCATTGGTGGTGTTATGCTCTTAAGGTTAGCAGCTTTGAGCTCTTCGTCATTGACTCACTAGAGAAGGGTATAAGAGGACGTTGTTGGATTGATAGAAGCGTTGTAAGTTTTTGAAGTTTGCAGATTTTATTGTTTCTGAGTGCTAAAATTGTGCTTATATTTATTTGAGATGTGTATATTTTTGTACAATACAGGCTCAAAAGATTCAACGCCTTTGGGGTCTGTTGATGAATACAGATGAAGATGCGAAGTGTCCTTTATTGGTTCAACGAGCTAAAATCCTAGTGCAACCAAACACGTAAATATATATTACATTACTCATTTGTTCAAGTATTGGTATATTAGTTGAAATATTGTTGTTTCTATTAATAAAAGTAATGCGTTGTTTTGATTGAATTGTAACAGTTATGATTGTGGTGTAATCATGATGAAAGCTATTGAAATATGGAATGGAGAGGAGAAATTTGATGGCAAGAGCATGCTTGATTACACAAATGTAGGGTAAATAATGAATTGGTATATATGTCATTATATTTGTGATGACATTGTATTTAAATAACAAACTATTCATTTCAGGAGGAGTTGCAGGGTTTTAGGAAGAAGTTTATATGGGACTGGATAATGGATTAGGAGAACGTTAGAAGAATTGAAACGCTTCACGAGCTTGGATTGATTTAGCAATAGGAATGAACTGTTGTTTGGGTTTTCATTGTAATTTAGTTTGAAAATAGTAGACATTGATGACAATTGTGGCAAATTGTAAATGATTTTTGTAGTCAGAAGTTATTTTGAATGTATACAGCTTATGTCATTTTTAATAAATATTGTTCAAACTGTATACAAATATTTTCCCTGTATACTGAATTGGATGTTAATGAACTGGTGGAATTTCTATTTGAATAAAAAAAAATGTTTCCAGGTATGTTTGTGTGAATGGATTACACATAGTCTGTAGAAATGAGGAACAGGATTTTGTATTGAAGCTTTCCCTCTGCTCCCATGTTTTGGAAGAATAGCTCCCAATGGAGCTTTTCAAGTTGAGTTAGTCAGATTTATTGTTAACTGATGATTTGGTTTATTTTTCATCTTGTGAAGTTTGTGAAATATGGTGGAAAGAGGGTGTGATGTGCCTGTGTAAGCGATTGAACCAAGGGTGTAATGCCTTACCCAGTGTAGAAATGGAATTTGTACCAAAACTAAAACACTGCTCCCACTTTTTGGATTCATGGCTCCCCATGGAGGGGTTGGACTTGTTTTTGGTGAAACTTTTGGAGGTTTGGAAAGGAAGCATTTCCAATGTTGGGTGATGAGTCCTTTGTTGCTGGAAGACCAAGTGCAGATCATCCTGGGTTTAGGGGGAGTTCTTCAGCCAAGACTGGGTACCAGTGATGGACTTTTGGTACAAAATCCCATTTTTGAATTTCTAACCTATTGGCATCAACAGAGCACTGACCTATGTTGAAAGTACTTGTTATGCACACCTTGAACCATGACCGACTTGGTTAAGCACTTCAAAAGGCACTCAAAACACACTCTTGCACACAGTGGGGATTCTACAGCCAAGACTGGGTAGCAGTGATGGAGTTTTGGTACAAAATCAAATTTTTGTAGTTTTAAACAATTACCGGGCCATGTGAGTGATTACAACTGCATGTCAAAGGGTGTGAAAACCTACTCCTGCACACAGTGCGGAGTTCTTCAGCCAAAGATGGGTAGCACCCCTCAACTTTTGGTACAAAATCCAAATTTTTAATGGTAAGCGATTAACAGTCCCATGTAAGCCATTACAACAGCTTCACGACTATAAAAATTATTCAAGACACCTGTCAACTTAATATCACCCTTAATGGGTCTTCCCCACATATAGGGGTCACAGAACTGGACATAACTGGACATTTGTTAACAACAACTAAGGATGAAAATTAAGCAACACTACCAATCAACAAATGGAATGAATATTACAATAACAATTCAAATAAGCATTTGCTAATAACCACTATATTTATTAACAAACCAAATCTCTGTTTCAAATACAAATATCCATAATTAAGGTAATACAAAATACTGCACTAATAGAACTATCCATAATTAAAGTTTGGGACTGTATCCGGTGTACGGAGTTTTACAAACAGCACTTTTGAACCGCTTTCGGCGCATGTAATACTTCATAACAGTTTCATTGTTGCAATCATCTCCCTCACGTTCATAGTTGTTGCAATTCTCATTTTGGTTACATGGGGTGCTATAACCACCATAATATTTTTTTTTCTCCTCAACCAACTCAGTCTTCAATGCAGCCAATTCTTCTTCAAGTGCTTTAATTTTAGCTTCTTGTTCCTCTAGAACAGCATCTAAACTATCATCAACATCTTTTTTCTGTTTTTCATTGCTTGCTGACTTTGAATGTGCTTTCTTCCTTACTTCCTCTCCAACTGCATTAAATGATGCTCTCACAAATGGTTGGCTCATTTCTCTCATTGATGGACCATAGTCATCAAGCGTCTGCAAATTCATCATAACCATCATTGTATAAATTAAATCATTAAATCAAATATGTTAATAAAACCACTTAATACATACCACACCCGTCTCCATAACAGATTTTATGAAATTGTCACCTACATTGACATCAATCCAATGCAAAATTCTAGGGTTTTTATGAACTAAATTATTAGAAGGAACAAAACGATCACAAAACCAAACCTGAAATACATTACACACACCATAATTAGTATACACAATACGCTGACTAAAACATTATACATTTATCAAATCAAACATTTCAAGGAATTAAAAAGTCCAAATAAAAGATTTACCTGGAACACGTATACACAACCTTCCACATACACAGTCCTTGCACCTTTTCCTTCATTCCAAGTTGTACAAGCTTTGTTAAAACTACTAAGTAAATACTAGTATACTATACGACCCCAACAGAACCTACCCAAATCATTTATTTTATCAACTATTTCAAACCTTAAACGGACTCCACGAACTCCACACCAAACGAACTCCACAAACAAACGAACTCTATACCAACTCAAAGGGGCAGCCACTCAACAGAAACCGAAGACGGAAGGAAGATGGCGAACGAGACAGAACGAGACTACAAAGGAGACAGTGAGAAGGAGACAGAACGAGATTGTGAAGGAGAAGAACGACACTGCCAAGCAGAGACAACGACAGTTCCAAGGACAAGAATGACGACGCGAACGAGAGAGAACGACAGTGCGAAGGAGAGAAAATGCGAAATTTCAAAATGAAAAAAACCCTAACATTGAGAATGATCTCTTATGGACAAAGGGGCACTTTCGGAAAACCAATCCAAATCACATTTTCAAATTAAAAAAAATCAAATAAATGCAGCCAATAAGAAAGTGACAGCTGGCGTTGTCAAAGCCGTTGTAAAAAATGCGTTGTTGAAATATCGCTACCTTTTTTTAATAAAGTCGACTGACATACCAAACTATACTAACCTAATTGATTCGGACTTTTATAATGAAAATATTGTCTCAATTCACCTTTTATGGTCGACTAGCAAACTCACTCACTAAACACCTTTTGAATCATTCTTACCTTCCCCCACTTCTTAGCATAAATATAAGTAAATTATATATCAATAAAAAACAATTAATTCAATTAATTTTGTTTGAATTTTTAAAGTATGTATAGAGCAAGTTAAATATATATACACTTATACATTGTTAATAACTTTCCAATTTTCTTTCAATTTTTGTCTTATATTAATTAGAATAGGAATCTTTATTCCATCTATTAACTATAATCTTAAAATGATTATCTAAATACTAATAGAATATCATCTACTAGATACCTTGTAGTCAGAGCAACTAAAAGGATCGAATATCGAGGATTACACTTTCAAAGGTTAAAGTTCAATGTTGAATAGTGGATACCGATAAACACGACGCTCACTGAGACAGAGTGTTACTTGTCTGTACTTGCTTTTACTTGTTGAAGACATTTTTACATTAGGTAACTTAGAAAAAAAATGTTACAATTTGTCTCAAATAAGCTGATTATTGAGTTTATGGACGAACAAACATATAATTGCAACCATTTAAGTGACGACTCATGATTAATAAAACACCTCTATAAATATTATTTTAATCAACTTTCTTTTTGTATTAATTTAACTTTGATTAAAATCTCTTACTATAACACTAATTTAAGTATGGGATAATTTTCTACATGTATTTCATTTTTCAATAAAAGACTGAAGATTTGAAAGACAAGTAACGAAAAATAAGTTTGTGGAGTAGAAAAAAAATACTTACATTTGATCTATGTAAGGATAAAATATAATCCTGTGACACTATTTTTTCGGTTAATTTCTTATGACGTATTTTATCATCTTTAAATAATTCATTCTTGTATTTAAATTTTCAAAGGATTTTATATTATAAAACAGGTATTAATTTATGTACTGAAGACCAGTTCATTGAAATCTCATTTTAAATATATTTAAACTTAAATAATTTTAGAAAACATATTTTAAATTATATTTTGTATTTATAATGTTTTATTCAAGTTTCTCTATTTATTTATAATAATTTTATATAAAATAACTTTAAATATATTATATTTGATAAAAAAAATATAACAACTAATTAATAGAATAGCTATTTGTCATTAGTGAGTGTCTTATAATAATCCAGAATAGTTATTTCTGGAATTTTGTCTTTTAATTCATTTATTGAAGGTAAAGAGGATTTTTAATATATAGATATTTTTGAAGTTATTTTAATCTTTGTCACTTTTTTTTGGTTAAATACATTTAGTGGTCCCTATTTTTGTTGGTTTTCTTCAATTAGGTCCCCGTTTTTTTAAAAATGATTAATTTAGTCCCTGAATTTGAAAAATGGCAACATATGTGTTTATGACATGGATTAAATGATTTGTTTATGCATAAAATTGAAGAGGCACATTTCAGTGGTTTCTTATTTTTAATGTTTTTGTCGCAAATCGGTGTCCGCCATTGCAAGCCACTTTTAAGATGGAAACCACCACAAAGAATCCCAAACCCGAATAAAAAACGCAACTAAATCAAGAAACAAGATTTCCCAGACCAGAATTCCCATTTCGCAATTTCAGAAACCCTAAGCCCCAAAAGTTTCATTTCATAACCATCAAGAATCACAGTCATGAATAACAGAGGCAAAAGGAAACCTTAAATCGTAACTCGGAACCCTAATCCTAAATCAAAACCCTTGTCGCATCATCGCCGGAAAATCAATCCTGCCACTACAACACTCACCTTGCCACGAGAAGGGAGGACACGCCCTACCAACCGGAATTCGTATCCCCTCCTTGCAAAATCCCACGCAGAACCAAGAAAAAGATAAAGAATGGGGTAACGCCTACTCTCTTTGCCAGATGAACTCGCACTAGGTCGAAAGGAGGAACGAAAACCTCCTAGCCATGGTTCACTGCGCGATAGCGAACCTCGCCTGAAACACGCCTTCCCAGCATCATCGCCATGCCATCAGCATGCCCTGGATAATTCTCCAGGTTGGTTTGTCCATTGTTATATTCAACACCCATGATGAAGAGAAAAGGAAAAAGCTTGAAGCTTTTGATTAATGGATCAAAACAAAAGAAAGGAAGAGAACCTATTGTTTGCCAAAGAAGCACTCAAAGATTTTGGGAGAAATCAAATCTGAGTTGGATGAATAGTTAGTATCAGGAAACTAATTTAGGGTTCAAAATCTGATTGGGATTTTAGAATAACTAAAAGTAATTAAAGAGAAAATTACTCATCCTAATCATTGAAAGTAATTAAAGAGAATAATTAAAAGTAATTAAAGAATATGTAATTAAAAGTAATTAAAGAGAAAACTACTGAAATCACGTGTCTCTTCAATTTTATGCATAAAAAAATCATTTAAGTCCACGTCTTAAACATATATGTGCCTTCTGTCTGCAGCATGACAGCTATTCTTGCCAGCAAAATCCATATTTAACGCCGTTCAGGGAAGTTAACGGAATGTTCTTGATTGATTTGATTTTTCAAATTTAGGGACTAAATTGATTATTTTTTAAAAACGGACCTAATTGAAGAAAACCAGCAAAAATAGAGACTACTGAATGTATTTAAACTTTTTTTTTGTTAAATTATTCCAATGGTTTCCATTTTTTATCAAATTCACAAATTGATTCTTTAATTATTTTTTATTTCAGTTCGGTATTATGAAAAATTGATGGAATCCTGTTCCTGTCATTAAATTGACTAAAACAGATTTAAGAAATTACGAGATGGACATGTATAATGAAGGTCGAACATGGTATTTGTGATTTCGTTGCAGGTGCAGGGATTTCGCGTTTTGGTGCTGTATCAAGTTGTGTTTTTAGAGGTGATATGAGAAAAGCCATCGACCTTGTATAAGGTTTTCTATATGTTTATGGTCACCATATACAAACACAGAACTTATTTATCAATTTTTAATAGTTACGATTTAATTTACTTTTTAAAGAAAATGATCTAGTGTTTTTATTTTTATATTTTAAATTTAGATAACTAAACCAAATTTTCTTTTAATAGTTTTATTTCATTTGCTCAACTGAGTTGTTAACTTGTTACTTGTTATAGAAAAAGAAACTAAACTTTAAACGGAGAACATTATTAAGATTTTTTTTCTTAGTTTTATTTTTAATGTTAGAAAAGAAGGAGAGTATAATTAATATATATAATTATTTAAAAAAAAGTTTTTGCAATTAATGCTTTGGATGACTTCGTTTACAAGATAAGAATGCTATAGATGATGTAGATAATCCACAAGAGAAAACTAAGATCAACACGGTATTGCAGAGGCCGAGAAATTGCTTGATGCTAGGGAGCAGACAGAAACAGAGGTTTTTGTGAATCATCTGCAGAAATTGAAGAGCCTGATTGAACCCATTATGAAGATTAGCTAGTTTGTTTTGGTGAAAAATGTAAAACTTTATGAAGCATGCTATCTAAACAATATAAAATTTCCAGTTTCAACTATCAATCTTTGAACACATTTTTCTTCTACATCTTGTTAATGTGAAGGTGGAAATGCCTATAATTATGTGGGGTATACATTTCTTCAATATGGGTATTCAGATGGGTAATTGTTTTTAGACTGTTAAAATGCAGTGTGGATTTTATGGCCTGGTGAAAAATACAAACAACCAATAAGATAAGTAAAGAGACTATGAAGAACTTATTAAACGATTTAAAACCTCTTCTTTACTCTGGTTTGATAGATTGGCTCGAGTATGTAAAAACGATCTTTATCAAACACAGTTCTTATATTTTCATTTTTTTGCTAGAAAATGATATTTGGACACTGCACAACTAATCGTTTATATAACTTAACAGCGAATTTTGAAACGAGATATTTTTAAATTATAAATAATTTGTAAAATTATTTTACTGATAAATCTCACGGGTTAAGAAATCGAAAGAATTGAGAATAGACTTTTATTTTTCTTAGAGTAATAATACTATGATACACTTTTACATTCATTTGACACAGCATACAAGGGTAAAATGGTCCAAAAAGTATAAAGTTTTGTAGTTTTTCAAGAAAGAGGAAAGTAAAAAGTAAGAAGGGTAGTGTCAAATGAATGTAAAAAATTTAGGTGTCTCAAAGAATCATTTATCTTTTTCTTAAGGGTGAGCCAATTCAAAAGCGGATCCCGTTATTTTGACACCATAAATTTGACACTCATTTGACACTGCCACGTGTCAACATGCTATTGGCTATATATATATATTTTTTTTTAAATTTGGTCTGAAAAATGCAGAGTTTTAGAGAGAGAATGTTTTCCTTTTCTACCCCTGGGCATTTTGTGTTTGAATGTGAAGGATTGGTTCTGTCTCAGAGGTTTCTCTCTCAGAATTGGTTTCTCTCTCACATTTATCGTCTTCTCCATTAACGCTCACGGACTACTCTTCTCCACAGTCTCGTCGTCTCCATTGCTCTCCACTGCTCTGAAATGGCAAGTTCCGGATTCGAGCATCGCTGGACGAAGGTAAGTTCCTTTATTGTGGGTTTGGGTATTTGGATTTGTGTTTGGGTATTCGGTTTTAGGTTTGGGTTTAGGGTTTTTTTGTGGTTTCTTGTGGGTTGTGTATGGTGTTTGTTTGTTATTTGATTTGGATTGTTATTTTGTTATGGACAGTTGAGTGTGCGTCATTCATTTTCAACCATGTATATTAGCTAAACTGGTGAAGGAAACTCCAAAACCGGTCATTCGACTTCCCATGTGGGCTGAGAACAATGACAAAGTGGATGCCATCCTCCGTAAATTTGTTCGACCAAGTGACCAACCATCAACATCTACCAATGAACACCCAACTGACCAACCACCAATATCAAGTGATGGACCACCAACATCATCCAATGTACCACCAAATGACCAACCATCAACATCAGTGAATCAACCACAGTAGTTAAATTGACATGTGCTCTTAATTCTATATTGTTATGCAGGTTAAATTATGTGTTTACTGGATTACTGTATTACTGTATTAGTATGTTATGAACTCTAAAATTTCTCCTTGGATGACTGTAATTTTAGTAAAGTAGAGTACTTTAGTCATGTGTGGACGCTTTAATATTTTGAACATGTCATGTAAACATGTCAGTGTAATCATTCTATGGACCTTAATGGAATTATTTGTTGTTGTTTTCTAAGGTAAACAAGATCTCAAATCCCCTTTGCTCCTTCTCTTTATCCTTATTGGTTAATTACTTCCAAAATGATGTCCAAAACAAAAAACACGCTCATGTAAAGGATATTTGACACTTCCACAAAGTTTCCAACCAAGACCAAGTCAACTTTCACAAAATAACACCCAAAATGACCTGTGGTCCTCCACTTGACCACTGGTGGTCCCTTCAGTGCACCAAGACGTCCAAAATCCATAAATGCTTCACGTAATCGATTACAGGAGTTTGTAAACGATTACAAAGCTGCTTTTTACTAGAAAATGCATTGTCCTTGTGGAACCTACATGCAATGACCAAGGGTGGACCCCTTTATACATGCAGGGGTTTGTGAACCATGAAATCCATCCCTTGACACACATTTCCAACCAAGACCAAGTCAACTTTCACAAAATAACACCCAAAATGACCTGTGGTCCTCCACTTGACCACTGGTGGTCCTTTCAGTGCAACAGGATGTCCAAAATCCATAAATGCTTCGCGTAATCGTTTACAGGAGTGTGTAAACGATTACAAAGCTGCTTTTTACTAGAAAATGCATTGTCCTTGTGGAACCTACATGCAATGACCAAGGGTGGACCCCTTTATACATGCAGGGGTTTGTCAACCATGAAATCCATCCCTTGAGACACATTTCCAACCAAGACCAAGTCAACTTTCACAAAATAACACCCAAAATCACCTGTGGTCCTCCACTTGACCACTGGTGGTCCTTTCAGTGCAACAGGATGTCCAAAATCGATAAATGCTTCGCGTAATCGATTACAGGAGTTTGTAAACGATTACAAAGCTGCTTTTTACTAGAAAATGCATTGTCCTTGTGGAACCTACATGCAATGACCAAGGGTGGACCCCTTTATACATGCAGGGGTTTGTCAACCATGAAATCCATCCCTTGAGACACATTTCCAACCAAGACCAAGTCAACTTTCACAAAATAACACCCAAAATCACCTGTGGTCCTCCACTTGACCACTGGTGGTCCTTTCAGTGCAACAAGATGTCCAAAATCCATAAATGCTTCGCGTAATCGATTACAGGAGTTTGTAAACGATTACAAAGCTGCTTTTTACTAGAAAATGCGTTGTCCTTTTGGAACCTACATGCAATGACCAAGGGTGGACCCCTTTATACATGCAGGGGTTTGTCAACCATGAAATCCATCCCTTGAGACACATTTCCAACCAAGACCAAGTCAACTTTCACAAAATAACACCCAAAATCACCTGTGGTCCTCCACTTGACCACTGGTGGTCCTTTCAGTGCAACAGGATGTCCAAAATGCATAAATGCTTCGTGTAATCGATTACAAGTGTGTGTAAACGATTACAGACCTCATTTTTATACAACAATTACTTCAATTACTGCAACTTTCATCTCATCACGCTGGGAATACCCACTGTACCACAAAAGGTTTCCCAACCAAGACATGCAACCTTCAATTTCACTTGCAAAACACCCAAATTCCTATGGAACTTTCATACATTTGACATTACAAACAACCTGCAAATCAAACATAAATCAACAATCTTGTATACATTGCTAATAAGCATTCTTGAAATCATTATTCTTATTCAAATAAAAATATGTACACAGTCTTCAAATGTCTGAAAGAATCCTATTGGAATAAGAAGATGTTAACTGTCTGCATATACAAAGTTCATAACAAGAAAATTCAATTGTCTCCATCTACATTTGTACACTTAACAACTACCCTACAACATTCCAAAGACGTCTAGTGCATCCATTAATCTTATGTTCTCCTCGTCCAGGATCCATTCAGTTACATATCGCTTTCTGATTGCACGCAGAACCTCCTGAAATGAAAATATTTAACTTGTCAAACCAACCAAATAATAATAAATAAAACAACTTGTATTCTTCCTTACGTTTGAGTATTGTGGCATGCTAGTGCCATTGAATTTATCCAATCCATCCCATAGTTCCATAGCTTGTAACATTATAACTCCACAGTCATGTCTAAAACAATAAAATTTATTACATCAACCACTTATGACACTGAAGGTCAATTAAAATAACATTCTTTTATAAATGAACGCTTATTAAAACTTACAGGTTGGGCTGGGATGGAATTTTTGCTTGTACAAAACTCAAAGGAGCAATACTCCCTTCCGGTTTGTTGTACAACATGCAAAAAAATCCGGCAAGGTTTGCAGCCTACAAACTCAAAATAAGTATTAGACCTAACCAATACATTATTACGTGGAACTCAATAACAATATTGAAATTGGCTAACACATACCACATGAATGTCAATCCTTCTGCGGTCTCTTACGCCCTTCGCCATAGAATCAATAATATATAATTCCAATGTGCTAATTTTTACAACATAGCACCACCAATGATAATTATGGCAAAAAGGAAGAAACAACTACAAACCAACAAAAAGAAAGTTAAAAATTCAACAATTGCTATATGTCACATAGCACGACATACAAAGTAAAAAAGAAACCTCACTTACAAAGTCAGCTGTTGGAATGTCTGCAAGGCTAAAGTGTCCCGCACGCAAACAACTGCTGTAATTATGAGCACTAAACACACAACGGTTTTTCTCCTTCTTCAAATAATCAGCGATTATAAGGTCCTGAGAGTACGATGAAATACATCAATCCTAAATGACTAACACACAAAAAGTCAAAAAGGAACTGAAATCAAGACATTAAAACAAAATAGGTTACCGCATATAACGAACTAAAAAGGACCCTCTTCACAACCCCCGTCCTCCTTTTCTCAAAGTGCATAAATACGGTCGTTGCAAATCGCACCAACTACACATTCAAAATTCATCATTGATTCCAAATTATAATCATAATATAAATGAACTAGGGACATAAAACACTAACCATGTTATCAACGTGTTCGCGAGGAGCTAAGGTTTGAATAGATGTTGTGCTCAATGTCTGCCCAATTATTTCACACATGATCCTAATTAAAAACAAATGTATATTTCAATAAACAACTATTCCCAAAACAATACATTAAACTAAATTATCATTACTTACCTGTGCGGTCTATCCCTTACGCTAACGGCGATGTAGAGTTGCTCAGCATTGACGTTAGGCCTTGGATCACCAGCAATTGCACGCAGAGGTTCGATTGCCATTGGTTGCGGTGCATCCGATTGTTCATATTCAACAATTTCAACAACCTTTTGAACTTCTTCTTCAAATTCAGCCACAGGTTCTTCATTGGAAGATCCACCTAAAGGTTCTTGATGAACTCCTCCAACACCTTCACCTAAAGGTTCTTCACGAACTCCTCCAACACCTTCTTCACCACCACAAGGTTCTTCATCAACAACTCCAACACCTTCCTCAACTAAAGCTTCTTCATCAACAACTTCAACACCTTCCTCAACTAAAGGTTCTTCACCAACTCCCCTAACACCTCCTTCAACTAATGTTCTTCACCTAAAGCTTCTTCATCATCTCCTCCAACACCTTCTTCACCTAAAGCCTCTTCATCAAGTCCTCCAACACCTTCTTCATTCACAATTGGAATGTCACGAATTTTACATACCTCATTCTTCAAAAAAACTAGCCTTGAAGACAACACCATCATTTCTTCATTATTCTTCTTCAATGTCTCCTCAAGGTTTGCTTCAAAGGTGTCATCATCGGAGCTATCATCTACAGCTTCATCAACTCTACATCGTTTTGGCATCTGCGGTACACCTATCCCTCCATCGAACAACTCAAATGCAGCTTTGATTTCGGGCAGGTCACGAACACGTTCCCCCACATACCACTCAGACTTAAACTACAAACATTCAAACATATTAATGGATGCATTCAAATCATCAATATTTATAACAAACTTAAATGAAGTACTTACTTCAGCAGTCCGAAATATATCGTCAATTATTTCGAATGTCCGTGCCTTATATCGGAACCAACAGAGCATCCGAGGGAAATCCCTATTAATTGGATTTCCATCAAGGGAAAATCTCTCCACCGCCCAGGCCTACAATATCATGAAAATCTTCAGTAACACATATATCACAATGTACAAAATTCATATAATTGACTTCAACAACTACGACGAATTTTACCTGCAATACCGCAAGATTGCCACTTAGACTTAGCGAACTGCGGATTTGTCTAGCCATTAATTTTTTCATGCCTTTATTCAAATTATCAACTAGGTGTTTATGTACACCGGTAGCCCAATCGTATAAACAGAGGCTGTCTAGGTCATCTAACACTCTTGATGGCATGTTAGCTACTACCTTAGACTTTCTAGGAAAGAAAAACACAACCAAACAAACAAATATATACAACCTACAAACAACATCAATGTCTGTGTTTTTGTCTACAACAATCACATTAAACACTTCAACCAAGTCACTCAAAGACGTGCTTTTTCTGTTAAACATTTCTCCAACCAAACCTTCTATACATTCCTCAAACGGTACTTCTAAACCACCTATACCAAAACCCGCCGTCATGAAAACATCTAAAACGGTAAATGGAACCAGTTCATGACTCAGCCTAAAGCTAACGTCATGGCCGGCCCACCGACATACCATCACCTTAATTAACTCACAGTTTATGTCCACCTTTTCACGTACGTACACACACCACCTGAAAGGTGTCTCACAAATTCGTAGAACATGATCTTCTCTCAACAAATGATTCATTGCAATGATATAAGATGTATCCAAACAAGTACGAACCCTCCACTACAACACATAAAGAAAACATTGTTAATATTAACAACAAATTATCCAACTAAATAAAAGTAACAAACTTTATCTTACATTTGGGATTGAGGAAGCCATTCCAACTGAAAGAGGTCAAATATCAATACTTGGTTAGGGTTTACAAAAATAAAATTAACCCCTAAACACCCACATTATAATGAGAAGCGAAATGATTTATAAAAACCCAAACCACCAAAAAGCGACAATGGCAGCAAATGACCAAAGAAACATGACCACCACCCAAACCAAAAACCCCAATGCCACCCTACGGCCTTACCTTCTCAATGATCGCCTTTCCCTGATTGAGATAAAACGAAAGGAACGGAGCAATGGAGAGAAAGCAGCAATGGAGATGGTGGTGGACGAAGAACGAAGACGTTGGAGAGAAGGCGAAAGTGTTCGAAAGTGTTCTCGACAAGTGTTCTCAACGGAGCAATGGAGAGAATGCAGCAATGGAGATGGTGGTGGACGAAGAACGAAGAGAGAACGCAACAATGGAGATGGTGGTGGACGAAGAACGAAGATGTTGGAGAGAAGGCGAAAGTGTTCGAAACTGTTCTCAAGCAAGAGTGAAACGAAAATGAAACCGCCAATTACATTCTCACATTCAAACCTTCATTATTCCCCTTCTGCTCCTGCCACTTTATTAAAAAACAGTTTCAGTAAATAAAACATCACCCAATAGAAATTTGACACCTGGACGGTGTCAAATTTGTGTCAAATGTGGGTGTCAAATAAACATTTTCCTTCAAAAGCAGAGCGCTCTCAAGTGACACACAATAACAATTATCAAACCGTGTCAAGATAACATCAATAAGAAACACTTTGTCTTGATCACACAAGGCAAATTAGCACCGCAAAATATCCCATCTGGAAATAAACTAACCATTGATGTCCAATGTCTGACCAAAGAGACTCTCGAGTTCTTTCAGATAAGCCTCTAATACATCTACTTCAACCTGCTGGTTATCATCATCAAGCAAATATGTGGCCTTAGTAATTGCAGAACTGATGTTCAACTTTTGTGTCAAGGAAAGCTTTGATCTGTTATACTTGTCCTTCAAAGCATTCGTCATCTTGTAAACATAATCATCCAAAAAATTCATTGCGTTAGCCTTCCTAAGGAACTTCCTATCGTCGGCCTCATAAATTTCAGCTTCTTTAATCATTCTACTCATTTCTTCAGCTGACAGTCTCTCTTTGGTGTTGGTTATGGTAATCTGATTCTTATTGCCCGTGGTTTGATCGTCGGCAGAAACAGATAGAGTACCATTTTCATCAATGGCAAAGCACACAAGAATAGGATAGCCAGGAGGAGCTGGAGGAAAGGTAAGACTAAAAAGCCCCAGCAAATTGTTGTCACTCGCTTTCGTTCTTTCACCCTCATAAACCTTAATCGAAGCACTGGTTTGATTATCATAAACTGTTCCAAACTCTTCTGTCCTCTTTACAGGAATTCCAGTATTCCTAGGAATCATTACATTCATGATATCTCCCGTTGTATACGTACCAAGTGACAGCGGTGTCACATCCAACAACACCAGGTCAGGAACATTTTTAATGCCTTCACACAACAAAGCAGCTTGAACAGCTGCACCGTTAGCAACAGCTTCGTCAGGGTTGATGCTCTTGCACAGATCCTTTCCCTTGAAGAACTCCTTCAATAGTTGCTGCACTTTAGGAATCCTAGAAGAGCCACCAACTAGTACAACATCATGCACACTGTTCTTGTCCATCTTAGCATCGCTGAGACATCTATCTACGGTCTCCATACACTCTTCAAAGAGCTTCATATTGATTTCATCGAACTTTGCACGAGTGATCGAAGAACAGAAGTCAATACCTTGAAATAAGGCATCTATCTCAATGTTTGTACTGAGTGTAGACGAGAGTGTCCTTTTTGCCCTTTCGCATGCAGTTCTCAACCTCCTTATAGCTCTTGGGTTTCCACTAATGTCCACTTTGTATTTCCTTTTGATCTGCTCTACAAAGTACTCCACCATTCTGTTATCAATGTCCTCTCCACCAAGGTGAGTGTTTCCTGCAGTAGCCTTAACTTGGAACACCTTATCCTTAATGGTTAGGATAGACACGTCAAAGGTACCACCTCCGAGGTCAAATACGAAAACATTTCTCTCTCCAACAGTTTTGGTTCTCTTGTCAAGACCATATGCAATAGCTGCAGCTGTGGGTTCATTGATTATCCGCATAACATTGAGGCCAGCAATGGTTCCTGCATCTACTGTAGCTTTACGCTGAGAGTCATTGAAATGAGCAGGAACAGTAACCACTGCATTCCTTACAGGCTTTTCCAGAAAGGTCTCTGCAATCTCCCGCATTTTTGAGAGAACCATTGATGATATTTCCTCGGCTGAAATGTGCTTTTGCTGACCCTTGTAGTTAACTACAACCATGGGTTTGTCATCATCACCAGGAATGACCTTGAATGGCCACAACCTTTTATCTTTTTCAACAATGGGATCGCTATACTTCCGACCAATTAATCTCTTAGCATCTGCAGAAGTTATAAAAATTCTGATCATAAATCAGACATTAAAGGAAGGCAATGATAAAAAAACAAGAGAGAACTTACCAAACACAGTGTTCTCTGGATTGGTGGCAGCCTGGTTTTTAGCAGCATCACCTATCAATCTTTGTTTATCAGTGAAAGCAACAAAAGAAGGAGTGATGTTGTTGCCTTGGTCATTGTGGATGATCTCCACTCGCTTCTGCTGCTCCTGCCATACTGCAACACACGAGTACGTTGTTCCGAGGTCTATCCCCACTGCACATCCCTCGTTTTTTCTGGCCATAATCTTTCAACTAAATCAAACAACACAAAAACCGTTTTTGTCAAAAATCATAAGAGATACAAGACAACACAGCACAATCAATTATATGAATAGGGAACTCAAGAACAACTCGGAATCCTCCACAAAAGAATGCCCTCTCAATCACCTTGTTTATATGCCTCAGAGAGTGGTTTAGTCAAGTCAAGTACAATATTGTATACAATCCAATAGAAACAATGTTCTTCCATGAAAGATTAATAATGGGAAATTCAGTTTTGTAATTATCTTCAATGGTGCATGAATCATCCACCAACTACAATTGACTATAATTTTTTGTGTGAACAATTGACTCCTTATGTTACGGTCTTTCATTCTTATATTTATTAATGGAGAGTTCCGACAGATATGAGAGGGAGAGTGGATGAACACAACAACAATAAATTTAGAATGTGTATGTTTATATGTTTCTTTTCATTTTTTTATGGTGAAACTGCTACTTTGTTTTCTAATATAAGTTTTTATAATTTTAAATATTTCTTTAGAAAATATTATTCAAAATAATGTTTTAACAAACATTTAAAAGTAGGAAATGAACTGAAAATTATATGATAATTTTATAAATAAAAAACAAAAAAAACATAATAGTAAAATACGTTTACTAATTAAAGACATCTCTTGATTGATAGTAAGAAAAAACAATTATTATTCACAGACATTTCTAAAATGTAAAATATTTTCTTATGGGATAAAATAACTTAATGGAACATAATTTCCATAAATTAAAATGTTCATTTAAATAAACCTAATGTAACATAGTTTCCATAAATTAACTTCTGTCATGACTAATATTATTTTACTTTTTTGTTGATCTTATTACTTTTTTTAAAGTGGTTGTAAAATAAATTATCCAAATATATAGTTCCCAATTAAGGTTTTGTCTCTCTTCAACAAAGTTTGCTTCACATAGTAAAAAATCAAACTCGCATAGAAAAACACTTAACAATCTATTAGCTATGTTGAAATTTGAGTTTGAATATAATGAAATAAATATTATTTTAATCCCGTAATTTCTAGTAATTCTTGTTTTGTCTAAATCCTGAAAGTAATTAAGTTGTTATTTGGCTCTGTAAATTGTTTTCTTTATTTTGTATTTTATAAAATAATACAATTAATGCTTTGGATGACTTCATTTACAAGATAAGGAATGTCATAGATGACGTAGATAATCAACAAGAGAAACCGAAGATCAACATGGCAATTGCAGGAAATTGCTTGATGTTAGCCAGCAGACCGAGACACAGACGAAAGCTTTGAAAAATAATATCATGACACACACATGATACAAAGATAAAATCATTCAATAAATATAAATTTTACTAGTTTTCCAGTAAAGAAGAGATTAAAAAATAAATAAGGATAATATTAAATGAATGTAAAAAATTTAGGTATGTCAATAAATATTTTTCCAAAATTTTATCTTAAAAAAGATACTTTGAAACGGTTTAATAAAAACGCTCTTTTGAAACTACTTTTAATAATATAATAATATATATTATGATTTTAAATTAAAAAATAATATAATTATAATTAAAATATTATTATTTACCGTTTCAAATAAAGGTTATATGTCGTTTTGTATGTGTCAGAGTATTACTACTCTTTTATCATTTAAATAATCACAACTTTACTTAATTTCTGAAAATTAATCTCTAATCAATTGATAAATTGATAAGTGTGGAATTTTTGCTTATTTTTACAATAACAAGTTGAGCTACGCGTTTTCCGTCTCTTATCAAAGAAGATAATGAAAAAAACCGACCATAGGAGAAATGGTTTGCTTTCCAAGTAACTAATATGCATTATTTAAGGAAATACGTTTGCTTATAAATATTAATATCAACAAAAAGACATCTATTTCTCCTAACACTGTGGCGTTTTCAGTACCTATTCAGTTTCTTTCTATCTCTTATATTACACATAACATCATGGCTTTTCTCTGATTTTCTGTTTCTTTCTCTTATTTTAACATCAACCCTAGAATTTACATATGTTACTCTTTCACATCTTTGAATTTGTATCTAGAGAATTGCACCTGTTCTCTCTAGTGATTTTGATTAGATAATTTGCTTTAACAGTTGTACTTTTGCATATACATCTCAGTTTCGTATTTTGTATCCGAGCATCACATTAACTTTCTTTGTTCTTGCCTTTTCTTTCTTTTGACAGAAGTTGTATATCCTTGATTATATCACAAAGAAAGTTGAAAAAAGAGATCTGGAAACTACCAAGAGGTTTGTCCCAGCCATCCAGAACGACGGATGCAATTGAAGCCACAAAGGGTCACCCTACAGATGCAGTGGATGTCGAGAGGTAGGGTTTGGACGCAGTTACCACTGTAAAAAGAAGAACTGTGGTTACATCCTCCATGAAGAGTGTGCAACTGCTGTTTCCCTTGCCTTTCATCGATTTTTTCCCAGGAGCCACTTCGAGTTTTATGAGAAAGCACCGGGGCACCGGCTCAGATACTGTGATGCTTGTTGGAGGGATGTTCTAGGGTTTGTGTTCCATTGCTCCAGTACAGGTTATGATCTACATCCATATTGTTTAAAGCTGAAAGATAGCATTTCTGATGAAGAAGGGCTTGTGTCACTCGAACTGTGTCAGAAGGTTCCCTCAAAGTGTGTCCAGTGTAAGCATAGGAATGTTGTGGATGGAATCAGAGGATGGTCTTATGTATCTTCAGATTCTGGGGGAAAATATTGTTACCATGTTCGGTGTTTTAAGCAACTGATTCTTGAGAATTTGAATAAGGGCTATTTTACTAATGAAACCAGTTCAATTGGGATGAGTGACAGAGAGTACTCTCAGCTTGCAGTGAGAAACGTGGATATGGTACGAAGTAGAAGAAGTTCGAGGAGGTTAGGGACAATGAAGAAGTACACAAAGATTGCTGTGTTGGTATTTAAACTGGTATTTTCAACTGTGTTTGGAAACCCTATATCTGCCATTGCTTTTCTTGTGGAAGCCCTTGTTTCAGATTAGGAGATCCTACAAGTGTTGTCGTTTGGTTCTTAAATTATGGCCATAATCCTACAAGTGTTGATTTGATTTACCATGAGTGCAGATATGATGTTGAGTGAGTGTCACATAGAGTTCAAATTGTTGTAGTTTTGAGAATTTCCTGTGTTAATAAAGTTCAAATTCAAGCTGTGGAAGTTATGGTTTTATAGAAGAAGTATATGTATGTTTGCATGAAAATGTTGCAGGTCATGCAAACCAACTTCTTAATTGTCAAAGAAGCACGTTAGCAAAGTTCTTTTCTTCTTTATATATTCTTGTTCCCATGATTAATAGTTTTCAATGTGGCAGTTGTAAACTTATGTTCAATTATTAGTGCACCATTTTTTAGAATCCAAGATGACAAACATTTGAATTAAACCCTAAAATACTAATTCTATTACGGCATATCTTTACTTTCACACATAATATAAAGATAAAATTATTATAAAAGTGTATATTTTTATATTTTTTCCAAAAAAAAACATAAATAAAGATAAGGTCAAATAAACTTAAAAAATAAAAAATTTAGATGTGTGAAAGAATATTTTTCTTAATTTAAAGTTTAAAGGGTTATATATTTGGTCTAGTTTTAAAAAATGAAAATGTGCTTGAAATTTCTCATATAGATGGATGGAAGCTGATAAAGTAATATGATTAATGTAGCTTTTTTTTCTTCTATGGAGGGCATTTGAAAAGGACTTGCCTAATAAAAATAATTATCTGGTTTTGTGAAATTGTACATGAATATGTTGAAAGTGTTGTAGCAATTTCTTGGTAGTTTGACATTAACAAACATATAGTTTCTTAATTATTCAAGTCATCGTCAATGTTACTCAGCTGGGTTGTAATTGTAATCCTTTTCTTCAGTTAAATGGTAGGAAAATACGTTAACTTTTCATTAATTTGAATATTCTTTGCGGAAGACATGAAATATTAAGAAAACACATCATAAACTACTAGAAAACTGTGATATTATTATATAAGTGTCAACAAAACCGATTTCATTTAAAATGAGGTAACAATTTTATAAGTATTAAAAGGTATTTTAAATCAGTTATAAGGAAAACTTATCTAATATATACATATTAAATTGGTTATAAAAAGATTTGATCTAATATGTATATATTGGATCACTATTTACTTTTTAAAATTCGTCTTTTCTCTTGTGTTTTTATTGTTTTTTCTTCTCTTTCCTATGAAAAAATACTAAAGCTCTCATCTCTTTCATACAACTAACCATCATTATCGTCATGTCTTACTATTCTCACGTCACGCTTCAGCAAAGTTTTTGTGTATTATTTTGTAATCGATACTGCAATTGTTAGTATTGTTTTTTTCCTATTTTCTCATGCCTAAGGTTTTTCTTTGTGAAGAAAGCTTTCTTTGTAATTTTCTCTTATTAGCGTTTAGTGTTTTCTCATCTCCTCTGCAAATGAATTACAATCGTGACATCATTGTTCTAATGTGTGTTACTGGTATTTGGTACAAACAAAGTCTCACATCAGAAAAAATAAGAAATGGACATGTGTTTATATACACATAAGATACATTCATTGATAAGAGGTCTTTTGGAGTGGTACCAAAAGCAAACCCGTGAAGACTTAATCCAAAGCAGACAATATCTTATCAATCTGGGAGGAGGAGTTTGTAAGCTACTTTGTCAATCTTCTCAAGAACTTTAAAAGGTCCAAAGTACCTTAAGCTCAACTTCTGATTCCTTCTCAAGGTCACTGATTGTTGCCTGTAGGGTTGTAATTTCACTAGAACAAGATCCCCTACTTCCAAGGAAACATCTTTTCTTTTCTTATCCGCTTGCCCCTTCATATAGTTCTGCGAATGATGAAGCTTAGCTTTTAATTTCTTCAATAAAACATCACGGTTCTTTAAGCTTCACTATGCTTATATTTAATTAAAGTTGGTGGTAACTTTTCATAGACCGCTTGGTAGGGAAACATACCAATACTTTGGTGAAAAGATGAATTATACCAAAATTGAGCCCATGGGAGCATCTCCAGCCATTGCTTAGGATGATCAAAGACAAAACATCTAAGATACATCTCCAAAGTTCTGTTTAAATTTTCAGTTTGGTTGTCAGATTGAGGATGGTATGATGAGCTCATGGCTAAGGTGGTGCTTTGATACTTGAATAATAACTTCCAAAAGTTGTTGATGAAGACTCTATCCCGGTCAGACACAATGGATTTTCGAAATCCATATAATTTGACGATATGTTGAATGAAAGTTTCAGCTACAGTTTTGCTATTGAATCCTTGCTTTAATGGAATGAAGTGTGCAAATTTTGAGAGTTGATCAATGACCACCATGATATTGGAATAACCCTGTGAAATTGGTAAGCTAGCAATGAAATCCATTGCAATGTCTTCCCAAATCAGGTTTGGAATTGGTAGGGGCTGCAGCAGACCAGCAGGTAAAGACTGATTGACCTTAGCTTGTTGGCAAATCGAGCATTCCTTCACAAACTGTCTTATATCTTCCCGCATTTTAGGCTAGAAAAATTGAGCACTCAGTCTGGCCAAAGTTCTTGTAGTTCCCGCGTGACTATCAATTTTTGATCCATGGAATTCTCCTATGATCCGATTTATCAATTCTGCAAGATTTGGTAGCATAATTCTCCCTTTCCATGTCAAAATGTCTTGTTGTATTGCATAGTCACCCTTCCTCGCTGAGTTGTGCTTGCATTCCAGAAAAATTTTCATCAATTCTTCATCTTTTCTAGTTGCTTCGGCTACTAATTGTAGCCATGTATTTCGTGGTTCTGACCAAGCCATTGCCAAGCTCCTAGATAAAGCATCAATAGGGATATTCTCCTTCCCTAGGGAGTATTGTATTGTGAAATCAAACCCTATAAATTTAGGTAGCCATTGTTGTTGCTCAGGGGTTTGGAGTGTCTGCTCCAATAATTCTTTCAAACTCTTCTGATCTGTTTTAATAATGAACCTGTGGCCAAGTAAATAATGTCTGAATTTTGACAAAGATTCAGTGATAGCATAGAATTCTCTGGTATATGCCGATTGTTTCTGCATCCTTAATGATAGCTTTTTTGAAAAATAAGCAATAGGGTGCTTATTTTGACTTAATACCGCTCCAATTCCCAAACCAGAAGCATCTGTTTCCAATACAAAAGGTTCCTCAAATTTTGGAATTGCTAGAACAGGGGCTGTGGTGAGGGCTAGCTTCAATTCCTGAAAAGCCTTGTCTGTTGTTGCACTCCACTTAAATGAATCTTTCTTTAATAAATCAGTCAATGGTGCAACTATTTGGGCATAATTTTTGAAAACTCTTCTATAATACCCAGTCAATCCTAAAAAGCCTCGCAACTGTTTAAGGGTTGTAGGTTTCGGCCAATTGTTTACTGCCTCCAACTTTTCAGTCTCCATAGTTATTCCATTACCTGCCAATGTGTGACCGAGATATCCGATCTTCTGCACTCCAAAGCTGCATTTAGAGAACTTAGCAAATAATTGGTTATGTTGGAGAATCCGCAGCACCACTTCAAGATGGTATAGGTGGTCTTTCCAGCTTGAACTGTAGACCAATATATCATCAAAGAAAACTAATACAAATCTTCTCAGCACACCCTTAAAGATTTGATTCATTAAACTTTGAAACGTGGCTGGCGCATTGGACAACCCGAATGGCATAACCAACCATTCGTAGAGTCCTTGATGAGTCCGGAAGGCAGCTTTATGTTTGTCCTCTGGTTTCAATAAAATTTGGTGGTATCTGGACCGTAAATCCAACTTGGAAAAATAACGGGCTCCATACAACTCATCAATAAGTTCATCCACTGTTGGAATTGGGAAACTATCCTTAATTGTGATAGCATTCAAGGCTCTATAGTTCGCGCAAACCCTCTATGTGCCATCCTTCTTCTTGACTAAAATAATCGGAGATGAAAAAGGTTTGTTGCTTGGCTGGACAATGCCCTCTTTTAACATGCCTTCCACCAATTTTTCAATTTCTTCCTTTTGACTGTGTGGATATCTATAGGGCTTCACCTTGACTGGATTTGATCCTTCTAACAAAGGAATAGAGTGATCAAGACTCCTTGTTGGAGGTAGTCCACACGGTTGGCTAAAGACAATTCTGTAATTTTGTAGTAAATTCACCAATTATGGCTCCATGTCCTCTGGAAGTTCAAGTAGAGGAAAATTCTGAGTATCTTGTTGGACCATCTACATACTATATATCTCAGCTAGGGCATTAGTGTCCATCATTCTCCTTATGTGATGTAGTTGTGTTGTTTCTGGTAACATGTCGCGATCACCTTGTAATGTAGTGAAGCGACCATCCTGCAAAAACTTGATTTACAGCGAGTCATAATCTGCTAAATGGGGGCCAATTGTCTTTAACCAATTTGCACCAAGGATTATATCAGCACCAGAGATGGATAAGACAAACACAGGTAATGTGAAAACATTGCCCTGTGCTATTAAAGTCAAATTATGTATTAAGCCCTCTGATTGCATGTAATTCCCATTACCAACCATTACGTTGAATGAGGGAGTCGTCACCACTGGAAGTTTCAAAAATTGCGCAACCTGTGGTTGTAAGAAATTATCATAACTGCCTCCATCAATCAATACTTTGACTGGCATAGTTCCAATATGTGCTGCGAATCTAATTGTCCATATTCTGTAACCACCTTTCAAGGCATTCAAAGATAGGTGATGATCTTCGTTTACAGTGGCTTCCTTGTTTGGAGATAAATTAGTCTCTAAATCCAAATTATCGGATTCGTCCTCCCCCAATTGCAGGACAAAACATTGCTTGTTTGGGCACTTGTGATTAAAAGAGAATTTCTCATCACAGAAATAACATAAACCTTTCTCTCTTCGTAATTGCATTTCTGCGGGGCTTATTCTTTTGACATTGGGGTTTCTTAATGGTGATCCTGGGGGGTTAGGTAACAACGGAGGTAAGGAAGATTTGGAAGCTGGTAGGATGGTCCTTGTGGTGTTGTGACTCCCGGACGTTGTTACTTTCGGATAAGTTATGGAACGAGTGGCGTAATTAGAAGTAGGCTTGGTTCCTGGCATATATTTTTCTTCATACAGTTTAGCTAATGCTACTGCTCGTAACAGGTTTGTTGGAGTCAAGGCAATCACATCTCGTCTAATATCAACCTTTAAACCACTCATAAAGCAATTTAAAATAGCTTCCTCATTTAAACCCTCACATCGATTAGCAAGCGACATAAATTTCATATAGTAATCTGATACCGAGCCTTGTTGTTGCAGCTTAAACATTTATGCCATTGGACAATCGAAGGGAAAGGGCCCAAATTGAGATTCAAGAGCACGCTTCAACGCTGTCCAGGTTGTGACCACTTCAATCTTCTGCAACATTTGGAACCATGGCACCACGTCGTTCTCAAAATGCATAGAAGCTATTTCAACATGTTCAGCATCAGGTGTGTTGTGGTAGTTGAAGAACTTATCCGCTTTGAAAATCCATTCTAAAATGGGGGTGGAGCCATCGAAGTGCAGAAAACTGAGAGAAATGTCCTTGACCGGGTTCATAGAATTTAGCGACTGAACTCTAACTGTGGAATTTGAGTTCGAAGGACTTCCAAATGTCTGAGTGGAATTTTGCAATAGTTGTTGTAAGATGAGTTTGATTTCATCCATCGTCGAATCCTGATTTCGATTTCTCTCATCTATCGTGCTCTGCAGCTTTTCCACCGTTGTCGTTAGACGACGCAGATCATCAGTTGTCGTGCGGATCTCGGTTTGGAGGTCTTTCAATCTTGTGTTCTCAGCCATGGAAGACAATGAAAGCACCAATGTAACAGTGCTAGATAATGTATATAAAAAATTTGAACAGAGCAGTGGGATTTTATTGAGAAATAAAGTTGTCTCAATACAAGTAACACGAGGCAAACAACGAAAGTGACAATTGCAGAAAATTAAATTGTATGAGTCACAACTGAACCATGACGTGTTCCATTCCTGAAAGGGAAGAATGGAAAAGGATTAAGAGAATTTTCCACACTAAAATCAAAGAAGAAGAATATGGAGAAAAAGTGATTGCAGAGAGGAAGGGTCCATACCACCGACTGACTATCTCTGAATGAAATCTCTCCATTTAGTATTTCCTCTCCTCTCACATGTCCCTCTGCGCACTCACATGCCTTCATCTTTATTTAACACGTGACCACTAGGTGAAACCGTTTCTCTCCTTAATATTGTCATGCTTTATACAAATTTGCAAAGTCTCCTAATCAACTAAGTGTACGAATTGTTCATGGTACTTTGTGACTGGGGTGTTGTGTTCTCTATAGTGATTCACTAGTAATGATGCATTTGTACTAATCTTTGATTGTTCGCCATTATTTTTTTTGAATCTTTACACGATCATTTTCTACAAAGAGTGTCTCTTCATCATATGGTTACTTTAAAATTTTTTTTTTAAGTTAAAAATATTAGATCGGTTGATCTAAAATTAATCTTTTAGAATATATCTTAAATCAGTTGCACAAGTTATATAACACGTATTTGACATATTGTATATATTAGATTAGTTTAACTGTAAAATTGATCTAATACGTGTTTTAAAGTTAATTTATTATATCTTTGGACCAGTGATAGTTTCTTGGAAGAAAGTTGTATATTCATATAGCAACTTCGTGGAAATTTTATGTATAATCCATAATTTTTGTTCTGGTGTCAAGAGTTGAGCGATTGTCAATGTACCTAAAGCGAAAGTGTTGCCCAAAGTTTGATGTGATTTAAATCAATAAACATAAACCAGCACGATAATATTTGTGATTTATATACATGAATTTTTATCTAGTCATCAATGAAGATAAAAAATAGCTGCATAAATTTTGCTTTGTTTTTCCTTTTCTTTAATTTTAAAATTTTCATTTTTTTTAATATCCAAGAAACAAAAATATACTCAATTTATTTTAATAAAAAAAACTAAAACGTCAATAAATATGAATTGCTGGTTTAAAGAATTAAAAAGAACTTAGCCTTAGCTAGTTAAGAAATCTAACGTAGCCTTAGCTAGTTAAGAAAAAAAAATCATAAACTAATATTTATTTATAGATAATTTAATTTCAATGTTTATACCTTCTTCTAACAAGTCTCTCTTTTTAAAAAAGGGTAGTGATATGTTGACAACTAAATTTTGCCAACGTTTTGACAACGCCACATGTCAACGTTGTAGTGGGCAGTTTAATTTGTTCTTTTTTAATTAAAAACTGATTGGAAAAAGGTGAGTTGAGCTTATTCCGATAATACCCTCCCTTCTATTGAAGCCTTTTTCATCTTTTCAGTTCTCTCCTTCGAAGCAGTCTCTCACCAGATTAGGGTTTCGCTCTCTTCCCTTTCAAAGCTTTGTGTTACCATTTTCAGTCCACCATTGGTTTCGCTCTGAACCTCTGTTTCCATTGGTCTGTCTACATTTATTGAATCATCCCTTTGACCTTTCGTTCGTGGTTCGCAAGCTGTGTTGAGTTGGAGGCTACGCGTTTTTCCTTGGGTGTCGTATTGTTCGAAGCTGTTCATCTTTGTTTGGCATGGGTTCTTCAATCGACATTGGTTCTTCGAACAAGGCAAAATCTTTATCGTTTTTCCGTATTCGTTTTTGGCTTATGAATTTTCGATTACAAGTGGTAATTTTTTTTTTTTGGGTGTTGGAAATTTTTATCATTTGTTGGTGTTTGTAGTGAAAAGTTGTTCATTTTTTCATGTTGTAAATCTTGGTGTTCCACTTATTTTTGGAGTGAAATGTATTCGATTAAGATGAAGCATGAAATGTGGTACATTCGTTTGAGGAGTTGTTTTGACCTTTTTTGATTTTTATGGATTTATGTTGAATATGCACTATGTTGACTTTCATCTAACTGTACATGGTAATTTTTCATATTCATACCTATTTTTATTCTTGCACTTAGGTGTTCACATTCAGCCAGAAGATATCAGTCAATTTCTAACTCCCCTGGAATAATAACTCCTTAATCTGATTTGAAATTTAATTATAGTATTGATAGCTTCTTTTTCTGGTATTGAAAATTGATTTAGGAAAGAAATTCTAATGGACGTGTGAGGTAGCTTGTATGCAATCAAATTCTGTTTTTGGCTGGATCTATGCTTCGATGGCCGAAAGATAATATTGATTAGGAGGTTGAGTTTAGTGAAGAGACACGTTTTAACTTGTAGTGGGAAGTTGAAGTGATGCAAAACGTATTGGAGTAGTGATGAATTATTTCTGAAATTTGTTACAGAAATTTTATGAGATAAGGTTAATATATATATATATATATATATATATATATATATATATATATATATATATATATATATATATATAATTTAGTGGTAATTGTGTACCTTTGTTTATAACTGTGAGTGTATTTAATTGGCTTGGAATTTATGTTTTAAAATATAAGGTGTTAAATTGGTGGGTGATGGCTGAAATCAGAAGTAGCCTTGGTAGCAAAATAACTACAGACCAAATTTAGACAAATTAAGTTTGGTGAGACTTTCTAGAGTTGGTGTTTTCTTAATGTTTTGTAATTCAGTGGATAAAAATTTGATATTTTCACGTGATATAAGGAGATGACTTCTTTCATTTTAATTGTTCTTATTGAATTTTATATCTTATTTAAATTATTAAACTTGAATATATATATATATATAATTTGAATAACTGAATATGAATATTATTTTAGTAAGTGTTGGTAAATATTTGTTTGTTGGACTTTTATTATATAAAGAGTAACAAGTATGATATTTCTCCAGAGCTTATTATGCCAGAGAAAGCAGGAAACAGAGATAAGGAAGGAGTATGCCGAAACCGTTATGAAGGAAGGAGTACGCCAAAAGCGTTTTAAAAGCAAAGCTTGTAGAAGTCCCTACACTGGATATAGTCCAAAACTTGATTGATCTGTGTAATTTGTTAATAGTGCGGTATTTAGTACATGTTGAAGTATGGATAATTGTATTTGGAACAATTATATTGATTGTTAATAAATAAAGATAGTGGTTATTCGAATTTTGAATGTTATTTTCATTCCATTTGTTGTTTAATGCACGTGTAATCAATTAAAGAGACCCTGTAATCACTTACACAGGCACATAAGTCACAACGTCCCTCTTCCTCACACATGCAATTGGATAAAAAACCTCACAAACCCCTAACCAGTTGTTGGTCCTCAAAAAACAACCAATAATCTAAAAATCATAACTTAAATTCTAACCAAATGAGTACCCACCACACACTCGGGAGCCCCCTCTACGAGAGGCAGGGAGCAGCGTTGGACTTTTGGTACAGAGGCACTGGTAAGCGATTACAGCCTGTCTGTAATCGCTTACACAGGCACATAAGTCACAAAGTCCCTCTTCCTCACACATGTACTTGGATAAGAAACCTCACAAACCCCTAACCAGTTGTTGGTCCTCAAAAAACAACCAGTAATCTCAATATTCTAACCAAGTCACTACCCACCACACACTGGGAGCCCCCTCTATTAGAAGCAGGGAGCAGCGTTGGACTTTTGGTACATAGACACTGGTAAGCGATTACAACCACTCTGTAATCGATTACACTGGCGCATAAGTCACAAAGTCCACCTTCCTCACACATGCACTTGGATAAAAAACCTCACAAACCCCTAACCAGTTATTGGTCCTCAAAAAACAACCAGTAATCTCAAAATCATAACTTGAATTCTAACCAAGTCAGTACCTACCACACACTGGGAAGCCCCCTCTACCAGAAGCAGGGAGCAGCGTTGGACTTTTGGTACACAGACACTGGTAAGCGATTACAACCACTCTGTAATCGATTACACAGGCGCGTAAGTCACAAAGTCCCTCTTCCTCACACATGCACTTGGATAAGAAACTTTAGAAACCCCTAACCAGTTGTTGGTCCTCAAAAAACAACCAGTAATCTCAAAATCATAACTTGAATTCTAACCAAGTCAGTACCCACCAGACACTGGGAGCCCCCTCTACCAGAAGCAGGGAGCAGGGTTGGACTTTTGGTACAAAGGCACTGGTAAGCGATTACAACCACTCTGTAGTCGATTACACGAGCACATAAGTCACAAAGTCCCTGTTCTTCACACATACACTTGGATAAAAGACCTCACAAATCCCTAACCAGTTGTTGGTCCTAAATAAACAACCAGTAATCTCAAAATTCTAACCAAGTCAGTACCCACCACACACTAGGGAGCCCCCTCTACCAGAAGCAGGGAGCAGCGTTGGACTTTTGGTACACAGACACTGGTAAGCGATTACAGCCACAATGTAATCGATTACACGGGCACATAAGTCACAAAGTCCCTCTTCCTCACACATGCACTTGGATAAGAAACCTCATAAACCCCTAACCAGTTGTTGGTCCTCAAAAAACAACCAGTAGTCTCAAAATCATAACTTGAATTCTAACCAATTCAGTACCCACCACACACTAGGGAGCCCCCTCTACCAAACGCAGGGAGTAGCGTGTGACTTTTGGTACAAAGGCACTGGTAAACGATTACAACCACTGGGGAGCCCCCTCTACCAGAAGCAGGGAGCATTGTTGGACTTTTGTTACACAGACACTGGTAAGCGATTACAACCACTCTGTAATCGATTACACTGGTGCATAAGTCACGAAGTCCCTCTTCCTCACACATGCACTTGGATAAATAACCTCACAAACCCCTAACCAGTTTTTGGTCGTCAAAAAACAACCAGTAATCTCAAAATCATAACTTGAATTCTAACCAAGTCAGTACCCACCACACACTGGGAAGCCCCCTCTACCAGAAGCAGGGAGCAGCGTTGGACTTTTGGTACAAAGGCACTGGTAAGCGATTACAACCACTCTGTAATCGATTACACGAGCACATAAGTCACAAAGTCCCTCTTCCTCAGACATGCACTTGGATAAGAAACTTCAGAAACCCCTAACCGGTTGCTGGTCCCCAAAAAACAACCAGTAATCTCAAAATCATAACTTCAATTCTAACCAAGTCAGTACCCACCACACACTGGGGAGCCCCCTCTACCAAAAGCAGGGAGTAGCGTTGGACTTTTAGTACAAAAGGAACTGGTAAGCGATTACAACAACTCTGTAATCGATTACGCAGGCGCATAGGTCACAAAGTCCCTCTTCCTCACACATGCACTTGGATAAGAAACTTTAGAAACCCCTAACCAGTTGTTGATCCTCAAAAAACAACCTGTAATCTCAAAATTCTAACCAAGTCAGTACCCACAACACACTAGGGAGCCCCTCTACCAGAAGCAGGGAGCAGCGTTGGACTTTTGGTAGACAGACACTGGTAAGCGATTACAGCCACAATGTAATCGATTACACGGGCACATAAGTCACAAAGTCCCTCTTCCTCACACATGCACTTGGATAAGAAACCTCACAAACCCCTAACCAGTTGTTGGTCCTCAAAAAACAACCAGTAATCTCAAAATCATAACTTGAATTCTAACCAAGTCAGTACCCACCACACACTGGGAAGCCCCCTCTACCAGAAGCAGGGAGCAGCGTTGGACTTTTGGTACAAAGGCACTGGTAAGCGATTACAACCACTCTGTAATCGATTACACGAGCACATAAGTCACAAAGTCCTCTTCCTCACACATGCACTTGGATAAGAAACTTCAGAAACCCCTAACCACTTGTTGGTCCTCAAAAAACAACCAGTAATCTGAAAATCATAACTTGAATTCTAACCAATTCAGTACCCACCACACACTGGGGAGCCCCCTCTACCAAACGCAGGGAGCAGCGTTGGACTTTTGGTACAAAGGCACTGGTAAGCGATTACAACCACTGGGGACCCCCTCTACCAGAAGCAGGGAGTGGCGTTGGACTTTTGGTACACAGACACAGGTAAGCTATTACAACCACTCTGTAATCGATTACACTGGCGCATAAGTCACAAAGTCCCCCTTCCTCACACACGCACTTGGATAAAAAACCTCACAAACCCCTAACCAGTTATTGGTCCTCAAAAAACAACCAGTAATCTCAAAATCATAACTTGAATTCTAACCAAGTCAGTACCTACCACACACTGGGAAGCCCCCTCTACCAGAAGCAGGGAGCAGCGTTGGACTTTTGGTTCAAAGGCACTGGTAAGCGATTACAACAACTCTGTAATTGATTACACGAGCACATAAGTCACAAAGTCCCTCTTCCTCAGACATGCACTTGGATAAGAAACTTCAGAAACCCCTAACCAGTTGTTGGTCCTCAAAAAACAACCAGTAATCTCAAAATCATAACTTGAATTCTAACCAAGTCAGTACCCACCACACACTGGGGAGGCCCCTCTACCAAAAGCAGGGAGTAGCTTTGGACTTTTCGTACAAAGGCACTGGTAAGCGATTACAACAACTCTGTAATCGATTACGCAGGCGCATAAGTCACAAAGTCCCTCTTCCTCACACATGCACTTGGATAAGAAACTTTAGAAACCCCTAACCAGGTGTTGGTCCTCAAAAAACAACCTGTAATCTCAAAATTCTAACCAAGTCAATACCCACCACAAACTAGAGAGCCCCCTCTACCAGAAGCAGGGAGCAGCGTTAGACTTTTGGTAGACAGACACTGGTAAGCGATTACAGCCACAATGTAATCGATTACACGGGCACATAAGTCACAAAGTCCCTCTTCCTCACACATGCACTTGGAAAAGAAACCTCACAAACCCCTAACCAGTTGTTGGTCCTCAAAAAACAACCAGTAATCTCAAAATCATAACTTGAATTCTAACCAATTCAGTACCCACCACACACTGGGGAGCCCCCTCTACTAAACGCAGGGAGCAGCGTTGGACTTTTGGTACAAAGGCACTAGTAAGCGATTACAACCACTGGGGAGCCCCCTCTACCAGAAGCAGGGAGCAGCGTTGGACTTTTGGTACACAGACACTGGTAAGCGATTACAACCACTCTATAATCGATTACACTCGTGCATAAGTCACGAAGTCCCTCTTCCTCTTGGATAAAAAACCTCACAAACCCCTAACCAGTTTTTGGTCCTCAAAAAACAACCAGTGATCTCAAAATCATAACTTGAATTCTAACCAAGTCAGTACCCACCACACACTGGGAAGCCCCCTCTACCAGAAGCAGGGAGCAGCGTTGGACTTTTGGTACAAAGGCACTGGTAAGCGATTACAACCACTCTGTAATCGATTACACGAGCACATAAGTCACAAAGTCCCTCTTCCTCACACATGCACTTGGATAAGAAACTTCAGAAACCCCTAACTAGTTGTTGGTCCTCAAAAAACAACCAGTAATCTCAAAATCATAACTTGAATTCTAACCAATTCAGTACCCACCACACACTGGGAAGCCCCCTCTACCAAAAGCAGGGAGCAGCGTTGGACTTTTGGTACAAAGGCACTGGTAAGCGATTACAACCACTGGGGAGCCCCCTCTACCAGAAGCAGGGAGCAGCGTCGGACTTTTGGTACACAGACACTGGTAAGCGATTACAAGCACTCTGTAATCGATTACACTGGTGCATAAGTCACGAAGTCCCTCTTCCTCACACATGCACTTGGATAAAAAACCTCACAAACCCCTAACCAGTTGTTGGTCCTCATAAAACAACCAGTAATCTCAAAATCATAACTTGAATTCTAACCAAGTCAGTACGCACCACATACTTGGGAGCCCCCTCTACCAGAAGCAGGGAGCAGCGTTGGACTTTTGGTACAAAGGCACTGGTAAGCGATTACAACCACTCTGTAGTCGATTACACGAGCACATAAGTCACAAAGTCCCTCTTCCTCACACACACACTTGGATAAAAGACCTCACAAATCCCTAACCAGTTGTTGGTCCTCAAAAAACAACCAGTAATCTCAAAATTCTAACCAAGTCAGTACCCACCACACACTGGGGAGCCCCCTCTACCAGAAGCAGGGAGCAGCGTTGGACTTTTGGTACACAGACACTGGTAAGCGATTACAGCCACAATGTAATCGATTACACGGGCACATAAGTCACAAAATCAACCTTTTAACTCAAAATCCTTCAAAAAATCTCATCAACTTAGGACCAAGCACACACTGGGGAACGTCTCTTCCAAAGCATGGGAGCAGCGTTGAACTTTTAGTACAGATTTTTCTTTTTCCACTAGTAAGAGATTACGGCCACTCTGTAATTCCTTTTTTTTCACTGGTAAACGATTACACAGTATCTTTAATCGATTAGAACAACACATTAATAGAAACCCCTGTTTATTTTCCAACAGAATTTCCATGCAATCAACAACAACCAATTTAGTAAACCAATTGTTTCATTCATAGTCGTCATCAGTCCAGGGACACATCAATTCTTAGCAACATCTCCAACAAGGTAATTAATAAATTCACTCCAACAAAAACACAGACAACAAATATGAATATATATAAGGAATAATTTAGTTGTATTGTTTATTAGTCTCAGAGGTTGACATGTACATAAAACCAAACAATAGACTTTAAATAGTATAATTTTGTACAATGTATATTCATTTCCTATAAAAGAAGAATCTAAACCAAGGAGACATTTCTAATGCTATAGTAATCCCAAATGTTGCAGCCTTTGAATTCTTCGGACGTTATCGTCGTCCAAGATCCAGTCACATATATACTTCTTCCTAAACGGATCGAAGTGTTCCTGAAATGAAGATATTGGAATTTAGAATCAATGTCAAGACACAAATGATGACAATTTCAACACCCAAGTATGATATAACATGACAATGATTATGTGCATAAAATGAATTTTATCCATGTAGATCCAACAAAAGACTTAAAAAAAAGATTCACAAAGAATGGTCTTTTTCGTATCTTAGATATTCTTCAAGAAATAAACTCTGTTAAACAAGGTGAATGAATTGTCTTATATTACAACACAGATTCCAAAATTCTGTGGAAAGAGCTTGAATCACTAAGGCTAATCCCTACATGCCTTTGTATCAATAAGTGCAGTTATGGCTTAAGCCGTGGCTTTCAAGGAAAATATGAACTCAATATTTCTATAGGACAATTTGTTGAAATTTGATGACTAATACCTTGAAAACTAGAAAATAATTTCAAGTTAATAAGATATTCCATCTCAAAATTATAAAGTACTTAAATTGTGTTCAAATTTTAAATAAAACCAAGTTTGAAAATATAAAATAACTGATAATATTTAATTACGTATCATGGATTAATTAAATTTATAAATAATTGATATTGTAAAATCGCATGATATTTCTTTTTCTCATAAAACAAGAAAATTTGTCACTGCACCAAACCTTATCAGAAACGATATTCATCGACACAAAGATATGCCGAGAAACACTATAATCAAAATAAATAATAATCATTTCACCACAAATATTTTACATTTATTTGTATTATATTTGTATTATATTTTCTCTAACCAAAATAAAGATTTATATATTTTTCAGGAACCTACAATATAATTATTCCTAAAGAAATATAAGGAAAGTCGAACAGGACATGGATGAAAGACCTTTTTGCTTTTCCATATGTAAAAGGCTCCTTCCTTTTTTTCTTGTAGCTCGTTCAGTCTATGCACTTTCAGCATCCTCTGCTGAAAAGATATATATATATATATATATATATATATATATATATATATATATATATATATATATATAACTAATTAATACAATAAAATATATTTCTACACCAAATTATTATCACTAAATTACAAAAGAAAACACTGTGACCCTATATTTCTTGCGTGAGTTCTAAAACATATGCAAGATCTTAAAAATGTATATCCAATACTAACTCTATATAATGCTCCGAACCTGGACAAACAGTGACACATTTTTATGCATATATTTTCTAACACAATAGTAAGGTTTTCTACAAAGTTTAGTATAAAACAACAATTTTTTTCTACAGCATTTTTATGTTAAAACAGTGGAGATTTTTTATGCAGTAACAACAATCAAAAAGTCTAATACTGCAAGATTTCATAATGCTATAACAATAAAACAATAAGCAGTTTTATATTGATTTCAGCAAACAACAAACAGTTTTAATGCACAAATTAGCCTAAAGACAATGCAGTACAACAAGCATTTTCATGCCAATAATTAATAGTCTACTTATACAGCAGGACTTTGGTGCAGAATTTAACCAGCAACGCTTTTGGTGCAAAATTTTAATCAAACAACCCATATTTTAATCAAACAGCCCATATCAAACTTAGCCTGCATGTAAACATCTACATTTTTTGCCGTTAATGAGACATTATTTCAAGAGAAAGTCTATGAGCTAGCATATGCATGTGAACATCTTCAACCTAAAAGCAACTTTAAACACTTGGAAAGTGAAATATTCATAGAAAGAGTTTGGAAGTTGGAAGGGGAAAATGGGTAACCACATCCATTGCACGATACACAGTACAAACAAAGGAAGAAACCATTGACAAACCAAAGATCCACAGGAACAAAGCGCGATACAGTGTGTGAATAAACAATACCTTTGGATAAAAGCTGAAAATCGCTGCTGACAAAGTCACCACTGCACCCAACCGACGAAGGAACAACGGCGACGACGAAAAAATGAAACCTTTCGACTAATGACTTTGGTGGTGGAACAAAAAACGGCGACACACACGACTTCGTCCAGAGAGAATGATGCACCCAAGCACGATTTTCACAGCGGTGGACTAAGAGCACTTCAATGAAGGAGCGAGACTTTCAAATGGAGAACAAAAAACTGGTGAGAGAGTTTCATAGGGTTGAAATTCGCTTGTTAGCTTAAGGCGCCAACAGATTTCAATTTTTTTCTTTCCAAAAACGCCCTCCAAACCAAAAATAAAATTTTAAAAAAAATCAGTCAAAACAACAAATGACACCATGCCACCTGTCGTTGGCAAATTGCAGTTGTCAAATAAACATTTTCCTTTAAAAAATCATCTAAATAGACTTCACGTATTTATTTAAAATATAAATACTAATATGAAGATGCTGGTTTAAAGAATTAAAAAGAACTTTTTTTATTAGGAGAGAAATAAATATACAGTGCTCTATATTTTGAATATGCTCCAATATATTTTTCAAAAGAAAAACCATTCTTTAATTTCATAATCAGTGTCCTTTGTCTTTAAGACAATAATAAACAAGTTAAAATTATAAAAAATATAGTATATGTACTGATATATTCTGTTTGTTATTTATTAAACTCAGAAAATAACTCGCAGTCAAAAACCCTTTTATGATTATTAATCTTTGCATAAAAAGCACCAATTAAGTTAATAATCAAGAGTATTTAAAATAATATATTTATTATTATTTAAACATTCAAATTAATGTTGATGAATGCAATTTTCTGCGACTTTTCTGCAAACCTAGGTTCGATTGAGTACTGATCCCTACGAGTTTTACCTTTCCTTTATAAGGAAAACAATAACACTAATTATTCTTACTAATTTACTCCTAATTTTTTTTTAAATATTAATTTCTTAAATATTTAAAAATAAAACTTGCATTAAATTCTATCCATAGATATTAAACTCACTAAAATTAAATTCTATCCGTGAATATTTAATGCAAACTAAAATAAGACTAACAAAACATGACGATAGAAAAACAACCGACAAGGAAGATAAATTTAAGAAGAGTATTTTTTTCTTAACTTTGAAAGTATCATGTCAAAATTAATATTAGTATACTAGAAAAATTTTAAATAATGATTGATTTATTGATGAAAAGTAATTTGTCAATGACAAATTTAGATATTAAATTATAGATTAAAAATAATTTATAACTAAAATAATTTCTAAATTAATTATTATATTAAATTGATTTATAAAATTGGTCACTAATGTGAAAATTATAATGTGATTTAAAAACTATTGATTTAAAAAGTTATAATGTGAAAATTAAATTTAAAAGTAATAATTTTAAATTGAAAGGTAAATTTGGATGAGAAGTTTTAAAACTTTAAAAATTTGAAGTGATAGAATTTTTTTTTTAATTTTTTAAATGTTTTATTTAAATAAATTAGTTCAAATTTCTCTAGTTTCAAATTCCTAATCGGATAGAGTAAGTTAATTTTTTTATTATATGAAAAATAATTATTGCAAAAGTAAAAAGTATAATATTAAATATTAGGATTAAATATGTTTTTAGTCTCTGTACTTTGGGGGCGAGTTTAGTTTTAGTCATTTTTTCAAACTAAGATACAATTTAGTTCTTTAACTTTTAAAAAATTCTGTTTTTAGTCGTTTTTACCAAATTTTTTTAACTTTATTTATTGTTTGAAGCACATTTCATTATAGCATTTGAATTGTTTACATTGTTTGACACATTTTTGCTTCAATGTTAACACATAAACGCCTTTAAAACAACAAATAAAGTTAAAAAAATTTGGTAAAAAGAACTAAAACCAGAGTTTTCTAAAGTTGAAGGACTAAATTGTACCTTAATTTGAAGAAAGAACTAAAACAAAAATCGCTCCAAAATATAGAGACTAAAAACATAATTAACCATAAATATTATAAAATAAAAAATTAAATGACTATCAATTAAAATATAAAATAAAATTTAATAAATAAATGGAAATATTAACGTGTTTTACTTCAATACTAATAAAGGAATGAAGCAAAAGGACAACGAAGAAGGGAAAAAATGGATAGTCTGAAAAGGAAAAAAGAGACAGAGAAAAAAAAGCAAAGAGTGTGGAAAAGAAACAAAGAAAGCGAAAGGCAAAAAAAGGAAAAAGAAAGATAAATTTTTCAGTGCAAATAAATTATCAATAACCATTGATATTTTTCAACAATGACATACTCCTCAGCACTGATATAGTATGATAAAAAGAAAATGGAAAGGGAAAAGAGGAAAGGAATTTCGGAATAGGCTGCAATAAGGAATTTGACTTGCTACGCAAACATGAGATTCCCATTGAGCAGTATCCACTAACATCTAAAGAAACCATCAACAGGGACTTCGCATGCCATGGAGGAATTTTAGTTTAGTTTATGCTATGTGCCTGTATGATTTAGTAGAGACAATCATGAGCACAATTAACTATTGCTTCAACCCTGCCACAGTTAGAGCTAATATTGACAAACAGATTCCTTTCTATTAAATTAAATGCCCCCAAACAAAAAAGATTTCCCTCGAAGGCTTAAAAAGATTATAGTAGGTATTTCATGAACTAGTGACTAGTATTTTCAAGGGAAAACAAGGAAAATACTCACGAGATGAAGAAGTAAGAACTTTTGCATTGGTCTTCCAGACAGCACTAGGAGAAGGAGTTGAAAAAGTTGGGAACATCTTTAGTCGATCATATATACACTGACCTGCAGCACGCTGAATGATAGATTACATACAATCATCAGAACAACCAGATTATACCCAGACTGACATTTTTCAGTTGGAAAAGCACCTATTTTTACTAGCAAGTGGCTGTATGTGACAGCATATCTTACCAGCAAGGCTCCGTAAACACGCCAAGCTTCATGCCTTTTCATTTCATTTTTCTGCTTCTCAAGAAGCATCTCTGGTTCAAGAAGTCGCATATACGTCTCAAGGTTTGGCAGCAAAAGAAGGCGAACTTATTTCCATAGCAATAAGTAACATTAAAAACATATCACAGCCTCATATGTACGTATCAAACCTACTTTAGTTAAACAAACAAACATAATATACCATACAAGGTTCCTTTTAAATTGGTCATTTAAACCTTAAAATTATAAATACGCAACAATACTGAATTTGTAATGTAATAGCATGTTAATCTAATGATAAGATGATGACAAGCGTATATAAAAATTGCATTGGAAAGTTTTCGTCTTTAAACCGCCAAAAGTATATTTCCAACTGTTAGCTTTTGACCAACTCCACAATCATCAGAACATGGGAGAGACACATACCACATTGGGTACAAGTGCCCCCAACCCCTGAATCGCGCCATAGTGTTGCGTCATTGCCTTCTTAGGATCCAAGAATGCATTCAGCAATGTTTTAGTCAACCGATACTGGAGATTACTATAGACATGCCCAAACCTGCATGAAACATGAAGTTAATGTAAGAAAAATAGAAATGAAATCACTAAAAGCCCAGCAAATAAGCCACATGCCTAAAGTCATCAAGCAAAACTAGACTATCGAGCTTACAATACAATGACTCGACTGTTTATACCAAATTCTACATCCTGAAATACCAATGACCATGCCAGGAAGTTGTTTGATAAATGAGCAAAAAAGCATAAGCTTTAATACACAATAAATTTGAAGTGTCCTTGAACTGGATCTCCAAAAACATAGGTGAATTTGAAAGGAAATACACAATAAATATAGTATTCTTTCTCTTTGCTACTAGGAAATAAAAGGACGTGAACAAATTGCATAAACCATCAAATAAATGGGGATACCGTACTGTACTAGCCGAGGTACACATACTCTTGGTATCTACACAAATATATATTTTATTCAGAATTTGGAAATACAGGAGTACACAAACACAACACTCTTAGACTCTCAAAGATACACTCACAACACACAACAGAGGCCCTCTCTCTATTTTTTTTTTTCTCTTCACGGTGGTGCATATTACACCAATTTTTCCCGTGATTCTCCCTCTCTACCCACACACTCACACAGTTTTCTTTCTCTGCTGCTGTTGCACTAAGCTTCTTTTTTTTCTACGTTTGTGGTGTGTGTTACAACCACTACTCTTTCTTATATTTATAATAAAACTTCACTCATTGTTTACACCAAAGTCTTTGCAACCAAAGACTTGCAACGTACTAAAGAAGCTGCTGCAAAGACTTTGCACATCCAAACAAAACTACTTTTCTACTTTTGCACTTATTAAAGAAACATGTGGGACCCATTAAAGTTTATCTCACAAAACTCTCCCATAAACTTAAATGGATTTTTTTATCCTTCCTTCATGCCGATCAACTTCCTTAACTCTTGAAATAACTTTGTCGGTAATGGCTTTGTGAATATATCTGTAATTTGCTTTTTGCTTTCTACATGTTCAAGTTCAATGCTTCCTTCTTTCAATTTTTCACGGATAAAGTGAAAACGAACATCAATATGCTTGCTTCTCTCATGGTTTACTGGATTCTTTGATAACTCAATTGCCGATCTATTATCTACTCGGATCAACACCTTTTCTTCTTGCATTATCTCAAGATTTTTCAGCAGATTTCTTAGCCATATTGCATGTCGGACACTTAAAGATGCTGCCACATACTCAGCCTCACATGTGGATAGCGTCACGATTGGTTGCTTCTTTGATAGCCAAGTAAATGCAGTATCTCCCATGAAGAACACACAGCCAGTAGTGCTCTTCCTATCATCTAGATCTCCACACCAATCACTGTCTGAATATCCATGAAGACGATAATGATCTGACTTGGTGTACAATAATCCAAAAGACATGGTTCCCTTTACATACCTTAGTATTCGCTTTAGTGCTTTCCAATGAGAATATCTTGGCTCCTCCATAAACCGGCTTGTGATTCCCACACTTAGCATTAGATCTGGCCTTGTGTTTGTTAAGTACCTTAGACTTCCAATTAAGTTGCGATACCTGCTTGCATCGACATGATCTCCATCTCCGTGTTTGGACAATTTTGTTCCAGGTTCCATAGGAGTAGAAACTGGATTGCACTTCATCATCTTCGCTTTCTTCAATATCTCCTTAGCATACTTCTTTTGAGACACAAAAATTCCTTTCGTGCTTTGATCCACCTCCAGGCCAAGAAAGTACTTCATAACACCAAGATCAGTCATCTCAAATTCATTTTTCATCACCTTCTTAAACTCTATGACCAACTCATTTTTGTTTCCCATGAAGATTAAATCATCTACGTATAGGGCAACGAACAACATATCTCCTTTGTCTTTCTTCAGGTATAGAGCATGCTCATGTGGACACTGCTCAAAACCATTCTTCTTGAAGTAGGTGTCAATTCTCTCATTCCAGGCTCGAGGAGCCTGTTTCAACCCATACAATGCTTTCTTTAATTTCAACACCTTTTTCTCTTCACCGCTTCTCATGTAACCGAGAGGTTGTTCCACATAGATCTCCTCTTTTAAAATTCCATTCAGAAATGCAGATTTCACATCCATTTGCTGTATCTTCCATCCATGTTGTGCTGCTAGAGAAAATAGCATTGTCTCCATTCTTGTTACTGGAGCAAACACTTCATCATAGTCAATTCCTTTCTGCTGTTTGTAACCTTTCACCACGAGACGAGCTTTGTAACGTTCCACATCCCCATCTGCATTGATTTTCTTCTTGTATACCCATTTCAAGCCAATTGGTTGAGCTCCTATGGGCAGATTTATCAGCTCCCATGTTTCATTCTTTTCAATTGAGCCAATTTCTTCATCCATTGCTTTCTTCCATCTATCATCGAGCACAGCCTCTTCAAATTTGACATCTTCTGCTCCTGCCAACAAACATATTACATGTACCTCGTCAGTGGAGTTATAAATGCCTTGTAAGCTTCGAGATCTAGGTTGCACAGGTTCATCTTCTTCATCAGAATAATCATTGATCCTCTCAGTTATTGTTGAGTTCTCTCCTCCAGACTCTGAGTTGCATGTGGTCTTCTCCTTCATGTTGTCCCAGCTCCATTCACTTTCTTCATCAACTTGGACATCTCGACTTACAACAATCTTTTCTGTAATTGGGCTATAAAGTTTGTATGCTTTTGCTTTTTCATCGTACCCAATAAAAACATATCTCTTGCTTCTGTCTTCAAGTTTTGTTCTGTGCTGAGCTGGAACATGACCATAAGCTATGCTACCGAAAATCCTGAAATGGCTGACACTCGGATTCCTCCCACTCCATGCTTCTTGTGGAGTCATCCCATCCAGTTTAGTATGTGGGCACCTGTTTTGTACATAAACTGCACATTGTACTGCTTCCGCCCAGAACTTCTTTGGCATATTCTTCCCTTTAAGCATTGTGCAAATCATATCAAGAATGGTCTGATTCTTCCTTTCAGGAACACCATTCTGTTGTGGGGAGTATGGAGCTGTAAGAAATCGTTTTATCCCATGTTCTTCACAGTATTCGTTAAACTTTGTCGAAGTGAATTCACCTCCCCTGTCTGATCGGACAGCTTTTATCTGTTTACTGGTCTCCTTCTCCACCATTAGTCTGAACTTCTTAAATGCATCAAATGCTTCTGATTTCTCCTCTAAGAAATACACCCAAGTCTTTCGAGAGAAATCATCTATGAACGAAATAAAGTATTTCTTACCACTGAATGAATTAGGAAAGATTGGTCCACAAAGATCAGTGTGTATCAGACCGAGTTGTTCTTCTGCCCTGTATTCAGCTGACTTCGGAAATCCAGTCCTCGGATGTTTTCCGAGTATACACTCTCCACAGAACCTTTTGTCAAATTCTACTTCAGGTAGTCCGCGTACTAACTGCTTCTCTGATAGTTTTGTCAATCCTCCAAAGTTCAAGTGGCCAAACCGGAAATGCCATAACATCGCTTCATCCTTCACATCAAGCTTCAGACACTTGTTTTTCAGAATATTCAGCTCCAACTTATACATCCGATTTTTCTTCATCTCTACTCGTGCAATCAGACGACCGGTTTTATCTTTCAAGTATAGTACACGATCCTTCATGTGAACTGAGTTACCTTTCTCCATCATCTGACCCATGCTTAGAATATTATTTTTCAACTCAGGAACATAATAGACATCCCTTATTTCTCCAATTCGTCCATCCTTCTGCAAGTGCCGGATTGTTCCGCGCCCTTTTACAGCCACTTTGGAATCATCTCCAAATAAGACATGTCCGATTTCAACCTTGATGAGTCGTTGAACAAACTCTCATCTCCGCACATGTGGTTGCTTGCTCCCGTGTCTAAGTACCGAACCGAATTGTTTGAACAGTTCAGCATAGACTCAGCTTCTAGGCCTTTGGACATCAACAAAATCCCAATTTCTTCACTGGTTTCCTCAGTAAGCAAGTTTGTTTCCTTTTTCTTTTTAGCCTGACAAAATTTCGCTATATGGCCTGGCTTCCCAGAGTTATAGCAACTTCCTGATTTGCACTCGTTTGCATAGTGGCCAATTTTGCCACACTTGAAGCATTCAACTCCTGACTTAGATCGACTTCCTCGACCTCTTCCTTGACCATGACCACGCCAATTTTGTTGTCTGGTCTGTTCTGTGTCAGCTTCAAATTCACCTCTGACACGTCCACCTCGTCCTCGGCCACCTCTTCTTCTACCTCTAGAACCTTAGCCCTGAGTGTTCCGAGTTCCTTTTAAGTCAAGCTGCACTTGTAGTGCTTGGTCAAGAGGTGCTTTCATTTTTCTTCTCCTTTGTTCATGGGCCTCAAGTGACCCGGTAAGCTCTTCAACTGAGAGAGTTGAGAGGTCCTTCGATTCCTCGATCGCTCAAACTATGCTTTCGAAATCATCTGTTAATGATCTCAAAATTTTCTCTACCACCCGGTTGGCTGGTAACTCTTCTTCGTTCTTGCGGATTTGATTTGCCACCGCTTCCACCCGAGATATATACTCGGTTACTCTTTCTTTCTCCTCCATTCTCAAGCTTTCAAATTCGCCTATGAGAGTTTGGAGCCTAACTTGCTTAACTCTGTTGTCTCCTTTGTATACTTTCTCCAGAATCTGCCATGCTTCTTTTGAAGATTTTGCATTCACTATCTTCTCAAAGCCAGATTCATCAACAGCTCGATACAGTATGTACAAAGCTGATTTATCCTTCACGCGCGTTTTCTTCAACGCAGCAAGTTGGGCAATCGTCTGCTCTTCATCTTCTGCGGGCTCTTAGTATTCGTTCTCCACTACTTCCCACACGTCTTGGGATCCAAGAAGAGCTTTCATCTGAACACTCCAGTTGTCAAAATTGACTTTCTTTGTCAACTGAGGAAGGGACACACTGTTTGCAAGGTTTGCCATTTCTCAATTATTTTTTACTCGAACACTCAGACTCAGAAAGCTCTGATACCAATTTGTTGGTATCTACACAAATATATATTTTATTCAGAATTTGGAATTACAGGAATACACAAACACAACACTCTTAGACTCTCAAAGATACATTCACAACACACAACACAGGCCCTCTCTCTTTTTTTTTTCTCTCTTCACGGTGGTGCATACTACACCAATTTTTCCCGTGATTCTCCCTCTCTACCCACACACTCACACAGCTTTCTTTCTCTACTGCTGCTGCACTAAGCTTTTTTTCTTTCAACGTTTGTGGTGTGTGTTACAATGACTACTCTTTCTTATATTTATAATAAAACTTCACTCATTGCTTACACCAAAGTCTTTGCAACCAAAGACTTGCAACGTGCTAAAGAAGCTGCTGCAAAGACTTTGCACATCCAAACAAAACTACTTTTCTACTTTTGCACTTATTAAAGAAACATGTGGGACCCATTAAAGTTTATCTCACACATACCAATAAATATAGAAAACTGCTTATTTCCATATGGAAGATAATATTTTGACAACATTTTTTGACAATTTTTTTAACAACGGGACACGTGTCATCACTTTATTGGTCTATTTGAATTTACGTTTAAAAAATATTTAAAACGGACCAATCATAAACAAGGCAAGAGGGATATCTCACCTTTTTCATATTGAGGCAACCAGGTTAGCCGTAAAGTCTCTAAGTTCCCAGTGGTTGTCTGCCAACCTACTGCCCAACCTTTTAGCAACGAGGCAGGTCACAACAGATGGCATCAACTGATGTAGCTGAAACATGCACAAACAGAAAGAAAAGAGTTAAGAGAGGATTTCACATAAACTTTTTCGAGTGAACAAAGCAATAACCAAATGGCTTTTCTGAAAACACGGTGGTGTTTGATCCATGTGGCTAAACCCACTTATATGGAAAAACTTTTCTAGTTATTCATGCTACTTTCTTTTCACAACACTCCATAATCATTCAAACAATATATTCTACAAATTATAAAATAAACATTGAAACTACCTTATAAGATAAGAAAAGCCATTAAGAACTAGCAAATAATAGACTGGACTACCGACCTAAACCATTGTATCTGACCAGAAAAAGACCATACTAAAACAGAACCCAAGCCTGACCTTTGCTTTGTGGCTGATGCGGCAGCCCACATAGCAGGCCACAAGAAAATACAGCAGAAAGCACATTTTTTTATTTGCTTTCAAATTTTTGTGGGGCCAACCGACCAAGTTTGTTCCGGGACATCTTTATGGACAAGCAACAAATGACAAATCAACTTAAATATCTCAGAATACTTTCACAATTCAATGTAGACAACAGACTACCGAATAGAAAAGGATGAAACAACCAATATTTACGTAGATATTAAAAATACTATGGTGCTCAAACAAAGATCACATTCATCTGCAAGAATATAAACAAATATACAAAATCAACAAAAGGTGAACTTACAGAAGGTTCAATATGGATGTGAGGGTTTAGCAGAAGGCTACTAACAACTCGCATCAAGGCAAATAGAAGAGGAAAATTATTCAAACCACGTGAAACCTGACAAGAAATGAGAAGCATGCAGTTGTAGTGAGCTACAATAAGGTGAAAATTCTTTTTTTATCCATTAACATCATAAAAGGAAAAATATTATTACCTCATCAGCTATAAAGCATGTGAAATAAGGAACTAGTGGATGAAGTCCCGAATCAGTAGCCAAACTTACTAATGCTTCTTTAAAGAGAGTTGAATCAGACTCACTCAAAGTAAGCTCAGCAACTTTGTCAAAATACATCTGCAAGAAACAATAAAACTAACAAAAACGAATCCCGATATGTGAAAAACAAGATAGCTCATTGTTAGGTCGTTACTTGTATATAGTAGAAGGAAAACCGGTACACAGACCGGTTCACAGCCTAACTGCCAAGGCAGTTAGATTGGGTAGTTAGGAGGTTTGTATATAAGAGCTGTGAGTTTATTTTGAGAGGTAGCGAAGTAAATACTATTGTTTGTGTCAGGAACGTGTTGTCCTGATCGGGGGAGGTTAAGCTCTCATCAATTGTATCATTAATTGTTGTGTGAATAAAGAGGCTATTCAGTATTCTTGTGTGGTGTGTGAGTGTGAAGTGTGAATTTCTATTAGGTTTTTGATTAAAGAACCTAACATTTGGTCCGACCTGCCGGATCCAAGGAAGAGGGGAATCAGCGATGGGGAGTCAAACCGAGGGAAGATTGAATAATTTGGAGATTACCGTGGAGGGAATCAAGGAAGAAATAGCGGCAATTAGGCGTGATCTACAACAAGTGCTGAGAGGGATGAATGGAGGTAACAATAATCATAGGAGTGGCTCTGAAGGAAGTAGCCATTCTGTTAACGATAGTCACGAAAGGCCCGACCATGGGGCAATTCCCCAAAATTGGAGAAAAAGAGTTGAATTGTCGTCGTTTGAAGGAAGTGAACCGCATAGTTGGATTAATCGGGCTGAACGGTTCTTTGATATACAGAAAGTGGCTGAGGAAGACAAGGTGGAATTGGCCTACATTAGTATGGAGGGGAGTGCCAGTTACTGGTTCAAGTATTGGAGGGAAAAGACCAAGAACCGTTCTTAGATGGGTCTGAAGGCTGGGCTGATTAACCGTTTTGGAGGTGGGTTCCGGGGAACTGTTTACGAGCAGTTGGCCACATTGCGGCAAGAAGGATCGGTGGAGGAGTATGTTCGCGGGTTTGAGATGTTATTGGGTCAGACCCAGGGGTTGTCGGAGGAGTTGATACTGGGATTCTTTTTAGCTGGGTTACGAGAGGAGATAAAGGGGCAAGTGTGAATCCAAGATCCCCAAGATTTTATGATCGCAGTGAGGGTGGCGAGAGATGTGGAGGATGCAATGAACCGCGCGCGAGGAGCTGTATGGAACGGGGGGAGGGTGAATTCGACGAGTGTAAGGACGACAACGGCGATTGTGCGGGGGGATGGAGATCGCAATTCTGTAAATCGACCCAGTACGACAGAAGCGGGGGGAGCGACCCGGCGAGAGGGATCGTCGATGACGGGAAATACAGTTGCAAGGGGGATCGCGACTGCGGGGGCGATGTTGGAGGAAGAATGGTAAGGAATTTACCTTACCCGGAGTACTTGAGAAGGAGGGCCGAAGGGAGATGTTTCCAATGTGGGGGCCCTTTCGCTCCCGGTCATAGGTGCCCGGAGAAGAGCCTGAGAATGTTACTGTTGGCGGAAGACGAGGTGGAAGAATCGAAGGAAGAGGTTGGCGAAGAGACGAAACCCATGGAGTTGTCGGCGTATTCTGCGGAGGGGTTGACGCCGCCGAAAACGATGAAGTTGATTGGGTTGATTGGGGAGAAACGAGTGGTGGTCCTCATTGATAGTGGGGCCAGCCATAACTTCATTAGCCGGAGGGTGGTTGAGGAGTTGAAACTTCCGGTGAGGGAGATGCCATCATACACCGTGAGTCTCGGTGACGGTCATAAGAAGGTGACGAAGGGGAAATGCGAAACTGTTCGAATAAGCTTGGGAAATACCGCGGTGGAGGAGGAGTTGTATGTTTTTGAACTGGGGGGTGTGGACGTTGTGTTGGGAATCGCATGGTTGGCGAAACTGGGTGAAGTTGTGATTAACTGGAGGAAGATGACGATGCGATTTGGAGTGGGGAATGAGAAGATTACGATTCAGGGGGACCCAGCATTATCAAGACAGCTGGTGGAACCTCGGGAGTTATGGAAGATAGTGGATGGTGACTCATGGGCGTTGGTTTGGGAGTTAGGTGTAGTGGAGCAGGAAAAGGAGGGTGAGGTGTCGCGGGATTTGACAGAGGAGCAGGTAGTGGCATTGCGCCTGTCTTGCATGCCCATGGACGCGTGTTCCAGGAAAGAGAAGGGCTGCCACATCTTCGAAATTTAGAGCATAGGATTGTGCTTAAAGAGGGAACAAATCCTATAAATGTTCGGCCATATAGATATCCATATCTCATGAAAGAGGAGATCGAAAAAAAGGTTTCAGATATGTTAAAAGCGGGGATAATAAGGCCCAGTCAGAGTCCACATTCAAGCCCTATAATTTTGGTGAAGAAGAAGGACGGAAGCTGGAGGTTTTGCGTTGATTACCGGGCCCTGAACAAAGCTACTGTTCCGGATAAATTTCTGATACCAGTTATTGAAGAATTGTTGGATGAACTCAAAGGGGCCAGATATTTTTCCAAGCTGGACTTGAAGGCCGGCTATCATCAGATTCGGATGGAGGCAGCGGATGTTTCGAAGACAACCTTTCGAATCCACCAAGGGCATTTTGAGTTCTTGGTGATGCCGTTTGGGTTAATGAATGCGCCGGCTACTTTTCAGAATGCGATGAATGGTCTGATGGCAGCATTTTTGAGGAAGTGGTGCTCGTCTTCTTCGACGACATCCTTGTTTACAGCCCCACTTGGGAAGAACATATGAAACATTTGGAGATGGTATTGCAGTTGCTGGAACAACAAGGGTGGATTGCAAATCCTAAGAAATGCGAATTTGGCAAGCAGCGGGTACATTATCTTGGTCATCAGATATTAGAGCAGGGAGTCGAAATGGACCAGGATAAAATCAAAGCAATAGTAGAATGGGGGGAACCGAAGAACTTGAAGGCCTTGCGAGGTTTTTTGGGCCTGACCGGTTACTACAGAAGATTTGTGCAGCGGTATGGGGAGCTGGCCAGACCCTTGACAGAACTATTAAAAAAGGGGAAATTTCAGTGGACAGAAAAGGCTGGAGTAGCCATGACAGCTCTGAAGACAGCCATCACAAGCGCACCAATTTTAGTGTTACCCGATTTCACTCAGGAATTTCATTTGGAGTGTGATGCTTCAGGGGGGGTGTCGGTGCCGTGTTAATGCAAAATAGGAAGCCTATTGCGTTCTTTAGTAGAGCTTTGTCAGATGGATCTTTAAGTAAATCAATTTACGAAAAGGAATTGATGGCTTTGGTGATGGCCATTCAGCATTGGAGCCCATACTTGTTAGGGAGAAAGTTTGTGGTGCATACAGATCAACGTAGCCTTAAATATCTGTTGGAACAGAGGATTACAACTTATAGTCAACAGAATTGGATAACCAAGTTGATGGGTTACGATTTTTAAATAGTGTACAAGCCGGGAAGTGCAAATAAAGTTGCAGATGCCTTATCGAGAAGGGAAGAGGGGAATATGGAGGAATTGGAATTGCGAACTATAACCCAACCATATTGGCATGACTTCCAAAACATTCTAAAGGAAGTGAAGGAAGATGAGACACTTAGAGGGATCATTGAAGATGTCAGGAGGGATCCCAATTCACATGCTGCTTATACTATGGAGAAGGACCGACTGCATTATAACGGGAGGTTGGTTTTTTCAGCCAAATCGAGTTGGATTCCAAGGTTGCTAGCTGAATTTCATGTCACTAACACTGGAGGACATTCGGGGATATTTCGAATGTATAGAAGGATCGCCCAATCCTTATATTGGGTGGGAATGAAGAAAACTGTGACTGAGTATGTGGCTGCATGTGTGATCTATCAACAACATAAGTATATGGCTGCATCACCCCAAGGTTTATTACAACCTTTGCCAATTCCGCAGGCTATTTCGGAAGAAGTAAGTATGGACTTTATTGTCAAGCTGCCCAAATCTCAAGGCTTTGATGCTATTTTGGTGGTAGTGCATAGATTGAGTAAATATGGACATTTCATTGCCTTGAAGCATCCTTATTCAGCTCGGACAGTGGCAGAGACATTTACTCAGGAGATAGTTTGACTTCACGGGATTCCTACATCAATTGTTAGTGATAGGGATCCTTTGTTTCTCAATGTTTTTTGGAGGGAGCTCTTCAAACTGCAGGCCACGCAACTCAAAATGAGTACAGCTTACCATCCAGAAACGGATGGTCAAACGGAGGTGGTAAACAGGATTCTTGAGGGGTATTTGAGGTGTTTTTGCTCCGAGCAACCTAGGAGCTGGAAGATTGTTTTATCTTGGGCAGAATACTGGTATAATACCAATTATCAGGCTGCAGCAAAATGTTCCCCTTTTGAATTTGTATATGGACGTCCTCCACCCACTTTGAGTCGGTTTATACCGGGAAAAACAGTTGTTGAAACGGTGGCACAAGACTTGATGACTAGAGATGAAGCGTTGAGGCAATTACAACAACATCTAAAAAGAGTGCAGGATGCTATGGTGAACCAGGTGAATAAAAATAGGAGAGAAACAGATATCAAGGTGGGTGATTGGGTTTATTTGCGGATCAGGCCTCACAGGCAGTTTTCTATGCCGACACGTTTACATCCTAAACTTGCAGCACGTTATTATGGCCCTTTCCAGGTATTGCAACAGGTGGGAAAGGTTGTTTTTCGCTTGCAGTTGCCCCAGACAGCTAGGATTCATCCCATCTTTCACGTATCGCAATTAAAAAAGGCGGTGGGAGAGAAACGTGTAGAAAAAGAATTGCCGGTGGAACTTTAGGCTGAGGAACGCATGTTTTGGCCGGTGCGAATCTTTGAAAGGAGGCAGAGGCAGTTGGGAGAAGTGGAAGTACCACAGGTTCTGATAGAATGGCAAGAAAGAGGTCGTGAGGGAGCAACCTGGGAAGATGTGGCTACCATTCAGGAATAATATCCTGACTTCAACCTTGGGGACAAGGTTGTTTCAGGCGAGGGGGGTATTGTTAGGCCGTTACAGTAGAAGGAAAATCGGTACACAGACCGGTTCATAGCCTAACTGCCAAGGCAGTTAGATTGGGTAGTTAGGAGGTTTGTATATAAGAGCTGTGAGTTTAGTTTGAGAGGTAGCGAAGTAAATACTATTGTTTGTGTCAGGAACGTGTTGTCCTGATCGGGGGACGTTAAGCTCTCATCAATTGTATCATTGATTGTTGTGTGAATAAAGAGGCTATTCAGTATTCTTGTGTGGTGTGCGAGTGTGAAGTGTGAATTTCTATTAGGTTTTTTATTAAAGAACCTAACACTCATGGTGCCTTAAGAATTTTAATACCTGAAGTTCTCTAGATAATACATGCTTAACAGGCAATTTGATGTCAACTGGAAGGTCATCATCTTTCAGCTCATGCTTTTTGGTATCAGAAGGAGCTGAAATTACTGCATATAACATAATAAGTAGATAATAATTCTTAAAAAAGGTATTAGGAGAGTAGAAGTTACAGTTAAATTGGAAGAATTTACAAATAATGGATCTCGAAGCATTAAGCAGCCAACAAGTTCCTGTTTGTTTTGTTTGTATGATGTACATCTCCACAATTATAAGGAGTAAAATATTTATATGATTCTATGGGGGGCGCACACACACATAACTAAATATATCTGAAAATCAGTATATTTAATTGGATGTGTATGCTTCTTCTAGTTTTCCATTTCTAATTTCTAGTGATTTAGTGTGCATAAAGATACTGATGTTTTCAACATATTTTAGACCCACAAAGCTGACCATGCTATGGTGACAAAAAAAAGGTCACTTAAATAACATCTCCCGATCTAAACACTAACTAGAGTAAAAATTCATGATATCATGAACCAGAGGAAGTCAAAACGACAAGCTGACACGTATAACATCAAACAAGATCATACATCCAAGAATTCCTCAATCCATGCAGCTAAACCATACAACCTAGTTTCATCTGAGCCAAAGAATACAGGTAGGACTCAAGGTGAGAGACATACCTTCTATAGGAGCATTTTCTGGAATAGCAGGTTGCACACCTTCAATGGCAAGCCAGTGGCATGTAACTGCAGTATCAAAAGGTGCTTTTGGTAAAGAAGCTTCAATAACCTATGATTAACAGAAGCTATATCATTTTAATGAGGTGATGCACAGGTTGAAATCCAATTGAAGTGAGTCATGAAAATGATTGAGTACACCCTTACATCTTTTAAATCTACATCCTTGTCGTCAATGTAAAACAAGTCCCTGTGTCCAACAGCTCTTTTGAACCGCAAAGGACCACCAGATGCAAATCCATATATTGGTTGTCACAAGGGGGGAACTAGCGATAATGAGATTGGAGACAACAACTATGTTTTCTTTTCTCAAAAAGAAAAGAAATTCACAAAACATTTCCACAAGGTAGTTCTAATATGCATCTTCTATCTTGAAATAGCAAGAACCCGTAAAATCACAATCCTCACTACTCTCAATGAACAGCCAATTCTCAATTCGAATATAAATGAAGCTAGTTATATTATATCTTTCCGCAACTTTTGAGTACACTACTGAACAGTTTGAACAATGAAGATCAATTTGCTATGAACTTATCTTTGCACATATCAAAATACACATAATAAAGCATTTTTTGGCCATAGGTGTAGGACAATTAAATAATCACACACCTTTGTATTATATATATATATATATATGGAATCATAAACCAATAATTATCTAATATAACCAATATATACGAAGAACCACAGAAGATAAAACAAAAATGGAAAACTAATATAGTGCTTGTACTTTAGGGGCTTTGCATTTAAAGATAACAAAGACACATTTGATTCACTTGAACGAACAAACTACTTTAGTTCAACGACTCGTGGATGGTTATAAAATTAATGGTGAAAAAAGAAAGCATTCCTCATAACTAAAAGAACCACCCGAACACTTATTGTTAGGCGGTTATTGGTTTATGAGAGAAGAAAGACACTACTGCCTTGGCAGTTGGGAAAGGTGGGATGTAACTAGTATAGATAGTTTCAGGAAGTGTGGGAGGGAGGTTGGCGAGTTATTAGAAGTTTTAATCAGGAATTTGTTGTCCTGAAAGGGGGAGGTTTAAGCTCTCTATACTTGTTTCCAAATTGTTAGTGAACAAACAGAGGATTATCCAGTATTCTGGATTGTGCGTTTCTAGTGTGTGGAGTGTGTTTTCTATAGGTTCTTATATAAAAACTTATCATTTGGTCTGACCTGTCGGATCCAAATTGGGACAAGAATCAGCGACGGAGAGCAACCCAGAGGAGAGACTTGATAATCTTGAGATCACGGTGGAAGGCATAAAGGAGGAGACAGCTGCAATTCGACGCGACTTGCATCAAATGATGCGACTGATGAGCGGGGGGCGAAATAATAATGAGGGAGGTTCTGACGGAGGGAGTAGCTCCGTGAATGATAACCACAAAAGGCGTGATAACGCGGGTATACAACAGAATTGGAGGAAAAGAGTAGACTTACCGAGGTTTGAAGGGCATGAGTCGCACATCTAGATCAATAGGGCGGAGCGCTTCTTTGACATAAAAAAGGTGGCGGAGGAGGATAAGGTAGAGCTTTCTTACATGAGTATGAAAGGTAGTACGAGCTATTGCTTTAAAATTTGGAAAGACAAAACCAAGAACCTTTCTTGGTTGGGATTAAAAGCGGCGTTGATAAACCGTTTTGGTGGGGGATTCCGTGGGACAGTGTACGAGCAGTTGTTGACACTGAGACAAGAAGGATAAGTGGACCTACGAGATGTTATTGGGTCAAACGCGAGGCTTGTCGGAGGAATTGGCGTTGGGATTTTTCTTGGCGGGTTTACGGGAGGAGATCAAGGGGCAAGTCCGTATTCAGGACCCAAAAGAATTAGAGGGGGAAATAAGGGTTGCTCGGGACATGGAAGATGCTATATCCAGAGCAAGAGGAGGCGGTTGGAACGGTGTAAAGTGGAACTCAAGGGGCTCTCGAGCTTCGACTTCGGTTGTTCGTGGGGAAGTGGATCGACAGCCAGCGAATCGTCCTGGAGGCATGGAGGCGAATCGGGCGAACCGAAGAGAAGATCAAATAACGACAAACAGCGGACGTGGGGAAGTCGTCGGGGGAGGCGACAGTGGGGGAAGAATGGTGAGAAATTTGCCTTATCCCGAATTTCTCAAAAGACGGGAAGAAGGTCGGTGTTTTCGGTGCAGAGGCCCTTTCACTCCAGGACACCGCTGTTCAAAGAAGGGCTTGCGAGTGTTGCTCTTGGCGAAAGACGGAGAGGACGAAGTGAATGAAGGAACAACCCAAGAGAAGGAGCGTATGGAACTTTTGGCGTGTTCGACGGAAGGGATGACTCGGCCTAAGACCATGAAACTCACGGGACGGATCGGGGAACGGCGAGTGGTGATCCTTATCGATAGTGGGGCCAGTCATAACTTTGTTAGTGGACGTGTAGTGGAGGAATTGGTGCTCCCAGTGACCGACACACCATCATACTCGGTGAGCCTAGGCGATAGAGATCGGAGGATGTTGAGGGGGCGTTGCGAGAAGGTACGAATAGACGTGGGGGAAGAAACGGTGGTGGAAGACCTTTACATTTTCGAGTTGGGAGGGGTGGATGTTATATTGGGAATCGCTTGGCTGGCGCAGTTGGGTGAAGTGGTAATAAATTAGGGAAAAATGTCGATGACTTACGTGTCGGGAGGAAAAAAAGTTCGAGTACAAGGTGACACAGCATTGTCCCGACAGCTGGTGGAACCCCATATATTGATGAAAGTAGTGGACGCTGAGTCATGGTATCTCGTGTGGGATTTGGGCCAGGTGGAGCAACAGAAGTGCGACGACTGTCCAAGGGATTTAACGGGGGAACAACAGGCTGAACTAAGGGCAATATTGCAGTCGCATTATGGGGTTTTTAAGGAGAGAGAAGGCTTGCCAACGACGCGCGATATGGAGCATCGCAATGTCCTTTAAAAGGGAGAGAACCCCCGGTCAACGTCCGGCCATACAGATATCCATACATTATGAAGGATGAAATAGAGAAGCAGGTAGCTGATATGTTGAAGGTTGGGATCATCAGGCCAAGCAAGAGCCCTTACTCCAGTCTGGTGATATTGGTAAAAAAAAAATGATAGCTGGCGTTTCTATGTTGATTACAAAGCCCTGAACAAAGCAACAGTACCCGACAAATACCCCATTCCCGTGATAGAGGAATTATTGGACGAACTGCATGACGCCAAATATTTTTCCAAGATAGACTTGAAGGCTGGATATCATCAAATAAGGATGGGATAGGAAGATATCCCGAAAACAGCGTTCCACACCCACCAGGGCCACTTCGAATTTTTGGTGATGCCCTTTGGCCTCACCAACGCACCGGCTACTTTCCAGAATGCAATGAACACCTTGTTGCAGCCTTTCCTCAGAAGATACGTACTCATCTTCTGCGATGATATTTTAATATATAGTCCAACGTGGAAAGATCATTTAGAACAGTTGGGAACGGTGTTGCGGATATTGGGACAGTAGAGATGGGTAGCCAACCAAAGCAAATGTCAGTTTGGAAAGCATCGGATTGGATATTTAGGACACATAATATCAGAAAAGGGTGTTGAGATGGACAAGGAGAAAATTCATGCAGTATTGGAATGGGGACAACTGAGAAACTTGAAAGCCTTGAGGGGATTTTTGGGCCTAACGGGGTATTATCGATGTTTTGTGCAGGGATATGGGAAGTTGGCCAAGCCGCTAACCGAATTGCTTAAAAAAGGAAAGTTTGAGTGGTCAGAGGCAGCGGGAACAGCCATGAAAGCACTCAAGACTACCATTACCACTGCATCGGTCTTGACTCTCCCAAATTTCGATCAGGAATTTCATGTGGATTGTGATGCCTCGGGAGTGGGTGTGGGAGCGGTACTTATGCAAAATAAGAAACCCATTGCGTTTTTTAGCAAAGCTTTGTCAGAGGGATCATTAAGCAAATCTATATATGAGAAGGAGCTTATGGCTTTAGTCATGGCCATTCAACATTGGAGGCCATACTTATTGGGGCGGAAGTTTGTGGTACATACAGATCAACGTAGTTTGAAGTACTTACTGGAACAGAGGATCACGACTCAGTCAACAGAATTAGATAGTCAAGCTCATGGGGTATGACTTTGACATTGTGTATAAAACATGGAGTTCGAATAAGTTGTGGATGCCCTTTCGAGAAAAGGGGAAGGAGGTATAGAGGAACTCGAGTTGCAAGCTATCTCCAGACCGTATTGGCATGATTTTAAGGAAATATTGAAAGAAGTAGAAGAAGACATAGCACTTAAGAAAATAATGGATGATCTCAAGAAGGATCCGAATTGCCATTCGTCTTATACTTTGGAGAATGACCGGCTCCACTACAAAGGCAGGATGGTACTTTCAGCGCAATCTACCTGGATCCCCAAATTATTAGCGGAATTCCAAGTGACAAGCACGGGTGGACACTCCGGGGTGTTTCGAACATATAGAAGGATAGCGCAGTCATTCTATTGGATGGGTATGAAGAACACGATGACTGAATTTGTGGCAGGGTGTGCGAAGAAGTGAGTGTAGATTTCATTGTAAAACTACCTAAATCCTAAAACTTTGATGCAATATTGGTGGTGGTGGATAGATTAAGCAAATATGGCCATTTTATAGCACTAAAACATCCTTATTCAGCGAGAACAGTAGCAGAAGTCTTCGTCCAGGAAATAGTTAGATTACATGGTATCCCAATGCCAATCGTCAGTGACCGAGACCCATTATTTTTTAGTGTGTTTTGGAAATAATTGTTTAAGATGCAGGGAACCCAGCTGAAAATGAGCATTGCCTACCATCCCGAGACCGATGGGCAAACGGAGGTTTTGAATCGCATTGTTGAAGGTTATTTGAGATGTTTCTGCTCCGAACAATCCAAAAGCTGGAAGCTGATGCTACCATGGGTGGAATACTGGTACAATACCAGTTATCAGGGGGCGGCAAGGTGCTCCCCATTCGAGATCGTATATGGACGGCCTCCACCATCCTTGAGTAGGTTCGTTCCCGGGGAGACAGCGGTGGAAGCGGTGGCTCAGGATTTAATGATGAGAGACGAAGCTTTGCGACAATTAAAATTCCATTTACGTAGGCACAGGAACTGATGGCTAATCAAGCGAATAAAAAGAGGCGAGAAGTGGACATCAAATGGGAGATTGGGTCTATTTAAAAATTAGACCCCATAGACAATCTTCGATGCATGTGCGGTTACATCCCAAGCTTGCAGCTCGATATTATGGACCTTTCCAGGTGATTCAGCAAATAGGAAAGGTTGTGTATCGCTTACAATTGCCCGCAACAGCTACGATACATGATGTTTTTCATGTATCCCAATTAAAGAAGGCGGTGGGGGAAAATAGAATAGAAAAGGAGTTGTCAGCCGAGCTACAAGCCGAACGACCCAGCTATTGGCCAGTGAGGATTCTAGATAAAAGGCAACAACAATAGGAAGAAGAAATAGTGCAGCATGTTCTAATGGAATGACAAGACGGTGGTAGAGATGGAGCTACATAGGAAGATGTCGAGACCATGCAGGATCAATACCCTAACTTTAACCTTGGGGACAAGGTTGCTGAAGAGGAGGGGTAATGTTAGGCGGTTATTGGTTTATGAGAGAAGAAAGAGACATTAACTGCCTTGCCAGTTGGGAAAGGTGGGATGTAACTTGTATAGATAGTTTCAGGATGTGTAGGGGGGGGAGGTTGGCGAGTTATTAGAAGTTTTAATCAGGAATTTGTTGTCCTGAGAGGGGGAGGTTAAGCTCTCTATACTTGTTTCCAGATTGTTAGTGAACAAACAGAGGATTATCCAGCATTTTGGATTGTGCGTTTCTAGTGTGTGGAGTGTGTTTTCTATAGGTTCTTGATATAAGAACTTATCACTTATTTTATTGGCAGTCCAAAATTCAATCACGTAAGACTCCAACTTACTTCAACATTCTTCAAGTTCAGAGCAACATCAACATCATCCGCAGTGAGAATGGTTCTCTTAGAATGTCGCATGCACTTAATTGCCTCCTGAGGTTTGCACAAACAGTGTTAAGTGTTAAGAGTTAGGAGTTAGGTCAACACAACACTCATCTAATCGCCTAAAATTAACGATACTACAGATCGAAACACACCCAAAAAAAGAGTTGATAACTGCAAAAGGGAAAGAGCGGAATAGACCTGCATAATCTGGCGCATGCGATATTCGACATCGGGAGCGACAGCGAGAGCAACATCGGGAGACAAGGAGTTTATCCCAATGCTCTGCGCTATAACTTCGATCGTCTCTTTGGGAACAATGCTCATTTTCAAACGCACGCTACTCTCGTCGCTTCCTCAAACTGAAAGAGTGCTCGGAATTTGAATGCAAAACGCCAAAAGCTTGGGAATCCATATTGATCGAGCTGAGAGCACTAACCTTCCTTTATAGATAAGCAAGGTGCAAATTGGGGTCCTTTCTCACCTCCTCCATGATCTTCTTTAGGATTTCATCCTCCTTTATCTCCCACAATACCTCCTAGAAATCCTGCCAATAGGGTTTTGCTATAACCCTCATCTCCATCTCATCTTCCCCCCTTTCCTCTCCCTTCCGCGATAGAGCATTTGCAACCCTGTTGGTCACTCCAAACCTGTAAACAATGTCAAAATCATAATCCAAAAGCTTGGCCAACCAGTTCTGCTAATTTTGGGTGGTGATTCTTTATTCTAGCAAATATTTGAGGCTTCTTTAATCAGTGTGCATCATGAATTTCTGACTTAAGAGATAGGGCCTCTAGTGCTGGATTTCCAAAACCAAAGCCATGAGCTCCTTCTCATAGATGGACTTACTCAATGAGCCTTTTGACATTGTTTTGCGGAAATATGTAATGGGTCGTTTATTCCCATAGTCTTTTATGAATCTTCTATAGTAACCACTAAGACCCAAAGATCCCCTCAACACTTTAATGGTCCTGGGTTCTAACCATTCTAATATTGTCATCACTTTCTCCTTTTCCATCTCCACCTCCGTCTCTGGAATCAAATGTCCTAGCTATCTTATATGCATCTTCCCAAAATCACATTTCTTCCTGTAGCCACCCACTGATATTGTCTCAAATTACCCAACACTTGACCAATGTGTTCCTTATGTTCCCCCTCACAATCTACTGTAGAACAAGATATCATCAAAGAACACTAGCACAAACCTCCTCAGGTATGGCTTTAGCGATGTATTCATCATACACTAAAATGTAGCTGGCGCATTGGTGAGACCCAAAGGCATGACTAAAAACTCATAGCAGCCTTAATGCGTTCTAAAAGTTGTTTTTTGTATATCTTCTTCCCCCATACATATTTGGTGATACCCAACCTCCAAATCCACCTTTGAGAAGTATCGCACACCCTTTAATTCATCCAACAACTCCTTAACAATAGGAATAGAGAATTTGTATGGTATGATGGCTCGATTTAGTGTCCTGTAGTCTATGCAAAAATGTCAATTGTCATCTATCTTCTTGACTAGTATCACTCGACTGGAATAAGGGCTAGTACTGGGTCGTATCATCCATGTCTTCAGCATCTCAGCTACCTAGTTCTCTATCTCCTCTTTCATTAGGTAGGGATACTTGTAAGGTTGAGCATTCACTAGGTCAACTCCCTCCTTGAGGGTATTTGTGTACCATGCTGCAAGTAGGAGGTAGGCCCTTGGGTTCCCTAAAAACCTTTTCAAACTCTATCAGAACCTGCTCCAATTCCTCCTTCTGGCCCCATGTCAGTTGTTGGTTTGCCTCTTCCACTTCATCTATCTCTGCCTATCTCAGGCTCCATACTAATGTAACAGCCTCTATCTCCTTCATTTTCAACAAGGCTTCTACCTTCCTCGCCAGGGTTGGATCTCCTCTAATCATCATCGTCTCCTCCCCTTGTCTATATCCCATTGTCAACTTGCCCAATTGAAGGTAACCTCCCTCAATTAAGCCAACCAAGTTATCCCCAATATAAGGTTGACCATTTCCAATTCAAATAGGTAAATCTTTTCTATGATTTATGTCCCATCTATCTTCATCGAGACTTCCTTACAGCAACCCTATGTCTTCTTCTTTTGCCCATCACCTAGGCACACCTTGTAAGGTTATGTTTCTTCTACCGGTAGCCCTAACTCCTCCACCTTGTCGTTGTTCCATCTCTTCCGCTTCTTCCTCCTATTCTTCCTTTTCGTCTTCCCCCATAATCACCTCGCACAAATTCCTTTCTAGGCACCGATGTCCTCGGTTGTAAGGCCACCCATAGTGGAAACACCTTCCCTCCTTTCTTCGTTTGATATATTACGTGTAAGGTAGGTTTCTTACCCCTCTGCCGCAAGCGTGACCCACCTTATTACTCCTCGACTTGGACGCCGCCAAACCCAGCATACCCTCCTTCTTCGATGTGCTCACACATTTTCTTTAGCCACATGTCATCTCTGGCCTCCTCGGACAGAATCAGACCTAGCGGCAGTCCTTGTTCCTTCTTGATATCTTCTCCAAGTTTAATTACGCTTGGTCGTCATCTCACCAGTCGTTCTTGAATTTCGGTGAGCCTTCTCGACATCTCGGGCTACTTCCATGACGGTTAACAAATCTTTCGGGTTATGTGGGTGGATTTCAAACCTGATTTTGCCATGCGGAAAAAAATACCCCAGAAGTTGGTCCTCTGTTACCTCCTTAGTTTACACCACCAACATCTTGAATTCTTGAATATTCTCCTCCATTGCCCCTCTCTGCTTTATCGCCGCCAACCTTTTGAACACAGTTCCCCTGCCCCTGCCTCCAAATCTCCTCAACAAAGCCTCTTGTAGTTCTTCCCAAGAGGGATTATTAGCTTTGGATTTCTAGAATCAAAACCAATAACTGGCATTCCCCTCCATGCAAATATAGGCCAGCTTGAGTCTTTCTCTTATCATCACGTTTTGAATTTCAAAGAACTTTTCTAGCCTTGAAACCCAACCCAACGGGTCGATTCCTTCGAACGTGGGTACCTCCACCCTCTTCATCCAATTGGGTTGTAATTCGCTTCTATCATCATCCATTTCTTCCTTCGAACACTCATTTCTCCCCCTTCTGATTTCGTCCACAGAAACCTGACTCCCCTTTGAGTTTCGATCAAGATTCTGCGTTTGCCCTCCAAGAACTCGTGTGAGTTCTTGGATTTCTTGAGGCAATCCCATCGTTTTTCCCTTTAACCCTTCCATCGTGGTCTCTATCGCCTCCATTCTTCCTTCCATCATGTTCTTCATCACCTTCATTTTCCCTTTCAAGATGCTCATCTTTCCTTTCATTCTTCCCTTTAAAGCGTTCAATTTTCCCTTCATTTCGCTCCTCTCTCTAAGTGATCTGGCAGATTGGACCAATTGATAGATTTCTTTGGTAAGAAATCTATCTAAACTCCTCACTCACACACATTATAGTAGGGATAAAAGAATTGAAAACTAAATACTTCTTCTATTATTACTCCAATTTCTTCACTCACAACCTCCAAGGGAGTAATTCCCTCTCCATCGGATAAATGTGTCATGTCTATATAATGAATTAACAAAAACTAACTCTTACAAAAGTATCTCAGCCCTTTATAGGAGCTTCATTTTCCTCCCAACTAACTGTTATTACAGTTACACCCTATTTACTAACCTCCTCATTCCCTCTTTTCTTTCTCTCGTAGACTCTTCATATCTTATCACATAGACTAAGCCTAATGCTAATGTATCTAAGACTCAAATCTCTATTGAGACTTAGACATCATAAAAAAACAGCTAATACGTGATTCCTAACAACAATTCTCTTCTCTTAAACATGGTAACAATTTTCTCATTTTTATGATGGTCAACCTACTTACAACATAACCTTTTTGCCCCTTTGGATATGATTAAAACAAGGAAAAAGTATAGAGATATACAAAGTGGCAATATAAGGATGTACGCATGTCATATGAAAATGTGAAATCAGAGTATATTAAGCAGCAATGCAACCCAAAGAGTTCAACCAAAAATATAGCGGTTCATCCAAATACAAGACATTAATCACCCAAAAGTTCAAATGCAAGACATTAATCACCCAAAAGTTCAAAAAATAGTATACACCAACAAAAGAACACAAAAATACAACAAACATATAGAAAAATGATCCAAATCTAAAAGCTAGAGGAAACGAAATTTGCATTATCATCACTAATGTTTTCTTCAAGATTCTGGTCTCCATCATCTAGTGAGGGAAGACTAGAAGATTCGCTTCCACCACTAATGTGGTGCTTGCGTAGTCTCCTTTGAATAGCACGAATCTTCTCATCTAATGAATCAAATTTGGTAGCATAGTGCTTATGTTTCTCCTTCTGCCAACTAAAAATGTAATCCAATTGTTTCAATACTACCTTCTAAAAGTCATTCTTAGGTCTCGCTATAGGGGCAACATGGGTTTTGTCCACATTGATAGGTCAACATAATTAACAATGTCCTCATGGGGTTTATCCTCGAAAAATCATTGATTATCTTTATAGATTAAACCCAATAGGATAGAAATGGCAGTTTTTTTAAATTTTATTTAATGCACTCATGATCTTAAAGGATTCATCCCTTAGATCAACATGACAATTTTCAAAAACCTTGGTCAGAAAAATAGAATATAACAAAAGGTATTGGGGCAGACAAATAGGTTTGAGCATATTGTCAACTACTATTGCATGCCAATTTGCAAGGATATGACCTTTTAAGGAATATATGATGTATATATATTCATTTGTCATTTGGGCATGATTACTCCTCCTAAGAAAAAGAATCCAAGCAATGAAAAATGCTAACAACCTATCATCTCTTTTCATTCCCCCAATTTTAAAAAGAATGTAATCCCTAGGCTCAGGGTACCTAAGACAAGATTGGAAAACAACTAGTTTATAAAATATTTCAAAACCTATAGTAACGTTTTCTCCTCCTAACATAAACTCAATCATTGATGTCCAAATCTCATCATCTAAGACAATATCTACACCTTTTACTCTAGAAGTAATAACCTCATCTATCATCCCAACATGTGCATAAACAACTTTAACTAGATCAAGGTAAATTTTACCATTTAGTTGGAGATGTGCCTCTAGGTTTTAAGAGCAAAGAAGGTCTTGAAAATTGAATCCATCATCACGATAAAAGTTAAGATTAAGGTACTTGTGAGTGATGACTGATCTCTCCTTCAAAACTATGTGAAGTTTTGCTATATATCCTCGTCACTAATCCAACCCTCAAGACGAGAAGAGTGAGTGTCCTTGGTTGTTGTGCATTTGAAACCTTGGGGCATGATGAAGATGCCATTGGAAATGAAGATTGGGATGAAAACAAAGAATGTGAAAGATGAAAAGAAATTAGAGTTTTCTTACAAGCATGAGAACGATGTGAGAGCAAAGAGAGAGAGGTTTAAAGAGTTCAAAATTTGAAAAGAGTGTCCGTAAGAAAAAGAGATTTGAAATAAATGTGCAATTAAAAGTTCATAGAAACATGTGGGAAAACTAATCATAGTAATGTATTAATCGATTAAAAACTTAATTTAATATATTAATATAGGCTTAATTACCTTTTTAGTCCCCAAGTTGAGGGCTGAATTTCTGTTTGATACCTGCTTTTAAAAGTGATGTAATTTGATCTCCAAGTTACTGATTTTGCTTTTAATAAGTCCCTTCCGTTAAGTAGCATGCAACGGCGGTATTTTTCTTCTCTCTCTTGTGTTATTCGTGAGACTTCTTTCTCTTTTTCTCACCTTTTTAACTACCTCTCACCTTTTTCTCCCTCTCACCATTATCTTTATTTATTCATGAAGTGATAATGAAGTATAAACGTAAAGCTTCCCTAAGTCATCCACTCAACCATTCCATATCTTATATACATCTCTTACACCCTTCTTCTTCCCTGCAACCATTCACAATCACCTCTTGTATTTTTTTCTTCTCTCAAAATGAACCACCATCACCCTCTTCTCTAGTATACTAATCTTTTCCACCATCACCCTCTTCTCTAGTATACTAATCTTTTCCACCACCACCACCACCCTGTCACTCTCCCAGGTTATCATCACCAGTAGCAGCACCAAGAACCAGTCACAGTTTTTCTTTCTGATGAAACTCTCCCTCCACGGGAAGTACCCCTTGAATTGGGACGCTGGAAAACCTGTGTGCAGCTTCACCGGAGTTACCTGCAACACCAAAGGTGACGTTATCGGCCTCGACCTTTTTCATTATGGTTTCCTTTTTTAAGGTTTCAACCCCCTTCCAGAAAGCTTTTGTTGAGGTGCCTGCAAGATAATAAAATCAGTTAACAGATATAAAAGTGCCAAAGTGAAATATCAGCTAGAACTAAGAAGAGAACAATGAGCAATATTGTCACTATCCAATCAGGAAATACAACATTGAAGGCCACTCCAATGCTGATGCCTAGCATGAGCATTAGTTGAATGAGAAGAGCCAAATCATAGTCTATGATTGGCTTATTCAACGTAGGATGCCTCAGTTTAAGGTTGTAGTAAACTGTTGACAAAGCTGCACCCATGATCATACCTGTAAGAAACATTAAACACATGATGATTCAAGGTGGTGGGACTCTTGAAAGTTGCAGGTCTTTTATTTCTCTTTTTATACATAGTGAGTTTGAATATAACTAAAGAAAATCAAGAATGATACGAACAACCAAACAACTTTTTTGCTTGGCCGAAGAAAAATAATGGGAAATAAAAGAGAACAAAATCACTGATTTTCATTTTTTTCTATAATTTTATATGTAACTTTAATCCTTGAAATATAGTCTTAATTTATTAGAGTCCTATTTTTTTAATCTTGGTAAAATTTCCGCTGCTTAGGTTCAATTCTTTTTTTTTGTAAAATTACTATTTTATTTAGTCTCTATAACATTTTATTTACTAGCCTGTTTGAAAAAAGGGAATTACGTATTTATTTGAAAAAAAAATATTTGGAATTAAAATAAAACAATAAGAGAAATAAGAGAAAAAAAAATATAAAGTTACCAAAACAAATGACAAATATTTTGTAGAGACCAAAGATAAAAGATGACGATATTTTGGGGGACAAAAACATATATAAATGTTTTTTTACTTCAATATTTTTTCTTCCTCGTTTTAGAGTTCTTAAGGGTTGACTTTGAATAGTTAAAAATAAAAAAGTAGCATGAAAACACAACATATTTATTTATAAAAGTTATAAGAGTGTAATTAAATAGTTAAAACTAAAAAAATTAAAGAACAAATAATGGTGTTTAATCTTATATTTAGAAATAGCTGAACACCAAATGTTGTGTTCACTGCATGAATAAATAAAGATAATGGTGAGAGAGAAATAGAAGAGAGAAAAAAAGGTGACAAGTAGTTATAATGGTGAGAGAGAGAAATAGGAGAGAGAGAAAGAAGTGTCAAGAATAGCATAGGAGAGAGAAGAAAAATATCGCCACATAAACGTAAAATTAATGTGGTTGCAAGCTATTTATCGGAAAGAACCTATTAAAAGCAAAATCAGTAACCTAAAGACCAAATTACATTACTTTTAAAAAGCGGGTATCAAAGAGAAATTCAGCACTTAGAGACTAAAAAGGTAATTAAGCCATTAATATATTACTATGAACTAATCATTTGATGAGATTTTGACTAAGCAAATCTTCATTGATTCTCATAACATGTCTTATTTATATAAATTATTAGCTATTGATTGTTTCAATTTTTAAATTTTTAATATTTTGATGTTTTAGTTAATTGGTATGATTAAAAATAATAAATAAACAAATATATATATATATATATATATATATATATATATATATATATATATATATATTATGTTTTTATTGATTTTAAGTGATGATTCTTACAAATCATAGTATTAATAGTTGTTGCAAGGCCTTTAAGTCATATTTAGTATAAAAATACATTGCTTTTGTCTCCATAAAATTTATTTAGTTAATTTATAAGTATTATAAAACGTTGAAATTGTTGATATAATTTTGACTATACTTTATATTATATTTAAAAATTATCCTTTTAAATTATCAAAACTCCTCTTAAAGTGGAGGAATTGTCTAATACAAGAATTTAAAAAGAAGACCTCATTCACTTTTTTTTTAAACACGTTTTCTTGTGTTGTAATTTTATTGATCCTCATCTTCTCTCAATTAAAATGAAATTGTCACTATAAATATTTTGATTGAATATATATATTTTATTATAACAACAAAAAATATATACGGTGTTATAGAAAAAAGATTCTAAAAAAAATTTAAATAGTATATAATATATAGATATTTTAGAACAGCCATGACACATAATAGGTATATAGGTAGGTAACAGGGTATATCAAGGGTATAAGAAAAGGAATTGTAGTGACCAAGGAGTGCTTCAGAATTAGGGAGTGAGAACAAATTTGCGAACCCTAATTCCTTCATTTCCCTTTTCCATGGCTTCCCAAGGCAGAAGAGGTGGAGTGTCGCTCCCTGCTAGGCCCAGCGATTCCAACTCCGTACTGGCCAGGATCTCACGCTCCTCCATCGTCGTCCGTGGTAGGGAGGCCGCCGGCGACGCCGCCTTTGTGGCCAAGAAGCTCCTCCAAAGCACCGGCAAGGCAGCCTGGATCGCCGGCACCACCTTCCTCGTCCTCGTCGTCCCTCTCATTGTGGAGATGGACCGCGAGCAGCAGCTCAACGACCTCGAGCTCCAACAGGCCAGCCTCCTTGGCACCCCTGCCCCCAAATAAATACGAGGTTTTCTCAGATCCGTTCCTTCCATTTCAAACGGCTTGCTGCATGCGCTTCTACTTCTAGGGTTTCCGCTTCCAATAATTTTACCTTTCTAGATTTTGATAAAAAGAAACACTTTTTGTGAGAAGTTTTTGTGTATTCTTTAGGTTGATACTGTCATTAGTTGTTACAACGCGGGTTGCTGATTGTTATCTACCTGCTGTTTTTAATAGATGATTATGTTTCACTATGCATTGAGATGCGTTATTTTTTTCTGTGGTGAACTTGAAAAGGGCCTCCTATGCTGATTAGAGTGATATTTGGGTAAAATTACGATCGCATTTCATAGGTTTAGCCTTAGACTAGTTTCGTATTGAAGATCAAGCTTAGTTACTCTTCTTATATTTTCTTTGAGTATTGTTTTTGAAACACGTTTCTGTAGCTTATGATGGTTGTGCTTTTTATCATACTTTTTGCAACTTTGAAAGTAGTTTTGGCTTCAAATTCTTCACATTGGGGATTATTATGGAAAGGGAAGGTGCTCGGATGCATGAGGAGCCCGAATTATTCTGTTGATTGTTGGGCACGGTTAAATTCTTTCAATAGACACAAAAATAAAAACAAAGGGTTGGGTTGAGTCAAATCAATAACTTGGAAGTTATGATCATTTGGAAACGGATGATCAATACTATAATTACTGAATGCTTATTGTTTAATTTGACCCACGTTGTGCCTGTACCTGAAAATGGTAATCTTTGGTGACTTCTTAGCTTCTTGGTGAGTTCCTCCGATCCCAGCATGTAGAAACACCCTAGTTTTGGATTTAGCTTTAAGTAACCTTGGCTTACTCTCAGACAAGGTGGTTCTACCTTTTCTTGAATGGGATGGTTTTGATTTTATGGTCTGGTTGAACACAAGCTAAAAGTGCATCTGAAAGCTTCTCCATTGGAAATACAGAGCTTTTTCTAGTAGAGAAGTTTTTTTTTTTTTTTTTCAAAAGCGTTTCTGGTTTTGTATCTAAACACGCTTTTAGTATTTTGTGTTTTTTGATATAATCCTAATTCGAGTTTCATTCATAATGTCTTGTCAAAGTTTAAACTGCTTCCTCTGATTCAAAGAAGTTATGCTATCTTCTACTGTTCTGTCACTTCATTCCTCTCGGTAGGCTCGGTGCTACCTAACCCCATTGCGTTTTTGTTATCTGGAAAATCTTGTCCACAAGATCTGTAGCACACAGTTTGGTGGATGCATTCTGATGGTCCAGTTGGTTGTGATTAGCACTTATAAGTGCCAACTGGCAGACGCTGATGGTGCATTGATTGGTAAATTTTTATTCTTGTTCACCTGCGTTTATTCATGTTGGTTCATATATGTTTTGGAATATGAGAAAATGCTGAAGAGGAAACCTTATGCATTCTCTCTAAAAGACTAACTTTAATTCTCATCTCATGTAATGGAATAGCATTAACTGAAATTTATCAGTTTATCAGCACTAGTGCACTATGTCTATTTGTTTGCATCTTTTTCTTACAATCGCGATTTCTCTCTCACTCTCGAAAATATGATTTTGAAAATTCAAAAACTATTTTTTTTATTTAAAAAAATAGTGAATTTTAAAACTACATGTATATAACTACTGGAATGAAGACATCTGGTTGAGACGAAGCTAGTGAAGTGAAGAATTAGGACAGGCATTGTATCACATTCTATTGGAAACCTTATAGTTATATCTCAAGGGAAAGTGATACTGATCTTAAACATTTTACCCTAATCATGATTAAGAAAAAAAGAAAAGGGTAACTCTATCTTAATTTGGATAATGGATAAAGAATTTTTTGAAAAGTAATTATTTGTATAAATAAAATAAAGATTTAATTGTTTATTTTGTTCCTAAGTTAAATGGGTTTTTTCAGTTTAGTATCCAAATTAAGGAGGTGAAAAACTCTACATTTTTTCTCCACTCTCCTCAATTTTTTCTCCCATCCTTGAGATTTTTCTCTTTTTTCTATATCTTTAAATACCTTTTCTTTAGAAATAAAATTACACTTATCTATCATTTGTCTAGCTTCCACATATTCGTCTCTCCTCTCAAACTCTCTACAAATTCTTAAATTCCAAACCCCTTCACTCCTCTCTCCTTTATATCCGGCGTTGAAATCTTGCTGCTCATCAACGCTGGCTTCGCCTTCCTACCAGGTGACTCCAACACTCTTCCTGTGCCTCCCGCTTGGTCCGGCCAATTGTGGGGTTGGACCCTTTGCTCCATATGTGTCATCGGTTTAACCGTAGAATGCGCTGTCGCATACCCCGTCTCACTAATTACTCTGGTAGAGTTTGATTTTAACGGGATGTCTCACGCCTCACTAATTACTCTGGTAGAGTTTGATTTTAACGGAATGTCTCATATGAACTTATACGACATCAACCATGTGGAAGGTTTCAACCTTCCGATGAGAGTGGCTCCCATGGGTGGAAAGTATTTGCGACGATCATGCCTTCTTCACTTGTTCTCATTATATAGTCACTTTCTATCCCACTTCCAAAAGGTAATTTTTTTATCCTTATTTTATAATAAATCTATCTTTATTTCACGAAAAAGTCATGCATTTGTTGGAAACTGAGATGATTTTTATTAGCGTGAAACAAATTTTAAACTGTATTCATTTGAAACCGAGATAATTAAAATTGATTAGTTTTTTTTATTAAAATATATAAATTATTTTTAATATTTTATTGGAGTGTGTTTTAACATTATTTTTTTGTAATTTTGGTGTATGATTCCCTCTTATTTCTTTATTTTATTTGGTACACAGAATAAGACTTAGTTAAATAGCAATTAAAAATAATATTTTGTGATTTTTAGTTTGTTACTGTTGATAGGTTTTAATCAGAATGATAGGTTTGTGATTTTTAGTTTGTTATTGTTGATAGGTTTGAAGACCAGGCCATACATCAGTAAATGAGAATGATAGGTTTTAATGGGTGAAGAAAGAATAAAATAGAAATACAAGGGAGAATGGTCATTACGTAAATCAGGGAAATAATAATAGAAAAAGGAAGGGAAGAGTAATGGGGAGATGGAGTGGCGTTGAATGAGTCCCCTTTTTGTCTAACCGAGAGGACCAGTGGTAGCACCATAATGTTACAAAACTACAGGAATGAGTTGAAAAGGATTAGATGCGTTGAGGGTTTGTGTTGTAGAAGAAAAAAAAGGAATTCTGTGTTAGATTTGTAGAAGCTTTACCGGGTGGCTCACGATTTTGACAATAGACGGGAAAGAAAATAAGAGAATTTGAGGAAGTGGAGGATGGGTGTGATTTTATTTCCCAAAAAGGAGAGAGAAAGAAAGGTATTTCATAAAGATATAGAAAAGAGAGAAGAAGTTGAGGGATGATTACGGATGACAAAAAAATTCGTGCCCGCGGGTATCTGCGGATTAAACCCGTTGTGGATAGTTTGTATCCGCGGGTACCTATTATCTGTGGGTAGCGGGTTTTTTAATACTCGCTTTTTATCGGGTCGGGTTTGAGTTTTGTATTATCCGTACCTGCGGGTACCTGTTACCCGTTTAGAAGTTGAAATTACACCTTTATCCTTAGTTTTCTCCACATAAATCCTCTTTTTCTCTCTATATTCTCTTAGTTCCTCCCTCCATTCTCTTTTTATTTTACTTTTCTCATTAACTTCCCTTTCACCTACCACATTTTCTATTTCCTCCTCATTAAATGTTGCTGCTCACACTTAAAATACATCTTATTATTTTTTATTTTATTTTTTTCTCTTCTTTAACTCTCATACTCATTCTAAGTATCTTTAACTTAAAATCTAAAACATTCCAATTTTTTTTTCAATTTAATTTGATTTTTTCATTTAAAAACTTATAAAATATTTTTTTTTAAATATTCGCGGGTTGAAACGGGTATCCAGCAGGTACCCGCGGGTTTTATGAAAGTGGGTATCCGGCGGGTAGTGGGTACAATTTTACCCAACGGGTCGGGTTGCGGGTAGGCATTATCCGTGCCCGACCCTACCCGTTGCCATCTCTAAGGATGACAGAAAAAGTTGAGGAGAGAGAAGAAAAAATGCAGACTTTTTTCACCACGTCAGCTCAGACTTAATTCCGTTACTATCCATTTAACGGAAGAGATTAGATTGATACAATTTTTACAACTTCGAGATCCAATGTATACATTTTTAAAATTGGATACTAAACTGAAAAACTCCACTTAATTTAGGAACGAAGTAAGGAATTAAACCTATAATAAAATATAGTCTTTGGAAAGAGAATTAAAGAAAAATGAAATTGATTAAATTTAAAAGTGAAATTTGATTACTTAAAATTATAAATTTTTACATTCTATTTAGAAATAAAATTCATTTCACATTTTTTCATATATTAAAATTATGTTTTTCTAATATTTTTTTATTCAATCTCGATGTGAACATCTTTAATTGAGGTGTGATAATCTCATCTCTGGTTAGAGACTCATTATTTCAAGTAAAGTTTTATCAATGTTGATTATTTCAAGTAAAGTTTTATCAATGTTGATGAAATTATGTAGATTAAAATAAATTGTAAATATTTATTGCTTGGTATTGCTAAGTTTTTTTTTTTTTTTCAAAAGTTACTGTTATTTCTCAATAATGTTAAAGTTTTGTAATTAATGTTAATTGAAGTTTTCTTGATTAATATTGGTTAAGAATTCTTTTTTCTCTAGATGCATGACTACTTATAAATTGACATGTTAGAATTTTTTTAATTGACATTGATATAAATGATTTTTCTCTTGATAATGTTTGGATTATTTTTTTTTTAATATTTTTTGGGTGTCATATATATAAGTTTTTTAATAAAATCATTTCTAGTTAAAATATGTTGTAGTTAATATTAGCCAATATCTATAAAAATAGTCTTTTTGATCTATGAAATTATTATTATTTGATGGTAATTTTTATAAAAAAAATAATAATGTTTTTTATTAAAAACATATTCCACAGATGGTTGTTCGACATGTTCAATGTATTTTATTATTTCTAAAGAAGGCCAGTAAAAATCCAGTATGTACTTAAACACCATGAAACAAATAATGCTTATTAAAAACATACGCATTTATTTTAGAATTAATATATTACGCATGCACATGAATGTTTTATTTTGATATATGAATTACAAATATCTTGATAACACCCTAATAAATTTATATAGTTCACACCCACTATTTTGTCATCTTTCCTTTTTTTTCTTTATAATACAAAAAATTACTTTCTTTTATTGACCATAATATCTATAAAAGTATATTTTTCAAATTGTTGTAAAGTTTTCAAATATTATAATTAGACAGCGTAATTTTTGTATTAATTATTTTGCTTATTTGTATTTCATTTTGGGTATGAAGATGCATTTTGTTAGATATATTATATTTATTTAAATTTATCTTTTATTTTAGTTAATTTGTTGTTATTTCTTATTTGTGTTTTGAACTTAGTCTATATTTCTTTATTATAAACAGAGGACCCTATGTGTATATTCAACACAAAGGAAATTAATCTCATATATAGTTTTTCACTATATTCAACATGGTATCAGAGTCAGGTTAGAGCTTATCCTAGTTTATCACGCTCGAGATGATGTCTATGCCTCGACGTGAAGGGGTGTTGGAAGTCACACATCGACTAGAAATAAGGTCGATTTATAAAACACACACACACACACACACACACACACACACACACACACACACATATATATATATATATATATATAAGTGGGTGCAAACATCACCTTACAAGTTAGTTTTGTGGGGTTGAGTTAGACTTAAAGTCCACTTCTTAAGATTTTTCCTTTTTTATCCATTGATAATGTTCTTTATGTACCTGGGTCTCTTTTAACTTATTATCTGTCATTTGTCTAACTCGTTCTCTTGATTGTGATATTTCTTTCAACAAAGATTTTGTTTGTTTACAAGACTGGAGTTCGAGACAGGTGATTGGAACCGGATGTGAGTCTTGTGGTCTTTATCATCTTTGTCCCTCTCCACATTATCTTGCTTTAAGTTATCATAGATTGTCTTCATCTTTTTATACCTGTCTTTCGTCTATTTCTTCTATGACCATCCCAAAATCTGTTACTAATGCCTTAGCCCATCCTAGTTGGCGTCAGGCCATGCTAGATGAACTAAGTGTTCTTTAGAGTAGTGGAACTTGGGAGCTTGTCCCATTACTATTTGGGAAATATGTTGTTGGTTGCAGGTGGGTTTTTGCTATCAAAGTTGGTCTTGATGGAACTATTGATCGCCTCAAAGCTCGTCTTGTGACTAAAGGTTACACTCAAATTTTTGGGTTGGATTATGGTGATACTTTTTCTCCAATGGCAGAGATGGCATCTGCTCGTTTATTTATAGCCATGACAACTCTTCAACAATGGCCTCTTTATCAACTGCATGTAAAAAATGCATTCCTTAACGAAGATTTGCAAGAAGAGATTTATATGGAGCAACCTGCAGGATTTGTTGCTCAGGAGGAGTCTTCTGGGTTGGTATGTCATCTTCGCAAATGCTTATATGGCCTAAAACAATCTCCTAGGACCTGGTTTGGAAAATTTAGTAATGTTGTTCAACAATTTGGTATGACTCGGTGTGAGGAAGCTCATTCAGTCTTTTACCGTCATTCGAGTGTTGGATCTATCTACTTGATAGTATATGTTGATGACATTATTCTTACAGGCAGTGATAGTCATGGCATCTCTCAAATGAAACAACATCTTTGCAACCATTTTTAGACCAAATATCTTGGCAAACTTAGATATTTCTTGGGTATTGAGGTGGCACAATCCAACGATGGTATTGTTATATCTCAAAGGAAATATACACTAAATATTTTGGAGGAAACTGGGTTGATGAATTCAAAACCTGTGGACACACCCATGGATCCTAATACTAAACTTCTACCAAATCAGGGGGAGCCTATGTCAAATCCCGAGAAATATAGAAGACTAGTTGGAAAATTGAATTATCTTACAATTACTCGTCTTGATATTTCCTTTACAGTTAGTGTGGTAAGCCAAATCCTTAATTCCCCATGTGAAGATCATTAAAATGCAGTTATTCGTATATTAAAGTACATTAAAGGATTTCTTGGAAAATGGTTGCTAAATGGTTCTAGTAACCATACAAGAGTGGTTTGTTATTATGATGTTGATTGGGCAATATCTCTTTTTGATAGAAGATCTACATCTGGATATTCTGTCTCCATTGGTGGTAACTTGATCTCTTGGAAAAGCAAGAAACAGAATGTTGTGGCAAGATCTAGTGCAGAAGCAAAATATAGAGCTATGGCCTCAGCCACTTGTGAGCTTGTTTGGCTTAAGCAATTGCTTAGAGATTTACAATTTGGAGATGTCACTTAAATGACACTTATATGTGACAATCAGACCTGCTCTTCATATTAGTTCTAATCTTGTCTTTCATGAGAGGACCAAACATATTGAAATTGATTGTCATTTCATTCGAGAGGAGATTGTCTCTAAAGATATCAAGACTGAGTTCGTCAATTCAAGTGATCAATTAGTAGATATTATCACTAAGTCTTTACAGGGATCGATAATTGATTGATTATATTTGTACAAGCTTGGTACATACGATTTGTATACACGAGTTTGAGGGAGAGTGTTAGATATATTATCTTTATTTTATACTTATCTTTTATCTTTAGTTAGTTTGTTATTATTTCTTATTTGTATTTTAAGCCTAATCCATATTTCTTTTATTAAAAATAGAAGACCCTATATATATATACAACACAAAAGAGGTTAATCTCATGTATAATTTTTCATTATATTCATCACATTTAACATTTAATGTAATAATTCAAAGTAGAGTTGTCAAAATGGGTCATAGCCTGCGAGCCAACCCGGTCCGTCACGGGTTCGGGTCGGGTTGGGTTTGAAAAAATTGTATTTTTTTATGCGAGTCAGATATCAACCCGGCTCATTTAAACCTGACTCATGCAGATTGAACCCGTGGTGGGCCAGGTTGGCCCACCAACCCGCTTACCTAATTTTATTTTATTAAAATTTAATTTTAATTTTATAGAAAAATATTTATTTTTTTTTTTTGCTTGAAAAAATTATTTAAGTTCCATATTTTCAAAATGAATTAAACATCCATGTTGGGAGTGAATTTTGGGAGTGAAATTTGTTTATATTTGAATTATAGAAAGTTTGTAATTTTTTTATTTAAAAGAAATTGTAATTAAGTGGGCTAGTGAGCCAACCCATTTACCCACCAACCCGTGGTGGGTCGAGCCGGGTTCAAATTTTTCTGACTCGCTAATAAATGAGCCGGGTTAGGTCGACTCACTAAGTGACCAACTCATGGTGAGCCGGACCGGGTCGAGCCTGGTTACCCATTTTGACAGCTGTAATTCAAGGTAGTAAAATCATAGCCCCTTTATCTCACCTAATATAATTTGTAATTACCCAACAAGGATCTATTTGTTTACTTTTTCTGATTTTTTTCCCTTTTGGTTTAAAATAAATAAATTCTTTAATAAGAGTAGCTTATTAAATAATTTTTAAAACCAATATTTTTTTAATACAAAAATGAAGCACCTTTAAATCTTCATGGTTTCGAGTTTTTCAACTTTTAATATTTTATCATCCATATTAGTTTTCCACATCTTCATTTCACTCCTAGTCTCTAATTCTTTTAGGTAAAAAAAAATTATAAAAAACGAGGAAGCAGTAAAACACATTATGATTTCAAGCCTTAATAGTCAAATCTGGATCCCTTTTCATTTATATGTATATCATTTGAAATTTAAATTGCCATAAAACATAATTAAAATATACTGTTTTTTATTTTCCTAAATTTTCTTCGTATAATACTTCTTGTTCTATTAACATGTTTCATGGTTTGACATGTGTTTCTTATTTCCTTGACAAAATTTATTCAAAATCCAAATAGTATTGTGTTACTCTATTTTGTTTCTTTTCAAACGGTCCTTATAGAAACCAAATCAAATCATTTCTGTCTATTTGTTGGGATAAACTTAAATTTTAGAAATTTATTCATAATTTTGTTTAAATATTATTTTATTAGTTTTGGGTTTAGTAATATTTAGTTTGATTTAATAGAGATAAAATAGGGATAGGTAGTTATGGTTTTCTGTTTATCTAGGTAGAATATTATTTTATGATAGATTAAGCATATTTTATTTTTAAGACAGTTGATATTTTATTTTCGTTTCCGTAATATTGTAAGTATCACGACTATTAATTATCAATGAATAGTAGACTCAGTTTTAGAAAAAAAAAATTGAGTGTGTATTATGAGATTTTTCCAATAGTGGTATTAAAGCTTTATGCTCTGAGCACCGAGAGAGAGAAAAAAAGAGAGAGAGCATAGAGTCAAACACTGTGAGAGAAAAAGTGAGTGCTTATTTTTTTGTGAGAAAGATGACAAAGGTAGTCAATGGTATGAGTGTGCCACAATTGTCCGAAAATATCAATTACGACAATTGGTCTTTGCAGATGAAGGTTCTTCTTGGATCCCAAGATGTATGGGACATAGTGGAGGACGGGTACAATGAACCTGCGAATGATAAGCATCAGACAGTGAACCAGATTGCTGCATTGAAAAAGATACGAGGGAAAGACAAATCGGCTTTGTAGTTTTTGTATAATGCAGTGGATGAAACTGGATTCGAGAAAATAGCTAATGCAAAGTCAGCAAAAGAAGCACGGGAAATTCTGAAGGTGGCATACAAAGGAGATACCAATGTGAAGCAGGTCCGAGTACAAACTCTGAGTTTGAACATATGGAGATGGATGAAAATGAGGGAGTTGCCAAGTTTATAGCTTGAGTGCAGAAGATGGCCAACCAACTCGGAATGAACGGAGAAGAGTTTCCTCCTAACTGGGTTGCGGAAAAGATCTTGAGAAATCTGACAAATGATTTTGAAAGTATCGTGGTCACTATTGAGGAGACAAAGGATTTGTGAACTCTCACCGTGAAGGAGTTAAGTGGGTCATTAAAAGCCCACGAATTGAGGAAGAAAAAGAAAAAGAGGGAACCTGGCAATTAAGCACTATAAGTACAGTTTGACTCGAATAAACCTCGGATTACTCAGAGTCGATGTCCTAGCGGAAGAGGGCGAGGAGGTCGAGGACGAGGTGGACGTGACTAAGGTAATTTTGAGAATGATAATGAGGAGCAAACCGGTCAGCAGAATTGGCGTGACTGAGGAGACCGGTCAAGAGTTGAGTGTTTCAAGTGTGGCAAGTATGGCCACTATGCAAACGATTGTAGATCAATAAAGTGCTACAATTGTGGTAAGACGGGCCATATTGCAAAGTATAGCAAGGCTGAAACAAATGGGGAGACTAATTTCCTTACTGAAGATGTAAAAGAACTGTTGCTGGCAAAGAGCTCGGATACAGTGGACATGAAAATTTTGGTCTCAATAATGGATGAAGTGATTCCGGTAAAAGGTGCGACAAACATGGAAAAAGAACTCAAACAAAAAGATGAAGAGATTCAACGGATAGGGAGGCTTCTGGATGAAGCTAATGAGATTATGAATGAACAGAGGGTTGAGCTTGAGGAGCTGAAGAAGGCGAATGTTGGACCATGTTTGAAATCAAAGACTGATGAGATTTCTACCAACTCGGTATGGTATCTAGATACTAAAGTAAACAATCATATGTGTGGGAACGAGAACTTTTTTTAAGAACTCACCAAGGTGGAGGCCAAATTTGTGTCTTTCGGAGATGACTCCAAGGTGGCCGTGAAAGGGTGTGGAACAATTCGGCATATTTAGAATAATGGACGAATTGGAGAGATTAGGGATGTTTATTATGTTCCCGAGCTGAAGAGCAATATTTTAAGCATGGGTCAAATAATTGAAAAAGGTAATTCAATTTTTATGAAGGACCAGGTACTGTATTTAAAGGATAAGCATGGTCGTCTAACAATCCAAGCAAAAGCGAAGAATAACCAGTTGTATGATGTAGAGCTGAAAATCTTGGAGAGAAAGTGCTTGAAGCAAGGTATGACCAGCAAGGGCTTGGATAACTCCAACTCAAATCTGATTGAAATTAGAAAACTCGGTGTAGGATGACGCACATGGAAAGCCGAATGAAGGAAGGAATAATTTAAGTTTATGGGGGAGTTTGTTGGGATAAACTTAAATTTTTTAGGAATTTATTAATAATTTTGTTTAAATCTTATTTTATTAGTTTTGGGTCTAGTAATATTTAGTTTGATTTGATAGATAAAATAGGGATAGATAGTTATGATTTTCTGTTTATCTAGGTAGAATATTATTTTATGATAGATTAAGCAGATTTTATTCTTAAGAAAATTGATATTTTATTTTCAGACTTTATTTTTATTTCAGTAATATTGTAAGTATGACGGCTATTTAAAGCCCTTCAATTATCAAAATGAATAGTAGACTCAATTTTAGAAAAATAACTCAGTGTATATTGTGAGATTTTTCCAACACTACTCTTTCTTAAGCATTACAAATTATTATCGGTATCATGGTTAATCTTAATCCACCCTCCACTTTTATTGTTTTATCAAATGAGTTTACTTCAAAACTCAACTCCACTTAAAATATATTAAGGTTAAGATTAAATTGAGTTTATTCTAAAATTTTAATTAACTTATAAAGATTTTAAATTAAAAATTATAAATTAATTCTTAATTTTTACTATTTACAACTTAATAGAAAACTTAAAATCCAATCCAGTTTGTCTTATTAGGCTTAACCAACTTAACCTAGACTTAGTTTAACTAAACATTATTCAATGTAAGTTTGAACATGATCAACCATATATTATCTTGAATTATTATGACATGATCTAAACTTGGCCTGACATGGACTTAATATGGTTCCAATTTGACTTGGTCTAACATTGGTTTGACTCAACTCAGCTTGATGTGAATCTAATTTGACTTGACCAAATGTGGGTTCAACTCAACCAAAGGTGGATCAACTCATTGATCCGAGAGAGGTCGAATTGACTCGATCTAATGGGTACAACTAGACTCGACCCTTCATTTGTCTGACTCGACTCAATCCAACTTGACTTAGCTCTATTTAACCTAACATGGACACAACACTATTCAATTTTATGTGGGCATGACTCAACTAGGCCTTAGATGGACTTGAAATGACTTAACTAGAAATGAACTTAACTCAACTTACTAAAAATGAACTTAACTCGACTTAACATGAGACAAGCCTAACTCAACTTAGTATCAAGTAATCCTTACTCGTTGACTCGAGATACGCTTAACAAACTGATTACAAATCCTTAACCAATGGACCAATCACAAGAAGTATGACCAAGTATATTCAAGAAGAGTGAGATTCATTTGTGTAATGTGGCCCAAGCTCTTATTCTCTTAAGCTACAATTAATTGTAATTAGTAGAGTAGGTTTATTTTGAGTCTTGTATAATGGGTCAAGTAGTATATGGTTTTTGACCTAAAGAGAAGACATAAAAGAGACACCTTTGGTTGGCGAACTTTAAGTCAACATGAGAGCAAGGTAGAGGGCCTCTTGGTCCTTTCCCTTTTGGAGGGGCATGGGATATATTAAGATATGTGACAAGTTATCCTTGGCTCTTGTTTCTCCCTTGGTCCCTAAGTTATCAAAATTAAGATTTTTACTCTCCATTGTGGAGACACCTCTAAGGTTTCCTTATTAAATAGATTTCACCCTTGTAAAAACTACTTTGAAATTAGTAATAAAATTGTCAAAATATTAAAGAATTTTACTTGTCTCTAAAATCAAGGCTAGAACATCCCTTTTAAGTTTACACTATCTTCACCATTTACTCATCATATCACCCATTCATAAGCTTCTCATCTATCTTGTTTCCTTTTTATCTTGGAACTATCTAATTTAAGGAAGAGACAATAAAAAACCGTCTAATTTGAAGACTTACTCACCAAACCACATCAATAGTTTTTTCCAACATTCTATACTTTTTATCAACAAGCAAATATGTAAGTTGTGTATATAAAACATATTTTTGAATTATATAATTTAGAAACATTAATTCATAATATTTTTAAATTAAAAAATATATTTAAATTGTATAAAAGTTAAGTGTTTTAAACTTTTTTATAAACCATAGAAGTTAATGAAAAATTTATGGTGGTAAAAAGATATCATTATTGATATCATGAATAGAAAGAATATATGAGGTGTCACTGTTTGGGAGACAAAAGGAAAAGCAAAAGGTGAAAATGAAAGATTGATTACAACATTTTAAGATGAATAGGAACAAAAATGCAATTATGGAGCAATAAAAAACCTACAAGCTGCTAGGTAAAGTATCTATTTATATTTACCAAATCATGCTTAAAAAATTGGGCACTCATACATTATCATTCAAAAAGAATTCCCAACCTAAAAAATCACTTCAATAGGTCATGTACATATGTAATTAATTATTTTAAAAATTTTAGAATGTGATAAGGAATTAGAGACAAACATAGTATCACATTCAAATTTAAAATATTTAATTCTTAGAAGGTTCTATAATTCTTTCTCTTTATATCTAACAAAGAAAATACATGGAAGGGATAAATATGACAGTTTAATCACACACCACTCATGAACAAGTGTCCCACATTTCACTTTCTAAAATCAAGTTGCATGAGTTAACCATCTCAAAAGTATATCAATTACACAAAACCAAAAAATGCATTGTGATAATTATGATTTATTTTACCACATGACATTCCTAACTTTACATAGTCTTAAAGTATATTCTTATATAATAAACTCTATGTGAATCACATAGGTATGTATCATATATAAGTTCAATTGTCAATACTTTTCACCTTTTCTCTTAAGCACTGACTTGAGAAATAAAAAAGAAGCAATTAAGAAACCTAAAGCTGCAAACCCTCCAACTACAAGAGCTACAGTCCTTTGTGTCTCTGCCTGTCCGAGTGGTCCTATAATACAAGGTTTGTTACTATTAGAGTATTGAGAAATGCACACAACAACAACAATCATTAGGTACAAAACATAAGCTAAAAGACACCTCATCCTCTTACTAAGATCCAGTGAATTCCTTCATCAACCCCACTTCTAAATGCACAAATGAAATTATGCTCAATTTTCAAACAAAGAACTTGTATAAATTCACAAAACAAATAACATTACACATTGCAGTTTTTCTACCAGATAAAGAGAAACAAGTATACTACTTTGCTAAAATCCTTATGAACTCATTGTGATTCAGGCAAGAAAGCAAGACTGCAAGCGATATAAGGAAATTTCATGAAATAAGGAAAAGAAGATATTTTATGTGTTAGTGTACCTGCAGAAGATGAGCCTCCTCTCTTAGGATAAAAGCTGTAGCTAATGAAACATTTGTGCAGATAAATTTGTGCAGAAACAGAGTCACCACACTCTGCCTTGGCTTGATCCTCAGCACTCTTCATACAATCCCCACAATCATCTTTGCCCAAATCACCCTCACACTGCCCCAACACATACAAAGACTGATAGCTCCCTGTATAAAACAAATCTCCACCATTTTTCACATCACTTTCCACCATACCAAATGCAATCTCTCTTCTCTCCTCAAACCCATCATCATAACTATCATTCTTGGACCCACAAACCTTGTGAAGTAGTTGAGTCTCCATCACCTGCTTGAACCCAACAATTTCATACCTCAAGTAGCATCCAGTAAGCTGAACACGTGAAGCTACCACCTTGCCACACATGTTTTCAAGCATGTCAGGAATCTTGCTAACACAGTTGTAGCAATCAGTGTCTGAGAGGTCCCCTCGGCATTGGTAAAGACCCATGATCATATTCTGGCCTTCTCCAGAGGTTGTAGTGAAGAATGCCTTTCTTCCAGATTCTGACACCAACAAATCCAAGAGGGATTTCAGGTTCTGTGAGTATATCCCAGATGGGTCCTGTAGTTTTTGCTCTGCACAGCCCTTGAAAACCAAGTTTGTGATATCTGCATCTGACACGGGAAGAAGATGAAGAAACCAGAAAACAGTACAGAAAAAAACAAAGGGTAGAGAGTAGCAACTTTTTCTGATCATGCTCGTTTGAGGGATTAAACAAAGTGAAGTTTTTTCTTTTATATTTTTGCTGTATCTGACAACTTGTTTCTGTGTTTCTCACTTTTATATGTTACCATTGTTGTTCATGTTGAAGGGAGTAACAGTAACTGGAAGTGGTTTATTCTGTTTGAAGCTATTGATTTTGATTGCATGGAAATTTTGACTGGAGCCTTTGAAGAAAAAAAAAACTGTTGAATGCATTGACTGAACTTACAACATTAATAATTACAGAGTCACACAAAGACCGTGTTCCAACTTGCCTGCTGATTCTCAAGGCATAGACTTTTAACTTTTTAAGAGTTTAGTTTAAGATAATTATTAATTAAGTCATAATGATTTTATTATTATATTAATTTTTAATTGAATGGACGAGGAAAATAAATTATAAAACTATAAGCAAATGACGTTGAGTTAAACAAAGCCAGCTAATATAAACGTTAAAATTTTATACAAATTTTTTTAAAAGAAACGAAGGAGTTAAAATTTTATTTTTTTATTTTAAATATAATCACGGACAATGTTAAAAATGTCATGCCTATTTCTTCCTATTATGTGTTGACAAAACTATTTTTCTATTCAAAAATATATACTGGAATTTACCATATTAATGGTTAATTACTTTTTTTTCTAAACTAGTTTTCATTTTTTTTTTCAAACTTTGTTTGATTTTTTCATCCTTTTTTAGAAAATTATAGATTTAGTCTTATGACTAATGTTGTTAGTTTTTTTTTTTTACTTGACAAACAATGTATCTTATTTCTAATGGGTTTAAGACATATATATTGTGTTTTTAGGTCAACAAGATAATTCAATAACAAACACTATTTTACGTCCTTAAATTAGTAAGGTCGATAAAAAACATGTATAATTTTTTCAGGTTAACAAGATATTTAGATAGCTTGGTAAGGCATTCGGATAGCCTAGTAAGGTACATAGAGAATTCAGATAGCTTGGTAAATTCTAGGTAACTCTCGTTAAGGTGTTGTTCGAGTTATCTGAGTTCTCCATGCACTTTATTGAGCTATCTCGACTTTCCACCAAGCTATCTAAATTATTTATGCACCTTATCGGACTATCCAAACTTCTCATCGAACTATCTGAGTTCTCCATGCACTTTACCGGATACTCGGTTATCTCAATGTCTTGGTGATCTAGGAATATAATACAAACGTCTTGCCAACCTTACCAGACTGGGAACGTGACACACAATTTCTCAAGAACATGAAGACACAATACAAGTATCTTAAACAGCGACAAATCGTTTGTCACATAAAAAAACAAAAAAAAAAACTAACGAAGTTGGTCATAAAAACTTAAATTTATGACTATAAAAAAAACTAAATAAAACAAGAAAAAGAAAAAAAATACACAGTTATTTAGAGATTAAAACATAATTAACTTATTTAAAAAAGCATTGGTTAACATGTCAAAATTTGTAAAAAAGAAAAAGAAGACGGTTTATGGTATGGTATAAGTGAGTTATTGAATAAATATATTTTTTTAGATGGATTTTATTTTATATTACATGAAATTCAATTAACTACATAAAAATATATTTTCAAAATTGTAATGTTCAAATTGTGATTAAGCTTTAAATTATATTATGATTATTAAAATATGTTAAGGGTAAATTAAATCTGTATTAAAAATTATCTTTAAGATATCATTTTTCCCAATTTATTTTAACACCTCAATGAGCTCAACTTAACTACAGATGCATTAACATACCTCGAAATATCCAAAAAAATATTTATGCAACTAAAAAGTCATTTTTAACATGTTTTTGTATCCCATGCTAAATAAACTCAATTATAACAAATCTTAATTAATATATTCTATTAAAGTCCAAAATCCAATTAAGAATCCAATACTAAAGACTGAGAGCATAAATATGCAGTCATCACGGAGATATTATATTATCACAAAAGATTTCAACCACAAAAAAGTTCGGTCCAAGTTCTATATAAAGAGACCTAGGGGAAGCAGAAAAGGAGGCCTCAACAACTATGATTTTGTTCAGCTGCCATCCATCACTTCTTTCACCTTTTTTCCACCCTCTTTTACTTTTTGTTTCTTTCATGATATATATCACCCCATCCATGGTGGACTAAGCTTCTAAGATTTGTTCTATTGTAATTTCATTATGGATTCTAATGTTATATTAAAATATTTTCTTTATTGTTGTGGTTTATTTTTCTTCTATGTTTTTTTTATCTCTAAATTAAGTAAAAGTAATGATGATGTTAAATCTATATGCATAACAATCATATGAGTTTTGAAATATTTTTTTAAACTTTAATTAAGATGTTATATGATTGAATTAGTTTTTGCCAATAGTTATGAAGTTACTTTTCTTTGTTGGGAAAAACTTTAACTAGATTTAATCAAGAAGTTACCTTGATTTATTAGCTTTTACTTGATAATAGAGGGAAAAGAATAAATATGATTAGACATAGTAATATTTAACTAGGAAGTTACTTCGATTAAATTTGTTATGGATAATCTAAAAAGTTTTTGCTTTTAATTAAGAAGTTACGTTGGTTAAAAATAAGAGCACAATATATTAATTGAGAGGTTACATTGATTGATTTGAAAATTTACGACAATAGTCATTTAAACAATGATCTTTAGATAATCCACCATGAATCTGATTTAAAAAAGCAGTCGAATTAACCTGTTTTACTATCATTGTTTCTTTAATATTTTATTTAATTTAACTTGTCACCAAAACCCCATAATAGTATTAGCCACATTTATATTTGCATTTTAATTACTTTAGGTACATTTTTCTTGGTAGATTTTTAGGCATGCCTTTAGCATAATTTTTGCATAACATTCATAATAACTAATTTTAATTACATTAGGTTAGATTTTTTACTTTTATCTTTTATTATTTGCATTGTATTTTATTAACCTTTTGTGTAGGGTTTTATAAGAATCAATTACTGAAAATCAATTCCTTATTCGTTGGGATACAACTTAGGGTTAACTTATCTAATTTGTTAACAAATAACTTGGCAATACTAAAGTTGCTTTGATATTGTCAACGACAACTTATCACAGTCCTATGATGTTTGAAGTACCTGGAAAAACACTAGAAGGGAGAGTTGAATGATGTTATAGGAAAACTTTTTGCAAAGGAGATAACTTAACAGTTTTAGCGAAGATTGAAGAGTGTATGTAAGTTGTTAAACGCTTGAACTTAAAATTCAGTTCAAACTATAAGTTCTTTTTTGCAAATGCTTTTCAATTGCTTAATATGTTTGCTGCATCATTTTGATAAAACTAGCTCTTAATAAAAGACGTTTGATGACAAGAGCTTTTGTAGTAGTTAAAGTAATGTGCAACTGCATGATTTGTAAGAAAAACGTTTAGAAAGAATAAAGCAATAAGCACACGGTTGTTCTTATACTGGTTCGCTCCACCGAGCTATGTTCAGTATCCTCTAACACCTTAGAGGGTTCCACTGTAATCTCAGTAAGATTACAACTGAGTCTTCTCACACCTCTTGGTATCCCTAGTCACTCCAAGTAACTATAATTACTCTGACTAATATTGAGTTTCACCCACTCTTGGTTGTGCAGTATTCTTCACCACTCTTGGTATCCCTAGACACTCCTAGTATCTTCCCAATACACTATGTAGTTGAGTTTCATCAACTTCTGGTTTCCACTAGACAATCTCGTCTAGCTACCGCTTGACTCCACCAAGTTAAACGTCATAATGTCAACGACTCCTAGTTTCCACTAGGCATACTCGTCCAGCTACCGTTTAACTCCTCAAAGATAAATGTAAAGTGTTTTAATTCTCTTCAGAATTTACAATCAAAATATTGATTATAAGTCCTTTGGCGATAACTCTCACAGAGAGGATATGTGTTCAATACAATTCAATCTAAATGACTCACTGAATATTTCTCTTTTCTCTCTTCTTACAACAGTAAGCTTATATACCAATGAAGCTTGAGAGTGTTTATTTTCTTGAGCTCTTCTCTCTTAGATATTCTCTTTTAAGTTTGTGTGTTTTTTAGCTTTCTCTAAACATTGTTCTCTTGAGCCTTTTCTTTCTATATGTTATTCTCTTGATTATCTTTTTGAGTGATCTTCTATTTAAAGGCTTCTAAAAAACAATGCTTTGCTTTGATCTTGAGTCTTCTCAGTCTTGTCGTTGGTTAAAGTCAACTTGTCAAGGTATGTTTGCCTTTTTAGTACTTTGACAAAACTAGGCAGCACGATTTTTGTGGCATGACTTTTAATGAAGGGAACATTTCGTGAATGTCTTCTTTGTTTCTAACATCTACTTCTGATTTGTATAGGATGGAACAGGTGGATGCGTGTAATAGACAATCTGCACAAAGTATAGTAGATATACATGCAACAAATATGTTCTTTCTCTTATCACTTTTGTTGTTTTTAAACGTTGAGCATTTAATGATATTTAATGTATATTCAGAACAACAAAGTGTTTTTTACATTTTCTATCATTCAGGTAAGATTTAATCTTTTAAGCTCTTTACTAAGATACCAAACAATTGATAAAGACTTCATCGTTGGATGAAGTAGATTGTTTGGCACATGGTATCATCTAGCCTATGCAAATGCTTCTTTAATTTTTTTTTCTTCTATTCAAAAAATGCTTTTAGCAAGGTGTCTTTCAACATAAGTTTTTGGAGTATCTTTTAAGACTTTTAACATGCTTTCCAAATAGATCATTTAACATTTTTATATATCAAAACATATTGAGAGTTTGTTTGATCATCGTCTAGCGATGTATAAGATTCGTTGCATTCAACACGACTCTATTGACGCATTAATCAGGGAAATCGTTTAGTGTTGCGTCTGTTCATACCTAGGTGTTTCTATTAAGGCTTTCCTTAAGGTGTTTAGGTTTTTCGGAGCATTTTCATGAATCTCTTATCTTAGCTATATTGTTATTCTATCGATAACATTGTCATATACTCATTCTGTTTAATGTTATTTATTAAACTTTAAAATATATGAGAACGTTTAGACAGTTCAGTCTTATAAACAGTCTTGTCTTAACAATCTTCTATTTTATCGTCATACCTCCAATACCCCGACACATGAGCTTCCAACATCATCACGCCTCACAAACCACTTAACATGACCGACCTAGATAAGCTCCCCAATGTTGTCTCTAAAGGTGACACATGATAACTTTTGGCAAGTGTATCAAATTGTTACAAGTAGTAAATGAAAGTTCTGAGTATTGTTTTTCCAAGGGACTTGTGTTTTGTCTAATCTTGATTATTTATCAAATTTAACTTAGATATGATGATGATTGAATTCATAACGATGGAATTAGATTGTAATAACATGAATTTAAAGATTACAATTGAAATTAAAAAAAAAGAACTTCATTAGAATTGGGATTCATGAATCATATGAAGATAAAACTTTGTACAACATATCATTATGTCATTCACACATTTACATTATGGTATACTCAGCTTAATTCCTTAAGATCGAGTTCTAAATATATATGTTAAATTATTCATTATTTAATCCATTTAACATATAATTCGCAGTAAAATCATATGTATAATTAAGAGTGACCAAGAAGAATGAATACCATTCCTAGGACCAATATTCTTAGTTGCTCTATCTATGTCTACGTTTAGGTTTACTTTTCAGTAATCAGAAACATTCAAATAACATTATATTTTCATACAATGACATTCAATTTAAGAAAGATCATATGAACAAGCAAAGAAATATTGCACATGAAATTTACATCAAAGTGAGTTCATTACATCTAATTCCAATGAAAAGTGAAATTGGCTACTCCTAGTCATTTAAACACATTTGACGAAATTCGGTGAAGAACGACATCTTGATGTCTTGAAGTAGCCTCATTTTCTAACCAGAGCTCCTCTTATTTCTTTCTTTCTTTCTTGACTAAATAACCGCTCCCATAATTACACCATTCGTTGAGCGAGCAGATGTGCATGTGTTGAGCGAAAACTGAACTGTTTCTATTAACTAATCCCACTCACTGAGCGAGCCACTCTGCTCGTTGAGTGAGTGCCCTTCTTTCTAGCTGAACGAGTCATCAATAGCTTAACGAGAAGATCCTGACATATTCTTCAATGATGTATTTCCTGTACAATGAGCCAACACAACTTTCCTAACAACTATTACATTTTTCTTTGAGGAAAACACATAACTCATGAATAATTACAACTTTGAGAGTATTAGAGTATTAATAAGCATGAATAACAAGTATTTTTCATACTTATCAACATACTCGATCTGTTGTATGGTTGTAATTGCGATAGTATCTGCAATGCATTTTCATATTGACATCTAGTGGTGTTTGGGCTTTCTTGGGTGGCGATAAAAGGTTTACCTATATTGCTTCCTTAAGGACACATGACCTTGGAGCATTCATGGGTGTATAATGTGAGAATCGTATAGGCTTGGGCTTCCTTTGATGAAATATTCCCTTTTGACCAACATCTCAATTAGGCCCTTTCTTCTCAACCAATATGGTCTCGATTCCAATCTTATTTCTATACTCCCTCATATTTTGTAGCTACATATTTTGTAGCATTATAAATCAACTGCAAAAGAACTCGACCTTAGTGTCGTGATCAATAGTGCAATACTACTTTAGGATTCAGGTTCCTGATCTTCAAGGCTAACTTGCCAAACCTGTCAATGAAGGTTCACAGAGATTCCTTTTACTCATGCCTAACATTGAGAAATGTCATAAGGTGAAATGATGGTGCCGACTGCGAATTGTGTCATGAAAGACAACATCAAGTTATTGAAGCAGTCAATAGAGTATGAGGGCAGACGGGTAAAGCACTTTAGAGCTGCTCCATTTAAGGTTGTAGGAAAAGCCTTACACATGACATCATACTAGTCGAATAAAATTAACTTGGGTGATATACACAACAACATTTTCATTTGGGTCAATGTTACTCAATCCAACGTAAGAGTCTTCTATTGCTTAGGGAGTGAGGTTTCTTGATACTATTGATAAAAGGATGTTGGCAATTTCCCCTCCCTTCAATTTTGTAGTCGCTCTTCCATTAGCTTCGTGGACAACATAAAGATGAGATGTAGTTTTATTACAATAATATTTATAGACCCTTACCTTAATAAGTTTGGACTGTATGACCTAGTTATTAACTAATCTTGAGTTAAGATTTTTTCATTAACTTATTAGATTATCATTACTAGTGATTTAGCTAAAATAATATTGCTTTGATCAAATATGTGTGAACCGAGATATGAACTTAGTTAATCCATATGTACATGAATAATTACAAACCTTATTCTATTGTGGTCACTCAACACAAAGTTATATATTTTATTCAAATATTTCAAAAGTTGATTCAGTATAATTATTTAATATTTTTTATCATTAATTCCGTCTTTAGTATATCGAAAAAAATTAATGTAATTATTTTTGTTAAATTATTGTTGACACGGTTTGAACAAAATCACCTTAGCTAAAACACAAACGGTAAATAGAAGTAGAGAAAGAAAATTAAAGAAAGTCTCTTTAATAACATATTAGGTCTTTTAAATAAAATAAAAACGGAATTGAAAGAAAAAAAAGGTAAGTATCCCATAAAATAAATCCTCAAATATTAGAATAAAGAAATTTTAAACTTTTTTAACCTAAGATATTCGTATAACAAAAATACTGAGAAATAATATAAGGTGAAGGAATGGTGAGTGTGACTGAGGAGCCCTCTTTCATTTCCTTCTCGTTCCTCACAAAAACCAAAATACTATGATCACCTTTCACCTTCCGTTCTTCAATATCTCTGCTCTATTCTCGAATTAACTTTCCCTACTTTTGCTGTCTCTTCACCTTCTCTCATTCCTTCACTTTTCACATTTCAACCCATTCTCTCACTCTCCTCACTGGAAGAGGTTTCGATTCTCTTTTCCTCTCTCAGTTTAGTTTTACTCTTCAAATTTCCTCTTCGCCATTTTTCTCCCTTCGTTTTTTCGTTGAACAAATTTTTGTTTCTGTTTCCAAACGGTTTTGTGTCGCTTTTATGTTTGATCGTTGGATTAAGCGTTTAAGTTTCAGCTTGTAAGATCATCAATATCTGCTGTGTTCAAATACTCTTTTGCATGCTCATTCGGAGGTCTGGTTAGGGTTTTCGTGTAACGGCATGTGTAATGTAGATGGTGGTTTTTCAAAATTTAACTCAGGTTTTCAGTGCGTTACTTTGTCCTTTTTTTCTCCCTTCATTTTGCCTAAGGAGCACGAATCATCTCCATTTTTCTCTCTCTATGAACTTCACGTCTAGAATTGAAAGATTACGGAGATGGGGAGGTTTAAAACTTCACTTGACTTAATGTTTCCTTGGGTATTTTATTGTAAGCACAGGGACCAAGAAATGTTCATATTCTACTATATACTGTGGGCTTTCTTATGAGAAAAAAATATTGATGGTGTGGAATATTGTATTTCTATGTCAGGATAGCCAGTTTTCTTATCGTTTAATTTCTTTTATTAATTGTTGTCTGGAATTTTGCTAATGTACCTACTTTGTTTTTAATTATTGAAATGCTAAATAGCTAATATTTAAGTGTTACCCACGCTTCTTCTTTCGAAGTCACTGCCAAAAGAATGTTTTGATCAAATTGCTCATTTCTCATAAATTGTGTGGTTGTATTTCTCTTTTCAGAAATCTTTGAAATTTAGGGGTGTTCTACATTTTGGGAGCCTGTGGGAAAAGTAGTTACTAGCTGATTACAAATGGCACCCAATAAAAGATTCGTAGCGGCCAACCGTGCAATGGGAAGTCTTGGAATTGATGAGTCGAAAGTGAAATCAGCGTTAAAGAAACTCCTCAAAGTGTTTGACAAAAACTGGGAACTTATAGAGGCAGAGAACTATAGAGTTCTAGTAGATGCTATATTTGAGGAGGACGATAATATGGTGTGTTTCCCACTTTATGTGTTTTCTCTCTAACGCATGTGCCTGCATGTTCTGTTTCTTCTGCGTGCTTACTTCCAGGTTGGATTTTATTAAACAGGTGCCCGAAGAGAAAAAGAAAATCCGGTCTGACGATGTACATGATACTCATCATTCTTTGCCTTCCTTTTCAAACAACCAGGAAGATGAGACAGAATGTGAAGAGGCTCAGATGCATAATGAAAGACCCCAACCTTTAAAAAGGCTGCGATTAAGAGGCCAGGACAGTCAGCCTTTGCATCCTATGACTAACATTGCCACCAGCCCTCCTTCGAAAAGGCCTAAATTAGAGGATAATGCATTACACCAGGGTTCTTCTGGGAAGAAACCTCAAAACAAGCCAGAGTCGTCTGTTGCGAATCCAAGGATTGAAGCACCGTTACTTAGACCACCAGATGACATTGTTGATAAGGGAAAGCAACCTGCATCAGCCCAAGTTTTGCAAAGAGGAAGAGAACTTACATCTGGAAGATCGTCCCCATCCACACCATCTAAAGAACGAACAGTTAAATCAGGGAAGTTTTTGATGCCAAACAACACAGTACCTCGTACGCAGGCACTTATCATACCCAAGGACGAGCCTATTGATGAAGTGCCTGATTATGGAATGCCCATTGCAGTGATTCTTCCTGGTATTGGATGGATTATTCCCGTCATTGATTTGTTATTCTTCTGTGTTTTGTGGCATGACATATTTTTTGCAACTGCCATGTTCGGATTATAGTTTGCAAAGCATGGCTTTACATGTCTGACAAGCAGATTCTTTTTCTCTTCCATTCAGCCCAAAAACATTTTCAAACACATCTAACCATGGTTTGCCAATCATGTTAGTTGTGGTTTACACTGTGTCTGCACTCACCAAATCTCAAGGTGCAGTATTTGCTTGGTAGTATTGTGCATTAGAGAGAAATTGTTTTCTTACGTAAGTGTACTGGAAAAATATTTAGTGCTACCATCCCTCACAAGAATATAGAAGAGAATTTGCAAATATGGTTTGGTGTTTGCAGAATTGTGACAGAAAGCAACTGGAATAGAAATAAGTGCTGAATTATTTTCTCAAGAAACTGGTACTGAAACGCCAAATTGCATTGGACACGGAAATAGTACAACACCACAAAAGCTATAAACACTACACCCTCCAAGTTACTGAGAGCTTGGTCTCTCCCTTTCTCAGATTTCTCTCTGATCTCCTTTTTTCCTCCTACCCTTACCTATTTTGTGCTCTCGCTCGGAACTGCATGAAGGCTATAATGCTTGCCCCCTAGTAAAACGTTAACTGTGCTAAAATGGTTACAAAACTGTCAACAACTGCTATAATAATTGTCCTATTTACTGCAGAATGTTATTTCTGGTTTCTCCTCTTATAATGTTTACTCGTAAGAGGTCTAACAAATTGCGATTTCCATTACCTTTGTTTTCAATTCAACTGATAGAAGGTAGTCATTACCCACTTTATTCATGCTCTAACTGGCATAAATAATATCGAAGTATTTGCTGATATATGTGCTTCTAGATCTGTTTTCTGTGTACACATACATAACCAGGGTTATTTGTCTCATTTTTTTTTTAATTATTTTGTTGTCATTTTTTAGTTATTATTTTGCCAATTAACATTCATTATGTGAAGAGGTTGTTTAATTGTTTTTCTTCCTCTCAGAACCATCATGCGTAAGGGACTCGTCATTCAGTAATGGTGTAGCTGGAAAGCATGTCAACCATGATACTGTGACATCATCAGCATGCAGAAATAGAGTCAGAGATGAAGATGTTCTTCCTACCTCAAATGAAGAAGCCACTTGTGATGTAGAGATAGCCTCATCAACTCTTGGAGAAGTAAAACTTTCTTTGAGCTGCAGCTCAGCACTTTGGGGATCAAATTTTCACATGCCTAGTAGAGATGAACTCATAGAAATGATGGAGGCGAAATGCCAGCGTTCATATAAAATTGATGACCCAAATTTCTCTGTTATGAAACTGTTGATGGATGTATGTAATTGCATGTTGGAACTCACAAACAATTCTAATAATGATCCAGAAGAAGGTTCTACAGGGACATCCAATGTTGTTGATGTGTCAAAGGAATCACAAGAACCTGACACAGTGAGTGTGGAAAGAAACAAAGATTTGGACATCCTTTCTCATGTTTCAAATGGATCAATCAATGTTAATCCTTCTGCTGCATTGGTTTCTCCCCGAAGTTTCCTTCCTCGTACTGACCTGATTGGTCTGAATGATGCTGTCTTGCTTTCCAAGATGGACCAAACAACAAATGATTTTTCACAATTTAATGTAAAGAAGGAGCTGGAAGGTTCTATGTCTCCAAATTCACATAGTTTAGTGATTGTTCCACAGCATCAGCTGACATCTGATGATATAAGGTCTTTTTATGATGCTATTGACCTCACAAAAGGAGAAGAAAATGTTGAAATTCCTTGGGTGAATGAATATACTAATGATTTCCCAGCATCCTTTAACTACATACCCCGAAACCTTGTGTTCCAAGATGCTTATGTTAACATTTCTCTATCACGTATTGGCAGTGAGGACTGTTGTTCAACTTGTATGGGAAATTGTGTCTTGTCACCTTGTGCTTGTGCAAATAAAACTGGTGGTGAATTTGCTTATAGTTCTCAAGGCCTACTGAAGGAACAATTTTTGGAAGAATGCATTGCCACTAGTCGCAATCCACAAAACCATTTATTTTATTGCAAAATTTGCCCACTTGAAAGATCTAATAATGATGGTGGTTTAGAACCTTGTAAAGGACACTTAAAGAGGAAGTTTATTAAAGAATGCTGGAGCAAATGTGGCTGTGGGAAACAGTGTGGAAATCGGATTATCCAGCGAGGAATAACTTGCAAATTGCAGGTGGGTGTTTAAGTAATCTTTTCACTTGTAAACAAATGGTTTTTTCTTCCTTGTCGATGAACAATTTATTTTCTTAATTTATATCTATATTGGGTGTTGTGAAATTATTTTATCTAATAAATCTCTGGAACATAGGTGTTTTTCACTTCAGAAGGTAAAGGATGGGGTCTTCGTACCTTAGAGGACCTGCCTAAAGGTGCATTTGTATGTGAGTTTGTTGGAGAAATTTTATCTATTAAAGAGTTGCACGAGAGGAACATGAAATGCACTGGAAAAGGGAAACATACATACCCAGTGCTACTGGATGCAAATTGGGATTCAGGAATGAAGAACAAAGAAGCTCTATGCTTGGATTCAGCTTCGTTTGGCAACATTGCTAGGTTTATCAATCACAGGTATTGAATTTCGCACCTATTATAAATTTGTCTCCAAGTTTCAGGAATAGCCAAGTGGACAAAAGTATATTGAGCCAATTACGGGCCTCAAATGTTGAAACCATACTGCTCTAACTTTGGCAACCATGTTTTAAGCAGATCAGCTTTCCCCTTTATAACATGTCTATGAAAATGTCAGTTTTTCCTCACTAAAATTCCTTAATACTACATTTCTATTTACATTACATGATCGTGCTGTTATTAATGTTGGCAAAAACTAAAGATAAATATTCATTTATATTTACCATTTTTGAAATCTGATGCTTCATTAGATGAAGATGCAACCTAATCATAATAAGACAATTGTTGTGGGTGGTTGGCTTTCAACCTTACAACCTAAGAAGCAAATAAACCATTATCAGTAAAATTTCATCAAATTGGGTAATTATTTATGATTTATATAAACAAGACAAATAACCTGCGTTTCATTTTGATGCATTTAGTTCACTTTCAGGTACATGTCGTCAAATTAAATCATTTATGATTTACATGAACAAGATAAGTAACTTGAGTTCCACTTTAATGCATGTAGTTCACTTCGATTGTTAGACATGCTCTCCTAATTATCCAAGGAGAACTTTTTTCAAAAAAACGGTTATGAATAAGAAATATTTGTGTAAATAAAATGTGCAATAGAAAAAGCTCAAACAGAATTAGGTTAGGGTGATCAAATAATTTAATCCAAGTACAGAGTAGATAACTTAACAATTGTAAGGGAATAAACTATACCGTTTTCCATTGGAATGATTCAGATGGTTGATTTTGTACGGAGATAGTTTGATACTTGCTGTTCAACTTTCATTAAAGAGTGTCTAAGCAGACATTTGGCACATTATTTGGAAATTGAAATTTTAGAAAGTTTATAGTAATTATACTTCTTTCTTCCAGATGTTTTGATGCAAACTTGGTTGAGATCCCAGTTGAAGTTGAGGATCCTGGTCATTATTACTACCATGTGAGAAGTTATTAAATCTTTTAGTAGCTTCTTTTTGCCATGGTGAACTATTGAATATTTTTCTTACTGATGATGTTGTGTTAAAATGTGCAGTTTGCTTTTTTTACTTCTAGAAAAATAGCAGCATTTGAGGAGCTAACATGGGTGAGCAAGCTTGTTAGTGTAATATAAAAATCTTCAATTCTTTGTAATGCATATTAATTGTCCTTTTTAACTAGGAAGCATGATAGCAATGACTATCAAAGTCAAGATAATTTGATTTATTCATTGCAGAAATTATTTGGTAGTTGTTTATGGCTATTAAATTAATTGGGTAGTTGGCAGTCCATTGAGAATGGTTGCAACTTGTACTGACTTGTCTTCTCATTTTCTGGGGTTCACTTAATGCAAAACCATTTAATATTAATCCAGGAATCAAATTTTCGCTGTAAAAGCTATTGTGTTACTGCAGGATTATGGCATCGCCTTTGATGATCATGATCATCCTATCAAGCTGTTCCAGTGCAGTTGTGGCAGTAAATTCTGCAGGCATATAAAGAGGTCAAACAGTAAGTTCATTCTGCAGCTATTCAGTCACTAATCTGCAAATTTCTTTTCAATTTCCAACTCTAAAAGTGTGGTCTTTCATCTTTTATTTTTGCATTGGCAATTCCCATCTTATGCTCACTAATTTGTTGCAATATTTCTTTTGCATAGTCTATTTTATTTTTCAGCGCCATATGCCCAGCCTACAATGATAATTGTAAAATATAGAATTCATATTCTGTTTTGGTCTGGGGTTCTATTGGATTGCTATTCTGTTTTGGTCTTTTTTTTGGCAATCTGTATCTGATTGGGGTCATTTAATATGGAACTATATTAATAGTTTTGAAAATCTGGGGCTAGTTATGTTTCCTGATATGATTTTGTACTCTTAGGAATCATATCATCTGTAATATTATACCCAATAGGATAAAAGTTAAAATTATTTTTGTTAAAAATTGAAAAATAAAAGGAAAACTAGAAGAATGCAGTGGGAATAAGTAGTTATTGTGGACAATGACTTTCATATCTGGGGCAATATGAGATACCAGATCATTTTCATGATGGTGTGCTTTTGCTTGTAATAAAGATATCCCAGAATATACTTCCCTAACTTCTACCAATCATGAGAATACTTATTCCCATCCTCACTATTCTCAGGAATGAAACAAAGACATGTAACAAACATCCCCTTGGTATTACTTTAAAAATTATAATGTGGAAAGCGAGATTTTTAATTGAAAAATTTTCAGGTTGTTTTCTGCTTTCATAACGTAATGCTTTTTGCAGCTTTTAATCGTAATTACACTGCACAATTACGTACCAAAATAAAATTTTGAATTTACTTAAGCTGCTTTATTGAAAGTCATGAGGCAACTTGTGACTTTCCTTACTGTACACATACCTTATTTTCTGCTTTGTCTTATTTTATCACTTTTCTAATCTTATTCTTAGCACGGATGTGGTACAGGTACTGATTGAATCACATATGAACAAACTGGGATTTTAGAATAGATTTGAGCTTTTGATATAACGGACATACCCGAACTGTCGGTGATTGAGCTCAATGCTCATTGATGTGATTTAAAGTTAAAACAATAATTTGTTAGGAACTTGACTACCTATCTTTTTAAGGAGCATGAATCTATTTCTCATCGGACTTTTCTGTTTGTGACGACAACTTTTTGTTTGAGCAACTTTGTGCTGGACTATATTGCTGATTTCAAATATAAACAATAGTTGATTCCAGCATTATGCAGAACTCATGTATGAGGGGTCATGTATTTGTTATGGTGAATAAGTAAAACATGATAAATATGGACATAATGATGAGTTCATTGAATGCATGTTGGTGGTAGAAAACTATCCAGTGTGCATGGGGGGGCTTTATGTGGCTACATTTATTCTTTATCCAAATATTTGAGGTGTGTTTGATACGAGCTTTCATTGTTTTTTGTTACTTTTAATGTCGGTAATGAATTTCAATCTTTTTTTTTTTGTTTAGGATCCGGTAGATCTGCGTCAATTTCCGGATGATGATAAGTCCTTTCCCGTCGAAGCAATTTTGATGTCTCACTGCGCTTTGACGAGTTGATTACAAGTGGTTCCTTTTGTTTTTTGGTTAGTGGAAGGTAGGCTTTTTGCATAGATGGTTGAAAACTATTATGGGCATTCGTGTCCCACGAAAGAGTCATCGTTCATTTTGGGATTTATTTTGGTAAACTTATTATGAGGGTTCAAATTTAGAAAAACCAAGATGAAGATTAGGCTGTAGTGAAGGTGAATATGTAGTTTATAACTGCAGGGCGTGTGGGGTTTTGATATCTCTTGTTAATATTAACGTACTTTGGTTGGAATTTCATTATGAAGTTATTATTGATACTATTTTGTTACAGTACTTTATTTCTGTTCTCATTACAGGTGTCATTTTTATTTTAAAAGGTCGTACAAAAGTACTGTACACCTAGCATTTGACATTGCTATACATCGGATTAGGACTCGGTATAACTAAACTGTACCTTTTAATAAACTATAAAAAAATTGAAGTAATATTAACTGAAATATTTAAGAGTTCAGTTTTAAAAAACTTAACTTATACCAATTAACCGATAACTAAACTATTTTCAGATTATAAGTACGTTTTCGTTACAGTTTTTATGACAAATTTTTTTTATTTTGAGTTTTAAATTTTGTTATTTAATTTTGTCTTTTAAGATAAATTATATATTTTTAGACTATATACATATAAAATATTATTTCTATCATATGTTATGTGTAGAATAAAATTTTTACATATAACTTATTAAAATAATTTTATATTTAACAGAAATTATTTATTATAAGTCAGATAATTTGTTTGTGAATACAATCTGAGCCAAATATTTTTTACTGCCAGCATTGTGATTTGATAGCTAAATATTTTAAACACTATAAATTTAACTATAGTCAATTTATGTTATCTCAAGAAAAATTGAATAAGAATGAGACAATTTAATTATGTTTTGGATTATCTATACTGAAGAACAACTAATTAATACAAAAATTAATAAAATTAAAAATCCCTAATTAAGATAAGATGCTAAAATTAAATCAGAAATAAAAACTTATAAGTTTAATATGAGAAAATTAAATCTAAAATTGTAAAAATAGAACGTCAACAGAAAAATCTTTCTAACCGGTGAATCGATGATGGAAAGAAAAAACTGATACAAAAAGACTTTATCAATAATTGAAAGAAAAAAAAACGATAGGAAAAGACTTTATGAGACTTTATCATAAACACGATGCAAGATAAACATAAAAAAGATAGTTTATGCAGTTAACTATAAAGGTTAAATTTTTTTAAACTGAATTATAAAATAGTATAAATTAGTTATCAGTAAAAATAGTTTAGTTTTTATAGTTTATTATAGATAATCAGGTTAATTATGCCCAACTTGTTGCTGTATTCGGGTACTGTGGAAAATAGCAGAGGTTTCGACCGGGGACATAGAAAACTGGAGATGAAACTATAAGCTGAAGGATTCATATAAGTGTTGCAGTAATGGAAAGAAAGATGTATGTTGTTTAACTAATACAAAAAGATGGCTGGTGTAGCTGATGACAGCGATTCCCTTCCATGAGGCCTGCAAAGGAAATGGTGGTCAGAAGTAGACGGCATGACCGGTCTAATGCTCCCTGGGTTCAAAGGAAAAAGGGTTTTGTAGTAACTATCCATAATTTCTGTAAAATTGCAAGTAGCTGCGACCTTGGGAATCTGTCAAGGATTATTCAGCAGGATAAGATATTACAATTAACATTACAGAACCAAAAATGCAAAATGTTTAGAAAGAGCATGGACCTGATAAATGTCACGCATGTAGGCATGAAGATTGGCATACTCAGAGAGCTTCTTCTTGGTGCATCTAAACAAAACATTATACGCAAGATCAAAGCGAATGAGAGTGGTAAACAGACATATATCCACAAGGGTGAATTGATCTCCACACAAGTAGCGGGAATTGGCCAAGTGATCCTCCAATCTGTCAAGTGTACAAAACAACTCATTCACCGATCTATCATACGCCTCTTGGCTCTGCGCAAACCCACATCTGCAAGCAAATCCAAAAATTCTCATTTCAAGACATCACTAACAATTATCATTTCAACTCTCAATTCCAAATTCCCCACTCACCTATAAACCCCGTTATTCACATTCGGATATATGATTCGATACCATTCCTCAATCTCTTCCTTCAATTCAGGGGGCGACAGATCCAACTCGGGCTTCCCCGCCACGCTATTCAACCCGGAGTTAAACAACTGAATAATATCGTAGCTCTCGTTGCACACAACATCCTTCGAACCCTTATCCCACAACATTGGCACCGTCGATCTCCCATCATACCCACCTCTACGAAGCCCATATACTTCCTTCAACGTTCTGCACCCGTTCGCCTTATCCAAACTTGGCCCAATCGAACCCGAATGAGCCCCGCCCACCCCTTTGAATTCCCACGACCCGTCCATCCCCGGCGACGCAACCGACACGGCCACCGCCTCTTCCAGCCCCTTCAATGCCCGCACTATCAGAGTCCGGTGGGCCCACGGGCACGCCAGGCCCACGTACAGGTGGAGGGTGCCCGGAGAAAGAGAGCCCAAGATTCGGAATTTGGATGCGGGCCTCGAATACCCGCCGGAGAAGTCGGAGGGAGCAAGCTGGGACATCATGAGCCCCCACGCGGAGTTCCAGGCCGTGCGCACCGTGGCGACGAGGATCCCCGGCGGAAGAGACTGTCCCCACAGCAATTTTGTAATTGAATTGAGCAACGATGAAGATGTGAAGTTTGAATTGGTGTTGTCGTTGTTGAGTGACATCCTTAGGCTTCGACGGGTGTCGTTGCGGGAAGCTCTCGGCGGAGGATTCACCAGGAGAAGGGAAGAAGAAAAAGAACTGCTACACCACGACATCGTCTTCCAGCAAGGTCCTTGCCATTGTAGATGTTTTTAATATTTGTTCCATTTTTTTTCTCAGAATAAATTCCAGTATCTCAGAATAAATTGATTTTTCTAAATGTTAAAATATTGACAAATTTTAAAAACTTTTTATGAATGCACGTCGTTTTGTTGTTCACAAAAAAAAACACACACACACATATATATATATATATATATATAAATAAATAAGTAATTTTTTTGCTAAAATATGTTTTACTATGAAATGATTTAAAAAAAAATAGTGAGATTATCATATTTTATAATCTTGATTTAATTATTCATTTGATCCATCTTTTTGTTTCAAAATGTGAGTTGCTTTTTTAGTTTTTCTTTTCTTGCATCATATTTTATAATCTTGGTTTTCTTGTTTCAAAATGTGATTTATGAAGAGTGATGTAATTTAGTCATTTATCTGAGTAATGTTATAAAGTTTGTGTCAAATGTCACTTATAGTTTTTTTTTATAATTTTTCTTTTTCTTTTTATTTTTGAATTTTTTTTTCCATATGTCACTTAAAATTATGTTATATGTCACCGTTATCGTGATGTGATTAGGGATGACAAAAAAATCTGCGGCAGGTAGTTACTACCCGCGGATATTTATTGTCCACGGGTAACGGGTAGCGGGTATTTTTGTAATGACTTGGAAAAAAAATGGGTATATGTGGCTACAACTAATAGGTTAACATTTCACCCTTTCAAAATGTTAAAACTTCAGAATTTAAGTTTATTTTCTATAATTGGAACCCTCCCTGTTTGCTTTCTCTGTGCTCTCCTTCATCTCCCTATTTCCTCTCCATCATAACTCATGTTTAAACCATTGAATTATTAAACAGGAGCTACTTAGACCCTTTCAAGCTTCAAGGATCACATCTACCACCGATCAAATTCTTTGTTCTTTAGCGGGTAAGTAAAATTCCTTTCTTAGTACAACTCTAGGGTCTTGATCAAGCAATTGTTCTTGATGCATGTGATTCTTAGCATTTTCCTCAATTTCTAGCTCCTAATAAGTTTTGAAATTCCTCTTCAATTTCCCCAAATTCTTTGATTCTAGGTAATTCTAGAAATATCTTACGGTGCCAAGTTCCAAAAATCGTCGGAGAGTGAGCTGTTTGATTGAGAGGTAAGGGAAGCTAGAGCCTTGTTTTAGATTGTGTTTGTGTTATAGAATTGGTATCTATATGAGTAATAAATGAATTTTGAGAAAATTGTTATGTTTGAATGTATGATAGTTATGAAATTGATGATTTTGGATAAGTATGATGTTGGTATGTTTGGAATGGTGTATTTGCAATGCTTAAGAACTATCTTGACTATGTATGATGAAGTTATTTGGTGTGTAAAACTGAATGTGCAGTGGTTGGAATAAAGATGAATCAATTGCTTAGGGTTTAAGGTCAAAAATAGAGGTTTGATGGGTGAATTTTTGAGGTGGATGTTGAAATGACGAAGGAACTGATTTACTACTGTTATGGGATTATTTTGGACTTATTATAAGTGTTAATTTGAGGGAAATATGATATGGGTTAGAGAAGAAGGTTCATTATTGAAGTTTTGAAGTATTGTAGTGAAAAAAAAAGGTTGAGTAGTGAGAATTGGTTGTAGGCAGTGGGGACTTGTTTGAGAAGTTAGGAGATCTTTATAAGGACTATTAACACTTGTCTAGATGACTAAACCAGAAAAATCTGTTCTAAAATGAAAAAGAGCTTAATAGGTTGACTTTTTAGCCCATTTTAGGGGTTTTAAAGGGTGAAAATGAGAAGTAGGACTACTGGAAGTATTCTGTGATTTTGGAGAGTCCTAGCAAGTGCAATTGGACTTGTTGATGTAGGTTGCAAACTGGTTTGAGAGTTTTAAAGGATAGAATGGGCAACTTGTAGAAGCGAAATTGGATTTTTAAAGTGTCAAAAGTTGTTTGATACACCTATTCTTGGATCTAGTGATCAAATAGATGTTTGTTTTAACTAATAAATGTGTTTTCCTATCAATACAAGTGTGTAAGAACCCCTTTAGTCATTAGAATAGGTTCCAAGTGCATCAAAAGCCAATTTTTATGGTTGTTGTCAACTGGTGTAGCGCCCGAGCGTCCCCGGGTTGAAGCTCGAGCGCTCCTGAGCGTATCATCATGTTGTTGCTTTTATTTTTGATAGTTTGGGGGGTTCCAGATGTCCGTTTTGGATGTTCTTTAGGTCGTTCTGGGGGTTTTTGACCCTTCCGGAACCATTGGTGAGGGTTTCCAAGCTATTTGAATTACCTAAGTAGTGATAATTTAAGATTATAAAGATATTTGTATTAATAAATGATGTTTCTGCGAAGATATGTAATGTATGAGTTATATATGTTTATTTTGCTTCTGAATGAGATTGTATGATTAATTGGATGAGGTTGGTGAAGTGAAACAAGATGGGTGGTATGAATCATGGGCTTTGAGAATCAAATCAAGATCTCTAGGTGAGATCATTGTTAATGTTGAGAATAGATATAGGAAGCTCAGTCTTGGGTGTCTCCATTTTATATGGGCCAAGATATGAGTGATATCATGTTAAGTATTGGAATGAATATAGGTAGCTCAGTCTTGGGGGTTTTCCTTAATGCTCTAATGACTATTCAATCTCACTTAGAGAAGATTAGTTCATGTGGTGAGAGTGGTAGGAGGTCCTAGTCTTGGTTGTCTCCATTTTATATGGGCCAAGGTGAGTGATAACGGACTAAACTTGTGGTGGTAGGGTGGAACCCATAGCAATTGGCTTTGCAAAGCAGTAGAGGCCACCACAAGTGCATAACCCGCCATAACTCGATGTTCATTCCAAGTCCGGACGAGTCTAAGTCTAACACCACTTAATAAAACCACAACTCAAAACTTAATTAAATTGTTCTTCCATGCTTGTAATTCTTGAATGCCTCTTTTAGTTTGATAATCTCTTAGTTAACTTGTTTCTTTTTGAAATCTAGCTTACCCTTGCTTTGTTTGCTGCCTGTTTTGTATGTGTTTGTTTTCTTTTGCAATGATCATCCTAATTGGATGTGAGCAGAGGTTTCAGAGGCCCTTTGGAGCAAATACTAGATGGCCAAGATATCCCATACACTGTTGATGCTGCAGAGTAGTGTATCTTAGTTATTACCTATTGTATATAACTTAGTCTTCTTTCCTTCTCTTCTTTTTGAAAGACTCTATAACAATATGTAGAACTTTTAATTCCCTTTTATTTTGGATGATTGTATCTTATAATACTTCATCATACTTCTACTCTTAACTGCTTCACTTTATTACATATGATGCATTCCACATGATATAGACATACATATATTTTTGGGATACAATTTTAATACCCGCTTCTAAACGGGTTGGGTACGGGTAGTATACTACCCGACCCGCGGGTACCCGTTACCCGAAAAAAATAATAAAAGAAATTAATTTATATATTTTTTAATTAAATTTAATTAAAAATAAAATAAAATTATATTTTATTAGGTAAAATTTAATTAAAATTAAACTTTAATTATTTAATTTATTTTATACTATATTATATAATTTTTTTGTAATTTTATTTAAATTTTATTTTAAAATGTATAAAATATATTTTTTATTTATTTTTTGTGGGTATCCGCGGGTACCCGCGGGTTTTAAAATACCAGGCGGGTTTTTTCTAAACGGGTACCCGACAGGTAGTGGATCGGGTGACAGATACATTTTTATCTGACGGGTCGGGTTGCGGGTAGGCACTATCCGTACCCGACCCGACCCGTTGTCATCCCTAGATGCGACAGAGTGTGTGATATACTAATATTACCTGATAAAATCTCTAATTTAGTTTTTATATTTATTTTTTAAAATTTGATTTAGTTATAATTTTTCTAAAAAATAGAATAATGTTATTTTTCTAAGATACAATTTTTTTTTAATTTTATGATGTTATTTTTGTTAAAATTGATAATTTTATTAAATATTTTTGAACTAACACTAAAATCTATATAAATTTAATTAAAATTCATGTTACTTAGATTTGAATGTGATTATTAAATTTAATGTAAAACTAAATATAAATATTGTAACGAAAAACATCAACAAATTTAAAGTAATTGAATAATATAATTCTTTAATATTCAAATATTTTATATATATATATATATATATATATATATATATATATATATATATATATAATTAAATTCTGTGACTTTTTTTAAATTAAATATTTAATTTTTTTATAATTGTTGATTAGAAAAAAATATTTCTTAGTTGCAATTTAGTATAGATTTTAAAGTTAGTTTAAAAATATTTAATAGAAATGTTAATTTTAATAATAATATCAGCATAAAATTTATATAAAAAATAAATTGATTATCCCGATAAGATTGTTTTATTTCTAACAAAAAGACTATAAATTAAATTGAGATTCTATCACTGACATCATTACATGTCACGTGACACAATTTTAAAATAACACGAGAAAAAAAAATTGAAAAAAAAAATTCAAATAAATGTCAATTTATATGTGATATTGATTTTAACATGACTTATACTCCAAGACAATATCAAATTCTATCAATTTTTTAGACAATTAAATTGATAATGAAAAAAAACTCGAAAATCAACTTAACATTTTAGGATAAAACAAAGATCAAATAAACAATAATTGTAAATTGTTTATTTGATGTTTATCTATTTTAATATATTTTTTAATATCCCAAAAATATAACTTAAACCATATTATAGAATATTTATATATAACAATATTACAATTCAGTCGTCTAAGAAATTTAGTAAAGTACACTTCTTCAAAATTACTACATAATTAAAGTTTTACAACTTACGAACAAACTAAAAGGTTTTACAAAATTAATTACAAACCGAATGATATACAAAATATAATCATAAATCGAACGGTCATCACCATATATGAGTCGAACGTTACTAACTAAGCTGAAGGGGACTCCTCGCCTAATACTTGCTCCAAAGGGCACTCATCGCCTTCTGCTCACATCCACAAGATGATCATCGCAGTGAAGAGAACGACCGAACGAACAAGGATAGACAATACAGGAAAGTAAGGTAAGTTATGGTAATTTAATTATTTCCAACAAAACACATAACTTAAACATAGATAAAAACAAGTAAAAACAACATATCGAACATACAATCATCATACATGTATTTCAGGAAATGACTAAACCTATAAACAAGCAATAACCAACCACTTGACTTGACCATCCGGATTGTATGAATTGTGTAGCTAGACGTTTTTGCACCCGGGTGGTGTAGTAGCTGGGATGCCCTCAATAGTTGCCACTCGATGTTAGCCCTTATAATGTCCATCTCAACCTTATGGACAAGGACCTATTGCCATTCCCACGCATGAGTTACCATTCTCTACATGAGAAGGAGTAATCACAGAATATCAGGATAAACGACAGCATAGACTGACCACATTCATACAACCATTCATGAGATATTCCGCCTTGGAATTCTCTTCCACAATACTATAATAACATACTTCTCATTATTCACCATATAAAATTATACACAAACCATTTTCTACTCAGAAGACCGAACTACTCTGTGAACATGGAAGACCGAAAGGAAGTAATACTATAGTCATCGAGTATGATTGAACGATAAAACATACCCTTAACTCAAGAACATGACCGAACGGTCAAGTAATAGGCTTGACTCAAGTGTGAGCCGAAAACAGTCTAAGGCTGAACGCTTAAAGCTTTGGCCGAGTAGTCAAGAGCTCAGACCGAACACTTACAACTGATACCAAACACTTAACTACAACACCGAGTTCTCTTCAAAGGACGGAGTGCCAGTACAAGACCGAACACTCTTTAAGAGACCGAGTGTCCGTACAAGACTGGACACTCTTTAAGAGAACGAGTACCAGTACATGACTGAACACTCTTTAAGAGACCAAGTGCTAGTACGAGACCGAACACTCTTTAAGAGACCGAGTACCAGTATAAGACTGAACACTCTTTAAGAGACCGATCAGTCATGAACTGGTAAGACTCTAAGGAGGCTGACCCAGTTATGACTGAGAGCAGGATAAGACCGAACGATCAACACTAACCATTTCGACATTCTGCATAATTCTGCAGAACTTATGCAAAATTAGGAACAACATCTAACATAACCATTTTAAAACATTTTGGTTAACTTCTAAACCTCAAAGCTTGAATCATACATCAATTCACACCTAGTTAAAGATAATTAAACCTCAGCAACAACAATCTAAAGAGTTTCCTAACAGATTCTACCTAAAATTATTCAGAATAAGAACTCAAGGACCCAAAATATAATTTCTCACTTTTGATACTTTTCAGAAAAACTTAAAGGCTCTATAACAAGTCTAACTAAACATGTTCAAACATACCACGTTGCCTAATATCATTTCTAACCCAAATTTCTCATTTTCACTTGTTCACTTTGTCCAAGTTAACACAGACCAAACGACTTTTTTAGCAGAAAACCAATCATTCAAAGGTCTCTGTCATACAATCAATTCAATCAATTACACGTTCAATAATACATGCCCACATTCAAACAACCATTTCAAACATAAAAACACATAATTAAATTACTAGCTTTCCTTACTTCGAAACCCAGAATTTGCTAAGCTTTCACAGTATTGCCTATACCCCGAGTAACTCCTATGGCTTCCTACAAGCTTTTGATATGGTGAAAAGGAACAATCATAATATCAAGGACCGAAAACAGATTCAGAGAAGAACTAAATGAACACATGCAAGCCAAGTAGTACTTGCATGCATTAGAAACGCATAAACCTTTAAAGGACAAAGAGAATTATGAACTTATCGACTCCAAATAGTAATTTGATCGATGCAAACGAAAGAACTTGTGACCAGAATTGCTTAGACGTGATATGATTGATGATCAGAGGAAGAAAAGATGAGAATTCTTAGAGAGAAGATGGAGAAATTTAGAGAGAAGAAGAGAAAATGGAGTTCTGGAATATGGAGGAGAAGGTTTCGTGCATAAAAGTGGCACCATATTTTAAAATCTCACATTAAATACCACCGTAAAAACCCGAACGGTCTACTCTGCTGCAGCCACCTGTCCTGCACTTTCTGAATTTCACATTTTCTACTTGATACTTGGATCCCACTAATAAGGGGAATTTAATGGGTCCTGACATGTTATTAATTTAATTTTATAGATATAATTAATTATTAATTGTTATTTTTTTATGTTTTTGTATGTTAAATTAAAAAAACAAAAACTTTAACGATTTGAAGTGATTAATGTTTTATTGCATGATGTTATAGAAAGATACACACAATAATTGTAGAAAAAAAATATTTTTATGTATGAATAATTTAAATTGAGAAATGAAATTTTTTTACAAGTTTTTAAAATAAATAAACTTTTAAATGTAATTAGTACATTTAAATACATTTATTTCTTTAAATAGAGAAAAATCGATTCAACTTTTAAAATTAATTAAATGTATTAATAAAATTAAATATTTAACAAATTTAAAATATGACTACATATATTAATATATTTTTTTTTATAAAATATAAATTTCATTTATATAACAAAACTAGGGTAGGAGACCATTCATCATAAATATGACATATTTCATTTTAAGTACAATAAATAAAAAAACAATAAGAATAATATAGTGAAAAATAATAATTTCGTTGATTTTGTTTTAACTCAATTAATAGTTAGTTAAAATGATTAGACATGTTTAATATTTAGTAATTAATATATGTTTTAATAAAAAAGATTATTAATGTTAATATTTAATGAACTTTACAAAAATATCAATTCTACTCTACTGATGAAAAGGTTAATTGAAGGGTATTTTCATTTAAAAGTTAATTCTTATTTTAAATGAATTTGTGTGTCCATAGGGGCTTTTACAGTATACGTTTTTCTACAAAATCATATGTTTTTTTCGTGTAATTATTTACAAAATTCTTATAATCGATTACAATGACTAAAATGACCTACATTTGTTTGAGGACTTCACTTAACTTGGCCATGACACTACCATTGTCCACTATGGATGGTCCAAATCTCACTTTTCAAGCTCCACTATAAAGAATCCATATTAAAAAAATATGAAAAAAATTACGAAAATTCTCTTTGGCTACTTATGTGTGCATAGTTGGCTCCTAGAGCACAAGTTTTTGTACAAAACCATATTTTTTTTCGTGTAATTGTTTACCGAGCCCTTGTAATCGATTACAAGGCACTCTATGGCCTATACTCCCAAAGGCAATTTAAGTAAGATAACATGTTGTCAACTTTGACCTTTTGTTAACTATTTTAATCATAACTTTTCCCACATACCTCCAAATGATGTGATTCCTTTTTTATTAGAAAATAAACTCAAAAATCTTTCCAATAACTACTAATTTGTGATTTTTAGACATCTGAGTAAGTGCAGTTAATTCCTTAAAGTTAACGTTTTATATATTCTTGCCAACTCTGACCTATACTGATTATTTTGCTCTTAACTTTCTCCATCAAACACCAAATGAGTTGATTCTTTTTTCATTGGAATCTAGACTCAAAAAAATTTCAAATAACTATAAACCCATAATTTTTATACCGCTATACAAGGTTCACTTAATTTAAAAAAAAACGTTTTTCTAAACTTTCAAGTTATTGTTTCATGTTTCTTATTTTATGTGGATTAGTGAGTTTAATGGTCATAGGTGGTGTTTAGTGCACCGATGAACACATTAGGCCATTGAATTGTTTAGTAAAAAGATCATTTAGATGTTTTCCTATAAATACTTAAAAAGTAAGAGACTTTCTTTATAAAAAAAATTAAAAATATAAAATTCTAACCTAAGATTGTAAAAAAGATATATATAACTCAGAATTCGGTTTTTCAAAAACCAAATTCTAACATAAAATTAAAATATATATATATATATATATATATATATATATATATATATATATATATATAAAATTTAGAATTCAGCTTCCCACAAATCGAATTTTCATCTTAAAAGAAAAATGTGATACCTATATAGATATCGAATTTTCATCTTAAAAGAAAAATGTGATACCTATATAGATATTGAATTTTCATCTTAAAAAAAAAATGTGATACCTATGTAAATATAAGACACAATATGTTATATAAGCAATATTAAATGTTTTCTCTACTATTAGAACAAAAATCAACATGTGTGGCCATTATTAAAGATGAAATACATGTGTAATTACCTCAATCATTAATCAAATTAAAATAAAACTAACCAAATTAATTATTTTTTACTAAAAATACGTTTTTATCCTTAAAATCAAAATGTGTCGCATATTGTATCGATTATTTACCCTATGATTTGAGGCTTAACGAGTTGACTACCAACTTCTTTTTTTAAATAAAAAATATAAAAATATTTTAAAAAAAAATTTTAGTATATTATATTACTTGTAGATGATATATAAGAATACCATAACTTAAATAATTAACTATTATAAATTAAGTTTCAATTATTATTCGTAAGAGAATAATTAAACATGCAAAGATAATAATAATTTTATTTTATTCACTTAGAAGACACTAAATAATCAATTAAGTGTGAGCGTGATTGAGAATATGTGCTAATAATTTAATAGTTTTCAAAATTAATTTTCAAATAGATTATATAATGCTAAATTATGTAATTTTCAAGATTTTCTTTTGTATAAACTTATGTGTTGTGATAATATTTAAAAAGTTTACAAAATTAATATTTAGATAGATTATAATGAAAATAAATTTTAAAATTTTCAAGATTTTTTCTATAAATATTAAAGAAAACTATAATAGTATGGAAAAATGAAAAGTAAGAAAGAATATGGGCGTTGATCCCTGCACCTCCCTTCTTTGGACCTTCACCTCCCTCATCCCATTTTTATCCTTCTTTATTTATTTATTTTTTTAATAATTATTTATATTCCTATTATACCTTTTAATAAAATCTAATTTATAAATTAATTGTAATTCTAATATCCTAAAAAAAACCTAACTTTTTTTCACGTTTTACTCTCCATTTTCTGTTTCAATTTCGACTTTCTGTTCTCTTTTCACAATTTTTGTTCAGTGTGAAAATTTTTCTGTGAGAATCCTTGACAGAATTCTTCTTCTTCTCCTTGATCGTGTCTGGAGCGTTGTCGTAAATTCTTCTTCTCGCGTGTTGGCGTAAAGAGATACCGGCTGCCGGAGGTATGTAATTTACCGTTAAAAGTAGCCTAAACCCTTAAACGGATGTGAGTATCCGTCAACGGATGTCGACATCCGTTTCCCCTTCAACGGATGTTGACATCCGTTGACGGATACTCACATCCATTTAAGGTTTGTCTTCTTCCTCTGTCTTGTTCCTCCTACGGACGACGTCTAACACAAACACCATAAACTTCTCAGAACAAACCAAAACAACAATGCGCAGAGAAAAAACAACTCAATCTTAAACCCTAAATCATGCCCTAAATCACGTAGATTTGCAAACCAAGAAATCAAGCAACAAAAACTAACCTGTCGACGGCAGAAACCAAACGAGTCGCCGCACACGTTGCACTGCCGCTGCTGCAAGGCCGCACACACCCACAGAATGACGACCACCGTACCTCACACCCACACCGTACTACAGAGCCACGACCACCGTACCGCCGCATACAATCATGGGAGGTTCGAAAAGTTGAAAGCTTTTTGCGAAAATAAAAGGTGGGAAGTGGAGTCTGAATGCACGAAAAAGAAAAGATTTTGAAATGTAAAAATAAATCGGATGAAGTACAGAATAAAATAAATAGAATTACTTTTAATAAGGTTAAAAAAGTAAAAATACAAAAAACAAAAGGATTAGTTTTGAAATTAAAAAAAATATAAAAAAAAAATTGGAGAGGTGGAGCTCCAAGTGGAGATGCAGGCATCAACACCCAAAGAATATTCGGAATGTGTGTTTGTTGAGCCCAACATGAAAAGAAGCCCAGCCCATGCGAAACCTAAAACCCTATTCGTGTCACACATATATAGAGGGATACTTTGGTGTGAGAAGCCATAGTGAGAGAGCGAGAGAGAGATGTCGAAGAGAGGGCGCGGAGGATCGGCGGGGAACAAGTTCCGCATGTCGCTGGGTCTGCCAGTGGCGGCGACGGTGAACTGCGCTGACAACACGGGGGCGAAGAACCTCTACATCATCTCCGTGAAAGGGATCAAAGGTCGCTTGAATCGTCTTCCTTCGGCATGCGTCGGCGACATGGTCATGGCCACCGTGAAGAAGGGGAAGCCCGATCTCAGGAAGAAGGTGTTGCCAGCTGTCATTGTTCGCCAGCGCAAGCCCTGGCGCCGAAAGGATGGCGTTTATATGTACTTTGAAGGTACCTTCATTCCAATCATTCTCCCTATTTCACCTGGTTTCGTTTGTTTCTTATAATCTATTTCGTTATTTGTTGCTTCTGCGTTTATACTACGGCGGTGCCCCTTTTTTCGATTGGGCTTTCGCACTGGGAAGCATATAGATGTGGAATTGCCAGTTTTAAACAGCATGATGTATTCTTTTTCTTTGCATTGTGTTACCTGTCTTCTGGTAAATCCTTTCGTTTAACTATAAATTTCTGCGTCGTTTGTTTTATGATGTGTAGTGGGTTCTTATATATAGTGAATGTTTTGTATCCACTCATTGTGGTTTTCCCCTTTCATCGACTTTTTTGATTTAAGTTTTAAGATTTATTGGAATCTCATTGTTCAGCTTAGTTTCTTACTTTTTGTGGTTAACTGGGTCATATATGCTTATGCTATCTTCATTTTATGCTTTTGCAGACAATGCCGGTGTTATTGTCAATCCCAAGGGAGAAATGAAAGGTATAGTTTTTCGTTTCATTTGCGTTTGCATGATAACAAAATACACTTCCTGTTAGGCTGTTGTGAGCATGCCGCCACGGTTATTTATAGGTTCATAAAGGAAGAAAAAGCAAGATAGAATAGTTTGTGTTTGACATTGAACTTATTATGGTTTTCTTGTTTGCAATTGATCTTTGTTGATGTTTGAACTTGTAGTAAATTTGGTTCACTCTTTGAATTTCCAGGTTCTGCTATCACTGGTCCTATAGGAAAGGAGTGCGCTGATCTGTGGCCAAGGATTGCTAGTGCAGCCAATGCTATCGTTTGAGTGGGAATTCTTAAGTGAAGTGATTTTTCCTCCGTACAACTTAAATTTGCCTAAGATTTTGTTTTAACTTGAAATTGGATTGGAAATGATACAGTTTTATTATCTTGTCGTAACTTGTCATTCAGAAACCTTTTGAAGTAATTAGTAGTTGAAAATTTTGTTTTTGTTTCGCGATTTACTTTTAATGTGTTAATGTGTTAATATGTTATGCTTTATTTGTGCGAGGTGCCTCGTTTCATCATTGTGTTGACTTAGTATTTGTTGCGGAACTAAATATGATTGATATTTAATTAGATGTAAAACACATTGAGAAGTTTGTCTGTCAATGTCAAATTTCTGGGACAGCTCAATGTTGAGGGTGAAAAGGGATTTGTAGTATAGAAGAAGACGGAATAGGTAGTTTACGACTGTTGAGATAGTTTAAGTACATTTAATGTATTTATACTAATATTTGAGATAAGAAGATAGAAAGTTTGAGGTTCGTTATTTTGCAACTGAGCAGTTTTAGGTATATTTTAGGTTGTACGAAATGTCACTTAAATATTTTGAAACTAGGTTTACTTGCTTAATAGGTAGGTTAAGCTTGCTATGCGTTTGATAAAATTTAATAGAAAATTCAAAGCTCAAACATCAACGTGCATCATACATGGCACTTTTTACTATGTCTATAAGTCTTTTTAAATGTCCTTTAGATATTTCACAGTCAATACATAGCTTTTACTTACATTAAAAGAAGTCCCATATAGTTTAAGCCTGTAAAAAAATCAATCATTTCGTTCCTTTTTGTTATAAATTTTAAACAAAATGTGAAATTAATTAAAATTCCTATTCCGCTTCAAATCACTATTTTTCATAATTTTGGCTTTGATTGATGTTTTCAATTCTCATCTCGTTTAACTTTTAAACGTTATCGTTATATTGTTAATTTATTACCAACTACAATAATTTCTTTAATAAAAATTTATTTCGTTTAAGTAGTGGTTAAAAAACGTTCCTACATAGTAAAGCTTACTTTGTACATAAGTTTTTAATTTCTACAAGATTGAACATTAATAAACCTTCTATCAATTCAGAATTTGAATGTGACATTTTGTGGTAAGAAAATTTATATTAAACTTATTTAGTAATTTTTATTTTTATATTTAAGTTTTCTTTTAATTGAGTTTTCTATATTAAAAAAATTAAATGAAAAACTCAATTGATATAAATTTAGTAGAAGGAATCAAAATGAAAATTAAAATGAAATCAAACCTAAGTGAGAACAATATTATTAAGTATTTTTTAAGAAACGTGAAATGGAATTAATAAGAGAATTATTTAATGCAAACTTAATGAAGTGTGCATTACATGTCATTTTATTTCTTTTTCTCGTATCCTATGTATCTTCTTTTCTGTTTTGTAATTTTTAAATTCAATAATTAGTTGTTGTGGCGTTAGTTTTAAAATAGTTTTTGGCCTTGCTTTTCTTAAAATAAATTACTTTAAAGTGAAAATTTTCGGAACTAATGTAAAAATAGCAAAGTGATTAATGAGATTAAAAACCTAAATGAATAAAGTGAGAATTTTAAATATAAAAAATCGTAGCAGGATTAGCCTAGGTTACATTTAACTTGTGACGTTTCAATCGGAAAAGAATACTATTGAGCTCTACTTTTCATTGGTATTTTTATTTATGAAACATGTATTTTATACTAATGTGTTATAAATAAATACTTTTGAACATATAAAATTTTTATCAAAGTTAAAAGTTATATAATAAATAAGTATATGTAAAGTTATTGAACTAAAAGTTATTAGATAATATAATAATTGGAAGTTATACATTTGATCTCCCTTTATTGATTTGTATTGTATTGAATATGTTAAAGAAATATTGTGAATCAATAATTTTAATTTTCAGGGTGTTTCACCCTACACCTCCGAGTTCTTCACACTTCACATTGCACCTTCAAACTTTACTTAAAATACCTGTTTAGCCCTTAATTAAAAAATGTGGTTTAACTTTTGTTGAAACTGAAAAGAATAGTCAAGAATTCTTTTTCAGTTTCAGATTGTTTTTTTTAGCTTTTAAGTTTGTGTGTCAAATGTCATTTGCTCACAGCACCACTCACATTTGCTCTCCTTTCTCTCTCGCAGAGCAACATTATTTGGTCTCCTTTCTCTCGCATAACACCAGCATTTGGTCTCTTTCTCTCGCACACCACCACCATTTGTTGTTCTTTCTCTCGCACAACACCACACAAACAGCTTCATCTTCTTCATTTTCGCATTTCACATTGTGCTTTTTGTTGGTTTGTTTCGCAGAGGCACAACTTCCTCTTCATCTTCGTTGGTGCATCCCACCGGTCTCCTTCCTCCATTTTTGCTTCACGTTTTCTTAATTTTTTTTTTCATGTTTTCCATGATTGTTGATTGATACGCACATTAGATGATAAGAAGGTGATTGATATGTAATGTGGGTATTTGATCTGTGGGTTGTTTGACGAAGCATTGGATTTGAAACGTGCAAAGATCTTTATCAAATGTGCATAACATATACCGGTTGCATCGGATACCGACATCCGAAAGCGTTTCAACAGCCGATGCATATTTTTTTTTTGTGCGTTTTTAATTTTATTTTAACTTTTTATTTTTTCTTTTTTGTAAAAATGTTATGGTTAAATTTTAAGTCATTATTATTTTTTGAATTGTTAATAAGATTTTAAATTCTTAAATTTTATGCTTAAATTAATTATTTATTTATATTTGTTTCGTTGTTTTCAATTATTTTGTTTTTTTTATAATTTGTTACTTTTTTAAAGAAAAATTATTAAGTTATATTTATTTAAATATTTTAATAATTAAATTTTTTATAAAACAAACCTAAATTGTTAAATAATATTAATTAATTAATTATTGATATAGAATAACAACATGAAACCGAAAGCATTAATCATAATACCAAACAGTAGACAATATTTTTGAGATCTTAAATCGTGTCTATCAACTTATGGGATAATATTCACATAGGCTTTAGGTGTGTAATTTGTAAGCATGTGTTGTTGTAAGCTGCTCTCTATCAAGTTATTGCCATCTTCAAAATGCCAAGGATGTTAAGCGCAACAACTACTAGTTTTTAGAATCTATCTGAATTCAATCCTCTAGACAGACAAGCTTTCAAAATGAAATTATATTAACTTTAGGAACACATCGGATATGAATATCTGATAGACTCCCTTTCGGATATGGACATCCGACATACATAGAATCGGATAGGGAAGATGGAGTGTAGGATTTTTTAATAAATCAGAAATGGAGGTGCAGGGGAAAAGCTTATTAATAGATAATCCCTTTATTAATTAAGAATATTTTAGGAAATTGAAGGTGAAGGATGGAAAGCTTGGAGGTGTAGAGTGAAACATCCTAATTTTCTTTTTCAATGAGAACTTTAGGTTGCCGTTACTTTTCTCTTGTTTAGGCCTTTGTCCTCCTTAAAAATAAAAAAAAACTATATCCTTTCATATGAATATTTTCATGTATTTCCACAACTTTCTCCGAGCACCTTAGGTAGTGTTGTCAAAACGGACCACTCGGTCTAAGATAGTGTTGTCAAAACGAACCATCAGGTCTAATTTGATCTGGTCCATCATGGGTTGACCACTTAGTGAGTTAATATAACCTGACTCATTTATTAGTGGGCCAAAAAAATTCAAACCCGGTCTGATCCATCACGGGTTGGTGGGTTAAAAAAGTTGACTCACTGACTCACTTATTAATTTCAAGTTTTTTTTTTCTAAATCCAAAAAAAATTACAATTTTTTGTAATTCAATTTTATAGAATTTCACTCTAAAATGATTTTAAACTTCAAAGACAATTCAAAATAATAAATTAACATACAACTCAAATGTAATCTATCAACAAACCCCAAAAGCAAAGAAATAATTCACAATATTGATACTTTTTGCGTCATTCATCCATTTATAAGATTAGAGTTTTGAATGAATAAATTTATAATATTTTGCTCTCTTGAAAAATCTTTCTCTTTATTTCCATTTGCAATACAATAAAAAATTTAACTAATAATATTCAAACACAAAATAATAAATTATTAAATTAAACTAGGTGGATTGGTGAGCCAACCTTGCTCACCACGGGTTCAACTCGGGTGCCGGGTTGAAAATTCGTCCGTATAAAAAAATTTCATTTTTTTCAAACCCAACTCGGCCCGAACCCGTTGTGGGCCAGGTTGGCCAGCGGGTTCTAACCCATTTTGACAACATTAACCTTAGGGATGACAACGGGTCGGGTCGGACATAGATAATGTCTATCTGCAAGCTAACCCGAAAAAAAAACTCTACCCACTACCCGCACGGATATCCGTTTAAAAAATATCCACGAGTATTTTAAAATCTACGGATACTGGTGAATACCCGCGAATATCCACAAAAATATTTTAAAAAAATATTTTTATAAATTATTAAAATAAAATTATAAAGAATATATAAAATATAATATAATTAAAATTTAATTTAAATTAAATATACCTTATAAAATATAAATATATTTCAATTTTAATTAAATTTAACTTAATAAAGTATAAATTATATTTTTATTTTTATTTTTTGTAGGTAACAAATATCTATGGGTACGGATAGTATAATACCCGTACCCGACCCATTTATAAGCTGGTATTAAAATATCCGCTTCTCGCAATCTGTGGGTAGTAAATATCTGCGGGTACCAACTATCATCACGGATTTTATCTATGGATACCCGAGGCGCGAATTTTTTTGTCATCCCTACTACACCTCCACATTCTTTAAATATCTCAAGTGAAAAATTAAATGGAGGTAATTAAATTTGATATACAACACACCAAATTTCTATTTGCTTGATTTATTACTTAGTATATAACTATATGCCCTCAGCCACTCTAGTTCATCTTCTCCAATTTGCTTAGTCCAATTTTGTTCAATTTTTGAATGATTTTATGGTCCTCAAGCAAGGTTATTGCAGTGGTCCCAATGGTAGTCTGGTGGTTGCAATGACAGATGTTGCATCGAAGATTAGCTGCTTGTCTCTCTTAGTTCATCTTCTCTATTAAAGAATTTTGAAATTCGTTGAAGCTTTTGACGAATTTTGAAATCGGTTGAAACCCTCTAACTAATTTTTTTATTATTTTATTTGTTTAATTATATTAGAATAAGTTATTTATTAATTTTAATTTTTAAAAATTTGATAAATTTATAATAAATTTTATTGTTTAATTATAACTTTTATTATGTGAATTTTTATTGTGTAATAATTATTTATATTTTTTATTAAATTTTTATATTTTTATTTAATTATGGATAATGTTAGATATGTAAAGATGAATATTGTTTAAAATAAAATGGATTCTCAAGTACAATATAGCTTAATATCAGATTTTTCTTTTTTCATAAATGAAGTTGGGGAGGAAGATCTGACTAATAATTTTACCACGAATGAAATATTTTCCTCTCGTGATCACTTAATTGAAGGTCATGTATGGATATCACAACCATGATTTGGCTGAAACTTAGCTGGTCACCTTTATGCTGACATGTTAAATTTGATTGAACAGTCATTACTGGTTGATATGACTAAGACTAAAGTTACACTTGTAAATATTTTATTAACCCTGAAAGAAAATAACGATTGTAATGTCAGAACGATTAAACAAATCTACAATGCAAGGTATGCATACAAATGATCATTGAGAGGGTCGAGAATTGAACTACAACAACTTATGATGATGTTGTATCGTGATAACTGCATTCATTAGAGTATATGTGTCGACAAAACTGAGGTTATTAGTGACCTCTTTTGGACACATCCTGATGTGTTGAAATTTGTTAAACACATTTAATATTGTTTTGTTGATGGATTCAACCTACAAAACAAACAAATATAGATTTTCCTTGCGTGAGATTGTTGGTGTGACATCTACGGGGTTAACCTTCTCAGCCACATTTACATTCTTATCAAGTGAAAGGCAAAATAATTTCACTTGGGCTTTGGAAAGATTGAGAGGTTTATTTTTGACATCCAAGGACAATCTACAAGCCATTGTGAGTGACCGAGACTTGGCTTTAATGAATGCCATTGCAAATGTATTCCTAAGTCATATCATATCTTATGTCACTTCCACATCCTAAAATTTTTTAAAGTGAAATACAAAATGTTAGTTGATTTTGTTGAGGCTTGGATGTAGTGATTACAACATGAGAAAATGTTATGTGTTTCGGTATAAATTTTTGGGACCGAAGGACTGACCTTGATGACGTCGTCTTCTGCCTTTCTATCTACTTCTTTTGGATCTCAACCGCACGCTCCGTGTTGATTTCGACCGTCCGGTGATCTTCAAGTCTTGACCGGAGGGGGGAGGTACCTGAAAAGGCGCTCCGACGCCCAAGTTAGGCGTGTATGATAGATTCTCAGTAGGAGAGAACTCGATCCTCTATGGGAGAGGATTGATGATGTATGATAGCAAAGAATATGCTAAATGAATTGTGAGTGAAGTGTATTTGGAACCTACCTGGCTTGTAGCCTGGTTTATTAGTTATAGACCTTGTACTGATATGATATCAATAAAATATTAACAGAATAAGATGTAAAATGTAAACATACTTACTGAATATATCAAAATAGCTTTGGGTAGATATATTTCTGTTATAATATCTTTGGTCAGATATTATTTGATATGTTTGATATATCTCTGTTTGGATATTATTTGATACGTTTGATGTATGTAGCCGTTCGGTATAACTATGTAACCGACCGCTGGAGATATACTACCGTACATTATGGATTGTGAAGATCATACAATGTTTGGTGATTATGTCAATCACATTTAGTACACCTGCAATTCATGGTTTTTATTCTTCGAATATGTCAATCATACTTGGATTATTCCATGTAATACCTACTTCGTAAAGGCCTGGACGAATAAAGTAATGCAGTTAGGGAACACAACAACAAACATGTATGTTTTAAAGTTATTTTACTTAGTTGTTTTTGATAAATATTCTTTTGACATGGTTGATTGTTGACTCACTGACATGCGTACCAGATCGTTCCAAGTAATATAATTGGTAAAACCCAATATCGTTCTTCCCAAGAGACTCGAAGGCCTTATCATTTGTGTGAATTGAAATCGTAAGACTTGTAAAGAAAAATTAATTGTGTGGAATGCAAAAACACAAAATAAACATGCAATGCGTTGATTCAGTTGACGAAAAAGACTATGGATGAATGGAGTTGTTGGGGGTTTACAATTTCATCTTATCCACTCTCTCTTATCTACTCCTTTTGTTTAAATTGCTTTGTTATTTAATTGTTATGCAAATTTTCTTGGCCTACCCTTAGCCCGATCCCTCGGTGAAAAGAGCCTATTACTAATTACCGGCTTGCTATCCCTAGCCTCCCCTAGTAACTAGCAATGCATTACCGAACAGAAGCAAAAACAATTGATCGTCCTACCTCCCTATCCCAAGGTGGTATTTCATTAATCAAGGAATTTCTCACCAATTCATGACATTATTGTACGTTCTCGTATCAATAGAGACAAACAACAGTTATCGAATGAGTTAAACGATAGAAGCTTTAAGCGCAGATGATAACCCAACAATCGATAATCAAAGCATATGAAAATCATATAAATAAACAAGAGTTTCAATAAAAGAGAGTTTTAAAAGATTACATTGTTTCCCCCAACAACAAAAGGGTTTAGTTCACCATTATCATGGTGAACCTAGATGAAAATAATGGAAGAGCAAACCCTAGATAGGATGAAAAGGAGCCTAAGCATCCAAGAGATCTTCTCCAGAGAGTGAAAATTAGGTCTGGCCGCCCTCTTCTGTCAAAAGAATGAGAAGGAAATCGCAATAGGGCTATTTATAGCTAAGGAGCGTCACAGAAAACAGGCCCAAGCCCAGCAGGCAACCGCCCGACGTCACACTTATGCCGCCCGACGGTTTGCCTCTAAATGCGCAACCGGCCGGCGCCAGGGGTCCACCGCCCGACGGTTTGCCTCTAATCGCAAAACCGCCAGGCGTCCACGTCAGGGTGCCAACTCCTTGCATTTGGCCGTCCAGCAGTGAATTTTGCCGCTGGGCGGTTCCTAGACTCTTCTTTTCTTTAGTTTTCTTCCTCTGTCCCGAGTCTAAGACCTTCATCTTCAACTCCATTCTTCACTTCCATCAAAATTGCTACAAAACAATGCAAAACAAGCATAATATCGCTAGAAACAACTTTTGACTCTCGACTGACTCATTTATTGAGTTTTGCTTGATTCTAAGCTCGTTCTAAGCAGTAAAGGGAGTAATTTGGTCTAAAATAACACATGAAAATAACGGTTTTTCAACCGTTATCATTGATTCATTTCTATTAGCTTTGAGTCTACTCATTAGAGCCTGAAGAAAGGTTTAGACAACAATATGAGAGATCTTTGTTCCTATTGGGATGCTATTCATATTGTTGTTATCCTGTAACACAACAAGATTAAGGCATCCTTCGAAAAAAGTCTATTGCTTACGGGTGAACCTTTTAAAGGAATCAGGTACATAAGATTTATTTGATCGTATCTTGATATGGTTTGGATCTTATTGTCGAGGAATTGAAATGAGTACAACAAATAAGATTCAATACATTAAGGTGTGGATGCATATTAAGATGGACGTTCGATCTCTAGTGTGCTTGTGAATTAACATGATATGACCCTGGGATGATCCTTTTTGGTGAATTCATATAATGTGGAGGAGATTGAGTTTTTGAAATATTGAATTAAATGAATCTAAGCCCGAGTTGTCCATTGAACATGAACTTCATATGGTTCAAGAACGTAGAGGTAGACGCCTTGCACTCAAGCAATGAATCTTCATTTGGGAAAACAGAAATTACAATCAAAAGCAAAATTTGTGCAAAGAAGGAGAGTTCCCATGATAGAACAATTCCATCCTATTTGTCGCCCATACATTATCGATGTTGTTGATGTCGTGGCTGATGGTCATTATGGGAAAGATGCATTGCTGCGTCATTGGGGTTGGAAGAAGACTCATGGCCCTTTATTCGACATGATTTGTATAAAAAACTAAGTCAATGACATGATGAATACGTAACACTAGTAGGAGGATATGATCAACTAGAAGAACTTATGAAGTCTTTGCTAGTCGAGTCTCAATCATCAGTATGTGTTCCCATTTTTAACATGTATTTATTATTCGTTTTATTTCTCTTTAGTAACAATTTCTTTTATTCCTTATAGGCTAACATGAACAAGTGGATGATTATACTAGACATTGGCTATGCAATTGTTAATCAATATAATGTCATCTTAGTGTGTCTATCATATGGTCATAATTATACTATCTTCCCGCTACGTACCATGCCACTTTTTGATATAAGACATCATCAATTAATTTGCATAGGACACATTAATACATGTCATTTCATGTAGGTAATTTTATTATTCTTTGCTTATATTTTAAAATTACTTGACATTTAATTAACTATACTAATATTAGTAATACAGGTTCACCTATAAGAAGGTTGTCCTTTGCCCATTATTCATATCATATTCTCAATACACTGTTATCTTGAGTTGCAAGTGTGATCATCTCTTCATACAAGTAAGAGGCAAACATTTGCACAATTGATGGACGTAACTATCTCTTATGTTGACTTAGATGAATCATGATATATATATATATATATATATATATATATATATATATATATATATATATATATATATATATTATGTGTCTATATGTTTAAATAAACATTAATAGTTGTTGTGTAGAAAACGTTTGACTCTCAGACATATAAATAATGTATCCTCTCCCTAAGCAAAAAAAGTGCATGTAAATGAATAAGCGCAACAATGCCTTAGGCATATCGATCACATGCGCGTAAGTCTTTGAGCAAAAATAGGTAAGACACGCGGATGAATGTCACACTCTTATTAGCAAAGATAGTGCATCCAACTAAATGCAACAAATATGCTCGGGTAGCATACTCCCACTACTGCTCCTTATAGCGCTCAAAATAAATGTTTCTAAGCCAGCTCAACTTCACTTTCACACTGTGTGGTCCTGTCATCTCAACACCAGCCCTCTCGTGATAAATGCCTAGAAACTTGACAATAGCCGAACAAGCTTCTTCAAACTCAAAATCCTCGATAATACAAAATTGTCCTAGAATCGAGAGGTGCAACAACAACAACAACTCATCATCGAGAGTCACCAACATCTCACTTACTAGGAGATGGAAAGTGTTAATCTTAAAGTGTAATCTCTCAACGAACGCCAACAATAAACCGTTATCTGTGTAGTTATACAAAATGTTGGTGAGAGACATCAAACTAGAATTTAACATAAATTGATGAATTCCCTCGTCGTAGGATCCTAATTTTTTTTAACTTTTTTTCGCAGAAGATCAACTTGATCTCCCCTCAATCCTACACAATAATATTTAATATAAAATTTATTCAAACTAAACAATAACCATTAAAATTAAAGTTTTGCACTCACCCGGTCCTGCCATAAGGTATAAACAACATGGTCAACATAATATGTCAATCAGGAAGGATCTTGTGGACCTCCTGCAAATCCACCAACTTCCTTATCTATTTGAGAAACATCCTGATGTTTCTCCTCATCAACATGCTCATCAATTGAACAACAATATCAGCTCCTTCACGCCTTCTATGAGTTGAAGTTGTAAATCTTCTCCTTCCTTCACCCTATGATGAAGTCTCTTCCCAATAACTAGATACACCTTGGGTTCTTGCAATTTCTGTAAAATATTAATTCATTAAATAAAGCGCAATTAAAGATTAAACAATATAATAAGTTAAATAAATTATAAACGTATCAAAACTAAACAAAATTTAATTAAAAATACAATTATATTAAATAAATTATAAACTTATCCAAAAACTAAACAAAAATTAATTAAAAATAATTTAAATTCAATAAATTATAAACTTATCCAAAAACTAAAAAATATTAAATAAATATTAAATTATATAAATTACAAACCTATCCAAAAATTACTAAAAAAACTAATTAAAAAATGTAATTAAAAATAAAAAAAATTAATAAAAAAATTTTAATTGAAAATTTATTATATTAAATAAAAATAAAACAAAATTAATTCAAAAAAAATTCTAATTTTATAAATTATAAACTTATCCAAAAGTTAAAAAAATATTAATTAAAAAATTAATTATATAAATTACAAACATATCCTAAAACTATAAATAAAATTATTTAAGAAATAATTAATTAAAAACATATTAAAATAAATAAAAAGAAAAAACTATCTCAAGGGTAGAATGCATACAAGGATCGTGAAAGTGGACTACGAAAGCACGAAACACAATGGACCAAGAAGGAAATCGAAAGAAAATGGATGCAAGAGAGGAAAAGAGGGAATAGTAGGAAAGAGAGAGTTCAGAATTTGAGAAGAAAAGGTAAAAAAATTTTAGTAAAAGTAATTTTATTTTTACTGAGGGTACTTTAGTAAATGGAAGAAAGGGTAGGTGCAAGGAGAAAGTGGTGGAGGTACATGGAGAAACCCTATCCTTTCATTTGTGGCCTCCATTAAAGTACGATGTCATCCAAATTTCTTAACTCCAAAAATACTATTTTTCTTTATCTCATACAGAAAATAGACCTTATTTACCACATTTTTTCTCATCCATACTTATACCTACAAATGTATACAATTAGATTTAAATTTGTAAAAGTAAACATGAGTTTCGGTGGCTTGATTACAAATATGCATTCATTTTTTTAGCTGACAAGAAGATGGATTCGATTGAACGTCTTAATTATTATCTCTGTTTCATTTTAACTACCTGTTTCATTATTATTCTTTCTTCAATTCCATTTCATCAATCTCAATCTGATTGCATTGCTTAACTAACATTCTAACAAACTCCTTTCAGTAACTCATATCTGCCATAACTACTTTTCATTCTCAAATTCTGCATCACTCATATGCTGACTTGAATTCACTCTGCCACAACAAATCAAAGGAAATTTTACAACCAGAAAGAACCTTATCACATACTCTGAATACGAACTTTATGTGGAACTTCGACGAATTATCCACATGAATGTCGATATTCTCTGCTTTCAAACTTTCACTTTGATAAAGGTTTGAATTCTAAAAGCAAAAGTAGGATTGAATTTGTGAATAGAAAAATGGAAGAGGAATATCTTTTGTATGCTTTACTTTGGCAAGACACGAACACCTTTTAACGTAAATTACACACAAATTTTTCCAAGTATACCTTTTGATGCGTGTAAGCATGTCAGCATGATATGATCTGTCCTAAAATGTGAGTTGGAAGAAAAAGGGTGGTGAAATTCTGATCTGGCTACGTAGGAATTGCGTGTTGCTTTATGTGTGTGATTATAGTAAACAACATCGTAGAACCATCCTAGGAAACTTAGAGTAAAACACAAGATAATCACAATGATGCAACTGAACAACTCTTCACAAGATTGTTCTTTAAAAGGTTCTCTCTTTGGAGCCTTGAACACACCCAATTGATGTTACATCACTGATAGGGACACCCTTTAATCCATTAAACATGATGGGACCATTGTGACTGTGGAAAGGTAGAAAAGTAAAGTTTGATGACTGTTGATGATAATGTTTTCCATCCACCACACATGACAAAGTGCTTCTTTCTATAACTTAAAAGCCTCACATATTATCACATATTATCACACAGCACAAGCAGAATGAAGGTCTCACAGAAGGATAAGTTCATCAAGTTTCATAGGAAAACAAGAGTCACATCTTCAGTTACACTTGGTAGCGTTCAAAGACTCGGATGTTTCCCTCCATCTTGCATTTTCAGACAAGTTTATTACAAGTTGAAGAATCGGTTCAAGCAAGCTTTGATTTGGAAAAGAACGACTCCACAGTATAGCTATGATTTTCGAAGCTATTCTCTCAACTTTGATGATGGTCTTTCAAATCAACATATGCCACCTCGTTTTTCTTCATGATTTTCTCTCCTCTCTTCTGTAATCAATATATAAATTTATCTCTAACAATTTCTTCTTTCTTGTATTATATATCTCTATAGATAACATGCTCCTCAAATTGCATAATTTGTAAATTAACTCTTCTCATACTTGTCATCCAAATCGAATAATTTTTTTTCATCATCAATCTTCTTCGATCCTTTTTTAATTTCACTTTCAAATATCGCCAGAGATCTGTACATTAACACACCAAAATATCCAAAATCATCAACACTTCAATACTTCCGTTTTCCATGGGAAACTTCGTTTTCACACACAATATCGATTGTTAGATTATTTGCATCTTCGAGTTTAAGTTATTCAAAATCAAATATTACTAATATGATTTAATTAGTAATTTATCTTCTATATTTAAATTTTTAATCTCTTTTCATTCTATATTTTTTTAATCAACTGAATTTTTATTTTTTTTAAAAAACCAAAATTTACCATTTTTTTTATAAAATTTCAATATAGTTTGTTTTTTCATTGAAATGAGATTTTAGACATCAAAAATTGAATGTCACTAATAAAATTGGGATCATTTGAATAATTTTTCTTCGCTTAAATACTTTTAAGTGAAAAAAAAATATAAAAATAAAAAGTTTGTTTGTTATTCTGTGGTAGACTAAGAGAGATAGTAAACCAAAATCTCTGCCACTGATCACGGCTCATTTGATTGAACAAACAAGCATTTTAATTTGTTATATAGTTTATAGTATTGTTTTGTTATATTGGTTTATAAATATTATTTTTGAAAGTGTAATTCATCCCTAATATTAATTCTAATAAAAAACAATTTCGTGATTTAATGGCCAAATTAGCAATCTAGAAATTAGAATGATAGTAAAAGTTAACTGAAACAACCGAAATTTAAAAAAATCTTTTCGGGATAGTGATGTATTCCACATAACAAGCACAATACGAACATTTTTTTTTTCAGATGACTTTAGATAGAATAAATAATTTCAACAGTTAGGTGGAAAACTAATTGAGAATAGTTTAACACATTATACTTTAATATATAATGCAGGCATAGTTGAGTTATTCTGTCTAACATGAAATGATGAGCAAGTGCATTATTATAGTTGTTGGTGTGAGATTATCACAATTCATAAAGAAAGAGTATTATTACATGTCATTTAGAATTTTAAATTTCACACATTAACAATAATTTGACTCTATGTCATTTAATTATCCCATTAATCATCTCAAAGTTTTTCAATGGCATATGGATAAATGTTGTTGAACCAAACAAAATTGGTAATATGTCTTGGTGAGTTTTTTTTGTTTTTTCTTTTTTCAGATAATATAAGCTTTATTTTTAATTAAAATTCATCAAGTTTCTTATGTTAAATGTACAAACAAATTTACACACATGAAAGAAAGCAAGATAGTATTAATTAGGTACCAACCACCATAATGTTATAATGTTTATGTTTCTTAATTGTGTCAACTAAATTATTTGATAAGTTTGAGTTTTATTAAGAAAACCTTGGTTATGCCGTTAAAAAGGAGTATGTATTATAGGAATACAACATCCAAAGGGTTACGGTATTCTATATGCTATGCAACGACCATGATCAATAAATATAAAATGATAATTAGGTGGTAGGAAAATTTGATTCCAATTATAGTTAAAAGGTAATTAATGTCACGAGTAAAAGATTGTTTTTGATTAAAAAACACTTTTGATTTAGTTTGGTTTTAAATTAATATAAAATTTTAAAAACTAAATCAATATCGTTTATATCAGTTTAAATTAATTTTACTTTAAAATTGTAAAACATTTTTATAAAATATTGTAAAATTAATTTTATGATTTTGTTATTATAAATTTTTTTAAAAAATATAAAATTATAAAATATATGTATAATATATTTTTAAAATACAACAAAACTACATGACATATTTCGATTTTAAGTACAATAACAACAAGAAAACATATTTAATATCTAATACTAGTTTTGTTTGAAAATTAATATGATTAAATATGTGTTTGGTCTTTTTAATTATGATATGCCGTGTTTCAGTGCAATGCACGAGTATTTTTTTATAGTAATATTTAATATTTTATAATAATAATGATTATTTGAAATATATATTTTTAATATGATTTTATTTTAACTCTTGTTATGTAAAAATAATGGTAACTTTTGTTGTCGTGTTTCATTTTTATTGTATGTTTACTTGTTAGAGGAAGTAATGTAAAAAAAAACTTCACAAATATGAGGAACTTTGACTATATTACTAGAGGTGGGCAAATGAAATTGTATTGCACTTTAGTGTTAAAAGTTGTACTGAACTAAAAACTAATTTGTTTAAACTGAACTGTTTTTTTTTTTATCAAACTAAACTGAACTGTTTTTTCTTTTATCAAACTGAACTGTACTAAATTGTACTAAACTATAATATAAATTGAACTGAACTACTAACTGAATTGTAAATTGTACTAAATTGCAATATAAACTGAACTGAACTACTAACTGAATTGTAAATTGTATTAAACTACAATATATAAACTGAATTGTAAATTGTCCCCTCTCATGAAGCCTTGGACATATATGTTGTGTATTTTAGTGGTTCTTTTACATCTCATTAATCTTTTTAACCAAAATATAAATTATATATATATATATATATATATATATATATATATATATATAAATAGATGACAAAAATTATTTTAAAAGGTAGTAATGTTTCAAATGAAATAAATTGTGAAAAAATATTAGCTAAATATATTTAAAAATATGTGTACTTAAAAATACAATTTATATTGCAGACATTATTGATGCTTTAATTTATATATATATATATATTACATAATTCATTTAAAAATATTTATTATTTATTTGGTTATTTGATAAATATCCATAAAAAGATATTTATATTCTTTTTTATATGTAGATATTTATAAATATCTACACTATTTATACATTATTTTTAAAAAATTAAAATATATTAATTTAAAACTAAATCTGTAATATATAAATTTTGATGAAAAAAAAATTAATTTGACCTTTCTAAAATAAAATTTTAAATAAATTGTGTCAAAATATATATTTTAAAAAAATTAATATTTCACAAGATAATTTTAAATCTTTTAGATCTAAATAAAAAAATAAAAATATAATGTATAAAAAATGAAGATATAAGTGAAGGTATTTTAAGAAAATGATATTGTAATTTTAATAATGTATAGAAAATGAAATGAAGATATAAAAGAAAAGGTAGAACCATCCTCTCAACCTAACAAACAAACTAACCTAATCACAAAGACAGTTAACTGAACCGAAAATTTATTAAGTTCAGTTTTTAAAAACTGAATCATAAAACAATATATTTAAGTTATAGTAAAAATAATTCAGTTCTTTTTAGTATAATATAATATAATTAACTATAGTATAGTACAATTCATTATTTTTTCCTCAATCCTATATATAACAAATGTTCTTGGAACGATTTTAAGAGAAAAGTAGCAAGTTGGCACGAAGAAAAAAAATTCTGAAACTAAAAGCTTACTTTTGAAAAATATATATTTGATGTACAGTCTTGACCATTCAACTTCAGATAGTAACTTGATATGGAAGAGGCACTTGTAGTCCACATAGCTATAATTACTACAAATGAAGGTGGTAGTGATAAATGACTGTCACTGAAGATATAATGTGTATTTCACTGTTATTATGTATTATTGAATTTCTATCATGATATATGAATTAAATATGAAGTATATGGAATTAACCTGAAAAGTCTTAAGGTTCGAACCAATAGAACAATTAAATTACCTATTCAAACAAACCAAGAAGTTTCAAATATTGATGAATTTCATTCATGTTATTTATGGAAATTTCAAAAGTTAAATATTATAAACATAAGATAAAACTGAAATAAAAATTGCAATTAGAAGAAAGTATATACATGAATTGAATTGTAAAATGTGGTAGGTCTCTAAATACTTTCAAAATTTTATTTGTAGATCACTTTTATAGTTACAATGCTAATATTTTCATCTTTATCTAGAATTAGTATTTTTCATCCTTTCTTTATTTTGACTCTAGAAACAATCACATATAGTTTTACATGTGTGAATACTGAACATAGAAGATAAAGTCCAACTTTTGAAAACCTTGACTCTTATTGATTGTTACGGTAAAACAAAAAATATATTGGAAATTGTCTTCTTTGAAACTTAAAAGGTAATCTTGAATTAGAAGTGTTCTTATTAGATTTTGGAACGTGATCTTCTAACAAGTGGCATGATTTGAGGAATCTATATGTATGCTCCAATGAGTTGAAAAGTGGGGAACGATCCATATGTAAAAGACTCTTCAATACTCAAGTTAATTAGAGAGTAGGATCTTTACATATAAGAAAAGTAAGTATAAGTTTAAGTGTGTTTTTCCTGGTGAAATGCATGTGTATTTATAGCATTTTGGGGTCCTATGTCTTTGAGGAAGAATTGGTGTCAACTCCAGATCCGATCCATATAATTGATTTTGATGAAGAAAGTTCGACACCGCTAAGTTCTCAACCTCTACAAGAACAAACTCAAGACTCTCAAGAACAGGTCCTTCATGAGTCAGTATCATTGTGGAGATCCATGAGAGAAAAGAGAAGTGTTATCCTAAATGATTATGTAGTACTTGTGCAAGAAAATGAGGAAAATAATAGTATGATGGAAGATGACCCTGTCACCATCCATCAAGCTATGCAAGATCCTAATTCAGAAAAAATGGATTGAAGTATGAATGAGTAGTATAAGTCCGCGCAAGAGAACAAAGTTTGGAAAATTATCCCATTGTCAGAAGGTGTGAATCCCATTGGTTGTAAGTATATATTTTAAACCAAAATGGATTCTAAAGGTAATGTGGAGAGGTATAAGGCTCGTCTTGAGGCAAAAGGCTATACTCCAAAGGAAGGGATTGCTTTTAAAGAGACTTTATCTTCACTTTCATCGAAAGACTCTTTTAGAACAATCATGGATTTTGTTGCATGATTTTGAGCTTCATCAAATGGATGTCAAGATGACGTTTCTCAATAGAAACATTGATGAGACAATTTATATGGTGCAACTAGAAAACTTTGTGTTAGCAGATCCAAAGAATATGGTATGCAAACTGACAAAATACATTTATGGGCTAAAACAGGCTTCTCATCAATGGTACCACAATTTTCATCAAGTTATTATTTCATTTGGTTTCAAAATAAATGTGGTTGATGATTGTGTATATCACAAGTTCAGTGGGAGTAGGTATATCTTCCTGGTCTTGTATGTTGATGACATACTACTTACTACCAATAATATAGACATATTGCACGAAACTAAGAGATTTCTATCTAGGAATTTTGAAATGAAAGATCTTGGTCACGCTTCCTTTGTATTAGGAATTCAAATACATTGAGATCGATTTTGCGGTATTATAAGATTATCACAAAGAAATTACGTCGATAAGGTGCTTAAAAGGTTTGATATGCAAGATTTTAAAGCATGAGATACTTCAGTCGCTTAGGGAGACAAGTTCAATCTTGACCAATGTCCAAAAGGAAATCTAGAAATTCAGGAAATGTAGAAGATTCCCTATGCTTCAGCAGTAGGGAGTATGATGTATACCCAAGTATGTACGCGTCCAGATATAGCCTACATAGTTGGGGTTTTAGGCAGATATTTAAGCAATCCAGGAATGGATCATTGGAAAGCAGCATAAAGAGTTATAAGGTATTTACAAAGAACAAAGGATTATATGTTCACGTACAGGAGATTAGACCAGTTAGAGATCACTCGATATTCTAACTCAGATTTTGAAGGATGCCAAGATAGTTTAAGATCCACTTTGTGTTACATTTTCATGTTGACAGGTGGCATAGTTTCTTGGCATAGTGCTAAGCAAACTCTTACGACTTCATCCATAATGGCTCCATAATTTGTAGCATGCTATGAGGCATCAAATTAGGGTATATGGCTGAGAAACTTTGTCATAGGACTGCGCATTATGGAAGGTATTGAATGACCACTAAAGTTATACTGTGACAACAAATCAGTTGTGATGTATTCTAACAACAATAGGAGCTCGAGCAAGTCAAAGCACATTGACATCGAGTTCCTGGTTGTTAAAGAAAGAGTGCAGAGTGGACAAATTTCTGTAGAACACTTAAGAACAAACTCCATGTTTAGCAGATCATTTTACTAAGGGTATTACACCCAAGGTCTTTCATGAGCATGTTGTTCACATGAGCGTTTTATCTTTTGAGGAATCTTTAGTTAGTGGGAGTTAGTCCATTTTGTATTTGTGTTCTATGTTTGGTTTAATGTATGCGTACATTGTCCTTGGACATATTTGGTTTAATAAATATATGATTTATTATTTGGATATTTCACTCTATACGATAAGGTTATTATGTTGATCTCATTAAGATAAAGTAAGGACCAGTTGAAAATAGATGTGTATAGGTCACCTTCACGTGATTTTCATGCTACACATTTCATGATGAATCCATGTCATTTGGTTTTGTCAACATTAGTGATCATTGTTAGGTTTTATCGCGATTGGTGCAATGAAAACTGTTTTGGTTCTATATGCGGATATAATCAATGGACAGGATTTTTGGATATGTTCACACTATATAATGGTATTTTTGAGCTCATAAAGTCTAACATATTTGTAAGGATTTATGTGTGTGTGTATATATATATAAATAATTATTAAATGTGTTAGGACCATTATATTTTATTAGCCATTTTTATACAGTGATCTAATTAAGTAAATACGGTTAAGAGTCATTATTTGTCATGAAAAATATATTAAGTAGAGACCAACAATAATTTTGATTTGTTGAAGGAACTAAATTATAATTATTAAAACTAAAGAAAAGTAACAAATAAATATTACTTAAAGAGTTATAGTTTCCATCTGTGAGCACATAGTCTCATTCCTATTTCTTTTCTATGTTTCTCCATAAGAAGAAAAAATGTAAAAAGAACTAAAGATACTTTATAAAAGAGAAAATTAGAAACCCATTCAAATTATTCATTAATTATTCTCAATGTATAATTCTTGAGATAAAATTTCCTCTATTGTTATAGGAATAGTAAACACTGCTCTAATTAAAAGATTGAATGCATTTCAATTTAATGCATGTAATGGTTTATTAGTGAATCATAAATACCAACAATCATTACCCCTTTGCAGTTCTTTAGACCTTGTATTGTAATTCTAGTATTGATTTTTAGAAAAACATAATGAACGATGTGTTTCAAAGCAGAATCTGACAACTACTGAGGGTGACAACTATTGATTTTTTTATTTTTATTTTTTTCATTTTTCACTCTGTTATACTCACAGCGTTCATATAATAGTCTTTTTCTAATAGGTTTACGTATGCTCCAAAGTTTACAGACACGGTGCTGTTGACCTTTTTATCCTTTTCACATTATTGAGGCCACTTGTGCGGCAGAAGAATCTTGCTAAATATTTAGTTTTTCTATTTCATGAACTTTTTATTTCTCAGGCTCACGAGGGATGCAATGCAAATTGAATTTTAATTAGTTTGTCATCACTGATTAGGATCCAATGACCAAAAACAAACATAATTTAAGTTTCATTTGTTTACAAGTTTTATGTTTCATATATTATGGTATCTCTATCATTTATGTTCTAACTTTCATTTCCACCTGAAAATTGTTTCAATAATTCAAGACTAACCAATGTTCTTAAAACTATGAAGAGATTTTGTCTGTGAGTGGTGTTTTGGATTAATGTAGGCTATTCCGACACGACATGATCTAGAAGCACATATCAAAACGGCAACAATTTTTAGTAAAATAAGGAGCACTGGAATATTGTTGAACAAACTTTTTTTATTATATCTTCTTAATTTTTTTAACAATTATTAGAAAAAGTCTTAATAATTTATTAAATAGAAAGTCGCTTTCCCATCACTGTAATCAGCAATCATTAACTTTCCAAATGAAAGCATAATTCCTCTGAGTTTGCTAATTAGGTTAGAAATGTCACCAGCTTAGTGATTTTGTTTTATTGGAGCTTCTAAACTTTACATTGAATTGTCACACCAATGTATCTTTTTTCTTAGTGCACCCATCACAAACTAACGGATATTACATAGAATTTCTTCTATCAACGCAAAATATGCCATTTTAAAAGTCACGTATCCTTTCTTACTTTTTTTACCACCGCTTATCCTAAATTCAGGTCCAAAATTAATAGTAGAAAAATTTATTTTTATACCCATTTTATAACATTTTTTTACTATCTTACCCTCTCTTTTTTTTTTAAATACAAATGATGTCAAAGAATTCTTTTTTTAATATTATAGTCTCTATAAATTATTTAAATATGAAAATGTCTTTCACGCTATAAATTACTGTCATGTATACTGAAATTTAAATGTTTTTTTGAAGATAGATGAGCAAAATGTTTAAATTTATGTTTTACTTAAAATTATTTTTATATAATATCAAGCGAATATTCTTCTTTTAAGAGAAAATAAATTCGAATTCTTGAGACGCCGCGTAAGGGTAAAAATAAAATGATTGTATGGGAAATATGATAATGTAAAAAAAGAAAAAACATGCAATAGCAATATCGTTAAAGTAGAAAACAACGCAAGATCCAATTCATATAAATATATTCGAAATTGCATGGGAATGAATGCAGGTGCAGGAAGGGCAGAGAGTCCACGCTATCGAAATTGTCGATCACGCGAGTGGCTGGCGCGTGTACGAGGCTTGTATTTGTAGCACAGCATAGCAATAGCACAGTGAGAAGACAAAGCGCACTCGTTTCGTTGATCATCGTTCACCTGCCGGTGACGGAATTCAAAAACACCCGCCTCTTTCTCTCTCTCTCTCTCTCTCTCTCTCTCTCTTGCTCTGACCAGAATCTGTTCCATTCATCTTCTCTGGTTTCGATTCCAATTCGCTGGGGTAAGAATTCGATACACCGTTTTCTTAGTCGTGTAGGGGAATTTCGGGGTATCTGATCTCATTATGTTTTGCTTCATTTTCACGTTTTTCGTTGCGTTACTTCACGCCACCTCGCATCGCATTGCCTAACTCCATTTCCCTCGCAATTCCGATCCTACGCTGGTTTTCCTACCGCCTCTGTTTCTCTCTCTCACTTTTTTTCTTTCTTAAATTTGAAGTTTGTTGTTGAGTTCATTGATTTTGTATATGGTATATCAATTTGCATGCCTATTCGTGCGAGTAAGAATTTCTTTCGTCCTTTTTTTGTGTTGTTTGCTGTGTGAAAGTGTTTGAAAATTGGTCTGTGTTTTTTTTTTGTATTGGATTGGCATGATCTTTCTCTGAACTCTAAACTTCATAGAAACAATATAGAAAGAAGCTGAAAAGTTTAGCGGTTAAATACTCATACTCCAGTTGTATTTCATTGAGAGAAAGAGAATAGACGTTGTTCTGCTTGCTAGGGTGTAACCACTCTTCTTCTCATGTTTGGTTTGTAAATCAAAGGTATTGTAAAAAGAGAATTCTAATCTTTAAAAATAGATGGATTGACGTGTTTGAAGGAAAGATGGTTATGAATATGAGGAAACTATGCTTGGTCTTTTCTTTAGCCTTTGATAGACTTGTGTCGCAGAAAGTTTTATGTTGAAAAATGAAAGATTGGGGATGAGAATTTCACTCTGTATTTGGGGTTTGCTGTCTGTAGTTGGACTGCATGTCTTTCTTACAGTATTTATTGTTTAAATTGAGAGAAAGGTAGCAATGCTATGGTTGCATAATGATCGCAAGAGGTGGTTCCATATTGGGAGTAGCCTGTGGGCTATTGGTTTATCTTCTGGTATTTAGGCGCCTGAAATCACTTCGTAGTTTCATTTCTCTAACTGGACAGAACAAATTCAGGTGAGGCCGGAGATAACTTGATTATCAGTTTCTCTTGCTACTGCTGAAGAAAATAAGTACCTGACTACTAATTTATCAATCAAACAAGAGTGGTTTTGAATTGGGGATGGAGAGATAGAGAGAAAATGGTCGGGCTTTAGAATTATTACAGGAATTAACCTAATCACAGTGGACTATCAACTATTACAGAAATTAACTTAACGTCTTGCTTTTGAACTTTGAGGTTTGTGATCAACTGCAATGATGATTTCATTAGTCTGTTTCTGGTTTTTACTTGCTTTGAGGAATGGGCATGATTTTTATCTAGTCTGTCTTTGATGATGAGGTTTTATAATCTTCAGAAGTTCTTACTAGTGAGTTGCTTTCTTTATTGAGTAACTTTTTTATATTACAGACTAGAGTGCTTTTTCCTTTCACAGATCTGAAGATTGATGACAAATAGTCTGGTTTGGGTATCAAAAGGTATTTTGCTGGTGAGCATTATGGGGTAAAATGCAGGGTTTAAGATTTTATAAATTGACTGAAAACTGATATTTTATTCTTTCAATCAACAATGAAGGAAAATAATGGAAGCACATCCTACTTTCTCCATTGAAAGATCAAAGCAACTCAATAGCATGGGGATGTCTGGAGCACTTTCTTCATCTTTGTCAATCCTTCCAATACCCACAGAAGATATGTATCCTAGGCTGCCTGAATCACAGTTGGATATTGTAGAACAAGAACTTATGACAAGACCTTATACTCATTCAAGTTATTTGAATTCCAATGGAGTAGTTGGGCATATTTTATCGTCTTCCTCTGGATATTCAATTGACCTTCATCACTCATCCCTTTCACCTGATGAAAAACACTCTACTAACGCTCATTTTATTTCACAATCATCAACCAACATTGCCGAATTTCCATTATCATATTCTTCGAGTACTGCACCACCAACTTCAGCAACACCAACCCATTTTTCCAAAGAAAACAGTGCTTCCTGGCATACAGAGTCCCTGCCAAGTTTTCTGGATTTTCCTGCACATGATTCAATGGACGATAATAGGGTAGAAAGTAGTGATTGCCCTATAATGGCATCCGAAGAGTATTGTAAGCAAAATGATTGGCAGGAGTGGGCTGAGCGGCTAATCAGTGATGATGACACTTTGACTTCTAATTGGGATGACCTTCTCTCTGACAACATTCGAGACATTGAGCCAAAGGTGACCTATTTCATAACTCAAATCTATATTAGCTTTCAGAGGAAACTGATACATAATTTATTCAAGGAATATGTTCGGATCTCATTTTGTGGCTTTAGGTGTCATTCCAGGTTGCAAAACCACTTTCACAGTTTCCAGGACATCAATCCCAAGGTCTACAACAACTTCCTGCTTCATATGGAGACAATTGCTCTGGAGCTACCCTCTCCTCCTCAGCAAATTCTACTCCTGCCAAGTCACGAATGCGTTGGACACCAGAACTTCACGAGGCGTTTGTGGAGGCTGTCAACCATCTTGGGGGAAGTGAAAGTACAATAATCTATTTTTCTCTGTTTGGTAAGTCTTTTACTCTTACTTTGCTAAACTTTGTTCTTATTTTTTTTTTCCTGTTTTGTTGTCTTCTGTCTGCAGGAGCTACTCCAAAGGGTGTGCTGAAGCTCATGAAAGTTGAAGGATTAACTATATATCATGTGAAAAGCCATTTGCAGGTTTGTGTACTTTGCTTTTAACTCCTTTGCTTTGTTTGGTAGCATGTGTACGTTTACTGAAACATATTTGGCTCGAGATGAAGAAATACAGGACAGCTAGATATAGACCGGAGTCATCTGAAGGTACATAAATTATGTCTCGTATAATATTTACCAGCATGCATTATTTATAAATACCTGTTTTGTTTTGAGTATTTTTTTATGCTAATTGTTGTAGGAATAAAAGTAGATTATTCTTGATTGTAAACTAGGTTTCTTTAATATGCTTTTCAAACATAAGAAAATGTTTTACTAATTTATTAAATACCTATTAATGCATGGTATCTTGTGCATTCAAGGGTTACATTAATGCAAATCACCTTTAGCGACAAACTATTGAATCGTGTAAAGCACTTAAAATCTTAAACCGATGTTAATGAGTTTAATCCTTTGCCTGTAAGATCGAGTTAGACAATATACGCACTTATTCTTTTCCAATACTATGCATATATTAGTTGTGAAGTGCTTAACTTAATATCTTTTGAGAATGTAGACACTTCAGAAAATCTAAACGTATCTGAATATACTAAGAAAATTAAGATTTAAATAACCTTTTGGTCATACCCCTTTATTAGGCAAAAAAAACCTCACGGATGTTGATCTCATATATAAGTAAAATTTTAATTATTTTTACCCTATTATAATGAAATTATTGCTAGAAAACCCTTCCTTTAATTTAGATTTTATTTCCAGTGACTCTTGATATCAAAGTTCCGATGAAAAATAGTTTTGGAAAGAAGTTTATTTATTTTTATTTGGGATTTTTGCAATTAAATAATTCTAACCAACTTTCCTGAGTTGCATAAATTAGATTTTTGGCTTATATTCAAGATTTGAGAAAGTATGATTTTTTTTTCGTTTGATTCTCAGAACTATTTTTTTTTTCTGTTTGCATCCTTATTAAAAGAAATGTTTCATTTTAGTCCGTGAAGTTGTGGTCATTAGTCAGGATGGTGCGGCTAACATAAATTGAATTAGTAGTTTAATTCCTAATGACAAAACGAAAGCCTTCTCATTTAGAAGGAACCTATTCCAAAAGTTTATGATTGTACATATACTGTTAAGACACTAAAATTGAAAACAAAAGAGGAATAAAATGAAAAGGTGCATCTATCATATATACTAAAAACTTGTACAAGTCTAATATTAGACTTTATACATGACAGTAAGGGGGTGAAGCAATTCATAACTAAGCCTCTTGGATATATCCGAATTCTCTGTCTCTCCATGAACCTCCCTCTGTATCCAGAAACCTATGCTTGCTCAAGAAACTAAAAAATCGCCTACTAATTTGTCTGAGAAATTGACCAAGACCCCAGTGATTGTTGTCTTGAAGTGTTGTGTCTTGAGTCAATTCCTTGAAACTAGAGTCATAATCATCTGTGTGGTAAGCTGATCAACAGTTTGCTCGTTGACTACTGTTGGCAGGAATTGCGGAGAAAAAAGCAGGTTCCATTGAAGAGATGTCATCTCTAGATTTAAAAACGTAAGTATATACTATTTACTGCTTTTTAAATAATTTATGTAATGCAGTATTACCATAAATGCTGATACATCAAATTGATAGACAGAAACTCATTCATTAACATGACTTTTGCTGGTGCAAATGTTACATCCCCAGAAGAATTTGAATTGATTATGTTGCACGTTATGGTATATGGAATCGCTGTTAAGTTTGTTTAGACGGCAGTTACTATTTTGTATCTTACCACTTAACCTGAGCTGCGTACAAATATCAATTAAGGGCAAGCTCAGGAATGAATATAAGGATTAAAATAGAAGAGGCTTTGTTACTGTATCTTCGAATAGAAGCTACGACAAGGTCCAAAAAGTATTAGTCTTTGGATCACCAAGTGGGTTAGAATTTTCAGTGACCCAGATTAAGACCACAATCCAATATATGGTTCCATGTAAAGTTTTTGGTAATATTTCAGAAACAGTAATTATTATGATGACTTCACTATTGTATTACTGACAGTGGTATTGAGATCACTGAAGCTCTACGACTACAAATGGAGGTTCAGAAGCGGTTGCATGAACAGCTTGAGGTGTGAATTTCATTTCTCTAGAATTTATTTCGAACATATATCAATGAATTGAATGTATTTGCATAAGAAGGGTGTTTCAAAGGTTTGTTCAGCTTGAAAGATGTATTTATATAGTTATCCATATTTTTGAAACCATATCGGTCATTGATCATAGGCACAATTAACTAGTCATGAACCGTGGTCAAAACATTCATATGGTTACACAAGATCATGTGTAAACATGACTCCTATATGCTTCTGAAACTTCACTTAATATTAAAAAAATATTGAAATATTTACATATAACATATATTATTAAAATAATACTAATACAATAATAGTTCAACATTTCCATTCCATAATTAAAAAATAACAAATTAATAAAGTCAAATTACACACAAATCATGCATAAACATAATATCATAAAAAATTAAAATAAAAAATAATATAAGGATACTAATGATGTAATTAATGTTACATAAAGATATTTAAAATATCACTAATGTTCTTACAAGGTAGATAAGATCATGTATTTCCTATTGATTAATTTGTGTATTTGAAAGTCTAAAGTTCACGGTCACTTTTTGATCTATGGAGTTTCGGTCTCAAGGTCTTGGTTTCGGAGGTGAGGTATGTGTAAAGATAATTTAACGTTATTTATACTATTATGAGTCTTTATTTGATTGAGCCTTGAGGATAAGCCATGTCATTTTTATTTAATCTTTTAGTCATGATGATTGATTTTAGATGTTTAATGTGTTCACAGCGTTACCTAATATTTTTCAACAAAACTAGTACTCATCAATCCTGTTTGGTACTTGTGGACAAGAATAGTACTTCTTGAAATTCCGTAGTGTTTCCTAACAAGATTAGTACTTCTCGATCCTTTATATTTTTCAAGTATTTCCCAACCTTGATTGGTACTTCTCAGCAAGATGGGTAATTTTTTATCTTGTATAATATTTTTCAGCAAGATGGGTAATACTAGACTAATACTTTTCGACCCTACCTACTACTCAATCTTGCCTTGTCCTTCTCAACTTGATTTATACTTTATGACTTTGGCGATACTAATACTTCTCAACTTTATCTGCTGCTTCTTGAAAAAACTGACAGTTGTATTTTAATAGTTCGGTACATTTGGCCAAAACCTTGAAATAATGTCATACGATAATAAAATCACAAAATATAAAATGCGAGTCTGGAAGCCAGGTTGCTGAGAGCAAATATTCACTAAATGACAAAATCACAACAGAGAAAATAAAACACAAAATCACAAAAATTAGACTCAAATGGAACTAGGAAGAAGAATTGGTGTCACTGGTTGTTGTTGTCTCGCTGCCTTCAACGGGTCTTGCTGAACATAGTCGGGAAGACCAGATCACTGTCAGAGTCGCGAAGAGGAAAAATGCAGAGCAGAACAGATGAGAGAGAGGATGAAAATCGGGAGACTATAAAAACAAGTTTGATGGCAAGAATAGAATACAAGAGAGGCCTTGAATATTTGTTTTGAAAAAAGGACTCAAAAGGCCCTATGCAATGACGCTGTGGAAATAGTCTTCATTAGGTCTGTTAGGAGACTATATCTTATGCGGATCCTTTTATAGACTAGATTGGTGGTCATGTGCAGAAACTGTTACATACCCTTACGGAAGCTATTTTCATTCCCCAAATTCTCTCTCTAAATGATTGTTGAGATATGATTAAAATATTCTCTGTTTGGATTATTGAAATCTACAAAAGAGTTATTGAATGGAGTATCTTCATCGTAAGCAGAACATCAACACATACAACATACACAAAAGCTAAGGAAAGGGGCACGCCGTCTTACTTGCATATGCTTTTGCCCACAAACACAAAATGTTTTACTAGTAATTATTTTTAATATAAAATTCCAGGTTATCAATTTTTCACTGGTTCAGCTTGTTCTTTGGGAATTCGGTTTTGTGGGTTGATTGGAAGACCAAATATCAAAACAATCACTGGTTTTCCAATCCAACTAGGTGGTTTGGTTTGGTATTTTCAAATATGGTTGCAGTTGCCATGATTATAGAAGTTCGTGTTTTATGGCACATGGGATTTGCAAGAATAATTTTTTACTTGTAATTTGAAATCGACTAGAAGTGAAGTCTGTGTTTGTAAGCTAGGTAAAAGAAATTGAAGGGATTTAAAAATTCTCTAGATAAATAATTCAATATTGTTCATTATTCATCTTGTTGCCTGTATTCTGATTTCTATTTTATTAATTTATCGTATAATAAATTATATTTCATTTGCTGGTCATGATCAATCTTGTATCTTCGATTTGTTGAGTATACAAAGTTTAATTCTAAGACTCAGCACTTTCTCATTAGTGTTGTGTTATGTCCTTGTCATATCTCTATCGTAGTTCTAATCGTTCTTCTCCCCCACTTCTTTTTTCTGTCAGATTCAAAGAAATCTGCAGCTGCGAATAGAAGAACAAGGAAGGTACCTCCAGATGATGTTTGAGAAGCAACGTAAATCTGAAACTGAAGCGTTGAAGGCATCATCATCTACCATTGAGAGTCAATCTGGAGTATCTTCGAATGCCACGAGAGACTTCCCGGTCAAAAATGTTTTGGAAGCATCAGAAGTGGACCATTGTAGGTCAGGACCTGATCAAGCTAACCGCAGTACCACAGTTGAGGAAGGCTCGCTGGAAAAGGGTCGGAATCCTGATTCTCCCAAAACTCAACATGGTATTGCTAGTGCTGATAGTGCACAAGCCCCAAAACGTCAAAGAACAGAGTAAGCCATATGAAAACGTGATGGGTCGAGCTCGTAAGTAATGAGTTTCTTCTGTCCTATTGTGATGAATGAGTGCCATGTACATTTAGCAGATAATGTCACCTCAATGGCTTGGAAGGCTTAGGTCAAGTTTTGTTGTTAGAAATCCTTTTTGTTAGATAGTTTGTAAATGACAATAACTGTAAGCCATACTTCAGCTTGCGCATACTCTATCCTTGGGATATGTGGAACTCTTCATGCGCCCTCGATTACCGTTACCGACAAGAATAAAAAGCTAATAATGAGTCAAAGTTAACGAGCTTGTAGTTAACTTGATGATGCGCAAACACCTTTTTCCTCTCTTTCCTTCATCTCTAATGTGAAAAAATAAAAGTACTTACTAATTTATTTTTTATTAGTAGAAAAACCTTTTAGTTCCTTCTAATATTTAATCTTTTTGTTATTGTCACAGGCTAAAATTAATAGAATAATAAATTTTATGAATAATTATGTTTTTACTTTCTAATCTTTTAAGCAAAATTATATTTCATCTTTATTATTATGAATTTTGTACCAATTTCATCGTTCAACCTTATGAATCAATATATGACCATTTTAACCGTCAATGACTATCAACAATAATATTAGTCTAAAAAATGTCATTTCCCCTAAACCAAACCAACAATAATATTAAACCCTAAATCATTAAAATCTCCTCTTAAAAAAATAAATCATATTCCTATATTATATTCCAATATTATTAAGAGAAAATATTGTTATAATTATTCATATTAAAATAACTAATTTATAGATTTTATAAAAATAAATTGGCCTAATTATAGTATAAAATAACATAATTATATTATATTAAGAGAGTCCATACAAATATTAACACACTACAAGAAAAATCTCTGTTACATACGACCAAAATCCGTATATAAAGTAGTGTTATATACGGATTACATACGGCCAAAAATCCGTATATAATAAGGGTGTAGATAAATTACATACAGATAATCCGTATATAAATTACATACGGATAATCCGTATATAAATTACATACGGATAATCCGTATATAAATTATATATGAATAATCCGTATGTAATATCCATATATAATTTACATACGGAAAATCCGTATGTAACTTTATAGCTTTATAAAAAAAAATAATCTCATATTTGCATTCAATAACCAGAAATTGTATATATTTGATAAGAGACAAACAGAATCTATAATTTATAGTAAAAATTGACAATCTAGTATATGAAAAGAAGTATACAAACAAAGAATGGAAAAGTAAAAACAATATTTATATAAGAATGATAATATAATCATCAGAACAACCACATTATACTGAGATTGACATTTTTCAGTTGGAAAACACCTATTTTTTACTAGCAAGAGCCTGTATGTGACAACATATCTTACCAGCAAGGCTCCATAAACACGCCAAGCTTCATGCCTTTTCATGTGACAGCATATCTTACCAGCAAGGCTCCATAAACACGCCAAGCTTCATGCCTTTTCATTTCATTTTTCTGCTTCTCAAGAAGCATCTCTGGTTCAAGAAGTCGCATATATGTCTCAAGGTTTGGCAGCAAAAGAAGGCGAACCTATTTCCATAACAATAAGTAACATTAAAAATATATCACAGCCTCATATGTAAGTATCAAACCTACTTGAGTTAAACAAACAAACATAATATACCATACAATACTGAATTATAAATACGCAACAATACTGAATTTGTAATGTAATAGCATGTTAATATAATGATAAGATGATGACAAGCGTATACAAAACTTGCATTGGAAAGTTGCCATCTTTAAACCACCAAAAATATATTTCCAACTGTTGGCTTTTGACTAACTCCACGGTCACCAGGAACGTGGGAGAGACACATACCACATTGGGACCAAGTGCCCCCAACCCCTGAATCGCACCATATTGTTGCGTTATTGCCTTCTTAGGATCCAATCAGCAATGTTTTAGTCAACCAATACTGGAGATTACTATAGACATGTCCAAACCTGCATGAAACATGAAGTTAATGTAAGAAAAATAGAAATGAAATCAATAAAAGCCCAACAAATAAGCCACATGCCTAAAGTCATCAAGCAAAACTAGACTTTCGAGCTTACAATATGACTCAACAGTTTGAACCAAATTCTACATCTTGAAATACCAATGACCATGCCAGGAAGTTGTTTCATAAATGTGAAACAGGAAGAATTAATTAAAGTAGGACATTTACTTTATTTTAACTTGTTAATCAAAGTGATGATGAATCGGTGGTAGTGTGAAACACAGAGGTAAAGTCAATTTTTTGTGGAGAACGAAGTAAAGAAAATTTTGCCTTGTAGCTTGAAAGAGGTCAAGAGAAGAGATATGAAATTATCATACTATCACTCTCACCTTAGAAGCTGAACATTTATAAAATTGAAAAGCAGTCAACCACTTATACCCGACTATAAGTATGTTAAGCATCACTGGCTCCCACTGCTATTCCTGTAAGCTCTCCCACCTGCATATATCTTCACCATCATATCTTTGGCCCTTTTACAGAGTAATTTTCCCCTCCTTTCATTTCTTCGTTTATCCAAAACAGATTGAAATATGCCCAAAAGATTTTTCATTACCTAAAATTAAAAATCAAAATTAAACCAAAGGAAATTAACTTGCATCTAAAGAGGAACTTCAGGTTTAATATCACAAACAATAAGTAAAATGTGTATAATGACTTTGAAATTAAGCTTGTGAATCTCAGTTAAAACTTAATGTCCCCATATTGGTCTATTTTTCCACTACAGCTTTTCCGAACTAACAAAGCCTTTCCTAAAAGCTTATGCTATAAAATTTTTCCACTTAAAGCAACAAGAATCTGTTGCCTTCTTCTTTTCACACCTCTCTTCCCATCGCCTTTCTATTGCTAAGGTTGAAGCAGAAAGAACAAAAGACTAAAAAGTAGTTTACCCTAACCTTCGTAACCCTCCCTGGAGGTGAGAAGATGCGGTGGTGGTTGCCGAATGAATGCTTCGTCACGCAATGGCAACGGTGCAAGCTTTCAAAAGTCGATCAACCTACATCGAGCTCGACAATGGATGCGCAAGTGGTGGAGGCGTGAGCGGTTAAGGCGCGAGCTGTGGACCTGCGTTAGGGTTTCACCTCGTCTGTAGACAAGGGATTTTCAACGAATCGACAACAATTTCTTTATTACAAACAAGGAAGAAGCAAGAGTCTGAGGGACATAAAGATCTTCAAGCGAGTCTACGAGGGTTTGAGGGAGCGCCACAATGAAAACTTCGAATTTGAGGAGCACCACAACCACTGCATAAAAAAAACTCATCTGATTTTTATTTTAAATAATTAACTATTTTAAAATTTAAATGAAAAATAACTTATTTTTAAATGATTAATTTTAAAAATCTAGATAATTTCTTTTTTTATTAGCCAAAATTACATACGGATAGTATATACGGAAAATCCATATGTAATTCACTTTAATAAATCCGTATATAAAATCCGTATGTAATATTCATGTTATCTACAGATTAAAATCCGTATGTAATAATCGGTCGGTAAATCACATTTTTCTTGTAGTGACATCCCATTTGTCAATTTCTTCATAGAAAATTTATTCCTTTTGGTAATTCTTACTCTAAAAGAGATTTATGTTGAAAGAGAGGATGTCGTTCATTCCTATTTTTTCAAAGCTTGAGATTTATTTCTTTGTGTCTATTTTTGTTGAAATGGCTTCCTTCTTCTAATTCCTTTAGATATATATTTGATTTTGTCATGAGGAGAGTATGGTTATTGATCCTTGTGACAGACACTTCTGTTAATATCTTCGATCCTAGTTCTCTTAAGGAGTGTTAGACACCTTTGTCGTGAGACTCATGCTTTTCCTTTTTTTTTTCTTTCCAATGATTTACCCAAGTCCTTACTTGCGCTTATGAGCATTGTCTTTAATGTGAGCTTTTCCTTCATCTACTTTGTTTTACAACCTCGGTCCTGAAGATTTGTGTCGATATTCTTCTAGACAATTCCTTCATGTCTCTTGAGCTCATTTGTTGAGTGATCAAGCTCTTATATCTAGTGAAGAATTTCGTTGTCTAGTATCAGAATTTATGGATATTCTAAGAGTGACGACGCGAGTTCTTCCTTGTCTAAGATGATTTTGTTGAGTCTACTAGAATGGTTGTTGTTGTGGTAGAGGTTTTCCAAGACTTTGAGTTCCTTAAGGATCATCTGGACTTTATTTGGAGTGCCCTCTTTTGTGTTGTGATGAAGGATGTGTATTGACTTGTCAGAGATGTTGAGCCTGCTTCTTAATGACCTTGAGTAACCCTTTGTATGTTGGAGATAAGATGTTTGTTCCTTTTGCTCTTTTGTGAGTCTGAGAAGCTACATCAACTTGTCTTTGTCTTCTTCTTATTGTACTACTCTGATGAACATTAGCCCGTGTTTTTCAATCCTTTGGAATGTTACCTCGAGTTCTGTTAGGAATTGGCTCAGCGAGGAAGGCTCCGATAACAATTGAAGTTCGTAAAACACTAGAAGGGGGTTAATATTGTTTCTCAACATTCTTTTCGAGGTTGATATGTACATCATGATTTTCATGATCCTCATGAGCTGCTTGAAACGTACTTCATAAATGCTATTCTAATGAATGCATTTATAGTTCCAGTTTTAGATCATCCTCTTAGTGTTTAGGATGAAGTGATTATTACCATAGCTGACGCGTATTGAACACATATATGATGAGGGATTGCTTTTTGGATAGAATGATAGCTTATAAATTAAAGCTTAATACATAGACTTTTTATACCGGTTCACTTAATTGAGCTACGTCCAGTTCTCCTCTAAGACAAATTACATGGTTTCATTAAATATTCAATAAAATGCATATGAGTATTCTCACCACTCCCGGTATCCCTAGTTATTGAATGACCACTACTACCCTGAATAGTTGAGTTTCACCAACTCCTGGTTACGTAGTATTCTTCACCACTCCTGGTATCCCTAGACGATCTTGATATCCTCCTGATATATTGTCTAGTTGAATATAACCCACTCTTGGTTGTCGTTGTCAACCTAGTAATCCTTATTATTGTGACATTGACTGAGTTTCATCCGCTCTTAGTTGTGAAATATTTTTCACCACTCCTCATATCCCTAGGTGTTCCTAATATCCTCCTGAAAAAACTGTGTAGTTGAGTTTAATTTACTCCTAGTTGTCGTTTTCACAAATTTGATACGCCATTGTTGAAGCTATCAAATTAATATTAATTTTACAAGGCAACTTCAGTATTGTCAAGTTAATAGTCAACAACTTAAATAGGATTAGTAACCTTGAGTCATTTCCCAACGAATACGGAATTGCTTTTCAATACTTGACTCTAATGGAGACTCTGAAAGGTTAGTAAATGCTACGCAATAAAAGTGAAAAGCTATGCTAATGAATTTAAAGTTGAATAATGTTGTGAGTTTAATTGAAGAATAAGTAAGAAACTTAGAAACAATTATAATGAAATAGGCTAATTCCACTCATTTTCCAAGATAGATTCATCATCGGTTATCCACAGATTATTGTTCAATTGATTATTGTTCGGGTTTCAAATTAATTAAAGTACATTTTTAATTAATTTGAGGGCGATCTTGCAATTAATCAAAGTAGATTCTCAATCAAAAGTAAGACCTTTCTAGACTATTCACTATAAACTCAACCAAAGTACATTCTTAATTAAATTCTATTGTGTTTAATCATGACTATTCTTAAATCTCCTAACCAAATTAAAAGTTAATTAATCAAAGTAAATTCTCAATTAATTATTGTTAAAGCTCTTACCACTAACCAAAGTACATTCTCAATTAGTAGTAAAAGCTCATTCAATCATATGAAAGTTCCTAAATTTAATCAAAGTACATTCTCGATCAAACCTAGAAACCCTTGAACTCATATAAAAAATATGCATGTAGATTAAAACACCTTATGAAGCAAAAATCATTACTTTTAACGTGATTAAGAGATGAAAGACATAGAAAAAGATAACTCAAATTAATAATCAAAAGAAACAAATACATTAATTCAACTTAATCTCAGAATCCATAATGAAATTACAATGGAATAGCACTAGAAAGTAATCATCCACCACTATTCTAATTTTATTTTACCAATGTATTCTACTCCATTCATGGAGGATTGTGACCTTGACTGAGTTTCACCCACTCCTGGTTGTGCAATATTCTTCATCACTCCTGGTATCCCTAGTCGCTCTTGGTATCCCCTGATACATTGTTAATATGAGTTTAACCCACTTCCAATTATCATTGTCAACCTAGTAACCCTTGTTACTGTGACCTTGACTTAGTTTCACCCACTCCTGATTTCCACTAAACAATCATGGTATCAACCTAATATGCTGCCTGTAAGACCCGAGAAAAAAGTAGTAATTAGGAAATAAAGTGTTTAAACTTAACTGAGTTAATCAACAAGTGTTTCAATTCTCTTCAGAATATGCAATCAAATAGATTACTTACAAGTCTTTAGATGATTACTCTCACAAAATAGGATATATATTCAATACACATCAATCTAACAGTCTCTCTAACTATTTCTCTTTCTTCTCTTTTCTTTCAACAATAAGCTTATACATCAATGAAGCTTGAGATTAATTCTTCTTTCTTTCAGGTGCCCCCCTCTTTCTCTCCTTTTCTCCCTCTCTTCTTACAGTAGTAAGTATGTATAGTAATTAAGCTTGAGAGTAATTCTCTTTTTTTAGCTCTTCTCTTTTTCTCTTCTCTTGTGTAAGAGGATTTGACTTTAATGGCTAAGAGGGAGATCTTGATTCTTCTAAATGAATTAATTTTCTTTTTATTCCCTAATTCCCTATCATCATCTTTTTCTTCTTGTTTGGTCCTTTATTTATACACCTTTGATAATGTAGCGATAGACGATCTTTGTCCTTGAGATTTGGTGATAATGTAATCGTTGAATAAAGTTTGACCTTGTGATTTGACTTTTTTTAGCTTTTATCGTAGGTGGCAGTCATGGGTTGATGTCTTTTTGTCAGAGTAGACTTGCTTTACAAAGTTTTATCAAAAGCATATTAGACTATTCATTTGGCTATTCCGTTAATGTCTTCTTTTTCTAACATTCATTTCTAACTTGCATCAAATAGAAAAGATGAATTCTTGTAGTATATATCCTTCATAAAGTAGAATAGATGTTTATACAGTAAATATGTCATTTTTCCTATTTACCTTGTTGCTTTTAAAAGTTGAGCATTTAATGACATTCAATGTTTGTTCAGAACAATCAAGGTTTTTATGTTTTCTATCGTTTAATCAAGATTTGATTGTTTGAGTTTTCTAGTGAGAATATTAAATGTTTCATGAGGGTTTCATCATTGAATAAGAGTGTGTTTGGTATGTGGTATCGTTTAGCCTCTATGAGGCTTTTTCTTAGCTAGTGTTTGGTTGGTAGATGTTTATTATTTTCAAGAATGTGTTTAGTGGATTGTCATTTATCATGTGTTTTGAAGCAAGTTTTGTTCTTTTGGTGTGTTTACCAAACTCTTCATTTTATGGTGAGAGTTTGTTTAGCTTGAGTAAACTATTTATGTGTTTCTAAGAGACGAGTTTAGCATGATGTTTTCCATCACATCGTTTGAGACTTTTATTAACGGTCACATATAAAGAGAGTATTATTGTCTAGTATTATTAGATTCTTTTTGACAAGTTTGGTGGTGCGTATTTTTTAGCACGCTTCTCATTTTATGAGTTTTTTTGGATTTTGAGATGTTCTCCAAACACATCTTTTCAATCATTGTTTTTTATAGTTATTCCTAGAATTAGTTTGATCATCATTTAGTGAGGCTTGTCTAGAGTTTGTGTTCCTATAAAGGTCATTTAAAGATGCTTCTTTACAAAGCCCTTTGTTCCTAGTAATTTCCTTAATCTTTTTTTACCTATTTGTGTTGTAGCTTTTCTTGTTGAAACACTGTTTGGATTCCTAGTGTTTTGTTGTTTATATTTGTGAATTAGATGGTTTTAGCTCTTATGTTATTTAATTTTATTTCTTTAATTTGTTGTCATCACTTGAGTCTCAATTTTTCTAATAGACTTGTTGTGTAGACACCTTCTATTTTATATTTAGTGTTCCTATGCAACGTTTAGTGTTTTGGCTATCGTGAACTTCTTTTTTATTTGTAATTCTCTAATTTGATTGTTTTACAATCTAAGACTATATCAAGACTACTTCATTTAATGTTATTTGTTTAAACTTCAAAACCAAAGATGTTGTATATGAGCTTGTCTTGTCTCAACATTTTTCACACTCCCACTATCCTCCCAGTACTCTTCAGAATTTGCAATCAATCAAATTGCTTACAAGTCCTTAGACTATTACTCTCGCAGAGAGGATTTGCATACCATACAATTCAATCTTACATGAAGATGCGGAGAAATGTTAGAACAGAGAGAGGGTTGAATAGTGTTTCTAAGCTTTTTGACAAATTATGATTCGATTATAATGCATGTTATGCTTGTGGAATGCTTTTATTCGTTTAATAAACGGTATCTACGTTAGACCGTTTATTTAACCAACTTAGCGCATCCAAGCTGAGAAGTAGACAGTAATCAAATGTAAAGCACATTAAGTAAGAGCGAGCTTTAAAGAACTTTAACAACTACATTGCTTATCAATAGATGAAAACACACAAGATGTCTTATATTGGTTCACCTTTGAGGGCTACATTCAGTTCCCCTCTAAATAAACTTAGAGGGTTCCATTAGATATTCAATTAAGTAGAATCGAGTTTAACTCATTCCTGATTGCGTAGTATTATTCACCACTCCTGGTATTCCTAAACGCTCTCATTTCCTTTGAGACTCGTCTAGTTTAGTTTTCCTCATGTTTGGTTGTGTAGTATTCTTCATCAATTCTGGTATCCCTTATCAACAAATAACCTTCAGTTATCTTAGACTAGTTCAGTATTCGCACCACTCCTGATACTCAGCAACCCGCTGAGATTTCCTTGAGTATTCGCACCACTCTTGGTACTCAACAACCCACTGATATTTCCTTCAGTATTCGCACCACTCCTGGTACTCAGCAACCCACCGAGATTTCCTTCATTATTCGCACCACTCCTGGTACTTGACAACCATTCAGGATTTCCTTGAGTATTCGCACCACTCTTGGTACTGAGCAACCTGTCAAGATTTCCTTGAGTTTCACCCACTCCTGGTTATGCAGTATTATTCACCACTCCTGGTATCTCTGATCAATGAATAACCTTCAATTACCCTAAATTGGTTGAGTATTAGTACCACTCCTAGTATTAGACGATCTTGCCTAGATATCCTTAACTTTAAAGAGTTAAGTTGTAAGTGTTATAATTCTCTTCAGAATTGGAATCATAGATTGCTTACAAGTAGTTCAGACCATATCTCTCTTCGAGAGTGTTTAATTACAATACAAAGCAGTCTAAACACTCGTAGGTGTTTCTCTCATCTCTCTCTTTCTCACCTTACAAAAGTAAGCATACGATACAATGAAGTATAAAAGTAAAACATCTCCTTTACTTTTCTTTTTATCTCATTCTCTCTTTTCTTCTTGTGTTATGCATAAGTAGATATTACAATGAAATCATAGAGACTCTCATATTTTTCACTTTTTCACTATTTTCTTCAGGTGGATATTCTGATGAAGCTTGAGAGTGATTTTCTTTTCTTGAGCTCTTCTCTTCCTCATCTTCTTTGATATGAGTGATTTAGCATTGATTGCTCAAAGATATTTCCTCACTCAATGGATGATGAGATATCTTCATACCTTCATATTTTCTCTCTTCTTCATCATCATATTTTTTTCTTTTGTTCTTCTATTTATACACCTTGATTATAGTCGTTATGACAATGCTTGTCTTTTTAAGTTGGGCTTTATGATCGTTGACGAAGCTTGTCTTGAGATCTGTTCTTTTCTGGCTTTTATGTAGTGGTCAGACATAGGATGGTGACTTTCATTAGAAAATATGTTTTTCAAAGATTTTATTAAAAGTGATTTTGACTTGACATTTGGCATGACTTTTGATAATCTGATCAAAGCTCCTCGTTGCCTTTATCTCCAACGTTCATTTTGCTATCTACAAAATGAATGTTCATAGTGATTGTCCTGCATAGGTAAAACATATATTGCAAACTTATTTTTAATGTTTTTATCTTAAAGTTTTGTGTCTTGTTATTGTTTGAGAGTATTTTAAAGTTTTACTTCTTTGGTGTTTCTTTTAGTTGTGATTTTATGTTTTTGTATTCCAGGAGAAAACATGTCGTGAATATATTTCCTTTTACCTTCTTCCGATTGGACTTGTCGTGCAATTAATTGATCAAATATTACGTTTTTTGTTTTTGAATGTTGATTATTTAATGCTTGCTTAGAACAACAAAGTGTTTTTTGATTGTCTACTGTTAGGTAGCATTGTTCAATTTAGCTCTTTTAAAATGAAGATACCAAATGTATAGATACTTCATCATAAGATGACGTGTTTGTTTCACTCGTGGTATCATCTGAATGTAGGTAAACACTTCTTTGTATGTGTACCTTGTACGTAGATAGTGTTTAGCATTCTCAGACTTTCTTATATCTTTTAGTTAAGTCTTTTATTTGTTTTAGTCGAAGACCTTGTCTTGACTTGTTTTTGTTTTTCAAGAGAAGTTAAATACTTAGTTCATGTATCTTAAGCAATGAATGCTTAACTAAGTTCTCTCTCGGACACTTTTAGACAAGACATCATCTAGTCAAGCATATGGTTGTTCTAGCCTAGATGTTTTTCAATTCTTAGGACCTAAGTGTTTTCCTATGGTTTCTAATTGAGTTCAGTTTCTTTGTTTTTGGTATTTAGGTTTTCTTCTAATGTTTTAGTCTTCAGTTTCTTATTCTAATTTCTTTGTTGTTTTCTTCTTACCTATGTGAAGTTATGGTTTCAATGACTTTTATATTTTTATGTTCTTCTTGTCCTTTCCTATGTCTTCAAGTTTCTTTAGAGTCTTTTTCTTTTGCTAAGTCCCTGGCAAATGTACCAAATTGTTATCAAGTGATATAAAACAGGTAAGTTCGAGTATCGTTTTCCCTAAGGACTCTTAGGCCTTAACTTTCATGTAAATCAATCTTATAAGACTTGTAAAGAAATAAATCTTGTGGGTTGAATGCAAAGAATGAAAATAAACATGCACATGCAATTAATTTAGTTGGCAAGAAAAAGATATGGATGAATGGAGTTGTTGGGGTTTACAATTTCATCTTATCCACTCTCTTTTATCTACTCTTCTTATTAAATCCGCTTTATTATCTAATTGTCATGCAAACTTTCTTAGTCTATCCTAAACTCGATCCCTTGGCGAGAAAAGCCTACTACTAATTACTGGCTTACTATCCCTAGTCTCCCCTAACAATTAGCAATGGATGTATCACAGAAGCACAATACAATTGATCGTCCTACACCTATCCCTAGGTGGTATTGCTTAATCAAGGAATTCCCTATCAGTTCATGACTTCCCCGTACGTCCCCGTATCGACAAAGGCAAACATCTTAATATCCAATGAGTTAAACGATAAAAGCTAGCATAGATAAGAAACCCAACAATTGATAATTAAAGCATATGCAAGATATAAATAAAATAAGAATTTCAATAAAAGAGAGTTTCAAAAGATTACATTGTTCCCCAACAACAAAGGGTTTAGTTCACCATAGACATGGTGAATCTAAATGAAATACAATGAAAGAATGGAAAAACAAACCCTAGATATGATAAATTGGAGCCTAAGCATCCAAGAAACCTTCTCCAAGGAGTGTAGAACAGCTCTGGACGTCTCTTCTGCCAAAAGAATACATTGAGGATCGCACTAGGGCTATTTATAACACAGAAAAGTACCAGAATTTAAGCCCAAGCCTAGCAGATGACCGCTTAACGCCTAATTTGGCCGCTGAGCGTTTTCCCTCTAATCGCGCCACTGCTCAACGGTCTATTTCACCACTGAGCGGTTTGCCTCTAATCGTAGAACCGCTCAGCTGCACCGCCTGGGCGCCAGACAGTGGCTGCTCCCTCGAATAGGACGCTCAACGTTGGATTTTGACGCTGAGCGGTGCATAGACTCTTCTTTTCTTCCTTTTTCTCTTCCTTTCTTGAGTCTAAGACCTTCCTGCTTCACTTCCATCTTCAATTCCCATCAAAACCCTGCAAAACAATGCAAAACAAGCATAATATCTCTAAAAACAACTTTTGACTCTCATGTGACTCAACTAAGTGTTTTTACTCGATTCTAAGCTCATTCTAAGCCACAAAGGGTGTGTGTTGATATCAAATTCAAGCATGAAAATAACAGTTTTTAGATCGTTATCAAGTCTTACTAAAAGTATCTAACTATAAGATTGGTTTTCTCTTTTGGGTTAAGGTGTTCCTGTTCTAGTTTCATCCTGATGTTGAACTAAGGTTGTTGATATGTGTTTTAGTTTTTCTATCCTATTTCATATCAGAGTGTTCTAAGGATTGATTTCCTGTCCTAAGAGTTTTTCTATCTTATCTTAAGGTTTGTCTAGCCTAGTGTTATGGTTTCCTAACAGAGTATTCTAAGGATTGATATCCTATCTTAAGAGTTTTTCTATCTTATCTTAAGGTTTATCTAGCCTGGTGTTGTGGTTTCCTAACAGAATGTTCTAAGGTTTGATTTCTTGTCCTAAGATTTTTTCTAGTTAGAGTTAGCTTTTCATACGCAAAGACTTTTTCGTTTATGTTATTTAGTTAAACGTCAAAACCAAAATCAATATTTCTACTAGACGAGCTTGTCTTGTAATACCTTGACAATCTCTCTTGGTTTTCTTCCTAGACGAGCTTGTCTTACCATGACATTACAAACTCTTAAAGTTTTCTCCCTTTTTACAATAGTAAGCTTATGATTCTATGAAGCTTGAGAGTATTTGTTTTTCTTTTGTGCTTTCTTTTTCTTCTTAGATATTTTCTTTTGAGTTTGTGTGCTTATTCTCCCACTCTTCTCTTCAAAGATATTCAATTTATAAGCTTTAAGAAAATATTCGTTGGATAGTACTTGCTTCGATCTTCAGATCTTATTAGTCTTGTTGTAGATAGCAACCATAGGTTAAAGTTAACTTGTCAGAGCAGACATGCTTTTTAAGTACTTTCTCAAATGTAGGTAGTACGAAATTTCAAACACGACTTTAGATAGAGAGAACATTCTGCGAATGTCTTCTTTGTCTCTAACGTCCACTTCTGATTTATATATGTCGTAGGTGGATGCTTGACATAGGTAATGTACATAGAGTAGAGTAGATATGCATATAGGCATATGTGTCCTTTTTCTTATAACTTTTGTTGTTTTTGAATTTGTGCATTTAATGCCATTTAATGCGCATTAGAACAACTATAAGTTTTTCAAAATTTCTATTGATTTTAGTAGGATTTGATCGTTTAAGCATTCTTGTAAAGATACTAAATAGTTCATGAGGGTTTCGTCGTTGGATGAAAACTTCGTTTAATAGAGGTATCATTTAGCCTATGCAAGGCTTTTCCTAATAACACATTGTTTAGTAAGACCTCGTGTGGTTCAAGAGCACGTTTAGTGAAATATCTTTGAACATGTGTTTTTGGAACAATGTTTGTATCTTTTACCACGTTTACCAAAAATATCATTTTATATATCATGGTGAGAGCTTATCTAGCTTTGTTCAAGAAATTATTGCACGAGTTCCTTTAGCAAGACTCTCTTACAACATATTGACACATTTAGTAGATAAATTGTTTAATAGTGCGTCTACTCATGTATTAGTGCGTTTACTAAAGCTTACTCAAAGTATTTAGATTTCACAAAGATTTTCGTGAAAGTTATGTTTTAATATTATTTTTTCAAAGATAACTCTTTGTCATATGCTCATTTCATTTATTGATGTTTGTTAAACTTCAAAACATATGAGGACATTTAGACATTTTAGTCTTATAGACAATCTTGTCTTAACAGTCGTTCAGGCCTCAACATCCTGACCTCTAATATACTTCTTTTAACAAGGTGCTTCATCTATACAATAAAGGTTTTACTTTTAATCTTCTATTTTAATATTTTGCTGGCAAGTAAGTTTCCTACCACCTACCTGAGCAGTGCTGATTAAACTTCTCAAGTATTTCCCTATCGCTTACTTAGGCAGTGTTGGTCGAACTTCTAATGGAGTTCCCTACTGCCGATCAAGGCTATGCTGGTCAAACTTCTCATGCAGTTCCCTATCGTGGATTGAGTCAGTGCTGGTCAAACTTCCTATGTAGTTCCTCGTCGTTGACTGAGGAGGTACTGGTTAAACCTTCTCATGTAGTTCCTTGTCACCGATTGACTGATCGAACTAATCAACATACATCAAAGCACACGAAGTTCCAACTAGGGAACCCCTCCCAATCGGGTACATCTTTCAAAATGTGAGCACCGGGAACTGAATGAACAAATCAAAATCCCTTCACAAGTTATTTAATGCTCGGGCTTAGGGGGCTGTGTACTGTATGTCTGTACAGTTAAGCTTCAACACCGAGCTCTTCCAGGGCGAACTGTATCCTACGATCATACAACTGAGTTTCAACACCGAGCTTCTTTAGGCCGAGCTTGCTAAGGCGGGCTCCTCTAGGCTGAGCTCCCCTAGGTCGGTTCTAAGACTAATCACTCTTGTAAAGAGCTCCTTTGGTTGTCCACTTTGGACAGACCGACATGGTCAAGCGACTACAACATGGCTGACTGATCACAACATGGTCATATTAACAATGATAATGGAAAATCAATCCCTTAATGCAAATTAAGGTATGATTAGACTGTGATTAGGCCAACAAAAATGCCAACAAAAATGTAAAGACATATCACAACTACTATATATAAATGTTTAAAGTATGACTTTAAGATAACATGTGCACATAACATGCATTGATTGCTAACCCAATGATCATCTAGTGACTTTAGCATCATAGTACATTCTACAAGTACCATTCGAGCAAACTTTAAATGACACTAGAAATCGAGCTGCTAACGACCCAAAACCTGTATAGTCTACAACACAACTTGTTCCGTATGTGATAACTAGAAACCCGACCAATGACCACAAAACACTTAACATAAAATTTTATTATTTATTATTTTAATTAATTTTCTCAATAAATGTCAAATAAATTTTATTAACTTTTTATATATAATAAAATTAATTCTTATAAATATTCAATAATATTTTTAAAAAAATATATGTACGTTGTACGAGTGAAAATACAAATTATATATGTTTTGAAAAATATGTTCTTGACATTTTGTTTTAAAAAATTATTTACAAAATATATTTGATTGGAATGTTATGGAAAACTTTGTTTTGAACAATATTATATGTATTTCAGAATCTTATTTTAATACGTATTTTATAGGTTTTGAAAAATTTGGTGTTTTGAACGGTACTTTGATCGTTATTTTTATTAATTTTATTGATGTTGAGTTTTTTAGGTTGAAAGTAGGGTTTATTTTTGTTCAATTTAATTATTTTTTTTATAACATTTTAAATCGTGTTCACGTAAGTCATTTCCTCAAAAATAAGTACAAGAAAAAGTCTTACCTTATTTTTACTCACTGGTTAAGTGGTAGAATAAAACACAACAGAATCACCAAGACATGCTTCGCAGCTTGTGACCTTACTGGCTCCATTTTGCGTTCAATTTTCTCACACTCTCCATCCAGAGTCTGCATATAAAGTAATTTCTTTATTTATACATTGCAAACCTTCTTTCATCTCCTTCAGTCATAACAGGGCTATGGCTTGCACGTCCACTCTCTCCCTCTACTCTCAGTCGCAGGTAACCATTTCCCTCACGCACGGCTAACTATAACAGCTCTTTTCTTTTTTTTTCTTCGTAGTTGAAACCCTAACGTTTTTGCAGGTTCGCCTCCGCAACCAGCGCCTGCAATCGCTGGCCTTAACCTCCGCCGGCTTCGCTCAATTTTTGTCATTTCCTACTCTAAACTGCCGCAGAACGCATTCTCCTAGAGTGCGATTCGGAAGCGTGGTTATGGAAGGAACTCACCCGCGCGCCACCGGTTCTCGCAGAGTCTATAGGCAGTCTCAGGCCAGTGCGCCGCTGTCCAGTGCTCCGTTGAAACAGATTGCCAACGTTGTTGGCCCCTTCGCCGTGTTGGTCGCTGTCACTTTTGGTATCAGTGTTTAATTTTCCTTCTTTTTTTTTGCTATTTTATTGTGTACTCTTTAGTTGTTCACATAGTTGCCTGCATTCTAATCTATGATGCTGCGTGTCAATATCGATTTCGAGTAGGCGTATTCCGATTAAGTTGCACTCTGTTTCTAGACCAACTCGTGGTACACTCTCCTTTAACGGGCTGCACTATGTTTCTTCTTTCATTAGTACTTACGGAAAAAATTATCAAAACAGGTTCAGTACTCTTTGGAACTTTGATAGTCCAAAACCAACTGTTGATGCCATTAATCATAATTAAGAGAAAGGATTAACTTTCAAGAACTCATTCAACATTAGGATGCATCAAATGAACACATATTCATCTGTTAAGCTAAGTAATTTTATTTTTTAAACTTAGAGGCAAGGGTAGCATAATTTAGACATTTTTTCTAGGTAAGGAAATTTATTTTAATATTAGATATAAGTGCATAGTTACAAAGTAGATATTGTCGAAGTTTTTGAAGCCTCTGAATATTTGTAAGCGTTTGCTTGATAAGAATATTAAAAAAACATAATCATAGTATCTAAACAAAATATTATGCCATCAAATATTAAATATCCAACATTTCTATGCCATAATAGTCAATTATCACAATTCACAAGTGATATTCAGATGAAAAATAACGGATGGGAATGTAATCATGTTCTCCTAGAGGGCTGTTTGAGGAGAGACTACATTTGTTCACGCATTGCAGTTTCTGATTCAGACATTACAAGCAGCTACATCCTGGCAAACAATCCGCTTTTGCAGGTGATGGTGCTTGCAGCTCAGGTTTATTGTTTGATCATGATCATCACAGGTTTTCCTCAGCCTGGAGGCGTGCCAGAGGAGTTTTAGTGGGCACCAATGGAGGAGGAAAAAAACATAGAAGATAAAAGGAGGGCTTGTTGTAAAAGGGGCACATGACACATGTGTCATGAAGCTGATTGGAAAAGCTCGGAAGGGAAGAAATAAAATAACCAAGGAACCCAAAAAAGACAGCACTATTTTGGGGATTTTGAGTTGGAAGTCTCATATTGTCTGTCTCAATTCTTCTAGTGTGCTCATATATATATATATATATATATATATATATATATATATATATATATATATATATATATATATATATATATATTGTTGCATGACTTTGCATAGTGCCAATTAATTTTAAGATGGAAGTTGACATTTTGGGGTGCCATATCTCTTCCCATCGCCTTGGATTTGCTAACATGACAGGAGATTCATGATTTTGACTGAATTTATGTGAATTGACTGAAGCATAGCTGACTTTAATCCAGTCTCAGATTGCAAGCTATATGATTCATTCTTCTCCATGCAATCATTGAATTTGTTTGTGTCAACTCATGGGCTAAACTGGAATTATAGAAGACTCGAGTTCTAATGTTAGAGACTCAAATGAGAATCCTAACCACCCTCGAGCCAAACACTCACTAACAGAAACACAGAATAGAATGGGATGAAAAGAATGGAATTTTATTCACACAAGAATCAAGAATGGCAATGTACAGAGGAGCTTAACCTCCTTCACCAGGTTCAATGACCGGTCAAACAACAATCACAGAAATCCTCCCCTCTCCTGAACACACAAAAAGTCTTTATATAGACCTTTAACCCGCTCTCAACTAACTGTTAGACAGTTAGTTTAACTGTTAGTCTGTCTTACCCGTCTCCTTTCATATACCCTCCAAGACCTAACATTTCTCCCCCCTTGAGAATCAACCTTGTCCCCAAGGTTGAACTCTGGAAATTGTTCTTGTATCAATACCCGATCCTCCCAAGTCGCACTTTCCATTCCCCCATCTTGCCACTCAATTAAAACTTGTTCACGCTGATCCTCTCCTTGTTGTTGCATGCGCCTGTCTAACACCCTGTTCGGTAAGCATGAAAGTCCACCCACTTGCAAGTCTTCTGGCAACTCTTTTTCTACTTGCTTGGTCCCAATAGCCAATTTCAACTGGGACACGTGGAATACAGGATGTATCTTTGCGTTCTCTGGTAACAACAACCTAAAAGCGACTTCTCCAACCTTCTGAATCACCTTAAACGGACCATAGTACCTGGCCGACAGTTTTGGATGCAGTCTTGCTGGCATTGAAGTTTGTCGGTGGGGTCTTATTTTCAAAAATACCCAGTCATCCACCCGAATATTAGCTGGCCTCCTCTTCCGGTTTGCCTGCTTAACCATCATCTCCTGTGCTCTTGCTAAGTGAAATCTGAGCTGCTGTAATGCTTCATCACGGGTTTGCAGCTCTTGGGCCACAGCTTCTACCATAGTTTCTCCCGGCACAAACCTGGTCAAAGATGGGGGTGGTCTACCATAAACTACTTCGAATGGAGTACATTTGGCAGCTCCTTGGTAGCTGGTATTATACCAGTACTCAGCCCATGGCAGTATCGTGTTCCAGCTCCTTGGTTGCTCCGAACAAAAACAACGCAGGTATCCTTCAAGCACTCTATTCAGTACTTCCGTCTGGCCATCGGTTTCCGGATGATAAGATGTACTCATTTGCAGCTGTGTCCCCTGCAATTTGAACAATTCTTTCCAAAATAAGCTGAGGAAAAGCGGGTCTCGGTCGCTGACGATGGATTTTGGCACACCGTGTAGTTTAGCCACTTCCTTCACGAACGCTTCTGCCACGACTCTTGCAGTATAGGGATGTTTAAGGGAAATAAAGTGTCCATATTTACTCAATCGGTCAACCACAACCAAAATAGCATCATACCCTTTTGATTTCGGCAACCTGACAATGAAATCCATGCTGATGTCCTCCCACACAGCCTGAGGCACCGGCAGTGGTTGTAACAGCCCCTGAGGTGAGGAGGTTAAGTATTTGTTTTGCTGACACACTAAGCATTGTGCTACGAACTCTGTAATGGCTTTCTTCATCCCAATCCAGTATAAAGACTGTGCGATTCTCCTGTAAGTGCGATAAACACCCGAATGGCCCCCCGTTGGGGTGGTATGATACTCCGCCATTAGTCTTGGAACCCAATTCGATTTAGCCGAAATAACCAGCCTCCCCTTGTAATGTAATTTCCCATTTTCCAGTGTAAAAGCTGCATGTTTATTCGGGTCTTTCGTGATAGTCGCTATAATTTTTTTCAACTCGTCATCTTCCTCCACTTCATTCACCACCTCCTGGAAATCCCTCCAATACGGCTTTACCACCACATTCAGCTCTTTTCCCGTCTCCTGGGTCTGGGACCCATCGGTCTCTTCCGGTTCCTCCCTTTCCTTTCGTGAAAGTGCATCGGCCACTCTGTTCGTTTCCCCCTTTTTGTATACGATCTCAAAATCGTAACCCAGTAATTTGGCAATCCAGTGTTGTTGGGCAGGGGTAGTTATCCTCTGTTCTAGCAAAAACCTCAAACTTTTCTGGTCAGAGTGTACCACAAACCTTCGTCCCATCAAGTACGGCCTCCAGTGCTGCACCGCCATCACTACCGCCATGAGCTCCTTCTCGTAGATGGATTTCCCCAATGTCCCCTCCGAGAGGGCCTTACTGTAATAGGCTATTGGCCTCCTCCTTTGTGTCAGTACTACTCCAATCCCTACCCCCGACGCATCGCACTCGACATGGAACGGCAACGTAAAATCAGGCAGGGCAAGTACCGGAGCTGTCGTCATCGCGATCTTCAGTCGACCTATTGCCTCTCGCGCCGTTTCTGTCCACCGGAAATTTCCCTTTTTCGTCATCTCCGTGAGTGGTCTCGCTATCTTGCCGTAATCCTTCACAAATCGGCGGTAATACCCAGTGAGACCCAAAAATCCCCTCAACGCCTTTATCGTCTTCGGTTCTTCCCAATTGACTATCGCCTCCACTTTCCCTTGGTCCATCTCAACCCCCCTCTGTGTTATCACATGCCCCAGATACCTTATGGAAGTTTTTCCAAACTCACTCTTCTTTCGATTTGCTACCCACGCTTGTTCCTGCAATCTTCCCAACACCACGGCTACGTGTTCCAAGTGCTCCGCCCACGACATACTATAGACGAGAATGTCGTCGAAGAAGACGAGAACAAATTTCCTCAAGTACGGCCTGAACAACTCATTCATGGCGCTCTGGAATGTTGCTGGCGCGTTGGTGAGTCCGAAAGGCATCACCAGAAACTCATAGTGCCCTAAGTGCGTTCTGAACGCCGTTTTCTGGACATCCTCCTCCGCCATTCGGATTTGATGGTACCCCGACTTGAGGTCCACTTTCGAGAAGTATTGCGCGCCACCCAACTCATCCAACAGTTCTTCGATAACGGGGATGGGGAATTTGTTCGGAACGGTGGTCCGATTCAGAGCCCGGTAGTCGATACAGAACCTCCAGCTCCCGTCTTTCTTCTTCACCAGAATTACAGGGCTCGAGTACGGACTTATACTGGGGCGTATAATTCCTGCATGTAACATTTCAGCCACCTGGCGTTCGATTTCTTCCTTCATGGCGTGGGGATAACGATAGGGGCGCACGTTGACGGGATCTGTCCCTTCTTTTAGAAGAATCTGATGTTTCTCATTTCTATTAGGTGGCAGCTTCTGGATTTCCCGAAATACCCCTGGGTATTGTTTCAAAATTCCTTCTATATCCTCTTCTTTCTCCTTATTTAATTTCCCTTCTTCTTTTTCACTATTTCCCTCTTTGCCCTCCATACTCCAGACTAAAGCAAAGGCTTCCACCTCCCCGAGTTTTAGCAAATGCTCAGGTTCTATCACCCTCCTCTCCAACCTCGGGTCTCCAGTTATGGTGCGCTTCTTCTCCCCTTGCCAGAACGACAAGGTGGATTTTCCCCAATCTACCGTGATCTCACCCAACTTAGCCAACCACTCAACTCCGAGAATCATGTCTACGCCCCCTAGTTCGAACAAATAAAATTTCTCCGTGATCTCGACGTCCCCCATGCAAACCACCACTCTCGGACAACACCCCCGCGTCTTCTTCCGTTGACCATCCCCCAAACTGACGTGATATGGGGATGTGTCTTCCTGCTCGAGTTTCAGCTCACTCACCAATTTTTGACTAACGAAGTTGTGACTCGCGCCACTGTCCACCAGTATCAGCACCTTTCTCTCTCCCACTCTCCCCTGCAGCTTCAAGGTTTTTGGTTGAGTCAGCCCTCCGGCCGAGAAAGCAGACAGCTCCATGCATGACTGTTCTGCCTCTGCATCTGTCTCTTCTACATCTCCTTCTTCATCTTCGGCCAATATCACCACCCTCAAGCTCTTCTCAGGACACTGGTGCCCTGGACTAAAGGGTCCCCCACAGCGAAAACACCTACCCTCTTCTCTACGCTTCAAATACTCAGGATATGGCAAGTTTCTTGAACTCCTGCTCCGGCTGTCTCCGCCGCCGTAACCTCCGCCTCTCACGGGTCCACTCCCGGTCGCCGTATCGCGCTTCACCGACCCAACACTCTCTGTCGGTGTCGTTCTAACCATGCCACTCCTAGGTAGCTCTGTCCTAGCCACCACCGCTCCTCCCCCCGACGGCCGTACCCATGCAGGGGTATTCTTCGATGTCGTCCAACCCATCAGCCCTAGGCCTCGAAGTGCCTCCTCCACGTCGCGCGCGATCTTCATCGCCGTCATCAAGTCGCGAGGATCATGGGGCCTCATCTGACACCGCAACTCTTCTCGTAGGCCCGCTATGAAATAACCCAGCAATTGGTTATCAGAAAATTCCTTGGTCTGCCCCGCCAATGCTTCGAATTCCTTCACATACTCCTCCACGGTGGTCGTCTGCTTGATCGCCGCCAGTCTTTCATAAATTCCCCCACGGTGACGACTCTCGAAACGGATCAGCAGTGCTTCTTTCAACCCCTCCCAGGTTCGATCACTCGCCTTGTCTTTCCAGAACTTGAACCAGTAAGCAGCGCTGCTTTCCATGCTAATATGGGCTAATTCGATTTTCTCCGTTTCCGCTACTCTCTGTATCTCAAAGAACTTCTCCGCCCTGTTAATCCAATACAGAGGATCAGATCCTTCAAAGATGGGTAACTCCACCCTTCGTCTCCAACTTGGTGTGTTCTCCATCCGTTCCCCTCCGTCTTTTCTTCCGGCATCATCGCGTGCGGGACTTCCTTGATGATTGACCGACGCCTGACTCCCACCAGGACTTTCCTCTCCTCGTTTATTGAGTACCCCCATCATTCGTAGCAATTCTTGAATATCTTTGCGCATCGCAATCGAGTCTTGCCGATTCGCCGCATTTTCCGCCTTCAATCCCTCCACCGCCAACTCAAGGTGTTCCATCTTCCCTTCGATCGCTTTCACTTTCCCCTCCATCGTCATCACTTTCCTCCGATCAGATCCGGCAGGTCGGACCACTTTGTTAGAGACTCAAATGAGAATCCTAACCACCCTCGAGCCAAACACTCACTAACAGAAACACAGAATAGAATGGGATGAAAAGAATGGAATTTTATTCACACAAGAATCAAGAATGGCAATGTACAGAGGAGCTTAACCTCCTTCACCAGGTTCAATGACCGGTCAAACAACAATCACAGAAATCCTCCCCTCTCCTGAACACACAAAAAGTCTTTATATAGACCTTTAACCCGCTCTCAACTAACTGTTAGACAGTTAGTTTAACTGTTAGTCTGTCTTACCCGTCTCCTTTCATATACCCTCCAAGACCTAACATCTAATAACATATTTATTCACTTGTATTGCAAAGTTGTATATTGAGCATCGGTGTTTGAGAAGTATTTGATATGATCCACAGGTGTGGCACTGTCTCCCTGAAAATTGCATGTCCCTTTTAATGTTTTGAAGCCCTATCAATATTTCATACAATATATTTTTGTTTATTACTTTTCCCGTAACCCATTTCCCCTTCCCCCGAATCAAGTAAAGAAAAAATTTCACGTGTACCTCTCCTACCGAGCATCAAATTCAAGTAAATATCTGACTGTAGACGGATATACATTTTGAAATTTTTGAAATATCCTTGCTTCTCAATTAATCAATGTTTTTGTGCTATTAGTAGTATGGTTCTGTTATTTTTCTTTGTTGTTGTTGCCCTTATCTTAGTTGTTAGATTTCATAATAGTGGTTGTACTAATTTGTTTTCAGCTTACAGTTATATGGAAATTAGTGGAGAAGCTTCTTGTTCCAGCTCCAAAACAATTGAAATCTCCAACTGTGGAAACACAAGGACTGAAATGGTCTTTTGCTGCTGGGACAAATTTGTTATCCCAGCTTGGGGCAAAGATCGAAAGACAATCTAAACAGAAGCTCAATGAGTTTGCTCGAGAACTGAGGTCATTTCCTAGTATTGATATGTCAGGTATGCTGGTTGGATTGAAAATTTTATAAATGAGAAAGATATTTATGGTTATCTGGAACACTTTTGATTCAATAATGAAGATTGTTGATAATTTTTCAAAATAACTTCATTATTTTGTCATCTGTAGACTGGATCTGATTCATTTGTTTTCATGAATACCAAAGTTTTTATTGGCTAATCTAATTGATATTGGACTTTCCTCGACCTATAAGACTGTCACATCTTCCAATTGAAGGTTTGTGCCTCCTTGTATGTTTTTTTTTTTCTTTTCAACTTAATTTCTTTTCATACTTTTAGGAATTAATTTGTAAAATAATCTTTTTTGGTAATTCAGGAAATACAAAATGATTTAATTTTCAATCCTTTTGATTTGTATCAATATGGAAATATACTCATTTTGGGACTGGATTTTATTTCATTTTAGTTTTAATTATTTTATTGACAATTTTGCTGATTTTAGTTTGCCCACTTTACCACAATCTTTATATATTACTCACAACACACTAGATATTTCTTGCTTCATTGCAGTTGACTCGATTGACTGAATATTTTAAAATGTGGGTACCATAGAAATGAATGGATAAATATAAGCAAAAGGAATTGATTTATCGTACATAAAATTTGGCAGGGCGCAACTTTGGTGATGAAGGATTATTCTTCCTTGCTGAGAGCTTGGCATTTAACCAGGTAACAACTATCCTTCATTTATCATTGCTTTCTTATTTTCTTCTATATTTATTGCTTATAGATAAGCTGTCTGTTTTGATACTGTTATTAAAAGATTTAGTGTGATGTTAGCTACTGTTGAGTCATATTGCAGAATTATTTGAGTATTCATGTTAGACAATTAAAAGTATACGTGAGGAGGAATAAAAAAGAAGGAAATTAAAGGCGGGAAAGGAGGTTAGTCTGTTAGAAGAGAGAGAGAGAGTATAACAAACAAAATAGAGGGAGAGGGGATATCAGATATTTTTGCTTGGGTTTAGACTGGACATCTTTTTCAGTGGAGGAGTGGAGGATCGGAGGCTTCCTTGGGGGAACACTTGTATTTCTTCTTTCTATACATTACAGATTGAATAAAATACATATACATACACTTTATCTTCTGCTGTTTAGAGTGTGAGTGAGAAGAGAGACTTTTGTCTTGGTTCCCTGATTAAAGGAACCTAACAGATTTGGTCCGACCTGCTGGATCTGTATCGGAGGGAAGAGCGAGGAGTGAGCGGTAGAGAAGAAGAATGGAGAGACGAATGATGGCGATTGAGTCGACGGTGGAAGAATTGAAGGCGGAGATGCGAGCGATGACTCACGAATTCCAACGAGCTTTTGGACGACGCTCCAGGAACCAGGATCGGAGCTCCAAAGGAAGTCATGGTTCCGTCAATGCCGAACCCGAGCGACGACCACCGGAGAGCTCGGAGGATGAATCAGAAGATGACCGAGGCGATCGCAGTTGGATGAAGTGCGTTGAACTACCTACATTTGAAGGTACTGATCCTATAGGTTGGATCGCAAAGGTGGAGAAGTTCTTCGACATCCAGAGCGTGACAGAGAAAGAGAAGATGAAGCTGGTTTACATCTATATGGAGGGAGGCGATAGCTACTGGTTCCGCTTTTGGCAGAAGAAAACTAGGCATCCAAATGCACACCCTTTGAAACTGTGTATGAAAGACCCCCTCCCACATTGACATGCTTCATACCTGGAGAAACAGTGGTGGAAGCAATTGCCCAAGACTTGCAAACACGTGATGAGGCTTTGAAGCAACTGAGATATCATTTGGCCAGAGCTTAAGACCAGATGACACTATGCCAACAAGAAGAGGATGGAGGCCAAGATCAAGTACGGAGATTGGGCATTCCTTAAAATTAGATCCCATAAACAAACATCTATGCCCCTAAGGCTACACCCTAAGCTTTCAGCAAGGTATTATGGACCATTCCTGGTGGATAATCAAATAGGACCTGTTGCTTTCGCTTGCAGCTACCAGAAACATCAAGAATACAACCTGTATTCCATGTTTCCAGTTGAAACTAGCTATAGCAGATCATCAGGTTGAAGGAGCCCTACCAACTGAACTGCAGGATGACAAACCCATGTACACCCTTCTGAAAGTGCTACAGCGAAGGAACCAACATCAGCAAGGGGAGGAGATACCCCAAGTCTTAATACAATGGCAAGAGGATGGTTTGGATGGGGCTACTTGGGAGGAGGAACACTATACATCAGACCGCAGTTCCCTAACTTCAACTTTGAGGGCAAGGTTAATGTTGGGGAGGAGGGTAATGCTAGACAATTAAAAGTATACGTGAGAAAGAATAAAAGGGGAGGAAATTAGAGGCGGGAAAGGAGGTTAGTCTATTAGAAGAGAGAGAGAGTATAAATAACAAACAAAATAGAGAGAGAGGGGATATAAGATATTTTTGCTTGGGTTTAGACTGGACATCTTTTCTAGTGGAGAACACTTACTTGTATTTCTTCTTTCTATACATTACAGATTGAATAAAATACATATACATACACTTTATCTTCTGCTGTTTAGAGTGTGAGTGAGAAGAGAGACTTCTGTTTTGGTTCCCTGAATAAAGGAACCTAACAATTCATTGCTTCATTTACGTAAATAAAGAAATCCTTTGAACAGCTTAATCAATTTTAACGTCTTTGAAAGCCAAACATAAGTGTCAATATAACTATCGTATCCCATAATTCATTTTATTTTGATCCTTTTAACACATTGAATTATTAAGTATATTTCAACATTTACTTTAAATAAATCCATCTGTGAGCTTTAGCTTGGTCTGCATGTTCTATGAAGCTCATCTGAGTGTATCTGTAAAGGTCGGTGGGGCTGATACATGTTGAAAGTTGAGATACCAGTCAGATATTGGATTTAAAAATAAACAATTTACTGTGGTATGGCATGGTGTCTGTTCTTTCTGAGAATGAATTATAGTTCCTAAATCACGTAGCCTTGTATTCTTTCAAGATCAAGTGTTTTTATGATTGGATGCTTTGGGTTATAGTCAGTTAATGTTAATATCTGCAAAGCCCCACTTGATGAGTTTGGACAGAGGTTCTACTTTTGGTCTATGTAGTAATTATGCAAATAGCAGCAACAACATTTACTTTTTGGGTGGCTATAATGCAGAATTTGTTTAGTACCATATAGCCCTAGTTAAAGGAATCTTATGCAGCAACCACATTGTGTTTTGAAGGTTGTGTTGCTGAAATAGTGAAATTGTGTGGTAAATACACATAGATACAACCAGTCTATTTGACTACGAGGTTATTTGACTGAGGTTGTTTTGCTATTAGTTATATCTTTGCATATTTATGTATGTTATATATTTAAGTATATGTTACATCTTTTAATGTTTATGAATCTTACGATTCACGATTCAAAATTTATGCCATTCAATATGCGAAACAATTGACAATTCAACTTCCATGGTGCTGATCAAAGAGGAAATTGAAAGAAAAAAGAAAGAGGACTTGCAGTGGAACTGGAGATGCATGGCACGGCAGGACAATGACAAAGAGACAACAAGATGACAACAATGTGGGATGGTAGTGGCAAGACAGCAGCGATGGTCTAGTGGAACAGTTGGTCTGTTAGAAGGCTGCAGTGGTGTGGTGTGTGTGAACTAGAGGAGATTGAGATGGGATGCGTTTGGTTATTTTCTGTTGTTTGGGTTTGGATTGGATTGTGTGGCCAACCTTTTAAAAATAACTGTTGGACTGACCCGATATGATAGGTAAGGGAAAAAGGAGGGGGTTTTGAGAGTATACTATTGTAAGAAAAATAAAACAAAAGCAGTTAAGTGGTTACCAATAAGCTATCTGATCTGAGATGAAGACTTTTGTATAAGTCTATATATAGTCTTGTTAGGGAGATTTAGGGAGTTTTTTTTTTTTTTTTTTTTTTTTCTGAGTTGATGTTTGTGACAGGGAGAAACCTGTTTCAAAGGAAAACAGATTTCCTTTGAAAGCTTTGGCTTTTACATTGTAAAATAATACAGTGCAAAACTTTATCTTTGCTTCTTATCTGTCTTGTTCTTTCATCACTGTTACTAGGTTCCTAACACTATGTATAACCCAAAAATAGATAATAAGAGTTTTTTGGAGTTTTCTGTAAAGGGAAAATTAGGAGAGACAGGTCCTCTTGAAAGACTTTGAAATTGTACATGATTGTTCCTGTTCTTAGCCTCGCACAATTTTATTTCCCAGGAGCTGATTGCAAGATGTGGGCTGTAACAAGAAGCAACTCTTCCATATGTGGTACAGCTGGGGGATGGACGTAAGGTGCCTTGTCAAGGATTTATTCTTGAAGTACAGGGTTTGCAAATTCAACAAGAATTTTTTGTTTTCTCCTTAGGGGTTGCTGATATTGTTTTGGGGTTGGAATGGTTAGCATCTCTTGGGGAGATCAAGGCTGATTTTGGGAATTTAAGATTGGCCATTAGAAAGGGGCAAGAGGAACACATCCTTGTGGGAGATCCCTCACTATCCAAATCAGAATCTTTCCTGAAAAACGTTGTTGCATGACTTTAAGGAAGAAGGATCATGTTTTGGGATTAAATGAGGCCAAGAAAAGGAAGTAGCCTGCAGCACTATTCTTGTGGGAATTCTAGCAATTATAGAGATGAATGATGAGGTTTTTCATGATCCAGTGGACTACCCCCTAGTTGCCATTATGATCATGTATACACCTTCAAGAGGGAGCTTTTATCCCTAATCTTCAGCCCTACAAGTACTCCCATCAACAAAAGAATGAGATTGAACGGTTAGTCCAAGAGATGCTGCAAGCGGGAATTATCAAGCCTAACATCAGTCCTTATTCAAGCCCAATCATACTAGTCAAAAAGAAAGATGGAGGGTGGAGGTTTTGTATGGACTATCGGGCTCTTAACAAAATAAACATCCCTAACAAATTTGAAGTTTTGGTAATAGAAGAATTATTAGATGAGTTGGTAAGTTTTCAAAATTAGATTTGAAATCCGGTTATAATCAAATTCTCATGTGAGAAGGGGACACTGAGAAGATGGCCTTTTGCACTCATGAGGGCCATTAAGAGTTTCTAGTCATGCCCTTTGGGTTGACTAATGCTCCAGCCACCTTTCAGGCTCTGATGAATCAGAACCTTCAACCATTTTTAAGGAAGTTTGTTCTTGTTTTCTTTGACGATATCCTGATTTATAGTCCTACCTTGGATACTCATGTGGCACATCTAGAGGAAGTCTTAAAGGGGCTATAGCAACATCAACTAAAACTCAATCGAAAGAAATGTGTTTTTGGCCAACTAAAGTTGGAATATCTTGGTCATATAATTTCCCAAGATGTGGCAGGATACCCAAAGAAGGTGGAAGCTATGTGGAGTTGGCTAGTTCCTAAAAATGCTAAGGCTTTGAGGGGATTTTTGGTAAGACTGCCAAACCACTCACACAATTATTAACTAAGGAGGGTCATTGGATAACAGAGGCTAACATGCATTTGACTCTTTGAAAGGTGTTGTTTCCCAATTGCTAGTGTTGGCAGTTCTGGATTTTTCAAAATCCTTCATCTTGGAAACAAATGCTTCTAGCAAAAGATTGAGGATTGTTTTATTACAAGAAGGTTGACTCGTGACTTTTTGGAGCCAAGCCCTGTTTGAGAGAGCGTAACAAAAGTAAGTGTATGAGCATGAGCTGATGGCAATAGTCTAGGCAGTCCATAAATGGAAGCACTACCTAATGGGCAACCATTTTTTTATAATGACAGACCAAAAAAGTTTAAGATTTCCCATTGACCAAAGGTTGTTTATAGGGAACAATTCAAATGGGCCTTCAAACTCATTGGGTATGACTTGGAGATCCGTTTCAGATCTGGCAAGGAGAATGAAGTGGATGATGCCTTGTCCTGCAAAGATTATTTTTTGGTTGTGTTTATGTTTCACTTATACGATCCTGTCTAGGAAAGAGTATGATCTTTTCTGAATTTGAATCCTCAATAGGCTTAACAAAAATAAATCAGAGAAGAATGCGGAATGAGGCAGGGATGGAGATATCACAATCTAGCAGATTGATAAGTTAAGTGAAGAAGATTCACCACAAAGTTTTTAATCTTTGATAAGAATCAGAGCTCTAATCCAAGAATAAAGAGAATCCTCTCTCAAGAATGCAAAATGCATATAATGACTCAAAAGTGTCTATATATGTATTTGGTGCCCCTATATATACCAACAAATGTTTAAGGCACCTAAGAAACCTTAAAAGAAAGCCTAAAGATATTGGGTCCAAAAATAACTTGAAAATAATAAAAAAAAACAGAAACAAATTGTTTGCAATTAAAAGAAAATTACAAATCTTTTAATTGCTTAAACTGTTGTATAATTATGCTCCAAGCCTAGATCTTCATGTCCCTTGAATTCCAATCTTCATGGAGCATTATGAGCCTCGAGGAAATTTGTTCTTCCAATTGTTTTCTCCTTGACCTAGTCATAGGTCCCTTGAATTGCAATGGCTTCTCCTCAAGTTCTTCTTCTATAGGATCAAAGGATAGTCCTTTATCATTCACTCTGATGAATGGGAGTCCTGGGAAGCAGAAATCCAACATGATGCTAAATTGGTCTCTCTAATCTAGGAATTAGTGCTCAATTCTAAAGCTCGTGAAGGTTCTGAGTTAAAGAAGGGAAGATTATTCTACCACAACAAATTGGTATTACCTAAGAATTCTTCCTGCATTCTTGGCATCACCAAGGAGATGCATGAGTATCTTTTCGGATGCTGCAGTGGGTACTTTTGAACATTTAAAAGGATAGCTTAAATCCTCTACTAGGAAGGCATGAAACGGGATGTTAAAGAGTTTGTCATGCAGTGCGAGGTGCGTCAGCGTAAGAAGACAGAAACAGTAGCGCCTACAGGTCTGCTACAACCATTGCCAATTAATACTCAGGTTTGGTCAGATATTTCTATGGACTTTATTGGGGGTTACCCAAGGTACAGGGAAAAGATACTATTTTGGTTGTGGTGACTCAAAATATGTTTACTTTTTGGCCCTGGCTCACCCTTTCACAGCAGTCAAGGTGGCTTAGTTGTTGATTAAAGAAGTAGTGAAATTCCATGGATTCCCTTCCACAATAGTTTCAGATAGACAATTTATTTCTGAGTAATTTCTAGCGTGAGTTATCTAAACAAGCCGACACCAAGCTGAAGTATAGCACGACCTACCATCCCTAATCACACGGTCAAACAAAGGTTGTTAATCGTTGCTTGGAGACCTATCTACGCTGTATGACAGTTTCTCAACCCAGGAAATGGCCGAAGTGGTTGCCATAGGCTGAATTTTGGTTTAATACCAACTATAGTGCTTCTACAAAGATGTCCTCCTTCAAAGCTCTCTATGGTTGTGACCCTCCCTTGCTTTTAAAGGGTACTACTATTCCATCTAAGGTGCAATCAACTACAACAGGAATGGGATGTACTATTGAAGGAGTTGAAGGGAAACCTGTGCAAAGGCCAATAATTGAATCACATGCAAGGTAATAAGCATAGGAAGGAGGTGGAGTTGCAACTAGATGATTGGGTTTATCTTAAACTGCAACCTTATTGATTAAGATCTTTAGCTCGCAAACCAAATGAAAAACTCAAGCCCGGGTTCTATGGCCCTTACACAAAGTGATGGAACGCATAGGGATAGTTGCTTACAAATTGGACCTTCCTGCTCACTGCAGAAACCATCCAGTCTTCCATGTGTCTCTCCTCAAGCGTGCAGTTCAACCCACCTCTTCTGTCCAGGCCCTCCCAACTACACTCACGAAAAAGTTAATCCTAGACATTCATCTGGAATCCTGGTTGGATACATGAACCATAAAAGATGGCGACATGGAAGTTTTAATAAAATTGCAACATCTTCCATTTATTGAAAATAGTTGGGAAGCAGCCGCTACCATTAGTAAGGAGTTGCCTACATTTCACCTTGAGAACAAGATGAAACTTCATGGAGGAGGTATTGATAGGTTTAATGGCGAGGTCTATGTTAGAAGGAATAAAATTAGGAGGTAGTTATAACCTTTTGCAGTTGTGTGGTATAACAGACTATTATATATAATCTGGGGTGGGGTTTTTGCAAGCAGTTATTTTGAATTTTCTGTAAAGGGGAAATTAGGAGAGACAGGTCCTCTTGAAAGACTTTGAAATTGTACATGGCTGTTCCCGTTCTTACCATATTGGTAGAACAGTGCTGTTCGGTTTCTTAACAAACATCCAATAATCTGTCTTGGAGCTCTCTAGTAAATTTTGCGTATCTAACACACTACTAACTATTGTGGCACTGGCATGGCCCTTTTTCAATAATGCTGGATATATAGTATCAATGTTACTCAGAAAAAATAAACCTTATAGGATCTCACATATCTCCTAAAATTTTCCTATTTCTTATAGAGAATTCGTGGACAGATTGGATAGATCAGATTTTCAAATAAAATTATAATTTGTTCGGATTATATACGTTATAATTAATTAATTAATTAATTAATTACACTTATTGTTGATTAATTCAGAAGCATATAAATTAGTAGTTTAATACAATACAAGATTGCAGAGATTTCTATATCCAATATAATCTATATCAGCCAAATCTTGTTTATGGACAAATTAGCTATGTGGAACTTGGGTTTTGGTTCATAATCTCAATCTGTGATCTTCCACCCAAATCTTGTTTGTAGTTCATTAAAAAATAGTGAAATGAAAGATGCTCTTTGGTGCTCTCTCTTTGAGCACATGTTAAATATATTTTGTTATGAAGACTGCAGAGGAAGTGAGTTTTGCTGCAAATGGAATAACTGCAGCTGGGTTGAGGGCTTTTGATGGCGTTCTTCAATCAAACATCACATTGAAGACTCTTGATCTTTCAGGAAACCTAGTTGGAGATGAAGGTGCCAAGGTCAGTCCCAAGTGTTTCTCTGAATTCAGGATTGGGTTCATTACTGTTACAGTTCTTTTATTTTATATAATTATTTGAAAGGTCCTTAAAACATATGTTAGGGTGTTTTTTATAAAAGTTGTGTGCGTTCATACACTTATGTCAGTAACACAATTTTAAGTTGTTAGGTGAAATGTTGTGAATGTTTTTATTTCTAAAATTTCCTCAGACAAGAGCCATTTGGGCTTTTAAATGTGACAGTGTACAAGACAACACGCCTTATGTTGAAGTTCAATCTTTATTTAGAAATTGGGGTGACATGCATACCACTTGGTCACTGAGGCTTTGATACCATCCACGGTCATGATAGATTATAATAATTTAGATAAAGACTCATGTATTTATTTTTATCCGGGGCCTTTATTTTCCTTTAATTCATAATCTTCATATTGTTATTGTTAATGTTGTTTTTTTTCTTCTTATTAATAATAAAAAATTCTCAATTTCTCGCAACATCTTACATGCTTCTGTAAGATTGAGCAATTATGAAAATCCTGTGCTTTGTTTTGATCAAGTGTGGTCTTATTTCTAATGAAAAATTTGGAATGAATTATTCAATTTACAGTCTTATTTCTATGTCCAAATAATTTGAAAGGAGGCAGACATGTAGGGGTAGCAGGTTAACTGCTAGACGATGCCTTTTGCTTATACGATTCTAGACTACTTTTTCTTTATACAAGTCATTAAAATTGTTGGCATGATTTCCTGGAGGCTTTTGTTATTGACTGGTCAATGGTTGTTTATATTACATGTTCTATGATTATTCTTGTTATTGCCTCCAATAATTTCATAATCATTACTGTTGCACAATAGATTGAGTTTGATGTGTATAAATAGCATCTTTGTATTTTCTATTTTTCTTATATTGATGAGGCTGTTTTCAATCAATTATAATATTGAATATTATACGAAAAAGAACAAGTCAAATGTTTTATTGGAGCTTGGTTCACTGGTTTAGGCTACTATGTAGCTCCTTTGGAATAAATTGAATCTGTTGAGTGTCGTTCTTGTGGCTAGTGACATATCCATTCAAGTGCAGATGAGGAATACAATGGATTATTATAAAATTGACATACATACATAGCCGTATTTGTTCACTAAGTTGCTATGGCACAAAGATCCTCTCTGATACCGTATTTGCTGGAATATATTCATTTCTCTTTTGCCATAAAGAACCAGGGACTAAAGATTAAGAAGCTTATGGCTTAGCTAACCATGATGGTTATTAGAACTGTTTTTGAGATATGTTTATAGCCCATCTCTATCCTCTTTCAAACAGATAAAAGATTATAACTTACTTGACAGTTAGTGCTGATCATTGACTCATTGTCATACACTTATGTATAATTATTGTATTTAACTATTGATTGTCAATATCCTTGTTCACTCTTCACAGTGCTTATGTGACATATTGGTGAATAACTCTAGCATTGAGAAGCTCCAGCTAAACAGTGCTGACTTGGGTGATGAGGTTAGCTTGATGATTTGTTTTTGCCAGAGAATGGGTACCAAATGAAACTAAGAAATGCTAACTGTGTTATGCAGGGTGCAAAAGCTATTGCTGAAATGTTGAAGAAAAATTCAAGTTTGCGGGTTCTTGAACTCAACAATAACATGATTGAATATTCTGTATGGAATTTACCTAAGCTTATTCTAAGAGCGTAGATGTGAGTGTCCAAATATTATATTTTAATATGTTTCTCGGAAATGGAGGCAGGGATTTTCAAGTCTGGCTGGAGCACTTCTTGAGAATAACAGTATACGAAATATACATCTCAAGTGAGTAAGATTGTCACATCAAATATTCTCCCCAAAATTTTCAGGAAGTAGCAGTTTAATTTACGTTCTTCATGCTTTTTGATTGCTTTGACTAAATCTTTAAGCTCATTACTTTATTCTTTTCCTCTTTTGTGAATCCTTCCAACGTTATCACTATTCAAGTGGCAATTATGGTGGTGCTTTGGGGGCTAATGCATTGGCTAAAGCACTTGAGAGCAACAAGTCATTAAGGGTACTATTCTTGTTTTCTTTTGGATGTGTTGGATTGTTAAGATCATTAGATATTGTTAGTTATAGATATATTATCTTTATCTTATCTTTAATTTTTATCTTTAGTTAGTTTGTTATTATTCCTTATTTATATTTTGGATTTAGTTCATATTTCTTCTATTATATATGGAGTACCCTATTTGTATTGAACATAAGGGAGATTAATCCCATAGTTACAATATCATGTCAGTTACAATATCATGTGTGTTTGAGCTTAGCCCATATTTTCTATAATGAGTTCTCATTATAAATGCATTATCCTATGTGTATTTTCTACACAAGGGAATCCTATACCTAGTTTTTGACTATTTTCACAATATGAAATGCCCAACATTACATTCTGTTAGGTTCTTCTGATCAAGAACCTATAGAACGCACACAGTACACGTACCCAACACACAACTCAGAACTGTATAACCTCTGTATATTGCCAAACAATGATGAATACAAGATACCCAGAGAGCTTAACCTCTCTCCAAAGAACTCCAAGAGTTCCCGCACAATCAATAAGATTTCCAAACTGACTCTCCCAAAGCACCCCAACCCCTTTTATATACACACTTCTTCCTAACTACTAGTAGAGGCCTAACAATATCACCCTCTCCCGAAACAACCTTGTCCCCAAGGTTGAAGTCAATGTTGAAGAGAAAGACCAAGCAACGAGTTCTCCTGCATAGGTTCGAAAGAGAACCTTCCAAGAAACTTAGCCACGCAGCCACCATGGGGACCGAAGTTATTTTTGCAACAATTGTTGATGTACATGCAAATAAAAGAAACAACAATATTAGCAACCCCAAACATAGGAACCAGCCATGATGTCCAATGGGTATCAGTTTCGCAGTATAATTTTCCCCTGTTTTGTTGTTCTTGTTCTTGGTTCTCCCACCGCCAATCTCAAGATCTCTTCTGGTCATGGTTTTTCTCCTCTCGGTGAAACCCACTTTCCAAGTCTCAAACTTTATTACGTAATGTTGCTTAATGTCAAGAGGTGAAAGTAAGCCTTGCATTTCTCGAAGTGCACGATAATGCGCTTCCAGCACCGCTTCCAAATTAATTTTCTGCACTTCTGTCAAAAAATTAATTTTCTGCACTTCTGTCAAATCATCAGGCCATTCACTGTTCTCTCTGCTGGACAGTGCAGGTTTTTCTCTCTCCTGGAACATTTGGTAGTGTTGGTGCAGAACCGTACTCAGCTCTGTTTGGACAGGGGTCAAATCACTTTCCCTCTCTCCGTCTACCTCATTCTCCACTAGACCCAGTTCTAGTGTCCACGTTTCAGCATCCTCAAGCTTGAGGAGGGCTTTTGATTCCACCAGCTGTTTGGAAAAAACAAGGTCCCCCTTTTCTCTCACCCTTTCACCCGCCAGATCATACCCCATGAACATTTCTTTCCGATTTATCATCATTTCTCCCAGCGTTACCAACCAAGCGATCCACAGTATATCATCTACTCCTCCAAGCTCGAAGACGTAAAGATCGGCAACCACCGTATCTTCCCCCATGTTGATGGGTACCCCCTCACAACGCCCTCTGGACACCCTCCGACGTCCGTCACCGAGACTCACCACGTATGGTGTCGTGTTAGTCACCGGAAGTTTCCTCTCCTCTGCCACCCGTCGGCTCACAAAATCATAGCTGGCCCCACGATCGATGAGAATCACCACTCGCTTCTCTCCGATTCCCCCCTTGAGTTTCATGGTCGTGGGCGACGTCATCCCCTCCGCCGAGCACGCCGACAGTTCCATGGACTTGCCCTCTTGAAATCCCTCTTCGGTAACTGCGTTCTCCTCGTCTTCCGCCAACCAGAGAACTCGCAGACTTCTCTCGGCACAGCGGTGTCCTGGTGCGAAAGGGTCGCCACACAGGAAACACCGACCCTCTTCCCGTCTTTTCAGGAATTCGGGATAGAGCAAATTTCGAACCATTCGTCCCCGATTATCATCTCCTCCCTCGTTTCCGTCCCTGCTGCCCGTCGCCGGCAACGGTGCTTCCCTCCGATTCGCCGAACTCTCGTCCACACCTCCCGCACAATTTACGGTGGGTCGCTCCACTTCTCCGCGAATCACTGTTGTTGTGGGTCGCGATCCTCCTCCGATCACCCTGACGCCATTCCATCCTCCTCCTCGCGCTCGAATCATCGCATCCTCTACATCTCTCGCGACCCTAATCGCCCCCTCGAAATCCTTAGGAGCTTGGATGCGCACTTGGCCCTTAACTTCTTCCTTCAATCCCGCCCAGAAAAATCCCATCGTCAACTCTTTCGTCAATCCTTGCGTCTGTCCCAACAATATTTCGAAATTCCGGGTGAATTCCTCCATCGAGCCTTCTTGACGTAAGGTCACTAGCTGCTCGTACACCGTGCCCCGGAATCTCCCTCCGAAACGATTGATCAACCCAGCCTTCAAGCCTGACCAAGAACGATTCTTGGCTTTAGCCTCCCAAGCCCGAAACCAATACCCAGCGCTTCCCTCCATGCTCATGGATGCCCGGCGCACCTTTTCTTCCTCCATCACCCCCTGTAGTTCGAAAAGCTTCTGAGCTTGATTGATCCAATTCAATGGGTCGAGTCCATCGAAGACTGGTAATTCCCCTTGATTATTGTTACCTCCATTCATCCCTCTCATCAATTGTTGTAGATCACGCCTCATCGCCGCTGTCTCCTCCTTGATTCCCTCCACTGTAATCTCCATATTGTTCAATCTTCCCTCTGTTAGACTTTCCATCGCTGATTCCCTTCTTCCTTGGATCCGGCAGGTCGGACCAAATGTTAGGTTCTTCTGATCAAGAACCTATAGAACGCACACAGTACACGTACCCAACACACAACTCAGAACTGTATAACCTCTGTATATTGCCAAACAATGATGAATACAAGATACCCAGAGAGCTTAACCTCTCTCCAAAGAACTCCAAGAGTTCCCGCACAATCAATAAGATTTCCAAACTGACTCTCCCAAAGCACCCCAACCCCTTTTATATACAGACTTCTTCCTAACTACCAGTAGAGGCCTAACACATTCACTCCTTTATGTTCTTGGCATAGCTTTCATAATTCCCACTTTGGCCACTAGATCTCGTCTTATCGAGTACCAAAACATGTGCTGTATAGAACACAATGTTTTCATGAATTTCCATACAGAACACCTGAAATTCGAAAATGTATCTTAGAAAAATTGGGAGCTAATCCTTCAACATGTATGATCTTGTCACAATTGCAAAATGTTGCTGCATCCACTAGAAAAATATTTGCCCGCAGCATTGAAAAAGAATAATTTACCCTCGAACTTTAATATATGGGCAGGAACTTCATTTGCATGGAAATTCTATTGGAGATGAAGGAATCCGTTCTTTGATGACGGGATTATCTTCACATAAAGGTTAACTTGTACTAATTTCTGACATTGACTGTTATTTATGCTTCCACAGTTCCACTTCAGTATTAAACAACTAACTGACAAGCAGTATTTATTCTGAAGGGAAACTTACAGTTCTAGACATTGGCAACAACTCATTAACAGCTAAAGGTGCATTCCATGTGGCTGAGTATGTTAAGAAGAGCAGAAGCCTGTTATGGTTGAACCTTTACATGAATGACATTGGTGATGAGGTATTCTGTCCCCTATTTCACATTATAAATCTTGTTGATATTGTGTCAGTGTGAGGTCATATGATAATTACGATCCTTAAGATGTTTAAGGATTATTTTTCCCCGTAACTTATCAGTAGAAATTGTATTCTATTCTGTCAAAATATCACGAATATGATGCATAAACTATCAAGTATATAATATGAATAGTAAATTGATGTGTATAACTCAGAAATAACCATGCGTCACCCTGGATGTCCAAATTGCCATATCTGAGAAAACTTATGTTTAGGTTTTCTCTTATTATTATTCAGTAACAACTACTACAACGAAATAAATAGTCCTGCAAAGACAATTTTGAAGAGGACAAGGAGCTCTTATTATATTCATTAACTAGTTGTGTATAATTGTAAGGGAGCCGGAAAAATTGCAGCTGCTTTAAAGGAAAATCGGTCAATAACAACATTGGATCTGGTAAGAAGAGATCCTATTTTGTTTCCTTTTTGTTTGCTCTTTGTACATGTCTTGTTACTTCCCCCTGCTTTGGTCATTTAAAAAAAAAACCAAGAATATCGAGGCTGTAATGTAATACTATTGCTTGGGACATGACTTGTCTTAGTTTAATATTGCAGGGTGGAAATAACATCCACGCTGATGGTGTTAATGCCGTTGCTCAAGTTTTAAAAGATAATTTAGTTATTACCACCGTAAGCGCCTCAACAGTTAACTCGTCTTTGTTCTGCTTGTCTTTCTATACTCTAATACAGATTTTGTCTCATTCTTAGTTGGAACTTAGTTATAATCCCATTGGACCAGATGGAGCCAAGGCCTTGGCTGAAGTTCTCAAGTTTCATGGGAACGTAAAAACGCTTAAGCTTGGTTGGTGCCAGGTAACCTTTTCATCATGCACTACTTGTAAATGTTTGTTATAACTTTTATTTGTGACATAGAATAACATTACAGATAGGACCAAAAGGAGCAGAGTTCATTGCAGATGCTTTAAAGTACAATACCACAATATCAATTTTGGACCTGCGAGCGAACGGACTACGAGATGAAGTTTGTTTTCAGTACCTTCAGTCATTTTTCCTTTTAATCTCTTTTTTCCAATCCTTCGTCAGTCAGTCTGAGTCTGTTATTGTTTTATGAATCAACTACTGCAGGGTGCACAGTGCCTGGCTCACAGCTTGAAAGTGGTTAATGAAGCTTTAACCTCTCTAGATTTAGGATTCAATGAAATAAGGGTATGAATGTATATTTTTGGTTCCTAAGGAAATTATATTGTCTCTAATGTTGTCTGATTCACAGGATGACGGAGCTTTTGCTATTGCTCAAGCACTCAAGTCTAATGATGATGTAGCTGTTACATCCCTTAACATTGCAAGTAACTTCCTCACAAAATTTGGGCAGGTGATGTATATTGTGCTATTGCTATTGTTTTTGCTCAGTTTAATTGTCCATTTTATTTTATTTTCATGGGTTTGAGTATACTTCAACTGCAGGGTGCCTTGGCTGATGCAAGAGACCATGTCTTGGAGATGACAGAAAAGGAAATCAACATCTTCCTCTAAAAGACATTATATTCTGCAATAAATATTTTTTTATATAAACTAGAGCTATTTTTTATTTATTTTGCATATATGCTGCCGGCAAATACTGATGAGAACTCATCATATGAAAATTTTGAATTCTAACCAATTTATTGAGGGAAAGTATAGAAGTTTGTTTGCACTGTAGCCTTATATTGTTGATCTCGAAACCGTTACAGCGGTTGGAAGATTTAGTTGACAACAATAGTGATAGCTTGTGGGCATAGGTATCATCATGTGCAGTTGGAATTTACCTTTGCCAGCAGTAGATTTTTCCTCCGAATCATAGTTGCCAAATTACGTAGAGTTATCAAATGGAAGTTTTAAGATGATTTTTGAATTATTAATTTATTATGATGCTAATTATGTTGCATACGATAGTGTGCGCGAAGCTCACTCGAGTCTTTTGTTTCCATCTTTTATGAACCTTGTGTACTTTGATATATATAGGCTACTTGCATTATAAAATTGGTGCGATCAGTTGAAGACGCACAAATAAGAAAAAAAGAAAGAATTGCGTCTTCCATCTCCGAAGAAAATTGCAGTCGGGTTAGAGAATTGGACACAGCTAAAGGGTAATGAATGATTGGATTGGATATTTTGATTCATTCATAATCTAATACTTTAACTTTTCATGAAATTTGTTTAACTTACTAAAAAAACTATATAAAATTATTAATCATAGTTTCATACTCGAGCAATTTCAACATTGTTGACCTTAAAATGTGGTATAATTAGATTTTGTCGAAGTTTAATAATCTGATAAATTTGTTTGTATTCAATTATGTTTTTATTATACAAATTTCTTCGATTTTAGTACTTGAAATATTTTTTATAGTCTATCTATTTATGTTTAGTTTTTGCTGCCAATAACATAATGCAGTTGTTATTTATAATTTTTATTTTTAATTCAGATTAATTCATTTTTTTACTTTAATTTTTTAATTCGTTGGTAAATTTATTTTTTCCTTCACCAGCGAATTGATTGACAAATTGGGAGATCGTAGAGGGGATGGACATGTTGATTGATAAACTAAAGACGGAAAGATAAAAATTAATGTCAACTTCATTTCATTAAGAGTACAACAAAAAAACACGTACCTAAGTAAAAATAAGAAATATTTTTGACAATAAGACCGAAAATTTAATAATAAATCGATAAAATACCAAATTTACGAATGCTTAAAACTTCAATAAAATTTAAAATTATTTATTTTGATATTTTTTTAACAACGATAATATTTACAATTATTAACAGTATTGTATAACATTAAATGCAATTAATAATAATAATTTTTTAATATAATTTAAGGCTTAAAGTAAAACTTTAATTTCTTTGCGAACCATATAAATCTAGAAGAAAAACAAAATCAAGACTATTCATTAAATTAATATTTAGTAAAACTTAATTGTTTCAATTTAAAAACTTGCAAAGTGATTACATATTTTAAAATTGTCTAAGTATTTAGTGAATAATATATATATATATATATATATATATTTATTGTTAATATAAAGCTGAAGAGTTGAAATTTTGATAATATCTCAAAGTCAAGTCTTAAGTGTTTTTATTGCACGAAGATTTTTATGAAAACTTGTTTTTATTTAAAACTTTTGTAATTTAGTAGATTGATGTATAGGATGTGATTTCTATTTGATTTTGTGTATTATTTGCCTTAGGTTATATTAAAAGTTGTTTTGAATTAGAAAACCTCATTTTATACTTAAGATAATCGATTACTTATGATAATCGATTATCAATAATCGATATGACTTTCGATAATCAATTATTAGGAGCAATTATGAGATTTTTCATGAAAGTTTTTTACCGTTGTGCATTTATTAATGCATAATTGATTACCATGTTAGGATAATTAATTATTACACTCTAAAAAGTTGACAACGGATTTTTGGAGATATCTGCTTAAGTGAGATCTCTATAAATTTGATTGGGACTCTTATTCTAACATAGTGTTATAAATATTGTGCCGTTATACTGATATTGCAAAATATCAGTGCACGTTCCACAAGGCTCGGGAATAACATTGCTTTTCTCTCTCCACAACCATTGAATCTTGTGCTTTAATATTTTTAACGTTGTAAGCTTTTTTCCAGCTGGTGCCACTTTTTTACGTGAAGTACTCCTCAAGCTAAGGAGGGTTAGTTCCATCATAGGCTCTATAAATAGAGCACTTCCTTCACTCCAAAACACATCATCAGAATCATTCCTCTCTCATTCTCTCTTCTCTTAGTTTCATTATTTCTCTGTTCTTCTTCTCCTAAACATATTTTGGGTTTATTTTATTCTCTTTTTAGACATTCTTGCCAGTTCTGAGATCTTCAGAGATTCTGAGAAGTTCTTGTTATATCCTGGGGGGCTTGCGCAATACACCGTGGATAAGTCCTTAAGGACGGTGATCTACACGTCTTAGGAAATATTTTTGTTCGTGATCTTTTTCTTTTATTGTCAGCTTCTACAACATATACAACATGCGAAATACAACATACGAAATAAGTGTATTTCAAAATTATTATCTGCAGTGTGTGGTGATAAATGTTATAGGTTTGTGTAACCCTTGTGTTGTGGCTTTGAGAACTTGGCGTGTTGGCATAGAGCGAGAACTTTCACTGGGAGTGTGATTGAGTGTCATTGCTATTGCTCAGTTGAAAGTCTGTCATCCTTTGTGAAAATTCAAAGGAGGTGTTCATCCTTTATGAAGATTCAAAGGAGGCGGTTATCCTTCGTGAATCATTCGGAGGAGGTGTTCATTCCTTGTGGGTTTTAAGGGAAGTGAGTTTCATCTCTAGGGGTAACAAGAGGTGTTCTAACCTTAAACTGTTTTATTTTCTTTATGATTGTAACAGTTTGTTGGTTTGTGATAGTGAAGCATTAATTCTCAATTGAAAATAACAACTGGACGTAGGATCTGTGTGATTCGAACCAGTATAAAAATCATATGTGCAATCTTCTTTCTTCCTTACTCTTTATATTTGTTTAAATTGTTTTAAGGAACTTTTATAATTGCGAGAAAATTATTAAAAGAACGATTTCCGATAAGAAACCAATTCACCCTTATCTTGGTTTGTTGAACACGTTAATCATTACGTTGCACCGCTTTGACAATTGGTATCAGAGCTTGCTTTGATAGTAATTCAAAATGTATGGGCAACATCAAACCTTTGCTTATGGTGCCTCTATCGATAAACCTCCATTGTTTAGTAGAGAAAACTATGCTTTTTGGAAAGTGAGAATGCAAAGTTTAATGGAATCTATTGAAAATGAGATTTAGAAAATTGTCACAAATGGTCCTTTTGTTCCTCCTATGGTTATTAACAATTTGTAGGAACCTAAACCGTGAGAACAATGGAATGCTAAATATAGAAAAAGATTCCAACATGATGATAAGGCTCGTAATATTATTTCATCTGCTCTAACCGTTGATGAGTTTTACAGGATCTCAACTTATAAAAATGCTCAAGAAATAGGGGAGACGCTAAGAGTCATCCATGAAGGAATTAATGATGTTAGAAGAGCCAGAAGAAATAATCTAGTCCAAGAGTATGAAATGTTCCGCATGAAGCAAGGGGAAACAATTATAGATGTCTTTAAAGAATAAGACAACTTTGAGAAGATGAAGAAATGGTTCTCTTCGTTAAGAAATTTAATAAGTTCATGAAGTTCAAAGGAAGAAGAAGATTCAAAGGCAAAAAGAAGGAAAACAAGGAATCTTCGCCAAATTATTGTTGTTATGACTGCGGTGAAAAAGGACACATGAAGGCAGATTATCTAAACCCAAAGAAAGGTGAAAAAAAGAGGCCAAAAGAAGTTCTTCAAGAAGAAGAAGGCATATACTGCGTATGTTGATAGGGGGAGCAATATGAATGTTGAACCCAATCCCTGATGTGTTTGGTTTTTGATGATGACAACACATTGATTGTAACAACACATAGATGTTGTCATGACAAACAAAAATGTGTATTTATGATCGATACATATGTGGCTATGTAAATGTTTATTGTTGATTAATACATATGTTGATACGCTGTTTAGTCTGCATACTATTGTGATCATAATTGTGTTTATATCTACTGTATGCATATTGAATGATTTTGTGTGTTAAAACCACAAAGACGAAGCAACTCTATGAAATAATCGATTACAGTGATGTTATAATCAATTAAGTTCATCAGACAACTTATGTTTTAAACTGTGGCAAAACAATAAGTTTTAAATTGATTACATTAAGTGTTAAATCGATTAAAACTTGTGTCTTTGCAAACATCTTGTTGAAATGTGTTGTGATGAGTTTTGAAGAGAAAAAAAGTTTTCAAAATCTATTTAAGTGAAGAGATTATCGATTACACTGGTTATGTAATCAATTAAGTATGATATCCTTTGAAAACTGTTTTCAAGCTATGTCATAACAGTAATAACGGTTATATTTTTAAATATGTTTGATTAGCATTTTCTGCAAATCAATTACATTAATTGTGCATTCAATTAGAATTGTGTTGGTTGTAATTCTGTTACATATGCTTTTAATGTAACTGATTACATTACTAACGTAATCGATTGTTTTGTGTCTATCATGATGAAATCTATAAATTGACGCATTACACACAACTCTGTAATTTTCATATCCGATATTTGTGATTTGAGAAAAGTGTTACATGTTGTTGAGATGCTTCAAGAATCAAGATTCAAAGAATTGGAAGAAACTTGAAGGATTCTTGAGCGGAACATTGTGGACATATTGGCCGATCATTCTCTGCACTGTTGAGGTGTTTCTATATTGATCAAAAACGTGCATTTGCAATATTGGATTGTGCTGCCTTGTTTGTGCATGCAAGGAAGAAGAACAAAGGGTTCGTGGACTTTAAGAGGTGTTCTTAAAGGGTTCTACAGTGAAGACGTGTAGTTCTTTGTGCAAGTGTTATCTTTCTATATTTAATTGTTGAGTGGGAGAGATGTTTACATTTGAGAGACTTTCTGTAAAACCTTTGGTGTAAAACTCAAATCATTATAGTTAATGATCCTTCAATCTAAGGTTGATTGAAAGGGAAACTGGATGTAGGCATTGAGGCTGAACCAGTATAAATCCTTTGTTTGTATTTCTTTCATTATCTCTTTTACTTTCTTTGCGTATACGCATTACTTAGATTACAAGAAAATTAAAGATCATTCTAAGTTTGCAAAAAGATTTAAAAGCATTCGTTTTTATTAATCACCAATTCACCCCCCCCCCTTGGTGTTGAGAAACAAGGCACTTTATTTCTAACAATTAGCACCAGAGGTGGTTTTTCAAAAATTATTTCAAAAATAATCGATTACCCTTTCTGTGAAATCGATTAATTGATCCTGATGGCTTTTGTTTCTCAAACCTTCGGTGATGGTGCTTCTACAAACAGACTACCCTATTTGCGGGAGAGAATTATCCTTTCTGGAAAATTAGAATGAGAATCTTTCTTGAATCTGTAGATAAGGGCGTATGTGATGTTATTCTAAATGGTTCTTTTGAACCCACAAAATTAGTTGATGAAGAATCTATTTTGAAAAACTTTTCTAAGTAGAATCAAGATGAAAGTAAAAGAGCTCAATATGATATGAAAGCTAGGAATGTTATCTCTTATACACTTAACATTGATGAGTTTTTCAGGGTGTCAACATGCAAAAGTGCAAAGGAAATGTGGGAGGTCCTAGAGGTGACTCATGAAGGGACTGATGAAGGGAAAAGAACCATGAAGCACTCCTTAATCCAGGAATATGAAATGTTCAAAATGAAAACTGTAGAGACTATCTATGATTTACAAAGAAGATTCACTCATATTGTCAACCATTTGATTGCACTTGGCAAAGTTTTTGAGAAAGAAGAAATCAATATAAAGATCTTGAAAAGTCTCAATAGAAGTTGGCAACCAAAGGTAACAACTATAAATGAATCAAGAGATGTAACCCTTATGAATATGGCTACACTTTTTGGTAAGCTTAGGGAACATGAGTTAGAGATGGGAAGATTGAAAGAAGAGGAGGAGACTGAACAGAAACAATCAATTGCTCTCAAAGCAACCAGCAAGAAAGCCTCCAGGAGAAATGAGTCTGATGCAGATTCTGATACCGATATTCCAGAGAAAGAAGTGATGAACATGATGGTAAAGAAATTTACAAAATTCATGAAAAATAGAAATGTTGTATCTGATTTTGCAGGGAATTCTAGAGGAGGAAAAAGGAATGCAAAAGCTGCAACTATTACATGCTATGAGTGTGGAAAAGAAAGGCTCATCAAGCCTGACTATCCAGATTCGAAGATGAAGCAGAATGTTGATGCGAAATACAATCACGATAGAAAGAGGAATAAGCAAAGGAAAGCATACATTGCATAGGAAAACAGTGATGAATACTCGTCCAGTGATGATGACCAAAGTCTAGAAGAAGAAACAAACTTATGTCTCATGGCATTCTCATGGTGTAAAATTCAAATCATTACATAGACCACTCTCAAAATGTAAACACCTCTCTAACTCAACAATCAAATATATAAAGACAAAACCTGCAGAAGAACCAACACTCTTCACTGTAACAACCTTTTAAGACTCCCCTCAAAGTCACAAGAACACCTAGTTCTTCTTCATGCCCCCACACGTATAGGGAAACACAATCCAAGACTGCAAAAACGAGTTTCTGATTAATGTAGAAAACACCTTAGTCGTGCAGTAAATGATCAACTAATGTTGTTCACAGATTTCCCTCAAGAATCCTTCAAGTTCTTCCAATTCTTTGAGTCTTGATTCTCGGAGAATTAGGCGCACCTAGAATTCGTTTCTTTTCAAACAGATATCATATATTAAAGATTAAAATGACCAAAAAGTCTTTATTACAAGGTGACATGCGTCAATATATAGAATTGCACATAACAGACACATTTTAATCAATTACTAAAATAATGTAATTGATTACATATCTACTAGTATTACACAAAATTACATTCAAACAAACTTAATTGATTAAGTGTTTAATGTAATCGATTTCACACAACAAGCAAGTCAAAACAAATGAAAATATGATTGTTGTGACAGTTAAGACTTAGCTTCAAGTCAGTTTTCAAAATATATATACCAGACTTAACTGATTACATAAACAATGTAATTAGTTAAGTACTAAACTTATACAAATTTTGAAAACTTTTCTCTTCAAAAAAACATCACAGCACATTGCAAATGATTATTAGCAAAGGCACGAGTTTTAATCGATTATACACCTACTATAATCAGTTAAAACTTGTTGCTTGCCACAATTGAAGCATAAGCTATCTGATGAATTTAATGGATTACATAATTATTGTCATTGGTTACTTTACCAAGAAAATGCATTGTGCAAGTGATCTAATAGTATTGAATTATGAGAATGCATACAATAGATGTAGATACATGTAAGATTATAGCAAGTATGCAAACCAACCAATTCAATCAGCATGTGTTGCAATCACGAAAACATATGTATTTGCAATATCAAACAACAAGATATATCAAACATATGTATCATCGATATCATCAATGTATTCAATATATTTTTATCATTAATGTGTTGTCATCATAAAAAACAAAACCATACCATTCAGTGAATTAGGTTCATATTGCTCCCCCTATCAACATCTCTATATATAGAAATTGGATTGAGCTTTATTTTAGGTTTTTTTTGTTGTAATCTTATTTATGATAATGTAAACTCTTCCAATTATCTTCTAAATAATCCAATATCTTCAAGATATATTTGATTGTTGTGGAGATGTAAAAATATTTGAGAAGGTATTTACTAGATTATAAAAGATTTAACAAATATTATCTTTTGTTATTTATTGATATAGTTAAATAAGATAATATTTAACAATATCAAATAAAATATCTTAAGATATATATTTTTCCCAAATTATCTTTTATCATAAACATTTATCAACTATCAAAGCCAATTTTGGAGAAAAAAATAGAGAAAACCACAAGGTCCAGAATTTATTCATAGTTTCCTCTTCTTAGCTTAGCCAAATTTCTTCACTTTTTCATGCTATGTTTGGATTTACTTCTTATGGTCTTGATTATTTGTTATTCATGGATTTATCTTTAAGGTGTCATGAAATTTTAACCAATTTATTCTCACACCTTAATGAGCTCAACTTAGCTATAGTTGGACTAACACACCTCAAAATATTCAAAGAACATTTATGCAACTGAAATATTATTTTTAACATGTGTTTGTATCTCATGCTAAATAAACCCAATTATCATAAATCCTAATTAAAATGTTCTATTAAATTACAAAAACAAACTAAGAATCCAATATTAAAGACTAAATAAGGGCATAAATATGCATTCATCAATGCTCTTTGTTGAACTTCAAAACTTGGCTTGCTTAGACATTTTATTGTCTAGACGATTTTGTCCTAACAACCTCAAGCAAATCATCTCCCTCTACACCAAACTCATGCATACCCTTTCCCTCCATAGCAACCTCATCCACACTAACCTCAACTTCACCATCCACATTTACTTCTTGCTCATAATTACCCTCTACCTTCATAGCAACCTCATCCACACCAACCTCAGTTTCACCATCCACATTTACTTCTTGTTCACAATTACCCTCTCCCTCCAAATGAACCTCACCTTAACCCTTGACATTAACTTCTTCTTCATAGTCACTATCATCACAATGACCCTCAAGAGGAAACTATTCCAACATATTTATTATTTGAGGTCTGGACACCATGTGTACAACATACAAGTGAACTTGACCCTTGAGTGTGGCAATGTTCACCATATGACATGCACTTTTGTCATTAGATAATAGTTCCAACATTCCTTTTAACACAGAACCTCCACCAACTGAATACCATAAATCTTTAACATTCACATAACTCATCCCCTTTAGAATGAACAAAATCTCAATGTAGCTTCATATGTCTGGGTCACATGCCAAAGTATTGCTTTCTCCAACATATTTCATGACTCATTACTGACAAACTTACTACCATGGTAAAAGACCACTTTGAAAACATATTTGTACATCTCAAGTAATGTATATATATATATATATATATATATATATATATATATATATATATATATATATATATATATATATATATATATATATATATATATATATATAACCCCATCATATATAAAAAAACCAAAGAATATAGGACATATTACATTTCATATCTTAAAAACACTGACACAATAATTTTAAATGGGACACCACAACGAAAACACCATCACACATAATTGGACATCACAACAAAAACACCATCACACATAATTGGGGATCACAACAAAAACACTATCACACTTAATAGGGACTACCACTACTAAGTGATTCCATAAACAAATATGCAATCAACACATTACACACAAAATTTCAAGGAAGCACAATATTAAGAAACAATTGAAATAAAAGCAATACATTCAAACACTAACCCTAAATTATCCAATCATTGCAACACCACAACATACATAAAAACCCAAAATAGACACACAATCATACATATTAAAAAACATATGCACCTTCAAGTTTTAATGTAACCCACTTCACTATCAAATAAAGGTTGATTTTTCACTTTCACTTTATCATCAATGAAATCTCCAATTTTGTTTTTCTTCTTTGTTGTTTGAAACCCCAATTCATAAAAATTCACTATTAATTTTTGTTCTAAATCCTAATTCCAAAATTTTTATATAAAAAAAAACTCTTATAAATTACATGTCAGAAAACAAATGTCACGATACTATAAAATTTTCAACATAGTATGCTTGATAAGTCAACTTTAACCATTTAAATGTAGTGAACAAAATTAGACTTAATTTATGCATATTAGCACATATGAGGATATTAAGGAGAAAGTTGATATTTTTTTTTTAAAACACATAAACCAAGTAGAGAGACTTGAAAATGGAGACCAATCAAATAATTAAACTTTTTAAAAATTTGAAGTTGGCTTTAAGAACGAGGAAAAGATGAAATATTTTCCTATTCTGTGCGGTCCTTTTCCTACTCGGTAGGAGGCACCTTTATGAATGAATGATATATGAATCACACAAAATCCAATTTACTGGGATATCTCATTTCTCAAAATTAAATTTTACCACACCATATTGTTGTATTATTACGATAAAAGAAAATGCAAAAACATTAAAAAAAAAAGAAGAGTAACAAAAAGAAGAAAAGAAGATAGATTACATTGATAATAGGAAGAAGAAGAAGAAGAAGAGATTACGACAGTGCATCTCCCCAAACAGTTGACCTTGCAAGACACAGACGCAACACCGCACTCTTTTCCGCTAACACAAATTCACGTTAAATTTCTCTCAAACTCCAATCAAATTCCCTCCACGGAAACGATGTCGTTCGAGGTGGAGGAGGAGGAGGCCTTCGAGCACACGCTTCTGGTCGTCCGTGAGGTCTCCGTCTACAAGATCCCGCCGCGCACCTCCTCCGGTGGATACAAGTGCGGCGAGTGGCTCCAGTCCGACAAGATCTGGTCGGGGCGGATCCGCGTCGTATCTCGTCGGGACCGCTGCGAGATCCGCCTTGAAGATCCGAACTCCGGTGACCTCTTCGCTGCCTGCTTCGTGTACCCTGGCCAGCGCGAGAGCGCGGTGGAGCCGGTCCTCGACTCGTCGCGCTATTTCGTCCTCAAGATCGAGGACGGTCGCGGTAAGCACGCCTTCATTGGGCTAGGGTTCAATGAGAGGAACGAGGCCTTCGACTTCAACGTGGCGCTCTCCGATCACGAGAAGTACGTCCGCCGCGAGCACGAGAAGGAATCCGGTGACTCCGCCGCCGCTGAAGAGTCTCAGATCGATATTCACCCCGCCGTCAATCACAGGCTTAAGGTATATCGATCACAATTTCTACAGTCGGCTTGTTTTGATTCTGTAATTGAACTGCAATTCGCGACCGTGATCATTATGAATTAGTTTATTTCGAGATGGATAGATGAGATGTAATTTTTCATTGGTCTACCTGTTGAGTGAATGATGAAGCATGATTCAATGCTGTGGTTAAGTGGATCAGTGAGATGATGTTTTTGTGCTGTGCTTGTATTCTTTGTTATGTACTGTATGCTGTTTTTGCTGTGACCAAGAATTAGGGTCAGTTTGGATTAATTTATAGAAACTAAAATGATTTAAGCTTTTGACATAAGCTAAAGTTAATGTATGCACTTAATTTTCATAGAAGCTCTATTCATTTAACTTGTACAAATTGATTTGAGCTTACGAAGAAGTAATACATTTTATGTTCTTATTTTCTTCTGCTGTACATGTTTATAGATAAGTTTATCTAAACACAACCTTACTTTGCTTTGGTCAAATATAAAAATTTTAGCAGTTTCTGGTGTGTTTCTGTTTCACAATTCTTCAAAATTTTGATGAATTTACTTTCTCATATCTTATCAGTGTGTTTCTCTTATCCTGTGGATCGCCACTTTTCCATTGTTCTCAAGGATGTATTTGTTATTTGGCATTTAGGACGGGGAAACCATTAGAATTAATGTGAAGCACAAGGTATCTGGTGGAACTGGCATGCTTTCAGCTGCTGGCCTAACCGGTGGGCATGCTGCAACACCAAAACCAAAAACCTTGAGCCTAGCTCCCCCACCAAGTGGGATTGGGAAAATCAGGTCTCCCCTTCCACCCCCACCAAATGATCCTGTTGCTGCTCGGATTGCTTCCACAGGTCGCGCTACTGATCCTAAAGGGACATATGAAAGTGTGAAACATTCCACTGACTCTTTATCAGATCTTTCTCAACTACAGGTATGCGGGTCCAGCTCGTGCATTTGTATTTTCCTTTTCGAATGTTATTGATTCATATCGTTGACATTTTTTGCTTAATAGTTATTGCATTGCACGACTTAACAACAACATCAATACATCGTTCAGACAAAATCTAATTGGGACTGTATATGCTTTATCTATCTAATTTTAATAGGATTGATTAACCTAACTTTTTCATCATCGCATTCTCGATGTTGTATCCCCAAATCTGGAGTAACGTACCGTTGATTTCAAGGCATAACCGCATAAAGGTCAAGAGATCTAGAATACTAACTTTATATTCGTTTATTTTTTTTAGTTTTAGAGTCCTACACACTTGATCACAATGATTTGAAAAAACGAGCAATTTTCTTGGTTATATTCTGGAGCATTCCAGTTTAACCAAGAGGTTTTCTCTGTTATGAGTAACAATCGCATTTCTTGGTTTGCATTTACAGAAAAATCTTCCCTCAACAAACACCTCAGGAGCTTCAGGATGGGCAGCCTTCTGATTACATATATGAGCATTTTAACAATGAGGCTTTTATTATTCTCTGATTTTTTTGGTTCTTTATATTGAGAAAAGCTACAGTGGAAGAATCTGTGCACAAGGAGGTGTCATAAGTGAAGTTAGCGCCAACTACCAAGTAAATCGATCTCTTGAGAATATTATGGAAATATTTATGTATTTCTTTGTTTGTAATAACAGTTTTCTCATCTCTATAAAAAGAATTACCCCCAATCAGTATCCCAAAAGAATATTTCTCTATTAAGTTGTGCTTGTGATTTTATGTTAAAGGTAGTGTTACGAATGTCATGCATGTATCATCTTCAATCGAATACCAAATAATTGAAATAAGTATATATGAAGCCGTTGTTGTGTTGCTTGACAATAACCAGTTTTACCAGCTGCTATATGTTGCACTTGTCACTTGTGCAACAGAGCCAACAGCTATGTAACTGTGTAGCTCTCTACACGGACCATTGCACTAAATTTCAAAACTCCCTACAACATTACAATTTCACTGAAGCTATAAATTATAATTGACCTTAGAAACAAATTGTTTTTGTGTAAATTAAAGGCAAGTTCCTATTCAAGCTAACAAAATAGTTAATACAAGATATTTTATTATATATTTGTAAAAAGAATTATTAACACGAGCACATAGTTTATAATAAAGTCAAGGTTAAATTACTTTTCTTTTTGTAGATCTGTTTTTACGAATTTGAATTTGATTTTTAAATGGTTAAGAGTAATTCATTAATTTTCTGAAAATGTCATGTTACATTTTCCATCTAAATTAAGCTTGTAACAAAAATTATGGTTAAATTAGTATTTTTGGTCAGTATTTTTAAATGGTTTAATTTGGTTGTCTATTTTAAAAATAAAAAATAAAATCAGTGTACATGATTACAACGGCAACTAATAATCAGTATTCAAGATAGTATTTAAAGTATAAAGTTTTTTCATGAATTTTTTTTGTCAATTTCGACCAACAATCACATGGTTTTGATAGTCTCGGATAGATGACCATCTTGTCGTCAATAATACTTTCATTGAAGCTCCTACATGCTCTCATATACCTCTCGAAGTTGTGAATCCGTTCCTTTTTCCGCCACATGTCCATTATCCTCTCCAACAGCGATTTAGTGTGTCGAGGTCACCTTTTTCTTCTCTTTAAGATATGTGCTTGATGTCTTGATTGGAGAATCTTGAATGTTTAGGGTTTCTCTCATGTTTATTCATAGTTTTTTCTATTGCAGTCTCTTATGAATTCTTTTCTATCACAGATGCATCAGACCCATTCATATATACTTTCTCTTGAATGACAAAGATGACTTTTGTTAGTTTATTTATAATCACGATCACTTTTCAATAATGACTTCTTTATCAACTAGATGTCAATAATGTTCCTCAACAACAATTTCCAATTAATTATAGGTTTAAACACTTTAGTTGTCCCTATTTATGTGAGGTTTTCCCATTTTGATCTCCTTCTTATTAGAATCCCCAATTGAGTCCTTATAAGTGTTAATTTGAATAAATTGAATCTTTGTCGTTAAATTTAGTTAACGGAGTTAAATTTTTGCTGAAATTGACTATTGACGTGACCTGTTTTTGAAACGTGGCATTCTCTTGTGGAATTTGATAAAAAAAAATTAAAAATAAAAATCCTGGCCTAGGTATCTTCTTCTCCACCCAAAAACAGAGAAAGCTTGGGGTTCCTCCTCATCATCTGAGGCAGCCATCTTGTAATGCCCCGGCAACTTACAGGACGTCTTATGGGTTAGGCTACCGAATCTCATTCCGGTGTATGTTTGATTCATCCATGTGCCCCTTCCACGGAAAGCCTGCCAGGAGCCGCTCCTTGTCTGTGCCCCCTGCACCATGCCTCTTGCACCGGCGATATACCATCTGTAACGCCCCGACAACTTACAGGACTGTTGACTGCCCCCACACATCACCACGAGGCTTTCCAATGTGCTTTGTCATCACTCGCACACTTTCCGGGAAAACTTCCCGGAAGGTCACCCATCCCAGAATTACTCCAGGCTAAGCACGCTTAACCATAGAGTTCTTATGGGTTAGGCTACCGAAAAGCAAATGCATTTTGGTGATATGAGTAGCCAAATCAATTCCTTTTAAGCTATCCTTCAACTGTATAGTCTCATACCTATACAATCTCCAGATCCCTCTCATTCCGGTGTATGTTCGATTCGTCCATGTGCCCTTTCCACTGGAAGCCTGCCAGGAGCCGCTCCTTGTCTGTGTCCCCTGCACCATGCCTCTTGCACCGGAGATCACTCTCTGCCCTCGTCAGTGCCCGGGTGTCACACATCTGCCCTTGACAAGACCAATCCGCCACACGTCCCTTTGGCCGGCCGGGAAAGTTGCTGGTGCCATCACCTATTCTAGAAGCATCACCACACACTGCGGCATTTCTCCCTCTACACTCGGGATGAAAGCTCTAACACCACGAAGCATGGACGACGACGTTGTTGCTCGCCTCTCCGTTGCCGAAGGTTCTTGTCATGACGTTGCCGCCAGCAATGTTGTTGATGCCGCTACGATTACCTTCCTTAGACGCAAAAGCCTTATTTCTTCTTCCTTCATCCATACCTGCGAAGGATAACCCTTCATTTCCTCTATTTCCCTTGTTTTTTTCTAATGTGCGAGAAGATTGGAGCAGTGACTAGCAATGGAGGGTGTTGAACTTGTTTTTCTTGTGTTGTATTTTTTTTAGTGCAGTGGAAATAAAAGAAAAGTGCAGTGAGAGGGATGAGAATGGGGTCTTGGAGAAAATGATGGTAGAGGCTCTCTTCCCTCTCTTTTTCTTTTCCCCCCAAACCCTGGGTGATAGATGTCTAATCCCTAAAAAATAAATATTTTGAGATCCAAAGAAAAAAAAATCCTTTGATGGTGGTGTTACGGAGTCCTTTGATTTTAATTGGTCATATATGTGTTGCAGGGTTTGAATCAAAGGTCAAAGACTAAGGTTCCCGTGGTCGAAACTGTGACTTTGAATCTGGCTGAATTTGTATGTGTGGTTGATCAAAAGGATTTTGATTTAAACATTCCTATTACAATTTTTGGTGGTGTTGCGGAGTCCCTTCCTTTACTTAGTGTATGTCTATCATCCACCATATTTTAGTTGATTCTGTCGAGAGACTGGTGGTTGTGAAAGATGAGCTTTCAACCTACAACCGGAGACACCGCAAGTAAGAAGCATCACTGGCTCGTTCCCTTCCTCTTCCAAAACAGGTTCACCAAATCGCGAGAAATGTTGAACCGTGCATTTTATATAATATTTGTTTTTAACAAGTTGCGAAAATGCCTCGTTTCACCTCCAACAATGCCATGTTTAAATAATTTAACGGCAGTGGCTCAATTGCTTCAAATTAACACTTATAAGGACTCAATTGGGAAATTTTAAAAGAAGAGGATCAAAATGGGAAAACCCAACAAAATTAGGAACAACTAAATGGTTTAAACCTTAATTATATGAAGTAACTTCCCGAATTTGTTGCTCAGGAGAGTCTTCTAGAATGATATATCTTTTTTTTATATCTTATTCCAAATCATTAACAATTTGATATTACTCTAACGCAGAAGCATATATTTTCATGATCTTTACTAGATCAACAATTGATTATATTTGTAAAAGTATCATTTGTATTTATTTAGTTTGTTATTATTCCTTATTTGTATTTTAGATTAATCTATATTTCTTCTATTATAAATACAATATCTTACGTTTATATTCAACTACGGATATTAATTTCATAACATAGCTTTTTACTATATTCAACACTAATGATGATAATTAATTTATTTTAGTAAATAATAATTTATTACATTTTAAGATAAATGTTATAAGCAGTAATTAAGTATGTTGCAAATAAAAAATTATATAAATTTAAAATTTTAGACAAATGAAAAATTTAAAATAAAAAATAGGCTTAATTACTTATTTTGTCTCCAATTTTATCCAATTTTATTTAAGTTTCTCAAGGTCATTTTTTAAAAACAAATGTTAATTACTTCTAACCTTGTAAAGTTTGTCTGAATATAGTCTCTTGGGTTAAATATAAACAAATAGAGTTAAAAGTTTGATGATGTGGAAAAAAGTCAACAACTTTTTTCTCTCTCCTCTATTCTTATTCTTATGCTCAAGTGCACCCATATGTTTCTCTCTCAATCCGTTGTTAGTTTCCCGGTGAAAATTAGAGAAGCCATTTTCTCTGTGCATAGCAACATAGCATATGCACTTACCAAAGAAGTCCAAGCCGCAACCCCACTCTTTCCATGGCCACAACCCAATATCCTATGCACCAAGCCATGCACTACTCTCCCAGTTCGACTATCCTCCAAGGACGAACAAGAGGATAACAATCAACACGACCCACACGCACAAGCCCATTAATCATCGTGTTATATGAAACGCAGTCCCTCACGGGACTATCATCAAACACCTTGCATGCATTGGGGGCATCCTTGAGAACAAAATAAAACCAACAAAGAAATGGGGGCGTGATGAGGGGTTTCAGAGAGAATGGTGGAGGTGGTTGGTGACGAAGAAGGAAAGAATCGCGATGGCGCCCTATGACCACCGCTTGGCCTGGATTTAGAGAGCTTGGTGAATGGTTTTGCATAAAGCTAACAGTGCTTTCAAACTCCTTATTTTTTGCTCTTCCCTGTCGTGCTAATTAACATCTTTCATCTATCCATCAGCTGCGACAAGCGGTCAACCACCTGACCGACAAGGGTAGGTAGAGACAACAAGAGAAGCTCTTATTCGACATAAAATGAGTTGGAATAAGATTAGTCCTCCAAAACTAAATTTGTTTATTTTTAATGTATTTTCAATTATTCCATTTATTTGTTTTGTAATTTTTGTCCATTAATTTTCAAATTTTACATGATATTTTTACTATTATTCTTTTTTATTTAAATATAAATATATAAATATTGACTTCATAAAAAAACTATTCAAAATATTTTTTTTAATTATAATCATATTTTAGATACATAATTTCATTATTTTAAAAAGTTGAAAATATAATATATGTCAAGTTTGTTTAAGCTCAAAAATAAAGTAATTTTGAAAGAAAAACATTTCAAAATAAGTATATTTTTTATAAGTTCAGAAATTATTTATATTTGAATATAATTTTAAAAGCGCATTTTATAAAACTCATGAAAAATATCTATTTTTAATAAATAGTAATAAATTTTAGAATTATTATAATAATTTTAATGAATAGAAAATATAATTAAGATTAGAAAAATTTAAATTTATGATGAAAAATTTTAATAATTTCAGAAGGAGGGGTTTAAAATTTTGAGAACTTATTTTAGAAGATTTGGTTTAAAAAAATGAATAGTAAAAAAAAAATAATAATAATAATAATAATGATTACAAAAGACAAACAACTTTCACAAGTGAAGATTAAGGGGAGTAACTTTTGGGTAATGGAACATAAAAAAATTATTTTTATTAAATAATATTTTAATAAAATAATAATAATAATAATCATAATAATAAAATATAATAATGACAATAATAATAATAATAATAATAATAATAATAATAATAATAATAATGATTACAAAAGACAAACAACTTTCACAAGTGGAAATCAATGGGAGCAACTTTTGGTAATGGAACATTAAAAATTATTTTTATAAAATAATATTTTAATAAAATGATATTAAAAAAAATTGAATAGTAAAATTTTTGAAATATAAATAGCCATGGGAGGAGGGCTTATTCTACACAAAGAGAGGAAGAATCAAGTGAGAAATCTTGAGAAGAAAGAGTTAGGAAGAAAATTTTAGAAGAGTAGATGTTCTCGAAGGTTTTCGGGGGAACAAATTCGGAACAAGAAATTGAGTCTGAAGTAGAGGTAAGGGGAGCTAACCTTTCTAAGTTTTTATATTATAAAATATATTTTTTTAATTTTTATGTCTTGAAATTTTGTACAATTACTGTTAATGAAAAACCTATGTGCTTGTTGTATAACTATTTGAATTTTTGTGATAATATTATATGTTGTTGTTTTGAATCTGTGAATAAGAAATTTGTTAATAACACGTTGAGGAACACTTTGGCTAAGGAAAGACCTGGTACTTAAGTTGTCCATTGTGACGCACCTCTCTTTCCTGGAAGTCTCTTCGATGTGTTTTTAACTAATTCTTATCAAATAGATTATGAGCAGTTAAATTATTTTGTGATATATTCAATTTGTATGATTTTTGGGGATGGATGGACTTTATGATGTTTGTATGAATTATTGAGTGTATATCCTTTTTCTATTACATCTATCTGGAAGGATAAAAATATGTCTAACCGGCTTTGCCAGATTCAACTTCTTAGTTTCCCAGAACGTTTATATTAAAACTATATTTTTTTATGGTAGCTTACCTTACTTTTTGTGTTGAATGTATTATATTATGTTGGATGTGAAATTTATGTATTTGAGCGTAATGAGAGTGTGGTAAAGAGTGGGAAATCCTTACCGAAGATCCATCTTGAGAAGTTGGACAGAGTAGGAAGGATGTAGCTTCAGTGGTTGTATTTATATCTGAAGATCCACTTTGGGGGACAGAGTAGGATATGATAATTGAGCTAGCAAGAAGGTGCACCCATATCCGAAGATCCAGTTTGGGGGGACATAGTACGATATGATAATTGAGCTAGCAAGTAGGTGCATCCATATCCGAAGATCCACTTTGGGGGACAGAGTGAGATATGTATCTGAGAAAAGTACCACTACAAGCGTATAATTTTTTTAAGAGTCTGATATTCATACGATTATTTAATTGGGTTGAGTTTATGATGATCATGGTGTGTTTATTGTATTATTAAGAGATTTGATTTATAAGTTGGATATTATGTTATTAATTTAAATATATCATGTTACTTTGTTAAAATAGCTCACCCTTGCTTTATTTGTTGTTTGGTGGTTACTATTGTGTTGTGTGTTTTCTCTCGGCGATGATCATCCGGTGGGTTTGAGCAGAAAGTGGTGAGACGTCGGTGGAACATGCGTTAGATGGAGGAGCGACTAGTGTTTAGCTCTTATGGACAAGACCCTTGTGTTTAATCGTTTTATGTTTGGATTGTATTAAGTTTAAAATTTGAGTGATGGTTTGTATATCGAGGAAAAACTTTATTCCTCGTGTTTATGACTGTTCTATCATATCAAGAATGTAATAACTATATTACAGTTTAATACTATAATTATTAGGATGTTACACATTTTCTTCTCATATCTTTTGTTTTTGAAAGTTTATATGAATTTATTTTAATGAATTATTTTTAAAAAAATTAACATAAATAAGTTTTTATTTTTATTTGACATCTAACTATAATAAACACGTTTCAGTTCAAAAGAATTATCCATAAAAAAAAATCAAATTAGTGTTAATATAAGGGCCTGAAAAATGTAGAGCTATTGGGCCTTATGTTGAGGCAGCCATACCCATAAAACTAAGGACACCATGACCTTAGAAAGGACTTCCCAAAGTCTGGTTCATTAAGCCTAAATTCACTCTCTCTCTCTAGAACTCGTGTTCCCTTTTCTCTCAGCCTTCTCTCTACCATACAAGCTCACTGACCCAGTACATGTTCATTTAGGTGTCGTCCAAACCACCACAACGTCAAGGACTTCCTTTTTATCTGATTACTTTTTCCGTTTGGACCGATAAGTAGTTTTTCCCTTTCCTCCATTGTTTTGGAACCTAGGGCATGCTAATCCTAGTGGTTGCATGTAGCTAGTAAAGTTATTCCTCATTTTCTCTATCTGTTTTAACTCTAAGAGTTGTTCTTAATCACACATTGGTGATACTTAGGGTTCTGTTGAGTATCCGGGTGGTGCTAGTGAGCTGTCGGGGTTAAGGTTCTGTTGTTCTGTTCAAACCCTAAGGTAAGGGAAGCTAAGCATGTTTCTTTGAATGGATTATATGCTTTGTATGTGTGGTGAAGTTTAATTAATATATTGTTTTGAATTGCATGTTAGTTTTAGGAATATTAGATGGTATGTGTTGAACTGTGGAACTGATGAAAAGTATGAATTTGTGAATTGGTAATGTGTTGATTTTAATTTGTTTTGAATGAGTCTGAATGCTGGAATTTGGTATGTTGAAAGTATCTTGATTGGAAATCCCGTTGTGTTGTGGTTTGGATAGTAAAGTGACTGTTTTGGATGGTGTTTTAAGTAGTTTGAGAGGAAGTGTTAGTGATTATGAGAAACTATGGTCTAGGATGTATTTGCAGTGTTGAAACACTCTAGAGGGATCATTGGTAACTTGTTAAGAGCACTTTGTTGGTAGGATAGAGGAATCTTAAAAACCGAAGTTGGTACATCCCTGATCATAGAGCAGCCCTGGTCTGATCCAGTCAGTTGTGACTAGTCATATGTACTGGTGCTTATGGTGAGTTTGATTCATCAAACATTTGATTATTCTACGATGACCAATTGGATTAGTAAGCATGGGGTTGGGGGTAAGTATTCTGTGGTGATAAGTAATTAAATGGACAGTACAACTAGGGGATATTTTAGGTTGTTTGAAGGGAAGTGAGACAGTGATTTTGGGTTGTGGTCATTTTGAGCGCATTAGGGCTGTTGGGGCATTTTTAATAACTGTGTTAAGGTTATGAAATCTGTTATACAATTTATTGGTTAAAAAGTTCAGTGAGTTTAGTGCCCTAGGTCATTTTAAGAGGAACTAATATAATGATTTTGAGCTACTGTGGTTGAGAGGGCCTTTGGGGTGTTGGGGCAGCTTAGACAAGTCAAATGTAACTTGTTAGGTTCATGAAATTGGTCCAAAACATGATAAAATTGGTAAAATTGAATTTGGGTATCTAGGTTGTTGATTTTGAAGTTTTAGAGTAGAAATTGGTCTTAATCAATTTAGATTAGTAGTAGGAAGGTTTAGAAACATTTAGGCAAGTTTAATTAAGTATATAACACCATCTAGGAGGGGTAGAAGTTGAGAAAAGTTGATAGTATTGGTAAGTTGGGAGTGAGTTGTGTAATTCTGCATATTTTGCTGCTGCATTCGCTCAGCGAGTGGAGGAAAAAGGGGTTTGCTGTCAGAGGATTTTAGCTTAGCGAGGAGCTCGCTAAGCGAATTATTGATATTTTTTTTGGTATTTTTAGCTTAGCGAATGATGTGCGCTGAGCGAATTATTGAGTTTGTAATGTGTTATTTCCTTCTCTATTTTGGCTGATATAACTGTGTGTACTGGTTGAATTGCATGGTATGATATGCTAAAGTTATTTCATTGAAAGTATGTGAAAATATGAAGTGTGTTTGATGATTGGAAGTAACAAAGCTTGGTTCTTGGACGTAATTCCATGATCCTCAAGGAGAGGATACATGGTGGTGCCCTAGTAGTGTTAGAATGATTGCATGGAAGCTTAGTCTTGGGGGTTTTCCTGAAACTACAATGATCAATCATTCTCAAGTAGAGAGGATTGAATCATGTGGTGAGTAGTAGCAGGAGATCCTAGTCTTGGAGGCTTCCAATATGCTCCAGGGCGCAGAACGGACTAACATCGTGAGTGTGGTAGGGTGGAACCCATTGGCAATGGCTTTGCAAAACAGTAGAGGCCACCATGAGTGCATAACCCGCCATAACCCAACAATCATTCTAGTCCGGACGAGTCGGTGTATAATGTAACGAGTCTTGTAATGTCGTTTAATATGTTTGGAATGAACTTTGCAAGTTGTGTGTGATTAATACCATGATTTTTATACCTAGCTCACCCTTGCTTGTTTGTATTGTTTGTGTATGTTTCTTTTTGCGATGATCATCCACTTGGGTGTGAGCAGACGTTGAGAAGGTTCCCCTGGAGCAAGAGCTTGAGGATGCGGATGTTGCAGCCTAGTTTCCTTAGGAGTCTATCTACTTTATGTTATTTTGAAATACGTTTAAGTTCTAAATTTAGACCTCTGTCACTTAAAGTTTGAATTCTAAGGTCTTATTTGATTACTGTAATCCTTTATTTAACTGTCATTCTACTCCAATTGTTCTATTATATTAAGATGATGATGTCTCTATTATATCATGCTTGTTATATAATTGGGATGTCAGAGTTAATATAACATAAACATTTTTATATATTAAAATTGAATAAAAATACACAATTTTATAAAGTAAAAAAATAAGTATTAATATAATTACATAATTTGATTTTTAATTTAGGAACACATGAGTATTAAATATGATTAAGTTATAATATCAATTAAATCAATATGTTAACTTAATTAAAAAACCTTTGAATATTATTAAAAATATATTATAAAAAATAAAAAAGTGAACCTGTTAAAAAAATCTATCAACTGACCTGGTCTTGTATACTTTTTTAATAATTTCTTTTTATCTTGTAGACTTATTTTGTCTCCCATGTGAATGAAGATAAAATCCTATTAAATAAACTAATTTAATAAGTCTACTCATGAGAATACCTAGTTAAGATTAAAAGGAAGTATTATTGATGTTAAAGGAATTGTCTCTACATGGCTTTCTTTACTTAGATAACCAAATAAATAAAAATAGAAATAACGACGCGGCTTTACAAAACTACTATTTACCGCACACCATAGAGGTGCCTGTCAAACTATTTGTCCCTTTTCCGTGTACAAAATTGAGTAAAGAACTCAAAAATGGGCTCCAGAGGCATTCTTCGCGACTCTCATACAAAAACTAACATCAGTAAAAAAATAAACCACGACAGCACGAAGAAGCATGCTTGGAATAGGAATATTGGCAAATAACTCACTCCTATTGGTAGTGTCTTATATCAGAATTGATAGTCTGGTTTCAGAACCCAATGAGATCCATTTGATCCTTTATGCAGAGTCGCAATTTCCTTTAACAGATTCTTGAACAGGGCAAGGTCTTGTGAGGGAATACGTTCCTTGAAATACTGAACTATGCTGGCTGAATCAGAACTACCCCCTCGCTGTTGTATAAAAGTGCAGATTTGCCGAATCAATACTTCAGGTTGTAATCCAGATGAACTTGCAGTAGCCCTGAAAGATCTAACATCTACAGATCTTGCTTGATTCGTGGAACTTGACAACACGCTAGACTGATGTTCGAGCCCGGCACCAATGGCTTTCTCTTGGTTACCTCGAATTTGAGCTAAAAGTTCGACAGAAGATAAAGCTTTACCTGCGGATGCCCCAGCAGCGAATCCATTTAATTTCGCCGTTCCCTTGCTGGGTAACTCGTCAACCTTGCCTTTATTTACCAACAGGGGGTTCACGGTTGAACCAAACTTCTGACGAACAGATGACGGTGCACCAGCAGTTCCTGACCTTCCTGTCCACGTGGGAACAGATACACTATCATGGCTTCTGAGCATTCGTGACTTACGTAAAGCTTCTGCAGCTCTTCGTGCAACTTGGGATGCTTGCTCCTCAAGTCTCATCTTCTCCTCATCATGGGCATTCATGATCAAATCATGGTTCACGGCACTCTACCATCATAGAACAGGTTTATTACAAAGGAAACACAGAAAAGAAGTACTAGAAAATAAAAAGCATTACTCTATAACAAGAAACATGCTAATATGGAAGTATCACATCTAAACTAGCCTGAGGCACAGAGCATGGTAAATGTAATTACAGTACAAAATCAAATCATATAGTATGCTAGCATTGTTGATAATTATCTTAGTTCTTGAAGTTGTGCAACAGGGTGTAGTTTTACCAGAATTAGTCAAATAAACATAATGATGCATGATAAAACTGGATGTACGCTGAAATACTCGTATGCAGAATAGAAACTTACATGTATCCCATTGGCATCAAAAAGGCTTTTCAATATATCAGTTCCATCATCAACCCCATTATAAAGTTCAACCTTCTCTTTCCCCTTTCTCTCCGACTTGTCATCATTATTAACTGCAACATCTTCAGAATCCAGTCTGGCAGTTTGGCTATGTTCATCCTTATCCTTATTTTCTTTCTGTGTCCCAATGACATTCACTTCTTCAGATATTTGACTAAAAATATTTGAAGTTTCGGTTGACCCAGTTCCTTCATCCACGTTAAGTACGAAAAGATCTTTCATATCCCGGGCCTTAAAGAACCTTTTCTGTTGTGGATTCTTCAATATCTTATTTGTAAGAAAATGTTTGTAAATCTGACGGTGGTACACTTTCTCCTCAATAGTTCCCCGTGTTATCAACCTATACACGGTTACATCCCGCTTCTGACCAATGCGCCAAGCCCGCTCTCTCGCCTGTTAAAAGAAATGAGTATCCTATTACTAAATATTTTAGGATTTAAACTTGAAACCACAACATCTTCCATGATAATAAGAAAATGGAAAAATTTCACAAATATAAACGTCAGACAATTTTACTCCAAAAACTTGTTTGTTTAGTTAGATACATGGTTAAGGATGGAATGAAATAAGGTGATAAAAGAATGCACTGTATGCTTCACCCTTCTATGCCCATTGATTCCTAATTTCTCTATCCTCTTCCTATGATTTATAACCAACCGGCTAAGTGAACATGATGGAAGGGAAGTTCATTCAAATTTAAAAAATTTCCACAAAAAGGATGTATCCAGTACAAACCTACCTGCATATCATTTGAGGGATTCCAGTCAGGGTCAAAGATGATCACCCTATCTGCACCTGTAAGATTGGTCCCCAAACCCCCAACTTTGGTCGTTAAAATGAAAATAAATATTTCACTTGAGGCATTAAATTCATCTATTAAGGCCATTCTCTGTTTAACAGGAGTGAGACCATCCAGTCTCCGATAAACATGACCAGAAGATGTCAAAAAATTCTCAAAAATGTCAAGCATTTGTTGGGTTTGAGTAAAAAGGAGAACACGGTGACCCTGTTCCTTCCAAACATTAAGCACTTGACCAACAACTTTCATTTTCCCACTACGTTCTGGATTTCCATAATCTGGATCACTGAAGGCATGATCCCTTTCAAGTAGATCAGGGTGGTTACAGATCTTGCGCATCACATCAATTCCATAAAGAGAATTCCTGTGTCCATCCAATATTTGCTCCACATCAGTGCTAGCTAAAAATGCTCTGTAAGCAGATACTTGTTCTGGTGTAAGGCTGCAAAATAGAACATGCTCCGTCTTCTTTGGAAGTTGGGCATTCACATCAGCCTTCATCCGTCGGAGAAGATAAGGCATGATTAAATCACGCAGCACCACAGCACACCTAAAAAATGACAAGTATATTAATATTATTTGGTATTAGAGGCTTACCTTCAAAGTTAACTAGTTCAATATCCCTAGATGAAATATGAAAACAATCTAATTAAAAATATTGAACAACAACTTCTTTTGCTTCATTTTCCCACACATCAAAGGATCATGATTGGTTACCTGTTGTAACTTATTATTAAAACAATACAATGCCTTAAATTTTGTTTGAAGAAGTACAATATAGAAATTCCTGGAAAAACATTTCCAGTTTATGAACAAAAGACATCCATATTTTTGGATAAACATTGGTAAACTTTCTACTGATAACAAAAAGGATACGAAAACTGGCCACCTTAACCTTATTTATCTGGTGCATCCAAAAATCTACCAGTGATTAATTTTTCCCTTCTGGCACTTTTATGAAAATTGGTTATGGAATTTAATAATGGAGGATGAAATTTACACCAGTAAAAGGTTTGTTTTAATGGTTAAATTAAATATTTGGTCTCTATATTTGACACCATTTTTCATTTTGGTCCCTACACAAAAGAAAAAAAAATTAAACCTCTACATTTTAGTTGTTACATAAAATTATTTATAAAATGGTTGCCAACCAAATTACAACAGTGTCAAACATTTGTCTGAAATGACAGTAAGGGTAAACTTGAAAAAATTTAACACTTTTATAACTTTGGTTAATGGTAGGGACCATAAAGACCAAATTTTTAACATAACCCTTCTAAAATTATACCTTTGCACCAACAAAAGAAAAATATTGACCCACCTGTATGCAGTGGATACTTGCAAAGGTGAAGCATTTGCATACCCACCAACTGCTATAGGAACTGCAAATTCAACTTCGAATACAGGCAAAACACCCAATTTTCCAGGAAAAACAAAATCAAACAATGACCATAGTTCAGTCAGTTTATTCTGAATAGGTGCACCAGTCATTATGATTCGATGTACAGTTTGTAGCTGCTTGCAAACGAGGGTAACTTCAGCATTTGGATTCCTTATTTTATGCCCTTCATCAAGAACTGCATAACCCCATTGAATATCAAGCAACTGATCCCCCAATATTCTGAGGTGCTCATAAGTGGTGATAAGTAATCCAGATTCTGATCTCATGACATGATTTATCAGGGATTCCCATTTTTTTGTGTTTCTAGATGGTTCACTTTTTTCATAATCATTGTCACTTGAACTATTGGTTTCAGAGTCTGTTTCTTCAGATTTAGCTCGCTTCTTCCTAGGAGCAGAATCTTGAGCCGATTCATGTAAAAGCTCTACATGGAATTTTGGGTACCACTTGTTAGCTTCCCTTTTCCACTGTCGCAAGAGTGTAACGGGGCAGACAATAATGCTAGGTTTGTACATGCCACTATAGTGCAGTGCACCAAGGAAAGATAAGATCTGGACAGTTTTACCAAGTCCCATCTCATCACCAATAATTCCACCAGCTCTTTGGCAATGCAATTCCCACAGCCACTGAACACCGACCTTTTGATAGTCAAACAGAGCTTCAAATATCTTATTGGGGATTTTCAGCCCACCTTCTAACGTTACATAAGATTCATGATCGTCAAGATCAATGCCTTGTTCTTCTAAATTTTCAAAACTGGAACTATCTAAGCAACCATCTGCATTTTCTGAAAAAACAAATCAATAAAATTGAATTATGTTATGAACAAAAACAGACTGGTATATAATACTAATGCAAACCAAAATTCTAAAGTGAAATAAAAGTGGAACAAGTTTATGATACATCACATAATATTTCCTCACATCAACACATGGCCAATGCACATGCTTTATTTTATTAGAATTTCCTTTCAGAATCTTTCGAAACGGGAATATTGGTCTAGGAAATAAGTTGAATGTATAATCCACTATCAACACATGATTTATCTATACACATACACTCTTAAGCGACAAAAATTTAGATTGCAAAACAGGCGTTTTAAAACTGCAAGCAACAAATACGTATAGCACTAGAAACAAAGCACTAAAAAAAGACGCATCACCATTTGCATAAAATCAAATGCTGATAGCAAATAATAATTATGGCAAAAGATATATCCATGCTAAATTTTTTAAAATATAACCAAATGCAACTAGTTTGAATTATTCTCTATATTGGCATCTCTAATAAAGGCATTGTCAAAGCTTAATATGAAGTTACATGTAAAATCACTATAGTTTAGCTCCTCTTGATTATTTGAGTGCATCATGGGGCCTGCAACTTTATTACCAGATAGGAAAATTAATGGAGTTATAAGACTAATTTACTTTTTCATATTTTTCATTCTCTTGATGTCCAGGTAAATAAGAATTTGATCCAATTTTTCAATAAAAACATTACATTTTAAACATACCACTTTCTTCCATATGTGTATCATCGCAAGAAACACGCTTGGTCCACTTTCTTCCAGGCAGAGGCCGCCTCTTCTTCTTTTTTGAATCTTTATTTAGCTCCATTTCTCTATCTAGAGCTTTGGAAGATTGTAGTGGTTTCCTGAGCCTTCGAAATGGAAAAGTGGGTGCATCAAGCTTCGGTGCATCTTGAGGCTCAAGCAGCTTGGTGGTTGGGCGAGATCTTGCTGCCTCATACATAGATTTGGCAGCTCTTTCAACACTTGCAGCAGCAAGATCACTAGCATTTTCCTCCTCAGCTGCATTATGACTAGTTGATGTTTCTAGTTGTTGAAAACGGCGCTCAAAGCCCTTTAACTTATGAAAAGGGGTTAAAATTCCTTTTCTCACCAGTTCATCCCTTTCCTAAGTCATATGAAGTAGTAGAAAATGAGTTCTCCGTTACTACCTCCACCAAGTATTATATACTTAAAATTTGCTACACTCATAGTACTTCATATAAATCGAGTTCTCCCCTTCTAATCACCAATTGTTTTAGACCAAAAAATATATGACAAAATACCGCAAAAAAAATGTGATCATAAAAAGTAAAACTCACTGTTTCAACAAAGCCGGCAGAGGCTGCATCTAGAACAGTATCAAACTCAACATCATCGTCAAACGAAACTTTCTTAAGTCGTTTTCCCTTGCTTTTGTCTGACTTTTTATCTTCTTTAACCTTCCTCTTGGGCTTCCGTTCTTCCCTAACTAAACTAAAGATCAATCGTTCATCCTCAACACTTTTGGAAGCATCATCCTTGGACAAATTCAAAAGCTCTTTCTCTAGTTGAGCTTTCGTCTTCTTCAGACTCCTCAACCTATCGGCAGCAAGAGCACACTGAAGATTTGAATTGTTGGAGGAATCAACCTCAGCAAACGCCGACACCAAGTCGTCTTCACCAGCATCACTACATTCTTCATTATTTTCCACATTTCTCAACCGCTCAACGGTGGAGGCAACGGCATCAATTTCAAATTGAACAGCTCTCAATTTCTGATGAAGTTCAGCTTTAGCATTAGCCGATGGATCGACATTTTCAGGTAAATCAGAACATTCTTCCTCGGCACTACCTTCAGCCTCAGTAACGGTCACTGAATCATTCTTAGTAGCCTACAAGTTAAACATCTTCTACCGTCAAATCTTAAGGTTTTGTTTCAAGTTTACATCACTATGCTATTAATTTCAACACAGAGTTCTAAATTAAACTTTCTAATCGATTTCAAAGGAAATAGAAGCAGTAAAACTCGAACTAGAAGGCAGATAACAAATAAAAACGTGAAGAGGCAGAACCTAATGATATATACCTTTTCCAAAACGTCGCGTTCAATGTCTTCGGGATTGGCAGATTTTACGCCCAAACTAGAGAGCAAAATTCGATCCTCCTCTTCCTCCATCGAATTGTTTAAACGTTAGCAAATCCTCGCGGTAATCATCGTGACCTTGATTCCAAAACAGAAAACGCTTATCATATTAACCATAACTCAAGAACGTTCAGTTTCTGTTCGACGATTTCGATTCAGATGAAAAAAAGCTTCTTCGTCTTCTTCGATTCCCGTTTCGGAGAGAAGAGTAGGTGACACCGTCGTTGTGTTTTGTTTCCGTTTCACCTCCTATATTTCGCCCCCTGTGGTGATCCCACGTCTTAACATAAGGAATGAATCGTCGTTTTGACTCTTGCGCAAGATTAAACTTGTGTTGTTTAATGAGAATTCATTTAAAAATTCTTTGAAAACTCTAAACCCTCAGAAACCTTACGTGATTATCAATCCCTAACACTGTATTTAACAATTCTTTGAAAACTCTAAACCCTCTCTTCTATCAGAGACCCTGACAATCAATCCCTAACACTTTGTCTACATAAATAAATGTTTATTTCCCTTTATTTTTGGGCAAATGCTAATATATATATATATATATATATATATATATATACATATATACATATATATGTATATACATATATATATATATATATGTATATACATATATATATATATATATGTATATACATATATATATATATATATGTATATACATATATATGTATATATGTATATATATATATATATATATATATAATTGGTCTCCTTAGATCTTATTAATATATATAATAAGTAAACAATATCACATATAATTACAAAAAAATACTTTAATAATCAAATTTTGACAATAATTTGATAATGTCAAATGTCATTATGCATTTGTATTTTTTTTAAAATTTAAAAGGTTAAGGTGAAGTCAAAATTAGGATTATAATAGATTTCATTAGTTCTTCCAATTCTTTTTTTTTTTACACTATCCTAGAAAGTTTTTCATTCAGCTTCAAGAGATTTTGTGTGCCTTGAAGATAGGGAAAATTTTGAAAAGAAATGTATTTAGTAGCGGATAAGAATGAGAATAGTGCGCGAAATCAAAGGTTTTATCGTTTCAAGAAAAATAGAGGAGAGATAATTGATGTTAGGACTAATGGCTTGATTGACGTACAAAAGATATTTGACAGATGAGAGAGAGAATGATTGGGGTTTTGGAAATCCTAGACAACTTCTAGAGATGAGCTCAGTATGTAGACACAACTTAATGCATGGATGCATATGTCTTATAGACGATCTATCTTAGACAATGTAATGTATGATGTCATACAAATTATGTATCTTAGACGTTTGACTCTCTAGACGTTGTATGAACACACTGAACATGTTGAATCAAATTCATTCAACGATTCTCATACCAATAAGGGTGATTAGACGATTGAGTTTATCTTCAACTAATGGCTTAGTGAAGATCTCAACAAGTCGATCTTTTGTGTTTACATATTGTAAATCCACAATACCCTTGTTAACACGATCACGTATGAAGTGATGTTTGACCTCTATATGCTTAACACATGAATGCAATCTAGGATTTTTAGATAAACTAATTACAACATTATTATCATAGTAGATAGGAATCTTACCTTCAAAATGGTTGTAATCTTCTAGGTTATTCCTGATCCATAAGAGTTATGAGCAACAATGTAGGATAGATAGATATTCAGCTTTTGTTGTTGATAATGCAATCATATTATGCTTCTTGCTCAATCACGATACTAGGTTTCCTCCGATGAAGTGGCAACCTCCACTTTTGTTTTTAGCTTCAACATTGTCTCTAGCGAAATTAGCATCACAATATCCTTCAAGATTGAAGCTTTTGCTTCATTTATAGCCCAATCCGAGATTAGATGTTCCTTTTAGATATTGAAATATGCGTTTAACAACACTGAGATGGATTTCTTTGGGATTTGACTAAAATCTTGCACAAAGGCAGACATTGAACATTATGTCAGGTCTAGACGCGGTGAGATACAAAAGTGAACCTATCATTTGACGATATAGGGTATTGTCCACTTTTGTTGAGCTTTCGTCTAGCTCTAGGCTAGTTGTTGGATGCATTGGAGTTTTCATTTCCTTCGCTTTATCCATTTTGAACTTTTTTAGCACCTCCTTAATGTACTTTGTCTGATGGATGTAGATCGTGTCTTGTTCTTACTTGATTTGTAGTCTGAGAAAGAACTTTAGCTTGCCCATCATACTCATCTCGAATTCTTCTTGCATCATGATTGAGAAGTCTTGGCACAATTTTCATCAGTAACGCCATAGATAATGTCATCAACATATATCTGAATGATAAAGAAGTCTTGATTGACATTTTTCCTAAATAGCGTGGTGTCTACTCGACCTATTCCTGATGACTTTTTCATCTTCATCTAGCTTGTTACGATAAACCCATTTAGCTTCGACTACATGTTTTCCTTAAGGTAACTCAATGAGTTCCCATACCTCATTCTTCTTTATTTATTTCATTCTTCTTTCATTACTTCAACCCAAGAATTATCTTCTAGAGCCTGATTGACGTTTAGTGGCTCAATTTGAGAGATGAGAGATGTGGTAGGATGCTTGTGATACGCTATTGTTCTCACATGCTCTTCCATATTTCCTATGATCTTTTTTGAAGTCTTTTCAATTATCTTGTCTCCTTAAATAATCAATTAGTTAGATAACATTGGTAACTTGCAAAGGAGGCTAGACTAAAATGAAGATGTAACCTAGAATTGGTCTAAGCTGACTTGGAAACCTGGATAGGCTATAAAGGACTTCATTGGATATAACTTGAAAATTAATATGACCTGTAGTAGCCAATGGAGAAGAAGAGTTGTTTTACCTACTACCTATTACTCTTGTAATCTTGTTTTAGCTAGCCTAGATAGTTTGTACTTAGTTTTACCAGCTATTAACAGTTTCAATGACTAGTTTTGGACAATTTATAGGTTTTATAGGTTTGAGTCTCTTGGTAGCCTATATAAGGCTTAATCTATACAAAGTTCATGTGCTTTAAAAAAGGAGAGTTCACTTTAATTTAGATTTTCTTCTTGTTTTTTCTCTGAAGTTGGGAGAGGGGAAAATATCTTTGGTGCGTTTCAAATTCCAGCTCCAACATGTTTTTCATTTCTCTATAGTTGGAAGTGGGACAACAACTCTAGGAGGGTGTTCCACATTCTAGCTCTAACTCTTGTAATTCATCATTTCATAATGCATACAACTTTGTTTTGTTCATCTCACTCTTCTATATTTTCTGGTGAACTTGAACTTTTTCTTCATTATGAAACATAGACATCACACTTTGTTCAGTTATTTTTAATTATACCTACATAAACTTCAATTTCTGATTGAGTTGTAGTTAATTGATCTAAAGGATCTTTCTTATCTAGGAAATTCATAATTGAACTACTAGAAATCAAAATTGAAAATAACATGAACAAGGACAAGTTTATGAACTAGTTTTTCAGAATATCCAAGTTTTGCTTTATTTTCAACAATTTTGATATTTTATTCTGCTTTCTTCAATTCAAACCATTGTTCTTTCCTTCTTATCATACGTATACAATCTTTTTAGAGTTAATTTAGTTGTTCTTGGTTCAACTTTTGAATTTCTCAGTTCTGCACTATTCTTGATGTTTTAATTCCTTGTTTTTGCTTGTTTTAGGTTAGTAAGCTTGCACAAAACATCTTCAACACGTATGATTGTAGTTTTATAAGTTCATTTCCATTTCTAGAAGTTAGTTTTTTTTTTTGGTTTTTAATTTTGCTATATTTTGATTTTTTTTCCTTGCAATTCTTTGTTCCAGAATGAAATTAGTAGTATTTTAAACTTATGTGCATGATCATTCCACCATACAATCCATTGCATCATAGTTTCATACATTATCTGCATAATAGCAAAAGGCTGTAAAACTTGATTCACTGTTATAGGCTATTTTATTGTCCAAATTTTGGTTTTAGACGTGATTCTAAATACTTTCATTTGCATTGAAAAAAGCATTCAAACATGTTCTAAGCATTAGGATTGCATAACCCACATTTTTAGTTCATTGCGACATTTTATCGAATAATTTCATTTCCATTGTTTTAGTATTTCACTACATCATTTATTTAGCTTTTAGGTTTCAATTTAAGATACATTCATTGTCTATGATTCCATTGACCTCAACTTTTAAATGCACTACGAGTGCCTAAAATTGGCTGGGTAGCTATTAGATTCAAGGGTACTAATACAAAACACCTTCTCAATATAACAACAATATTAGTTTCTTATTGCTCTTCATGCTAAGTTTTTCCTCTGAGTAAGTTTTCTTTGACATTTGATTCTGCTTTTTATGCTAGGACTCTGATCCATGCGGTGCATGCTTTACCTTTCTATCGTGAGAAAAAACAAGAATTTAGATAAACATTTTCTCACACTATTTTTAATTTCAAAACCTCAAAATCTTAAATTTATGAATACTTTTTATGTGATGTTTAATTTTATTATTTGCATGCAAAGTTAAAGCTTGTAATTTTGACCCAAAGAATGTCTTCCTTGTAAAGCTTCCTAGCTGTAAGTCCATGCATATTAGTATTGCATTCTTATTTGTATAGTTTTCTTTGGTATTTTTTCCCTTTTATGAGTGTTAGTTCAAAAAGTTATTCTTAGTTTTGTAGGACTTATATTAATATTTCATAAAGTTCTAAAAGACCTATTAAAAATATTGTTCATTTATCTATGCAGTTGTGTGCAATAACTTTTAAATATGGATCACTTTAGAAGTAATCCTTTAATTTTGATGGACAGTTTTGCATTTGAAACTCTTGGTCTATTTGAGTGTTACCACTAATGAAATGGTAGAAAGTAATTAAAAAATTATGTAACTAATGTTTTGTTTATACTGTCTCCCTAATATTAACTTGAGTTTCCAAATTTTTAATTAAATTAGACTATAAATGCCTTATTTTCAAATTTGTAGTGTATTATTATACTTATTTTATCCAAAAAGGTTTATAGATTAGTATTAACCTACAGAACTTTAGAGATATTTGATCATGTAAACTTTTTTAATAAATTTTTTTTTAAGCCTAATAGACTTTTTTTTTCTCGAAGCCAGCCATAAGAACAAATCTTATGAACTTATTTAAGAACCCTACTTGCATATGATTTACAAAAATTTCCAAATCGAAATCCAAAATAATCCTAAACAATAAATTTCTTAAATGAAACACACTTACCATCAACCACTTAACATCACCAACATGGGAAACACAAAAACACACCACCACAAACTTAAGCATGCACCATGCACCACACCTAGTGCATACAAAAGCCTTCATATATACTTCTCCAATTACCAAACTTGAATAGTTTCAATAAAACAATTAAAAATACATGTAATGTTTTTTTCTTTAAAAAAAATAATCACACCTATCAAATAAAAAATGAACCACGTCATATCTTTGTTTAATAGCTCACCATTCATCATAAATTTAACACCTTTTAAAATGGGAATGCTTTTCAATCATTTTGAAAATATATGAATACTTTTATATAAATTCTACGAAAGAGAAAGAATTTCAATTTCACTCACATATAAATACATAAATGAAAAACATTATTAATCCTATATTAAAATCAAATATATATATATAAATAAATAAAGACTGAGGATTAAAACCGACGTAGTCGAACAGAGACACCGGTTGGGGTGGATGAAATCTAGATGGTTAGTTCCATTATGCACCGAAAAGCAGTGGGTGGAAGTGGCGACGTGGGTGTGGTCTCTTCACACGTTTGGTTGGTTCAACAACCGTAGGCACTGATGACGTGTATGTTTTCTATTGGGGCTGAATTGGAACGCAAGAGAATATGAATAGTTCTCTCTTCAATGGTCGTGTACTCGCTCATACGCCACAACAATGGCGGCAGCAGAAGAAGATTCCCCTGGAATTCGCGTCAGCGGGATGCAATTTTCCTATGAAGCTCAACAACCGCCGCTCTTCCTCGACTTCAACCTCAACGTCGAGCCTGGATCGCGGTGCCTCCTCGTCGGTGCCAACGGATCCGGTAACCTAACGATTCTTGTTACTGTTATTATTATTGTTGTTGTTGATTATGTTACGCTTGCAAGAATTTCAGTTCGTTAATTGCGTTTGTACAGGTAAGACGACTTTGCTGAAGATTCTAGCGGGGAAGCATATGGTTGGAGGAAGAGATGTTGTGCGCGTGTTGAATGGTTCCGCTTTTCATGACACTCAACTCGTCTGTAGTGGAGATCTCGCTTATTTGGGCGGATCCTGGAGCAAAAACGTTGGCTCCGCTGTGAGTTTTGTTTTTTTTTCTTCTTTTTATTATTATTATTAAATATATTGTATATTTCATGATTTCTCGATGTGGTTATGGAAACTTTCCGTTTTTCGTGCGTTTACAGTTTGTTAATCACTATTTGTTCACTTATTGAAATAATTATCTTATAGAATAATGTCGTACCGACCATAATTTGTGGTAGTCGGTTTTGATTGTTAAATGGAGAAACTAACATTTAGGATATAGAACGTAATAGTGGAAGTTTGTATAAGCTTCAGAATATCGCATCTGAACGGAAGACACTTTCAAGTGAGATGCTAGCGACACACTCTCTGTACACTCCTTTTAAATGCGTTTTTTCATTATTAACTAAAATGTGTCAGCAATTCACAATGAATTGCAGTGTGTGTAAAAGACATCTATTAGAGACTCTGTTTCTAACACTCTTCTACTTTCAATTTTTTTTTAAGCTAGTGTCGTGTTTACTTTCCTTCTTGGTGACTATTTTTACCAGTATACTAATGTAGTTAGTATAGCGTGAGAATAGATTTTACTGTCCTCTCTTCTATCATTTTGTTTATGTATAATAATAAGGCGTAATCATCTAAAGTATAGTGGTTTTCTTAATTCATAGACTAGAATAGGTACTTGTAAATGGTAATGTGGGTACAAGAAAAATATAATCTTGTGACCAAAGGTCACCCATACCTTTTATCTGTTTTGAAAATGTTCTTTAAAATTAGGAAGCTTAAGTATGTCATAGGCCTCTGTTGTTGTATAGAGTAGTTGCATAGCTTTTGTGTTCTCTTTGGCCAGAACTAATAACTACAGTTAGATTTCTTCCTAACAGCCATGTGTTATCAACCTGGTTCATAATGTGGGCTTTTGGTCCGAACAAGAGCCTGATGTTCTTGAATTACAACACAGTAACCCACTTCATGGCCCCAGTTCTCTAATAGTTTTCTTTTGACACAATTGTTGGTATTGATTTTTCTTTGCATAACATTGGGTGGTGCGTTTACAGAAGAATTGAACCTAAATCTCTACCGTAACCCCATTTAGTAACTTGCTTTTTGTATGCTTTGACTAATTTGATTTCAAGCATTGATGTACTTGCTAAAATATTCAGGGAGAAATTCCACTTCAAGGAGACTTCTCTGCCGAACATATGATCTTTGGAGGTGGGTTTTTGGATGGAGTTGTCTTTATTGCCAAAATCATTTAAATCTCCATTTATTATTTGTAAATTTCAAGAGAAAAGCTAATCATCATCTCATGTCTCCATCTGGCTTTTGTAATGTTGCATTTGAGTTTCTATACAATAATTAGCAATTCAAATATAAATTTTATTTGGTCTTGATGTATGATAGAACTGTGGTGTTCTCTACTTTTCTCAGTTGAGGGTGCTGACCCAGATAGGAGAGACAAGTTAATTGAGCTGCTTGATATCGATCTGCAGTGGCGAATGCACAAGGTATCTGATGGGCAGCGGCGTCGAGTGCAAATCTGTCTTGGCCTTCTTTATCCATATAAGGTATTATTTTGTCTATGTACTTCAACAGGTCAAATCAAACCGAATTGTATAAGTGGAACCCTTGAATGACACTTCAGGTTCTCTTGCTGGATGAGGTCACTGTTGATCTGGATGTTGTGACTCGGATGGATTTGTTGGAATTCTTTAGGGAAGAATGTGAACAGGTATTTGCATGCTCTGTCTATGTGTACATGCTGAAACACACTAGATATGCTAATGATAAAAGTAACAAGGACAGCCGCAATGTGGCATTAGATAATCGCTGGTCCTTATTGGAATGATAATCATATTAAAATATAATGATATGAATTTGATCTTCAATTCCTACAAGGAACGAAGTATAGTGGATAAATTATTACCTCTTAAAGAAAGGAGATAAATGGCCATTTTGCAAAAGCTGGAAGCTTGGGTTAAAACACGATGCTTATATGATTTTCTCTTTTTGTAGAGAGAAGCTACAATAGTATATGCAACTCATATTTTTGATGGACTAGAGGCATGGGCAACTCATTTGGCATACATACAAGATGGTGAACTGAGAAGAGCAGAAAAGATATCAGATGTCAATGAGTTGAAATCTTCTACTAATCTGCTATCTGTTGTTGAGGCCTGGCTCCGTGCTGAAACAAAAGTTGTAAAGAAGAAACCTGTCCAAAAGAATTTTGCCAGTTCTCCATTCTTTTCATCCAGACACATGGCGTATTATCGATAGTCTCTTTGGTTGCTTATATTTTCAACATTTGTCCTGGAGTATTTGGGGGCCGGCCTTGGGTGGTGCACTCTAGGGCCACTAGACATTTACATGAAAAACACGCTTAATTCATTGTGGGGGAAAAGAACTTAAATATTACATGATTTTAAGATAACTCCTATAAGAAAAGGAAAATGTTTTTTAAGACTAGGCATTTAGAGAAACTTTGACTTTGAGTGACATGCTATGTGTATTTCTATTAGAGTTAATTTAATTTCTGCAGCATTGTTGCAAAAACCTGTTGTTAAAGTATCATTTGATTATATAAGATTGTTATGAGAAAAATATAATGTAAAGAGTCAAACAATTTATGTTAAATTAAAATGAAACTGGTAGATCCTTTAATAAACTTAAGATTGAAACTCTAAACTAATTTTAGAGGGCTTTTAAAGATCTTTCTTATTTATATATATATATATATATATATATATATATAAGTTTTAATACAAAAGTACATGAAAGATTACGAATGTCCTTAAAACCCTAGTTGTAGACCTAGGTACTACTATAGATATACTAGACACACTACAATGATAATAAATAGTGTAAATATGATGATAAATATAGTAAATATTCTAACAAATGAAATCATGATATGAAAAGAATAATGAGAATAAAATTTAAGATAATTGAAAATAAACAAATGTTGAAAATTTAACATTTATAATTGAAAATTCATGAATAAGATTTTTTTTTTTCATAAAGACAAAGCTACTTGTTAGATCTACTAACATTAAATTGATTTAAATTAATTTTTTCCCTTCCTATGTTTTGTTAAAGTGTTAGACAGTGTATTATTGAAAACAACTGAGTTTTAAGTAAGGACACTTATGGATTTCATATTGTGCATGTCTAATAAGAAAATATTGTCTTGTGTTTGTTCCAATTTAGGAGTGATTATTTGATAATTCTTTTAAATTTATATCATCTTCTAAAAACTCATTAAATAATTTTAATTTATTAAAATAAGATTGTTTAGAGACTAGACTGTCTAGAAACTCGTGTTTTGAAGTTTAAGAAAAGTATTAAACAAAATATCACTCTGGATAAAATGTTATTTTAAAGAATTAGCGTCTAAGAGAAAAATATTTTGGAATGTCTTTTATAGACAAAAACTGTTTTCTAGATTATACTGTTTGATAAACAAAGCTTTACGAACAATGTCTTACAAGCAAACATTTTATGAATATAAGTGTCTATCTCATGTTAACATTAAAACTTAAAATGTGTTTTATTTGAAACAATGTTAATTCAAGCATGCGTCATATGAGACATACTGTCTAATAAAGGACCGTTAAACATTACATATCTCGAACAACTTTTAATAAAGCATTTAATGATTATATGTGTTGAATACTTTATAAAATGATACATTTTTAATGAAATGACAAATGATAAAATCTTTTGAACATGCAATAAGACTTAACGTTTATCAAAGTTCTAAAAGTTTAATGCATGTACGATAAAGTGCTTCGATGCTTGTATACCTTATTCTTGATATTTGTAAAGATCACAAAAGCAAAAATACTTTATCATAATCACTACACCTAAGATGATGACTTGGGTCCAAGCCATGGACCCATTAAAAGACCCAACACTTGTAGTATGATGAGAAGAATACACGAGGGAAGTGAAGAAGCATCAAAAAAGGGAAAAGTGAGGCGAATCTATCACTTGGAAAAATATTGGTTCGCCCAGCGCGTCATGATCCTCACCCAACGAGCTCGAGCCCAGCGGAAGATACTTGTGCCCAATGCTAGCATCAGGTTTCAACAACACATTTTCTCCATGTTATGACCCATGTGATAAATAAGTTGTCATGCTTGTATACATGTAATGTGATTCGTGAATGGTCCATGATTATCAGGTTTGTATTAAGATCAAATTGAGGTGCTGAATGTGATGAAATCCATTTTGGGAACTAAATGAGATCCATCAAAGAAGCATCCACTTAAGGTAAGGCTATGAGATTGGAAGAAGAAGAAAGACTTTCAAGCTTGTTCTTCCTTTCTCTTATCAAAGGACTTTGAACTACTCACAAAAAGCCATGGTTAAGAAGATGGAAAAAGAAGATGGAACTTCAAGGTTTCTACTCTTGTGGAGGATAACAATTTTTAGTCTTCTTCTTTTATCTTGAACACTTTTGTAAATATGTGGTATAGCTTCATAAGGCCTTGTATTTGGTCAAGAAACTTTGTTTAGAGGGATTGATGCCCTTAAAGTATAGGAGAATGCACCACTAGGACCTTAGAAAAGAGTTGGCGCCTGGAAATGAGTTAAAAATAGGTTTTGGAAAGAGTTAGTTACAAGGTGCCTTTTGCATTAAATGCTAGACTAGTTAGTTAAAGGCTTCCCTTATTAATTTTTAGGCTCCTCCATTAAAAGCCTTAGGCTCCTCTTTTTTACTTTAGCTCTCTCCTTCACCTATAAACGGAGAGGCACCCCTCTTGTAATAGTTAGAACTTAGTTGAATGTAAAGTTACTTTGCTAAAATTACAAGTCTTCTCTTCCTTGGGTCTCACCTTATGAAATGTCTTCTTCTAAACTTCTTCGTACCTTCTCCTTCATGTTGGTCTAACCTCCTAGAGGGAAACTTACCAAGACTACTCAACATCAACATTTTCATCACTTCATCTCTATCTACTTCTGCTACTATCATTGATCACATGGATTCAACCTCTTTGAAGAAGCTTCATCAACTCATCTTGGAGATCATCTTATGTTGAAGGCGACTCTTTAAAGCAATCTCCATCATTTAGTATCAAAAGCTTTGGTCACTATCTTGGAAGTCTACAAGAGATAAGTGTCTTAAGTTCTTACCTATTTTTGTTCTTGTCATTTCCTTATTGTTTCATATTTTCCATCATGTCTAGTATGTTGTTTGATACATGATTATGTGTTGTATGTCTTGAAATTTTGATTCAAACTATTTGTTCTTCTTGAATCATTTTATGTCGTGTGTTAAGGATTTCCATTTTTTTTGTTTGAACATGTGTAGAGTTTTAGGTTTGTGTCATGGGTTTGGGTCTTATTTTGAGTCATTTTCTTTGATTTTATAATCCTATTGTTTTTTCATAAGTATATCCATATATGTCTATTGAAAATGATATGGCTTAGTTTCTCACACCAAGAGGGGGGGGGGGGGTGAATTGGTGAAACTTAAAATCAGAGTCTTTTAAAAATCTTTTTTCACAAAAGGATGATCTTTCAAAACTTTCTTGCAACGCAAGGAATAAGATTTTTCAAATGCAGCGGAATATAGTTGACTATGTAAAGATTAAAGTCGACTTTGAAAGTAAAAGTGCAGGAATAGAGAAATCAAACGCAAGTTTTTATACTGGTTCGGCCAAACTGCCTACATCTAGTGTCCTTCCAAACCCAGGAAGCAAATGCATTATAATGATCAAGGTTTTTACAACAAGGCTTTTATAGCGACCTCCACGTCAAACTATAAAACACCTATCTAACCCTCTAATCAAAATATAGGCATATACAAACAAAGAATAACAACAAGATGTCCCCTCTTCTGTAGTCTTCAATACTTTGAACAATCCTCAAAGTCCAGAATGCCTCACGTCCTCTTCCTTTAATCACAACAGGGTAACCACGATCTTTACAAGATTGAGAGAAAACTGATCACGTAGTAAACACCTCAAGTGCAGGTTGATCAGACAGTAAGAGCACACAAATTCTTGCTCGTCAAGCAATCACCAAAGATGAACACCATGGTCTTCTTTATGGATTCTTGGAGCTTTCACAGGTTCTGCAAGAGATCAATAATCTGAAACAAATCAATCAAATCGTTAGAATCACAAAAGTCTCTGCAGAATTCAAATTCACGTCTATATATAGTTTTTCATAAAACTGACACTCCTAAGTCGACTTTGCTACTAATAGAGTCGAATATACTCAAACAGTTATAACAGATAGTAGCAGTCAAGGCAACTTAATTGATTACACAATTAATGCAGTTGATTCACAATTAATGCTTGGTCAAACATATTAAAAATATAGCCGTTAGACAGAATATGTCAAGCATTAACAAAATTTCAAAACATAACAGATTAAGTCGAATGGCTTACGTACATAGTCGACTTTGTAACAGTTAGAGATGCATAGTTTTGAAAAACTTTCTTTCCAAAAATACTCACAACAAACTTTGAAAAAGTTTGTGCAAAGCCACGAGTTTTAATCGACTTATTTCATAATGAAGACAACTTAAAATTGTTGTTTTGCCACACAATTTAGGTTCAACAAAAGTGCATGTGGTTTTCCTTTTTCAAAACATTTGTTATGCAATCACAAATAAGATCTCATGTATAACACAATGAAATTGCTTACAATGACAAAAACAACACCAACATGTTCTCATATAATCATAAACATAAAAGCTATGAACATGTAACACATAAACACATATAAACATATGTGTTATTAATTATGTCTGTCATCATAAAAAACCAGAAGCTCTGAGATTGTAATGTTTGGTTAAACCAGTGCTCCCCTATCAACAATCTCAACAATCTCAACAATCTCCCCTTTTTTTGATGATGTACAACCATGAAATAAACAACCATGTTTATACAAATCAAGCATCACATATTTATCAATCAAATACCAGTCAACATCAATATGTCATTATTCTCCCCCTTTGGGCATTATAAAAAAAGATACACACAGGTACTGATTTAGCAGATAATCAGTCATATAGAGATACATCAGTAAATCATAACACAGATACAGATGCTCCTCCTTTCACAGATAATTACATGAAAAAGATAAACTTTCCCCCTTAAGTGTAGGCATGTGAAGTATCTAAACTATCATACAATGCTCCCTCTGTCACTATGCATGTTTTATATTCAAACTCAAATGCACAATGCAATATTCACAGAATAATTCAGAGCATGTCTAAGCATGTGACAGTATTGTATCATATCAGAAATTATGCAAACACATCAATGCAGCATATATGCAATATCAATTCAACAGTCTCAATATAATCTCTCAAATATTTCAATCAATCATAACACAGAGATATATTGGATATGAAACAATGAACAGTTTATGATCAATAAAGAATTATGACAGAATTCCAAATCATGGAATTTATAACCCCTGTTAACCACAAACGATTGATCCAATTGTAATCGACTTCATTGCTTTTCATTTGAGTTGGATCTCCAGTTTGTCATCCAAAACCAATGTTCCTGCAAAAACCTTTCAAGATATTTTCCAGATCAAGACTTTTAGAATCATTGTAATGCAAGAATTGTTAGAGGTATAATCTGTGTGTGGAAATGTATGAATGCAATGATAATCAGTAAAGCAATCAACTTCATACAAGACACAATTGACTTTAATAAGATATAATTAGATTCAATCACAATATCAACACTGATCAAATTAAAGCAAAAAATTTGATTTCATTAGTTCTGGATCAAAATATTACAATAAGATTCTCAAAAGATAATGGCTTACAAAGCCTACTAAAGAAACACTAGAAACAACTAAGCAATCAAATCAAAAACACTTTAACAAACAACAATAGACTAACAAAACAAACAAGCTCTCGTAGTAACCCTATTCTGAATATGAAGTTTCCATAGAATCCTCCTCAGAAGAGTTGCCTTCCTTTCGTTGCTGAGCCTAGTCAAACCTTCTTTCAAGATGATTGAATTTATCATTCAGAGTTCTAAACCGATCAGTTGTGAACCTCTCAAAATTGGTTTATGGAAAGAAGTTTGTACGTTCCTCATTTGCTGCTGGAAACAGTACTCCGACTTACCGTTTATTATTACTTGATATGATTCGGTACACTTGTCGTACACTTAACATTAATCGGTAAAAAAGAAGGAAAACCAAAAAAGGAAGGTAACCCTAGCAGATGGAGATGTTTGGTGCATGGATACGCTAAGGTTTGACAAAAATATGGTTTGGTGATGGTGATGAATCAGAGAAACAAAGGAAGATAAGGAGGATGCATTCAGGTGTGAGGATTTTGTGTTGATGTGAGGAGAAATGTGTTCGTGATGGAAATTAGGTTTTAGTGAAGATGAAATTCGAGAGCATCGAGAAATGAAGACTCTCGAAGACGTGGCTGAGGGAGCGCTGATGCAAGCCATGAATGATGAAGAGGATTGAAGAGAAAATGCTTCGTGAAAGAGAGAGAAACTAATGTGGAAAATGAGAGAATGTGAATGTGTTTTGGAAGGTGGTTAGAGGAGGATCCCTAGGATTTTCTAGCCTTGACTTTCAAGGAGGAATTGATTTTGGATTTCAGAAATTCAATTCTCATTTATCTCAAAAGTGAAGTTACAATGGCGAAGTTGGGTATTTATAGTGACCCATGCTTCATGCAAGCTTGGAATGATCTAAGAGCGTGCATGAGAAGAAAATTTGTTCCACCTTCTTTCAAGAAAAATCAAGAGCTCAAACATGAAAAGAGAGAACTCATGGTGAGAAATAGAGAAAATAGTAGAATTAAAAAGGAGTTCTTTCATAAAGGAAAAGTTAAGAAGCTCATGAGGGATGATGACATAATAGATATTGGAAGAAAGAAAGAGGAGCAAAGACAACTAATTAGGAAAGAAAAGGAAAAAGAAGCTCTAAAAGATATAGAAGAGGAACTCCTAAGAGTAAGGGAGGAGGAAGCTAGAAAGAAAATGAAGGAGAGAGAAAAGAGAGAGAAAGAAGAAAATGAGAGAATAGAAAGGGAAGAGAAAAAAAAAGAAGAGATTGAGAGGAGAGAAAAAGAGAAAGATGCATTCCTACTCAAAGAAAAAGTTTTACTCAAAACACCTCCAACTCTTCCAAACATAACTAAATAAAGAGTTTTAATAGTAGTTTCTCAATCTTTGAACTCTTACATTTTATTAATACTTCTCATTTCTTAATTCTAACCTTTACTTTTGATAATTCTTTTAAATTTATATTATCTTTTAACAACTCATTAAATAACATGTTATTCAACAAAATATATTATATATATATATATATATATATATATTATAGCTTAATTTAATATTTTATTACTAATCATTATGAAATGATTGTTTTTATGGTGCCAAAATATTTTTTTTCCGGAAGTTGGAACTAAATTTTTATTTTCGAAGCCCTTTTGATAATTGTGATAAAATAAAAAGTATTCATTACTTGAAATTTCTAAAAAGATAATTGTTTTATTATATATCCTTAAATTTATTGTGACCACGTATACAGTTTAAATGTGCCTCCTAATACTTTTTGCTTCTCGACATGTTTCACTGCTCATGGGTCACATTTTAAACTTTATTTGGTAACAACATCGAAAAGAATTTGATGAGTTTATCATCCCAACCCACAACACCAATAATGATTGCAACCTTTCAACTTAGATACAACTTTCAAAATAGTTAAGCAAAGAAGCAATATTATGGATTGAAATTCGCTATGTCACTTAAGAATTGATTGAGTTTAACATGTTAGCTCATGATACAAATAAAAGAGATGCAATCATTTATGTTGGATATAAAGTTGCATTATTCTTACCATTTGTTATTTATCTATTGTTAAAACATTTATATTAAATTTTTTTTAACAAAAGCATATTTGGGAATCATAGATTTGTTGGATCTGGCTAGGTGTTTGAGTAAACTTTGTTGATAACTTGTTTATATATGTATGAAGTTCTTTTATTAAAGTTGGTGGTGGAGCCCGATTTAGGAGGTTTCTTTCTCCAATGGAACTGTGATGGTGATAATATTGTTTATGGACAATGAAGCAACTAATATGAAGTGACTTAATTTTTTTACCTAAATGAACAAATTTGATAACCATATTACATAAATGGAAATTTTTTAAAAAAGATTACGTAAATGGACAAGTCATGCAAAGCCCACACAACTTCAAATGAAGAAGTTGTGTACCTCTAACATGACTTTTGATCTGAAAATTAGTAAAAGGTGAAGTCGGACACCCTTCACAAAATTTCAAGGTTTTATAATCGATTACAACAAGGTGTAATCGATTACAGAATGTTGATATCGTTTAGAGTATTAAGATTTTGCTTGTACAATGTAGAAACGCCTTTAGGATTACCTAAGCTTATAAATAGATGTGTGTCCTTTCATGCAATTCACCTTTGATTTGAGTAAAGTTTTACTAACAATTTTGTGTCATACTACTCAATTTAGATCACAAAGGCTAAAACGCCCCTTTTAGGTTTCCTCTACTCATCATTCCTTAAGAATTAGTTCAACCTTCATTAAGAGCACTCAAATACCATGATAATCTCTCTCTCTTTCTTGAATCATATAGCTTGGAAGAGAGACCATAATCTCATCACGTCAAAACCACCATATGAGCATCATATTTCCACCACCATCAAGCTTATGTAAACTATTACCCATTTAGGAGTGCCTACGTTTCTTGAGTCATATAGTTTAAAGAAACTTATCTCATCACATTCACAGTTAGAATTTGAAATCAAAATATATCAAAGTTTGGAATAAAAATAAATTATAATTAAACGTACAAGTAACCATTGAATTATTTGTTAGAAATACCATATATATATATATATATATATGTATATATATATTGTACAGTATGATATCAGGGTCGAGCGGTTAACTATATATCTTATTAAAGATATAAAATAATCAAGAATATCTTATTAAAGATATTTAGCAAGTAACAAGATTTTCAGGTAAGTCTGTTTATATTATATTCTGTTTATATTTTATTGGGCTTATATTAGTTTAAGGTCCATGAGACAAATGACAAATAGAGAGCCAAGGCCACAAGCCAGGTACCTCCCCCTCCCGTCAAAGCTTGAAGATCACCGAACGACTAAGATTACAGGAGAGCGAGCGGTCAAGATCTAGGAAAAGCGAGCGATCCGGTCAATCCAAACATCAGAAAGTGATAAAGCCACGTCCGCTAGGTTAGTGTCTCGGTCCCACAAAATATCTACCGAAATATTTTGGCGCCCACCGTGGGGTCGGGGGGCATCCTACTGAAACCGCAAGGAACCAGACAAGGACGCAGTCTCAGCATCATCATGTCAACCACACCGCATCATATTGATCCGATAAAAGAAACCATCAACGTCAACAAGCTTCCGCGGCTTATGGATAACTATTCATTTTATTATTTAATTCTAAATTATTTCAAATATTACCATCCATCTCAATATATAAGCATCCTATGCATCACAAAAAAAAATTATTTCGATTATTATTATTAAAGTTTCACACAGAGTCACAACAAAAAAGCTTTGTTCCATCATCAGGCTCCACTTCATCGTCCCACAAGGGGTAGTCATAAGAGAACTACGTGGAAAAAGTCAAATTGATTATCAATAATTACCAATCTACATCTGGGATTCAAGAACCCACGCTTGCAAAGAATTTGACAACGAGCAGCGGTGGAGAGGTTGTTGATTCAAATAATGAAGGAACTTTTTCAATTAGTTGTCACAAATCATGAAAAAGAATATATCTTTATTCAAGCATTTATTGAGACATGACAATTTTTGGTTTCAAGCATTAACCGGCAGCATAGTTTGGTTCACGATCTAATGCCATTAAAAAGTGCAATAATTTCTTCATGATCAATGATTCCAACAATTAGTCGACCGACATCTCTCGGATGGTTTTAGACTGTCACATCCAAGGTCTCGTAACATGAAAGTGAGCATTAACAAGTTTGCATTATTTTCAGAAAGAGTAAAGTCTGGGAAGAATCATTCCTCGAAGAAGCGTAGGTTGATGAGAGAACTCGTCACGGTAAAACATTCAACCATACGCCATCAAAGATGCTCGGCCTTTCGGCCTCACAGGTATTCAACCGTTCTGCTTTACAGGATCATAATTACAAATTACTCAGCCAAGAAGAATACGAAGTCCGAGTAAGTGAGCATATCACTCTCGACCATCGGGAAGTTTCCTCGTGAACTCCAATGTTTAAGTCTGAGCGAGCTCGGCCATCGGGAAACTCCCACGTGAACTCCTATGTTTAAGTCCGAGCGAGCTCGGCCATCGGGAAGTTCCCTCGTGAACTCCTATGCTTAAGTCCGAGCGAGCTTGACCATCGGGAAGTTCCCTCGAGAACTCCTATGCTTAAGTCCGAGCAAGCTCAGCCATCGAGAAGTGCCCTCGTGAACTCCTATGTTTAAGTCCGAGCGAGCTCGGCCATCGGGAAATTCCCTCGTGAACTTCTATGCTTAAGTCCGAGCAAGCTCGGCCATCGGGAAGTTCCCTCGTGAACTCCTATGTTTAAGTCCGAGCAAGCTCGACCATCGGGAAGTGCCCTCGAGAACTCCTATGTTTAAGTCCGAGCGAGCTCGGCCATCGGGAAGTTCCCTCGTGAACTCCTATGCTTAAGTCCGAGCGAGCTCGGCCATCGGGAAGTTCCCTCGAGAACTCCTATGCTTAAGTCTGAGCGAGCTCGACCATCAGGAAGTTCCCTTGAGAAATCCTATGCTTAAGTCCGAGCAAGCTCGACCATTGGGAAGTTCCCTAGTGAACTCCTATGTTTAAGTCTGAGCGAGCTCGGCCATCGGGAAGTTCCCTCATGAACTCCTATGCTTAAGTCCGAGCGAGCTCGGCCATCGGGAAGTTCCCTCGAGAACTCCTATGCTTAAGTCCGAGCGAGCTCGGCCATCGGGAAGTTCCCTCGTGAACTCCTATGCTTAAGTTTCAGAAATCTACATTTCGGCCATTCGGTCTCACAAGCATTTGGCCATTCGACCTCACAATCATTCAGCCATTCGGCTTCACAAGTGCTCGGCCATTCGGCCTCAGAGTCATTCAACCATTCGGCTTTGCAGGTGCTCGACCGTTCAGCCTCACAGTTATTCAGCCATTCGGCTTCACAAGTGCTCAGTCATTCGGCCTCACAAGTATTCAACCTTTCGATATTAAAGGATCTTGGCCATTCAGCCTCCAAGGTATCTCTCTCGTCGTTCGGTTTAGAGACGAGCAACGCCTAAAAACGCACTCCCCAGTACAACAAATACAATTTCTCTCAAACTTATAAGTCCTATAGTTAATCATGGCTAAATCCAAACGATTAACTCGGACTTGGGGGGGCATACTGTATAGTATGATATCAGGGCCGAACGGTTAACTATATATCTTATTAAAGATATAAAATAATCAAGAATATCTTATTAAAGATATTTAGCAATTAACAAGATTTTCAGGTAAGTCTGTTTATATTATATTCTGTTTATATTTTACTGGGCTTATATCAGTTTAAGGTCCATGAGACAAATGACAAATAGAGAGCCAGGACCACAAGCCAGGTACCTCCCCCCTCCCGTCAAAGCTTGAAGATCACCGAACGGCCAAGATTACAGGAGAGCGAGCGGTCAAGATCTGGGAAAAGCGAGCGATCCGGTCAATCCAAACATTAGAAAGTGATAAAGCCGCGTCCGTCAGGTTAGTGTCTCGGTCCCACAAAATATCTACCGAAATATATATATATATATATATATATATATATATATATATATATATATATATATATATATATATATATATATATATATATATATATATATATATATATATAATAACTATGTGTTTGAAAACTAAGTTTTCAAGATAAATTTTACACATTTAGCTAAAGTTAATCTATGTAACTTTTATGTCTTTTACATGGAGAATTGCAAAATAATTGTTAATAAATTAAACGAATAAAAAATAATTAATTTGAGTTTTTCATAAATTTAAACATATTTTTTTTTTAATTTTGAGTTAAATATATTTTAGTTTTTTTATTAAATAAAAAATTGAAATTTATATATACTCTAAAGTTTGAATAGGTTTGATTTCTTAACTTTAGAGAATAATAAATTTAATTACTCTCCCTCGACGATGTTAACATGATAAATAACGTTAAAATAAAACATATGAAGCATTTACAGCAGTATATGTTATCCACATGTCAATAATTTTTTTTTTAAATGAAATTAAAAGGATTTAAAAAGTGAATCAATATGACTCTTCTTTAAGTGCTCAATTTCCGGCGTCAAATTTTCTGATTCATAGCAAGTTGAGAACAGACACAATATTTAATCTTTTTTTAATTTATTAAAATGGATACAAAGAAACAAGATGACGAAGAAATGGAGTTTTTAATATCAATGCAAAATTTGATAAAAAAATTCAATTAAAAGTATTTAAATTTATAAAAGAATAAATTTAATTAAAAAATAAATTATACTTACTAAATTTTATAATATTGTTTGAATTACATGAGTAAGGTTAATTACTGAATAGTTCTGACTATTATTTAACAGTATTTTGTTGAAGGTAGGTAGGAGACTCTATTACTATGGCTAAGGTGAATCATATGTTGGGATCATTTTTTTTGTCTTTATATGAAAAAAAAAATATATGTAAGGGGAAAACAGGGAGACGTGAGAAGAAATTATTGAATGATTATATATATATATATATATATATATATATATATATATATATATATATATTATTTTTAATTAATGCAAGACAATCACATTAAAAGTGGTGATACAAAAGTGGTGAGTGGAATTTGGCTTCTTTTTCCAAATACGGTCTATCGGCTGCTTATAAAAAAAATATTAAAATAAAGAATGGAAGATCCGAAAAATAGTTGCATTGTTAATAAGGTTTTTTTTTTTTTGGAACATGTTAATATTAATTAAAAAGAGTATATTTTCCTTTTTACTTTATGGTTTAATTGGTAAGAGTTTATTGTGATAGGTTAAAAGTCACATGTCCTAATTCTAAGTCATGAAAATAATCTTTGATCTGTTTTCTAAATGCACTATTTTTTATATGTGCGTTAAAGTATTAATTAAATACATAGTAAATGTTATTATATAAAAAAATGAATTAGTCTAGTGATTAGGGTTATTTGGGTGACTGTGTCAATTGGATTCGAATCTATGGGAAACCAAAGGTGAGTGTAAGGTACGGAGAAAACAAAGAAAAATTGTGAGCTAACATGAGAGTGAAGGTTGAGCATGGGAGTGAGCCAACACGAGAGTGAAGAGTTTTTGGTAGGTTTATATATATGTCTAGATGGGTATTGTTTATTGTTTAGGTTAGATATATTATCTTTATTTTATATTTATCTTTAGTTTATTTGTTATTATTTTTTATTTATTAACTAAAGATAAAAGATAAATATAAAATAAAGATAATAAATTTAACCGTTTATAATATGCAATGATATGTGTTGTGTAGTATTGGAAGGGATGAAGGTTGTTTATATTTGTTCTAGTAATATTTTCTTTGAGTATTAATGGGAATATTCATGAGTTTTGGTCTAGATAAGAAATAGATATATTTATGTAAGTCAACTATGAATTGGAAGATATTCAGAGGGTTACTCTTGACTTGTTTAAGAGTAAAAACTCACCTAGTATGGTTAGCCGTGAATACTCTTAAAGTTAGGGTCTCTCTTTCATAATAAAAGGTTTAAAGAATAATTCTGATATATTATTTCAAGGAACAAAGTAACATATATATATATATATATATATATATATATATATATATATATATATATACATACACATACAGGAGGATCCTATAATCCTTCATCTATTAAAGGAAAAATATGTGCACAAATTTGCACAAATTATAATAATATCTAAAATATAACTAACATAATATTTGATTGCCTAATATCCTTAAATAGAATATTTGGCATATCTTAACACCCCCACTCAAGTTGGTGCATGGATATCACACATTCCCAACTTGAATAGAGACTCATTAAACAATCTTCTTGACACTCCTTTGGTGAGAACATCAGCCAACTGTAACTCTGATCTTACAAAAGGAAAGGAAATTATTCCAACTTCAATCTTCTCTTTGATGAAATGTCTATCAATTTCCACATGCTTTGTTCTATCATGTTGAACAGGATTATGAGCAATTGCAATAGCCGAAGTATTGTCACAGTACAAACTCATAGCTTCATTTGGTTTAAATCCCAAATCTGATAGCACATTTTTAATCCACAAAAGTTCACATACACATAGTGCCATGCCTCTGAATTCTGCTTCAGCACTAGATCTTGCTACTACAGGTTGTTTTTTACTCCTCCAAGTTACAAGATTCCCTCCTACAAAAGTAAAGTATCCAGAGGTAGATCTTCTATCATCTTTTGAACCTGCCCAATCTGCATCACTGTACCCTTCTACCTTTAAGTTTCCATTATTTGAGAACAAAATTCCTTTTCCAGGAGCAGACTTTAAATATCTCAAAATTCTTTCAACAGCATCCATATGAACCTTTCGTGGGTTATGCATAAATTGACTAACAACATTTACTGCATAGGTGATATCTGGACGTGTATGACACAAATAAATTAATTTTCCTACCAGCCTTTGGTATCTTCCTCTGTCTATGCTTGCTGAATTTGAGCATTGAAAGAGTTTATGATTTTGTTCAATTGGTGTATCAGCTGGTTTACTCCCAAGCAGTCCAGTTTCTGATAGTAAATCAATAGTATATTTCCTTTGGCATAGAAAAATACCATGTTTTAATCTAGCTACTTCAATACCCAAAAAATATTTGAGGTTTCCAAGTTGTTTCATCTCAAATTCAGATGGAAGGTATTGTTGTAAACTAGAAATCTCATCTTGGTCATTTCCTGTAACAATCATGTCATCTACATATATAATTAAGGCTGTAATCTTTCCTTTTCCTCTCTTAAAAAACAAGGTGTGATCAGAGTTACTTGCTCTATAGCCAAAAGCCTTCATAGACTTGGTAAACCTTCCAAACCATGCTCTTGGGGATTGTTTTAATCCATATAGAGCCTTCTTTAATTTGCAAACCTTCATTCCATTTGAATCTGTCATGCCTGGTGGAGAATCCATATAAATTTCTTCTGAAATTTCTCCATGTAGGAAAGCATTTTTCACATCAAATTGTAGAAGAGGCCAATCTTGGTTTGCAGCTAGCGACAAAAGTATCCTCACAGTATTGAGCTTGGCTACCGGTGCGAACGTCTCTTGGTAATCTACACCATAATATTGAGTGTAACCTTTAGCCACAAGTCGTGCTTTATACCTCTCAATAGTTCCATCAGCTTTATGCTTAATTGTAAAGACCCATTTGCAGCCCACAATTTTCTTCCCTCTTGGTAAGGACACAAGATCCCAAGTGTTGTTTTTTTCTAAAGTCGCCATCTCCTCAACCATTGCTTCGGTCCATCTAGGATCTGCCAAAACTTCCTGTACATTACTAGGAATAGAAATTGAAGATAATTGAGATACAAATGATGCATATGATTGAGATAACCTGTGAGATGACACATATTTACTAATGGGATATTTAACTTTGGCTTGGAGGTCTGGTTCATATTTAGCTGGAGGTTGACCACGGTTAGAACGAGGTGGAAGATTATATTGAACAGTAGTAGACTCAGTGTTTGGTATGTTGGTGGTTTCAGGCAGACAAGAATCAATTTCATCAGAACGAGGTGGAAGATTATATTGAACAGTAGTAGACTCAGTGTTTGGTATGTTGGTGGTTTCAGGTAGACAAGAATCAATTTCATCTAAATTTGTATTATCAGAGATAGGATCAGAAGGTACCTCTGAAGAGTCAAGCTGAACCTATGGAGAAGATTGAGCCAATTGGTTATGATCAGAAGACACTGTATTATCCAAAAAAGAAGTGTCCATATTTAGGATTGGCTCACTTGCTGCAGAACGATCCTCACAAGATAACATATCTTCATAATCAAACATACTAACATCATGATTGTACACTTCACTTTCATTGCCTCCCTGAAGTGGAGAATCAACATAAAAAAATTCATGCTCATTAAATGTCACATCCATAGAAATATAAAATTTCTTTGATTGTGGATGGTAAGCACGATAACCTTTTTGAGTTGTTCCATACCCAACAAAAACACATTTGATCGCTCGTTCTTCGAGCTTTGTACGTTGATGTGGGTGTAAGTGAACATATATAACACATCCAAAAATATGAGGTGGTAAATAAACTATGGGAGGAAGGATACAATGATCAGACAACACATCATAAGGCCTTCGAAAGTTAAGCACACTAGAAGGGGTTCGATTAATTAAATAAACGGCAGAGCTCACGGCCTCACCCCATAAATGAGATGGGACATTACCATCTATCAAAAGTGATCTTGTCACCTCTAATATATGTCTATTTTTCCTCTCAGCCACTCCATTTTGTTGTGGTGAATAAGGACATGTAGTTTGATGCAAGATGCCTTTAGAGTTCATGAACTCTATTAATTCAGTCTTAAAATATTCCCCTCCATTGTCTGATCGAATAACCTTAATAGATGTGTTAAATTGTGTAGCAATCAAATGATAGAATGAACGAACCACATCATACACATCACTTTTATGTTTAAGAAAATATACCCAGGTTACCCGAGTACAATCATCAACAAAACTGATAAACCATTTTTTTCCATTATGTGTAGATTGCGGGGCAGGGCCCCAAACATATGTATGAATTAATAAAAAAGGAAAATCAGTTTTGTTATTGCTTAGAGGAAACACAACACGATGATTTTTTGCCAAAACACAAGTTTCACAAAAAAAATCATAAATATTGCATTTACGAAATAATGATGGAAATAATTTTTTTAAATAACCAAAAGAGGGATGTCCCAACCTTTTATGCCACAACCAAATTTCTTTTTTGTTTTTATCTTGTATGTGATCATTCCCAAGACAAGCCAATCCTTTTTTATGGTTTTGTCGTGAGACATTTTCCAGATGATACAGTCCTTCACTCTCTCTACCACTGGCAATCTTCTCCTTGGAATGGATGTTCTGAAAAAGACAATGGGTTGGGTAAAACAAGGCAATACAAGAATGTGATTTGGTTAACTTGCTGACGGAGATAAGATTACAATTTAATGTAGGAACAAATAAAACATCAGGAATCGATAAGGAGGGTGAGAGGGATATAGTACCTATACCTTCAATAGGAGATGAGACCCCATTGGCATTAATAATAACACTTTTAGAACAATTAGAGGAAAAACTAGTAAATATATGAGGATCACAAGTCATATGATCAGTAGCACCTGAATCAATTATCCAATCACTACCCTTAGTAACAACAGAAAGATTAAGAGCAGAGTTAGATAGACCTGACTTGGTCACAAATCCGGCAACAGTAGAAATATAACTCTTGGAAGCAGCGGAAGTTCCAGAATCATGTTTCTCCGATTGATTGTCATCGGAAGAAGCCATCAGAAATATTCAATGAAAAAAAGCACTGATTCCTAAACTGTAGAGGATATCAGTGTTTGGCTCTGATACCATAATAAAAGGTTTAAAGAATAATTCTGATATATTATTTCAAGGAACAGAGTAACATATATATATACATACAAGGATCCTATAATCCTTCATCTATTAAAGGAAAAATATGTGCACAAATCTGCACAAATTATAATAATATCTAAAATATAACTAACATAATATTTGATTGCCTAATATCCTTAAATAGAATATTTGGCATATCTTAACATTTCACCTGTGCTAGGATGTGGAAATAGGTCCTCTACGCTTGTGCAAGGCAGGGAAAGAGAATGAGCTACGAGAAGAGTGTAATGGTTGTCTGTGATTATTGTTAGCTTAGAGAGAGTTACAGTGTTGAAGCAACCATGTGTGGTGGTAGTTATGTTTTGAGTATGTCTTCAACTTTGTTAATCCCAAGTTGTACCTTTCCTCTTTCGAGGAGGTAGAAATGTGGATCTCTTTGTCTTTAAGAGGCGGTAGAAGAGATGAGTCTCTTCGTCCATGATGGTGGTAGAAGGGACTGAGATTCGAGTATCGCCCTTTCCTTTTGCGAGGGGTCCGTAGGGTTCCAACTCCATGCTGTGTTTAGAGCTTATGATGAGCAGCTTGAAGAGTAGGGAAGATAGGTCCGAAGTTGCGGTGGAAGACCACTCGAATTGTCCTGTTTGGGTAAACAAGAATAGTGTTAGCATGGGTTGCCATTAACAGACAAGTTGTGTAGAGTTAATAGGTTGGTCATGATTCCTTTTAGGGGAAATAATGAATTGTTATGATATTGCTTGTTATAGTTTTATTGTGTGTTGATATTGGTTGAAGTGATAGGATTGTGGTAGGGACTAAATGACTCGATGTAAATGATGTAGTGATGAATTCATGTGTATTCAGTTAGCTCATCCATACTTGTTTGTGTGTGTGTGTGACGATGATCATATAACGTTAGTGTTATATGGAAGTAGTTACATATATACTCGATGCTGAATAGACGTATAAGAGATGTGACAAACTTTCAAGAAAAGTTTTATAAAGTCTATATGATTATTTCCTTTAAGGAAGTTTTATATATTTATATATTGGCAGATATTTGAATTTAAATATTTGAGTTAAAAAATTAATTAGATTTAATTTATTTGAGAACTTATTTTGAAATTTTTAATTTTGACGTGATAAAAAAAATTAAAGTGTCACAAGATAAATAGATTTAATAATTTATTTAATGTCTTAACTTTTGTTCCTTTTATAAATAGTTTTACCTATAAATAACTCAAGTTTAATTTAATGGGTTCAGGTTCGTTTTATAATGGGCAGCTAAAACTTTGATATCTTTATAAATAACTTATTCCAGTGTGATGTCGAGTCACCTAAACCCTTCACAATTTTTCCTGTATGCCGATCGTCCAATCCACCTTCTTCCGTTCAAGTTCGCTCGGGAGGGTACCTGTTGTTCGGTAATTAGAAAGTTATATTAATGCGCAATAACGAACCTACTTATATCTTACCCTTGACTTCTATATACAGTGTTGGTTATGGGCCTATAATTAAGGATTCCTTAATTAAGGCCCAATTGTAGTCCAATAGCTCTTAATCCTGTTTTATGGTAATTAACCTTGTCTTTCCTGGATCTCTCTGATTTGGCCGTCCGGCTTATCGCATGTCTCCTTACTGTTCGTCTCTGTCGTCCGGTCCTAGTACATCACTTTTTAATAGTTTTGAATTTAATATAGTAATAATAGTAAAAATAGTATTTTAGCAAAAATTATTTAACTCAAAACTGTTAGAAAAATTATTTATACAAAATTAATAAGTTTTAAAAAATAATTATAAATAAACATAGAGTTCTTAAGGTCTATTTTAAAAAAAAGAGTAAAGTTTAAGAATCAATTGAAACAAAATTAAAATTTAATGTATCTAGGATAAAGTTTGAGAATCAATTAAGAAAATTAAAATTTTGAGGGTCATGTTGTAAAAAGAGTAAGTTTTAAGAGGTTAAACTTCGTTTTAAATGAAATATACATTGAAAAATAATATTATTACATATTGGTGGTAAATTAATTAATTTTATAAGAAATTAACAACACTTAAAAACTTATGTTTTATGATGACATTTTAATTATTATAGTGTCAAAACATTACATTTTTGGGAAACATTTTAGTGAAGAAAGCGGTTTAGTTATATTCACAAGTGACATTTTTTAAGTATAAATGATTATCCTTTGTTTAATCATGTTGTGGATGACATGTAAATTTCTTCAGAATTTAAGATATGGTGTTGCTATGTTTAATTTGTCAATAATTGTAGCATTACTTATTTAGTAAAACGGCTAGACGACCGGTCGGTTGAAGGCGACATGGAGAAGGTTGGGAAGGGTTGATTGGGAAACAATGAGTGAAGGTGGTTGGCAGTGAATGTTGCACGTTGCACGATGAGAATGGTTACGTGTAGTGGGAAGGGGCGATTATGGAGAATGGGCGAGTTTTGCGGAACGTGGAATGAGGGATGTGCAGAAATAGGACTTGTTGTTGGGCTTTAGTGCCTATAAATATACGTGTAGTAAACCAGGTATGACACTTGCTCTAATCACAAACAATATACTCTTATCATGACTCTACTAGCTTGAGCGTCAGAGTGCTAACTTGCAGGGCACTACCGTTCGGAGTGGAGATTGTGCCGAGGTGCGAGAAAGCGGTTAGAGGAGAGAAGAACGGGAGTTGCTGGATTTGTTGATCTTGGAGTAGTTGTGGAACAATCTTTAATTTTCAAATTTAAAGTCAGCAATAACTAAGTTGAATATGAAGCACTGCTAGCCGGGATGGAATTGGCATGGGATTTAGGGGCCGGATTGTTAGAGTGCCGGACAAACTCTCAGTTAGACGAAAGGCAGATGAACGGAAGTTTTCAAATCAAAGATGATAAACTCATTTGCTATTATCACAAAGCCAAACATTTAGAGGCAAAGTTCATGATGTTCAAATTAGAATATATACCTCGTGAAGAAAACACCCGAGCAGACCTCTTATCGAAGTTGGCTAGCGGAAAAGAACAGGGAAACCTGTCTTCGGTGGTAAGGCAGGTAATGACCGAACCGGCAGTATCGTGTTTCAGTATGAGTAATATTGTCGGCCCCGCAGGCTGGAAGGACAAAGTTGTCCGGTTGATTCGGGCACAAGAAGATGGGGGGAGCCTTACGACGGATGATCAGAAAAGGGTGGCCCGATATTGCATGATCGGAGAAGATCTTTACCGGCAAGGTTACTCTACGCCCCTCATGAAATGTCTCACCGAAGAGGAAGCCGATTACGTAATGAGAGAATTACACGAGGGAATTTGCGGAAGGCATACCGGCGGACGAGCCTTAAGAACAAGAATTTTACGGGCAGGATTCTTTTGGCCGACCATGGACAAAGATTGTACAACCTTCACGCAGCGGTGCAAAGCATGCCAAAAGCATGGGAATGTTCTTCACGGTCCGACCGTCGAACTACACCATATTGTGTCTCCTTGGCCATTTGCCCAGTGGGGAATGGACATCATAGGACCCTTCCCGATCGGTAAGTCTCGGATGAAGTTTTTGCTGGTGGTAGTAGATTACTTCACCAAATGGGTGGAAGCCGAAGCATTGGCTAGGATCACGGCCGCTCAGGTCCAAAAATTCATCTGGAAGATCATCTGTAGGTTCGGTTTACCTAGAGTGGTTATTACTGATAACGGGCGACAATTCGTGGATAAGAAACTTGTGGCCTTTTATAAGGAATTGGGGATCACACCCGTCATAAGTTCGGTGGAGCACCCCTAGACGAATGGTCAAGCGGAGGCTATGAACAAAATAATCATCCAAGAACTGAAGAGATGTTTGGGCGACGCAAAGGGCGCATGGGTGGATGAGCTGCTACAAGTGCTTTGTGGGTATCGGTGTACCCCCATGGGTCAATAGGAGAATCACCGTTCAACCTCACATATGGGACTGATGCAATGTTACCAGTCGAGGTAGGGATGGAAGGCTTACGTCGACAATTGGTCGACGCAGATGCGAATGACGAACAACTAAGAGGAAACCTAGACATTTTACAAGAAAAAAGGGAAGTGGCAGTCGTTCGGTCTGCAGCCCAGAAACGACTCGTGGCTCGCAGGTACAACACAAAGGTTCGGCCAAGGCAGTTGGTAGAGGGAGATCTAGCATGGCGGAAAACAACGGAAGCCCGATAACCACGAGAAGCTAGCGGCTAATTGGGAAGGACCATTCAGGGTCTGGGAAATCTGAACAACGGAGCTTATCGGTTGGAATACTTGGATGGCAAAGCTATCCCGAACACTTGGAACATTTCCCACTTGAAGTTTTATTTCAGCTAAATTTTGTTTTTCCATTTGAAATTGTTTTGTATTACGCACTACTCAATTCTAATAAAGTTCGACATATGTTATCCTGTTCATTGTTCTTGTACATCGGATCTCAAGCCGTTCGGGGAGAAGTAAGGAAAATGACTTCATAAAACCCCAATCAACGCAGGAAGTCAGAAAAATGACTCCTGCGTCAAGCCGTTCGGGGGGAAGTCAGGAAAATGACTTCATAAAACCCCAGTCAGCGCAGGAAGTCAGAAAAATGACTCCTGCATCAAGCCGTTTGGGGGGAAGTCAGGCAAACGACTTCATAAATCCCCAGTCGGCACAGGAAGTTAGAAAAATGACTTCTGCGTCAAGCCGTTTGGGGGGAGTCAGGAAAACGACTTCATAAGTCCCCGATCAGTGTAGCCGTTTAGAAAAATGACCAGCAGGTGAAGTAAATCAGGCGCAAAAAGCAAATCGCGAACTAAGTGTATATCAACAAGAGTGAAATGCCCGATAGGTAACGAACGAAAATAAGTATGCGCCAAAACAAGAAATATACAGTCAAAAATACAGTTGCACAAGTCAAATTGTTCGGATGAGTCGCAAAACATTTCGAAGCTTACAAAAATTAACAAATAAAAGTCCTACACATGAGGATCGTGACTGGCAGCAGAGATGTCAGCAATCTCTTTCGAGACGATCGGTATGCCCGAAGGGACGGTACTGGTAGTCGCAATAGGACCTGGCTCGTTCTCGGTCAAGTCTGGCTCTGGTAGCTTCACAAGTTGACCATCGACAAATATTTTCATTACATCGAACCCTTCGTACTCCAAAGGCGTTTTGAAAAAGACGTGACATTGGGCTATTCCTTGCTCAAACCCACGTTGTCGCTCTTCGCATACATCGTCATTCAAGGAGACGTTCTCGGCTGCTATCCTGTCCCGATCGGCTGTGATATCATCCTTCTCTTTTGTTAACTCTAGGTTCTGCGAAGAAGACTTCTGCAAATCAACCTTCAGACCCTCGACCAAGGTGTTAAGCCGGACGACCTCATCTTGTACCTCTTTAAGAGTGGCAGCGGCCTTCACCCGGTCATCCTCCGCAGTCTTGGTGACCCCCTCCAATTTTAGAGCAAGCGCGACATTTTCTCTCTTGGCTTCTTCCAAGTCCTTCAGGGTTTTCTCCAACTCCACGACCAGCAGAGGCTTGGTCGTCCCTGCAGAATAATTCAGGTAGACACTGGCACGAGCTATAAGCTCATAATCCATGTTTAATGACTCGTTGGGTGACATCCCCTTGAAGGGCTTTCTCTCTTCTGCATTCAGATTGAATTGCAACCGATCAGACACATGGACGTTCGGATCCAGGGGACCGGTGAGCAGGGGAATATTAGTCTTGAGCTTCTTTGGAGGGGATGGAGTTTTTTCCTGAGAGGATTTTCGCTTATTCTTCCCCTTAGCAGGATCGGGGTTAACAGGTTTAGGGTCCTCACAAGGAATCTGAGTCTCGATGAGTTTCAGGGCTGCATTTGATGTCTAGGGGGGGGGTGGAGACCGAAGGTCCGACCTGGGTAGCAGGTGACGATGTACCCTCCCCAGCCTTCCCTTGTTTCTTCTTCTGAGCCATGGCACGCATGAAGGATTGATGCTTCTCCATACCGCCAAAGAAATCTGAAAAAACAAAGCAAATTTAGACAAGTTAATATTGACTGATAAGTCAACTTGAAATAAGAGAAATACTTACCAAACACTCTAGCCCGTAGAGTGTCGGTCCCCAGGAGATCAATGAGTTTGCGGGACGGGGTCTTCCGGGCAGCTGGTCGATTTGTAAAACTACCTCTCGTTCATCCTCGGTCATCCTAGACTCCTCCCAAGAATCTATTCTCTTCGGGTGTTCCGTCCAATACAATGGAAATTTCGAACGGCCATTGTCGAAGAAGAATGTTGGCCGACCAGACTCCCGTATGGCTAGTTTGAAGAAGTTGGACTTAAAGTCTTTATATGAGGAGTTGAAGGAGGTAAACAATTGTTTGTCTTTAACGGGAATCAGAGAAATCCAGGATCGGTTAGGGTTCGGGAGGGCGCGAAAAAAATGGAGGAATGCAGCGGGAGTCGGGGTTAGTAGCAGGCCGGTACACAATACGCTAAAAGCCTGCATGAACGCCCACCCGTTCGGATGAAGCTGGGCCGGGCAAATGTTTAATTCCCTGAGCACACCCATTTGAAACTCAGAGAACGGTAACCTCACCCCCAAATCGCGAAATAAGGTTGCATATACATAGAAAAAATCTAAGTCATATCCCTCCCGACCATGACACGTCCTCTCGTTCGGACGACATACAACTAAGGTGTAATTAACGACATCCCTAAGGTTAGCAAACAAATCTACCTGTTCTAACAAATATCGTACAAAGTCAGTTGTGATGAAGTAAGGGAGATGGTTTTGAACCTCATGTGGAGCCCATCCATAACCCTGAACGGGAGGGGGAGGAATCAACGACGTCCACACCCGGGAGTTATCTACGTTAAACTCTATATCCTCGTAGGCTACGTCTTGCCGTTCAGGGGAACCCGAAGGGCTTGGCGTTGAAGACTCGGACGAAGATGACAACGACGACGCCGACGCTACCGCATCATCAGCATACCCCGTACCCTCATCACCGGACCCATCAGTTGACCAGGAGGACGAAGACATTACCTTGAAGCTTGCCGAGATCGGTGAGAAGTGGAAGATCGGGGAGGAGAGCTTGAGCGTGAAAACGACACAAATAAGGGGGGACCCTCCCCCAATTTATAGCCGCGATAGGCGGTTTCAGGAAGTCATCGTGGTCACACGTTTCCGCGAGATCTAATGGTGTAGAACACACGACCCTTTGAATCCAGTGTTGCGAGACAGGTGAACAAATCTCAACCCTCCATGACGAATTGATCGGAGGGCCGGGAAGTTGTGACCCTTCAGCTCTAACGGACACAACGGTGAATATCCAAAGTTGAATCCCCTTCGCTCTTGGCATCGCTTGGGGCTTGGGAGGCTTATGTAGTAGAACGGCTAGACGACCGGTCAGTTGAAGGCGACATGGAGAAGGTCGGGAAGGGTTGATCGGGATGGAGAAGGTCGGAAAGGGTTGATCGGGAAACAATGAGTGAAGGTGGTTGGCAGTGAATGTTGCACGTTGCATGATGAGAATGGTTACGTGTAGTGGGAAGGGGGGTTACATAGAATGGACGAGTTTTGCGGAACGTGGAATGAGGGCCGCGCAGAAATAGGACTTGCTGTTGGGCTTTAGCGCCTTTAAATATACGTATAGTAAATCAGGTATGACACTTGATCTAATCACAAACAATATACTCTTATCGTGACTTTACTGACTTGAGCGTCAGAATGCTAACTTGCAGGACACTGCTGTTCGGAGTGGAGACTGTGCCGAGGTGCGAAAAAGCAGTTAGAGGAGAGAAGAACGGGAGTTGCTGGATTTGCTGATCTCGGATCCTAAACAGAAAAAAACTTAGATACAAAATATTTATACTTTTATATTTTTAAAATTAAAAGAGTTGATTTAATCAAAGTTAGAATGTACTTAGATAACGCCAATTGAGAAATTCTTGCCGTGTGTGGGGCCTTTATTCGTTAAACCTCAAAACAAAACGTTAAAATTGGAATCTTTTTGCCGTGTACAAATAAACCTTTGATTGAACCACAAATATAACTTTCAAACCTAACCAAATGAAGTATAAAAAAGAATGAGAAATGAAGATGATTTTTCAATTGTAGAAACTTCTCCTATTTTCTCTTTCTATTTTCTGTCATAAGATTTTCAACGTTTTTATAGTCTTTACTACTGTAACACCTTTTTATGTTTTAGGATATTCACTTGAGAAGGGGTGTAAAAGTGTCACAAAATAGATGTATAAATACTGTGGATAACACTAGAATATCGAAATAAATTATTAGGTATAAAGATTATAACTAAAATTTAAGAATTACAGAAATAAATTATTAATTCATTTTTAAGACGTTCTTCTGCAGTTGAACAATTTAATCTTTACTAGAGTGGATTTTATAAAACATATTGTATGTACTAACTTTTCATCTCGTATCATAAAACTAATTTTCTTAAAAAGTATTATTTCGTACTTTTATAACCATTTACTGTGTTTTTTTTCTTCAAACAAATAAGTAAATTGGTTTATCCAATTAACAGCATATTATAAACATTTTAAATTGATATTTATATGGCTCAATAATATTTTTATATAAAATTTTAAAATGAATTAAATTTGACATTTATGAAGTTAAACATTTATATGTTAGTTTACTCTTCTTTTTTTACATTCTTTCTGTTATAAACAAGTTTCTAATTATATATTTTATATTAGATTGAGGTCTTAAGGATCCAATGAAGTGAAGATCATATCGAACCAATTAAATGTTAATTGTGGTAAGTAAAATCAATCATATAAAATTGGGGTCATTTTCTTTTTTTCTTTTTGGATTTATGCTAAGACTAAGGCAATAGAATGCTATTATATGATTGATATATAAGCAAGCTCACTTAAATTGATTGAATTAGTGAAAAAGAATTGTTGGATAAAGTGGGCTTCAATCATAAGGAAATCAAAGATTTTATTTCACATTATGTCACTGTTTTGGAATATATGATTCATGGAAAATTTGAAAAGTGTGAATCTTATGAAATTTAGATTTGAGATTGGTAGCTTGTATTGATATAATTGCAAAAATAACTTGTTAATAGAGTTGAAAAGAGTAGTATATATAACAAGTGAATTAAGAAAAATATTGAGTATGCTATGTCATTGGTTGTTTGTGGTTAGTTATCGGGTTAAATATCTTTTAAATAATGTGATGTGGATTTGGCAAGAAAGTGGTGTGCATTAATTTTACTAATTATCTTATGTGAAGGTGATAATTTGAAATTTGGTGGAGAGAGATATCAAGACAATTAACATATTCTTTAGACATCGGAGAGAATACTCAAGTGATATGGCTTGTGGCTTAGGCATTGTTTATGAATGAATATTTAAGCATGGCATGAAATATAATACACACGTCATAACATGTTATGGTGTGTGACATGTGTCATGAGCGTTCAAGCAATGATTGGAAAATCGATGAAAATATTTCAAAAACTTTCTTCCAAACAAAGTGGTGGTCATTCAAGTGGTCATGACACTCGTGTAATGGACGTTTAAGTGACAACATTGTTGCTAGAGTAAGGAGAACATTATGTGATGAGTTTATATTTACGCTCTCATTTAATCTTTAATCTTTGTTTATTGATTGGTTTTTGTGCTTTAAAAAAATGTTTTAATTATAATCTGTTATAATTATGTTTATTAAGCTTGAGATACAAAAACATTCAAAATAACTTTTGTGTTATATAAATATTTTTTTGGATATTTTGAAATGTATTAGTGCGACTACAACTAAGTTGTGCTTATTGTGGTGTGAAAATAAATTGATTAAAGTTTCATGAAACCTTAAAGATAAATCCAAGAATAACAAATAATTAAAAACCACAAAAAATCAAAAGCAAAAAAAACATGAAAAAGTGAAGAAGTTTGGTTGAGCCAAACTGAATTTGGTTAAGCTAGAAAGAGGAAATAGACACAAAAATTAGACCTTGTATTTTCTCTATCTTTTTTTAGAAAAAATGGCTTTGATAATTGATAAATTTTTATAATAAAATATTGGGGACAAATATATCTTTAGATATTTTATTTGATATTTTTAAATAATTATCTTATTGAACAATATCAATAAATATCAAAATAGTAGAATATGAATATTATCTTTTGATATTTACTAATATAGTTAAATAAGATAATTATTTAAAATTATCAAATAAAATATCAAAAAGTATATTTGTCCTAAATTATGTTTTATCATAAAGATTTATCAATTATTAATTAAAGACTAAGGTAAAAATCCACTCCATTTGGAGAGGAGCACATGACAACTAATCATCTATTAGGAGCATGATACATGGTTACTATTAATTTCATTAGTAGAATGTCATGTGGTCACTACTCTCTCATGAAAGAAGACCAAGAAGCCTTTAACCTTCGAAAGTAAACTTTCTCCATAGGTGCATGTTGACTTGGTAGTGAACCATAAAATTCACTCAACCTTTAGGTCATCTCCAAGCGCAAAACCCTTACATTATTTGGCCCAAATGAGAACCTAAACTAGTCCCATTATATAAGGCTTTGAAGGAAAACCCTATACTACTAAGTCTATAATACAATATCCAAAAGAATTTATTATACCTTAGATAGGTCCAAAAGATATGGGCTTGGGCCCACCTTTCACAACATCTATCCTCTTGTAGAGGGTTTCTCCCTACACCATCCCAACTTCTTCCTCCACTACCTCATTCCATAATTGCTCCTCAGTAAAAATGCAACTACAATAGTTAAAAAAATTTACTTCTTCACCTAACTATACTCCCACACACACACTTCCCCCCCCACACAAAGCTATCATTCTCATATTTCTCTTCTTCTCTGCTTGGTGTGTGCTTGGTGCGTGGTTGTGTGCTTCTATTGGTGTGAAGAGGTTGGTTGAAAAGGTTCGTGGTGCAAGAAGGTGGTGAAGTGATTGTCGACGTTGGTGGTGGGTGGTGGTTGGCGGTTGCAGCAACTTTTCGCAGGTGCAAACGATATATCAGAATCTTGAAACACATTTTCATATCCGTTAACCCTTCAACGAATATCGACATCCATTGACGGATCTTGACATCCGTTGAAGGAAAACGAATTTCCATATCCATTAACTATAAATAAATTAAATAAATAAAACAATTACCTAATTAATTCTATAAAAACAAATTAAAAATAATTTCAATTAACAATAATTAAATTAATAATAATTAATTTGTTAACTATAAATAAATTAAACAAATAAAATAATTACGTAATTAATTATAAACAAAACAATTTTAAACCATTTAAATTAACTATAATTAAATTAATAATATTTAATTCATTAAATATAAATTAATTAAAAAAGTAAAAAATTTATTATAAATAAAACAATTAATTTAAAAACAACTTCAATTAATTATAATTAAATTAATAATAATTAATTCATTAACTATAAATAAACTAAATAAATAAAACAATTACGCAATGAATTATAAATAGAACAATTCATTTAAAAACTATCAATAAATTTTTTTATAAAATAATAAATTAATAAAGTAAACGTTAACAAAAATAAAAAGAAATGATTGATAAAAATGGAAGATCTGTTGGGCCGTCAACAGATGACAGATATCGACATCCGTTGAAGGCCCAACAAATCTACCATTTTCATTGACGCCTTCAACGATTTCTTTTTATTTTTTAAACAAAAAAAATTTTATTCTTTATAAATAAATATACAAATTATTAAATCAACTAGAAATAAATCAACTATAAATTTCAAATAAATAAATCTACAAAAAAATTAATTAATAAACCAAAGATCCAAGAAAAAAATAGAGAAATAGTGAAGGACACAACAAAAATGAGATATTCATTGTTTGTTCAACGAATATCCATATTCGTCGACAGAAACTCGATAAAAATGAAAGCAACCGAATGATGGAGGAAACTGAAATGAGAAATAAGAGAGGAAGATGAGGAGAGTAGGAAGAGAGTAAAAGACAAAAATGAGAGGTTTTGTGAGGTGTTGGGATAGGTGTGACGCTACTGAAAAGGAAAAAAGAATAGGGATTAGGATTTTAAATTAAAAAGAATAAAAGTAAAAAATATTTACTTAAGGTTAGTTTTGAAAAAAAAAAAATTAGAAAAGTACATACAAAAACCTGTGGTGGTATAGGGAGAAATTTTCCCTCTTGAAAGTTGTTTACCATGACTAAAGAGCTTGCCATCAGAATGGATATAATGCCCTTACTTAATTGCGTTAAATGTTTTTTTGTCTCGAACACAATTTAAAGAATTGTTTGACTTATTTATATTATTTTGACACATTTTAACTTATATAAAATACAATTTAACAAATAAAAAGTTAACATCATTAAATTATAAGGATCATATCTATTCGTTTTTTAAAGTTTAACAACTAAAATTTATCAAAATTTAAAAAATAAAAAAATTCTAATTTAATTGTTTAAAACTAAAATCTTATTTAACCCATAATTTAATAATTGCTAGGGCGGCTAACGCGAAATGGTCAATTGTTATCCTAACATACTTTTGGGCTACCCATTCTTGTTTCTCAAAACTTTGTAAGGCAAACAACAGTGCTCATGCTTCCAAAATTCAGGCCGGCACCGGCGGCGGCACTTGTGGTGGCTCCACCAATTTTGCTGAGAAAAACGATACCTCTTGTCCAACCTATGACTACCTAACATTTTTTAAACTTACCCAAAACGATTTTAATATTATTTCCACAAAAGAGACAATTATTTTCAGTAAAAAAGGGGACAACACTGAAATCGAAACCGGTTCTTCGCGGGATCCAAAGTAACTAATTTTTAAATGATAAAATTACCCTTTTTTTATTTCCTTCTGTGCAATTTTTCATTTTTTATTTTTAAAAATAAATTTAAAAAATAAGAAGATTTAGTTGCAAATTTGGCACAAAAGGTGAACGCCATGTCATGTACGAATCATGATACATACACAGAGAAAGACAGCTTGAAACACTGAATAACGCGCAAAGTTGATCTCTGTCAGTAGTTCTTCACTGAAGCCATTGGCCAATGTCGTTGCCATTGCCCAACCAATTTACTACTCTCTCCCTCTCTTTAGGGTTTCGGGGGATCTAAAAAAGAAGAAGCTTTCTTCATAACTCGGTAATACGAATCCTCAGCTTCTTTCTAGAACCGCAATTCTTCTACATTCTGATTTCTTCTTTGCCGTTCCTAAACCCTAACATCCTTTTTGCTTCTGTTACTTGAGGGCATCAATTCTACTGTTTTGCCCTGGAAACGCTTGAAATCGAGCAATTAAGGTGCCGGAATGGAAATCTTTCGTTTTTCCTTTTCTATTTCGGTGAACTTTTTTTTTTTTGGGAAAAAGTAGGTATCTGTTGTGGAAAATGGGTCGTCGGCGAAAATAGAAAGTGCAGGGAAGGAGACTAAATATGTTACCTTTTTTGTGTGTGAAAATTGTAGGGGGTGAGTTGTGTTCCTGTTGATAAAGATTTCTTACAGTTGGGATTTTGTGTTTATCCTTTTAGGGGTTTGGAATGAAGTGTCGGGAATGGTTAGAAGGTTGATTGTTTAGCATTGAGGCGAGAGATGGATTCTGCAAGGAGTTGGCTTCAGAAGTTCCAGCCTCGAGATAGAACCAGGGCTGCTGCGAAGAAGAAGGAGGAGGATAGTGTTGGAGGAAACGAGGATTTGAATGCGGCGGTGGATGAAGCAGTGCTTTCCAGTGTCACAAAACAGAAGGTGGCCGCAGCAAAGCAGTACATTGAAAATCATTACAAGGAGCAAATGAAGAACCTTCAGGAGAGGAAAGAGCGGTATGATTCAGTTAATCGCTGATTCTGATAATGTTTTATGTATCGGGAAACATCAAGTGTTGACACTTATTTATTTTCAAACCTCTTACGTACAGTTTTTGGGGTACATTTTTGTGGGATTCCTCTCTTTTCTATTAAGGACTTTCAGTAATTTTCTCAATATTAGATTTCTTATAACTGATGCGGTCGATTGATTCTAAAGTGTTATAATTTTTGTCAGATAGATAGTTGCTCTGTTGGTATTTGTTTTCATCATGCTAGACTCTAGTTCTGTAAATCTTCTAGCATATGTTTTTAGTATTGCCGTGGCATTTTTCCATCGCTACATACATCTTGCTCTTACTGAACGATATGTTAAATTGGGTGCTTGGCTGCGATGCTTCTAGGCGGGAATATCCAAGAATACAGAGCGAACTTTCGAAAGGAGTCTATGATTGAAAATTGAAGTTGGATTATATCTCATTGAGTTCATCCTTATGAAAACCTTTGAATTTCTAACTCAAATCTGGCACTCTAATTATTTCCGCCAGGATGTGTTAATATTTTTGTGAAATTTGGTGGACTATCCATATAAAGAACTGGTTACTATTTCTGTTTTTTCATGAAGCTTGTATGTGCACGTTCGTGTAATGGGTTGGAAGACATCTCTCTTCTATGTTCTTAACTGGAAAGTTTAATCACCCACTAGGGTTGGCCTAGCACTTATGGGTTGCCTAGTAGTATGCGTGAGATCGTAGGTTCTAACCTTAGTGTGACCTTTGTACTGCTAAGAAAAATTGGAAAGATTTAACGAAGACTCAATTCATTGGCTCCTATCACAAACTCTTAGTGTGGTAGCTATAAAGTTCTCATAATTAACTGGACGTGAGATAGTAGGTTCTAACCTTAGTGTGACCACTATACTGCTAAGAAATATTGGAAAGATTTAACGAAGACTCAAGTCATTGGCTCATATCACAAACTCTTAGTGTGGTAGCTATAAAGTTCTCATAATTAACTGGATAGGAAACGCACTAATGTGGGAGATGGATTCCTCTGTTTTTTGTAAGGTGCATGTGAATATTTCTGAAACTGTAATTTGCTTGAATATTAATGTGTACCGTGTTAGTTGCTTTGGCAAACATATGATCAACTTTCGTAACACCTCACCTACTTATAATAGTCGAACCATCTTGGAAAAGAAGTTGGCTGATGCAGATGTCTCCGAGGAGGATCAAAACAACCTGCTTAAATTTTTAGAGAAAAAGGAAACTGAATATATGCGCCTTCAGAGGCATAAGATGGGTGTTGATGATTTTGAGTTATTAACAATGATTGGAAAAGGAGCATTTGGAGAGGTATGCATATGATTATCTTGATATGATTGGCTTTACTTTCTTTCTCAGAAGTTCAATGAATGTACTGATTCTATCTTAAAAGTTATAAAAAGACTGATTTCTTTAAAATATTAACAATGATTGTCAACTTATAGAAGACTGATTTCTATCTTAAAAATGGATTAATCTGAAGATTTTATGAGACGGAGCACCTACCCTTTCGTGAAACAAAAATTCTTTTTTGGCTTGTGTGTAAAAGGGTGACAGTTTTCCAACTGATTTCCTCTCCCACATTTTTTCTCTGAAAATTGAATTTTTCCAGGTCAGAGTCTGTAGGGAAAAGACTAGTGGTCATGTGTATGCAATGAAGAAGCTAAAAAAATCAGAGATGCTCCGCAGAGGCCAGGTTACAAGCATTGGTCAAGCTAGATTATGTTTTCCAGAATTTAGCAGTTTAAATGCCTATGATCAATAAGATCATTATACCTATTCCCATTTGTTAATTTTTTCAGGTTGAGCATGTTAAAGCTGAAAGGAATCTCCTCGCAGAGGTTGACAGCAATTGCATAGTCAAACTTTATTGTTCATTCCAGGATGCTGAATATTTGTATCTTATTATGGAGTATCTACCGGGTGGGGATATGATGACTCTACTAATGAGAAAGGATACCTTGACCGAAGATGAAGCCAGATTTTATGTTGGAGAAACTGTTCTGGCCATTGAATCTATACATAAACACAATTATATACACAGGTATGAATATACTTGTTCATTTACTTCCAGAGAAGTTCAATTTCCTTTGTTATTCCACATTTAACTTTTTTATGCAGGGTTATCTTTTAATTGATTCTGGTATAACTGAGTTAATTTCCAGAATATACTGTTACAAATGTGAGGCTTACATATTTGCTACCAATTTTAAAAGGATCTAATTGTGAAAACTGTTAATGTATGAAGCCACATGTATTTGTTTGTGTTTATGTTTGAAACTAAAGCAAACTTAATCATTTATATAGTATAAGCCTGTCTCTTCAATATTTTGTGCTACAGGGATATCAAGCCAGACAATTTGTTACTTGAAAGATACGGCCACTTGAAATTGTCAGATTTTGGACTTTGTAAACCATTAGATTGCAATACACTTGAAGAAAAAGATTTTTCTGTGGGTCAGAATGTGAATGGAACTCCACAAAACGAAGAGCGGACAACTCCAAAACGTTCACAACAAGAACAACTTCAACATTGGCAAATGAACAGGAGAACACTTGTAAGTTCACTGCTATAACGCTATTATTATTTTTTAAGTCCTTTTACTTGTTATGACAGTGAATGCAATTGTAAAACTTGATGTTGTGTTTTCCTTGTGATGTAGTGAAATGTTGCAGTTTTGATAATCTGTACATATCAAAACCCTATCTGCTCACCCAACCCAAAATGAAAAAATGAAAATAAAGGGCTCCATTAAACTATTGGTTAAAGATGGCATTGTCATACATCTTTTTTGTGTGCTTGTAATTTTTAAATGTATAAACCCTTGCAGGCTTATTCCACAGTTGGTACACCAGATTATATTGCTCCAGAAGTTCTTTTGAAGAAAGGTTATGGGATGGAATGTGATTGGTGAGTTTTATGTGTGTGAATGTTGGCATGTTAAGTATTAATTTCTTTATGCTATGATGTATCTATATCATAACAATTGAGTTTGTCATTTTATTCATTTCTGGTGATCTTTTCAATAATTTTCAAGTTCCAACCTAGTTTGGCATTCAAATTTCTTACTTCCATCATTGGCATGCGATCTGGGACACTTTTTTGTGGAATTTGTGAACATAAGTTTTAGGTTACATATTTTATATTGATGCAATGATGGTTTTTGCGAAATTCACAGGTGGTCACTTGGAGCGATTATGTATGAAATGTTGGTGGGATATCCACCTTTTTATTCTGATGATCCGATGTTGACTTGTAGGAAGGTAATCATTTCAATAGAAATTTTTCTTTTGATTATGCTTGTTTGACATTCACACTGGAAAGAGTAAGCTTTCTAGAGGTGCAGAGTGGATCATAATTGATATTGATAATGCATTCTTTATTTTATGAAGTACAAGCAATATGATATCATGCCTGGATTTCAGAAGCTAATTCTTTTGATTTTCTTATCAATGGAAATCTGTTAAAATATAGTATAGAAAGAACAGTTAGTCAGTGTGTGTTTGGGAACCTGTTTTCATCATTGCAAGTGGTAATTCACACTTTCCAAAGCATGCAATGAGTATCATTGGCATTGGACATCTGTTTGGATGATTTGAACTGAACCAAATACAGTTGATTAGAGGGGTCGGAAGCATATGCATTTAGCTTAAAATTGGAGAGGTAGAAAGGAGTGGTATAAATATGTGCTAGAACAAAGCTGGAGGTTTGTTGGAGGAGAGATCTTTCTTGATTTTATTCATTTTTTCAGTCAAGCATTAAAATCACTTTTTTTTTCCTCTCAATTTCCATAAAAAGGTCTTCTAACATGATCCATGGTATAGTGCAACCTGCACTCTATAGTAGTAGAAAAATCCTGTTTACATAATTCTGTATAAATGTTTATAAATTTTATAGAGCATGCTAATTTGGTTTCTCTTTTGTGTAGATTGTAAATTGGAAAGCTTATTTGAAATTTCCTGAAGAAGCTAGGCTGTCCCCAGAAGCTAAAGATCTTATTAGCAAACTTTTGTGTAATGTAAATCAGAGGCTGGGGTCAAATGGTGCAGATGAAATAAAGGTGCTGTATGCTCTATGACTTTCTAAACTCACTGTTTGCTATATTATACTTTTTGGTATGGATTTTACCTTTTTGCCATATTCTTTAGGCTCATCCATTCTTCAAAGGTGTTGAATGGGATAAGCTGTATCATATGGAAGCTGCATTTATTCCTGAGGTCAATGATGAGTTAGACACTCAAAATTTTGAAAAGTTTGATGAGGTATTTGAGTCCCTTACATTTGTGCTTTGTGTAGCTTGTTAGAAGTGCCTTGTTCACTTATTCTCATTTTATCTTTTGCAATTGTAGTCTGACAGCCAAGGTCAATCATCGTCAAGATCTGGTCCATGGAGGAAGGTAATAGTTGGCGTTTCCTTCTCTGTGCGAAATTGTTACCAAGTTACGTATAGAGCTTGTGTCTGCCCCCGGTAGTGTAGAAAGGACAGAAAAATTAGTTAGTCATCATTTTATACTTTGCATGGATGCGATTTATGAGTAGATTATTGGTTTATCTTTTAGTCGTCATGAGTTGTGTTAGTTGTTGAGATGGTACAAACCACAGGCAGGACCATGGTGGTAGGAAAAATCAATTAGTCATCATTGCTTTGTTTATACTTTTTGAACTATTTATCTTCTTCAAACTCTTGATATGAATAACGTTTGGGCTTGCACTTCCTAAATCTAACTACTTTACTATTTTTCTAACAAGAATTGATACTTGTGCGGAATATTCTGGAAACCTAAGTCATGGCCCGTGTTGAAATGTGTATTATTAAAGCTTTGAAAATCGTGAGCACTAGGTTAGCAATAACTTTCACGACATAGGGTTGCTTAGATCTTCTTGAGTCTGAATTATATTAGTTTATACTAAAGGCAATTCTTGTTAACCATTATAAAAAACTTACCAGTGTTTAACTTGGTTATACTTATTAGCAGTGGCCAAGGGGTATCTCTCAAGTTGGAATTGTTGGTTATTTTGTTCCTTTTACCTGACAGCTATCACAATTGTTTAATATTTTCTCTTGCTGCATTATATTCTCTATCTTCAAATCTTCAATTTGTTAATTTCTGTTGTTTTCTCACTCCTATCGATTTCCTTTGTCCTTTTTTTTTGTTGAGATGTTGCAGATGCTTTCATCTAAGGACTTAAATTTTGTTGGATACACATACAAGAACTTTGAAATTGTCAACGATTATCAAGTTCCTGGGATGGGTACATCTCTTTTTTTTTTTCACTTTTTACTGCTTCAAATTGTTTTATGTTAATGTTTTTTGGGGATTCTCTTTCAGCCATGTCATAGCTATTATGCTTGTTATGTTAGATATATTTATTATATGAGGGATATTCAGATATTCAAAATCATTTTTGAGATAATTATGGTTGAGGAGCTCTTTTTGTGTGTTTCCATCTTAGATACTGATAGAAACTAGTAATATATAAAAGAAAGTAGATGATATTGTAGGATAACAATTACTTTACAGCAAAAACAGCACAACTAAAAAGAAACCAAGAAAAACGGAAAATAGTAATCCAGAAAAGAAGATAACATCCAGAGTTGCAAGATGCAATCAGGCCTATCAATACCTCACCCAATTTCTGTCCCGCCCTTTGCTACTCTCTCGTACCTCATGACAGAGTATTCCACTCCATTGTCCTCTTTCCATGTGGACATTTTGTTATCCATATCTCACCTTCTAGTTTTGCATTTCCATGCTTTTAGCCCATTTAGTCTCAGCCCATCTTCCTTCTTTTTTACACCTCCTCTTGTGAACAGGGGTTAAAGGCCCAACAGATGCATTAATTGAGAGCGTGATTGTTTAAGTCAGTAAGCGGTTATTACATGAACAAATAATAACATTCTTAAGCATTGTTGAGATATTATTGCAAGGATATATAAAACCTCAGTTTCACACAATGAGGTGACATGTTTTTTCAGGAAGGAAACGTAAACTGGTGGGGTTAAGTTGAAAGGCAAAAATCTTTGAATTTTTGTGTTTGTCTTTTGTGCTGATTGTATTTGCATTTAATGTCCTGAAGGTCGTTTGTTTTGTTCTTTTGCGTTGACTTTGATTTCCTCTTGCTCCCAGCTGAACTGAAGAAGAAACAGTCCAAACCAAAGAGGCCAACCATCAAGTCACTTTTCGGTAGGCTTTCTCTTGCTTTGGGACCATTCATTATATTCCTTAAAGCTGTTTTCTTTTAGCTTGTGTTTCACTGTGTACGGTATACCTGCATTTCTTTCATGTAACGTAACCATAAATCTTTTGAAGTGATAAAACTGGCTGACATTATTGATTGTGAATCAGAAACACCAGAGCAAGAGTTGTCTGAAACATCTGCTCAAGGAAGCTTTTTAAAGCTCTTGCCACCCCAGTTAGAGGTATCTCGCAGAGACAAGAATCTTCCTCCCAGGTCCTAACAATCTTCTCGCGTGATCTATCCATTCTGACACCGTAGGAATCATAACTCAGCGTTTTAACCATTTCCACCTTTAAAATTTCACTCTTGATGCGTTTGGATTTGTTCTTCATTACACTAATGGCTTGGACCAGTCTCGTCAGTGGCCCGCAACTATTGATTTGTAAATCTCTTACTCCTCACCATCACCCTTGTTACACATGCTACACTAAAACATACACCCATTGTCTATCAATACTTCATACCATGTATATTCGCGTTCTCTTTTACATTAATGATACCAAAGCATTTATCCATGTATCATTGGAGTGTAGTATATAAGAACAACATCTGTTTAATTTTTTTTTTAAATATCATTAATTTGTAAGGGTTATGGTTCGTTTATTTATTATTATATTGGACGGGATGCCTCTAAGCTGATGTCTACTTCATTGCTTACACTTTAGAATTGGAGGATTACTTTTCCTATTAACACTGAATTCTTTTCTGCACACTGAATTCTTCTGTAATATTTAGGCAGTTAACATGATACTGTATTTTTAGGAGTATTACCTACATTCTTATTGACAGTGTTTATTACACATAATATGTGAAAATTTTCCTTTTGTATCTTTTATTGTGCATTACTTTTACTCTTGATTCTAACATGCTTCATTACTTTTACTCTTGATTCTAACATGCTTCCTGCATCATGTGGAAATGTAAAATCATCTTTCTTATTTCATGCATCATATTAACACTATTTTATTTTACTGAAAAACAAGAAACTGAAGTGTAATTTTTGAAGGGTGTCGGATTTGGTGATCACTACTTTTAGAAGTTGACATGATTAATACTATCATACTGTCACGTGGTGGTAATGTTGCTGGCTTGTCACTTATTTTATGCCAAAATTGAACGAAAATGGTTCAAACCAAACTGTTTTTGTACACCTCAAATATTTTTCACCTTAAAGATATTATTAACCTTGATATTCCAGTTTTAATCATACCGAAGATGCATCTGTTATTACTTTTACGTTCTTAACTTGGACTGTGTTTTGATAGAAAAAAGTAAATGTATAGGCAGATACTTTCTAATCATAAAATATATTTTTTAAAATATTGGAATTATAACAGGCGAAATTTGCATCAAATTTGCAATTGATTAATTGATCAATAGTTTACAGCAAAAATTATGTTTTCCCTTTTCTAAATCATGCGTACTTAAAGCAACAAATAGTGTCTCAACACAAGTTCGAGGGAAGGAAAAAAAGGTTAAATATTGTCGTATTCATATTAAAACCGCTCCAACATGAAACTGTCGCTGGCAAATATACGTGATTGTTATGATTGATTGGTGCAGGACCATTCCAAGGAAAACTTATTCGAATATTCTGTCCAGATTTCAGAGATGACATATGCCTTATTATATCTTTAAAAAACATTTATTGATTTTTACATTTCTTCTATAAAACATGATTTTATTATTTTATTATTTTCATCTACTTATATACCATGGTTTTATATTTTTATCTAAGATAAAAATGTCTCATTTTTATTTTTTACTTATATAAGATATTGACAAAGAATGTAAAATAAATTTCTCATTACTATTTAGATACTTTTATTTTACAATAGTTTACTAATATTGGCAGAATTGTTATAACTAAAAGAATTAACATATACATAAAATATTATAAAAATTCAAAACTAATTAAAAAATGAAAAATTAAACTGTGTTTACCTAGAATAACACATTTTGACTGCCTCCTTTAGCTCCAACATTTGATTTCTTCTCACATTTACAGTGTGACACTCACACTTCTTTTTTAATGCATTGGAATAGTTCCTAGCTTTATTTCTTTACTCTTTTTTTTTTTCTAAATATAAAATAATTGCATTCTATTGCATACTCATTCCCTATGAAGCAGCCTTGATGAGGAAAATGTCAAACTTACATAACAATTATATCACAAAACACCATGAAACAGCCCACAGATAATAATACCATTATTTTTCATGTGCCGTGTCGTTTAAAGCATGTTATTTAACTTCATCTTCTTTACTAATCAAAATTAGACATCAATAATCTTTCTATATTAAACTGTCATTGTAGCATGGTAAAATAATTGGGACGGTCCTTCCATACCCATACACCCTTAATAAACTAACATAACCTTCACTTTCATATAAAAGGTGGTTTAATAATTACTCAATTAATATATCTTATTCTCAGTTAATAAAGAAAGAGAATGGCTTAACCCACTTTTAAAGAAGAATGCCACTAAATAAATATCTACATGGGAGGGATGCAACTTTTATTGAGGATTGAAAAGTGTTCAAGTAAAAAGCAGAACTGATATGATAAATGTGTACTGTGTATGAAAAGCAATTTCAATTGCGAAGTCAGAGAGGATTAAGATAAACAAGTGAAAAGCAATTTTCACTACAGTTTATGATGACATTAATCATATTATTATTTATATAGGGTAGTTGCTCCTTCTCCATCACCATGTCACCACAAACAAAAACGTCACTCTATCACCTTTGAAAAATAGCTCAAAGTTAAGACATGTAATAAAAAGCTTAGAAACATTTAAGTTCACTATTATAATAGTAAAATCACTGCCAAATCGACGTGTAATGATTAGGCTTCTAGCCACTTATCTTTTTCTTAGTGGCTTTATTATGCCGGCCAGCCCCTGGAATTGGCAATGTCACTGACAATACAATACAAAACAATACATACTCCTAATTTATTTATTTTTTTCTCTTCAAACTTTGCCTTTAAAAGTGGCACAAACCTATTCTTCAAAGCCCCTCTTACACCTTCTCCTCCCTTGTTCCACTTCTTTTGTGTTTCTTTTCCCTATCTCAATAATTTATTACATTTCTTTGCATTATTTGATCCTTCTATGATGAAAGTGGGATTCGAGCTGGTTCATTCAAATTATAATCCAAACATGATTCGTTCACACATGCATGAAACATGGGATCACTACTCAAATATTACTTCCTTCCCATTTTCAGCTCCAACCCCATCAAACCTATATCCAAAGCCAGCAACAGAAAACCACTGCCTAAACTTGGGGCAGAATGAAGTGTCTGATTGGATGGAGGAACACATTGATGACATCACCAAACACCTTGTTCAAGACTTACAAGAAACCACTTCTGATACCTTGGTGCCAAATAACACAACAAGGCTTTCCCATCACAACTTTGTTCCCTCACTTTTACCCAACAACTTGAGTGAAAGAAAAGCTTCAGGCTTTAGACCCCAATTTGAGGCCATCACCAACGACCCTCCCAACTTAAATCATAGCTACAATGTCTGTGATCAAGGGTTGAGCCTCATAAGCCTTCTAATGGAGTGTGCAGTGGCAATTTCAGTTGACAACCTGGGTGAGGCTCATAGGATGTTACTAGAGCTAACACAAATGGCCTCACCCTACAAAGCATCATGTGGTGAACGCGTTGTTGCTTATTTTACCAAGGCCATGACTTGCAGGGTCATGAATTCTTGGCTTGGGATGTGTTCCCCTTTGGTTGATCACAGAAACATTAACTCAGCATTCCAAGTCTTCAACAACGTTTCCCCTTTCATAAAATTTGCTCACTTCACTTCGAACCAGGCAATCCTTGAGGCAGTAAACCATTGTGACAGTATTCACATAATTGACTTGGACATCATGCAAGGGCTGCAATGGCCAGCTTTTTTCCATATATTAGCCACCAGAATGGAGGGTCCACCACAGGTAACCATGACATGCTTGGGAACCTCAACGGAACTCCTCATTGAAACTGGAAAACAACTCTCCAACTTTGCAAGAAGGCTTGGTATGTCATTCAAGTTCCACCCCATTGCAAGCAAGTTTGGGGAAGTAATTGATGTGTCCATGCTGCATGTAAAGCCTGGCGAGGCAGTGGCAGTGCATTGGTTGCAGCATTCACTGTACGATGCAACTGGACCTGATTGGAAAACACTGAGACTCCTTGAAGAGTTGGAGCCAAGAATAATCACCTTGGTGGAGCAAGATGTGAACCATGGAGGCTCATTCTTGGATCGTTTTGTGGGCTCCTTGCACTACTACTCAACCCTGTTTGATTCTCTTGGAGCATACTTGCACTTTGATGATGAAAACAGGCACAGAGTGGAGCATGGTCTTCTCTCTAGGGAAATCAACAATGTGTTGGCCATAGGAGGCCCTAAAAGGAGTGGTGAAGACAAGTTTAGGCAGTGGAGAAGAGAGCTTGCTAATCACTATTTTCAGCAGATTCCCATGAGTGCCAATTCAATGGCTCAAGCTCAGTTGATATTGAACATGTTTTCACCAGCTTATGGGTATAGCCTTGCACAAGTTGATGGCACATTAAGGCTTGGATGGAAGGATACAAGTTTGTACACAGCTTCTGCATGGACCTGTTGTACTTCTAACTAGCTTCCTACCTTCAGAAATATTCAGAACATTCATATTTCCTCCCTTGAAATTTAGCTTCTTTGCTTTTTTTTCTGCTTCCTATTTTCTTGGCTCTCATTCCCTTGGTAATTTAACCACATGACAAAACATTACAAGTTAAATGCTACTGTGTCCACATTATTTTTTTTTTTTCCATTTATGTGGTCCCAAATGTTGCTTAAATTTAGACATGCATATGCGTATCCATAATAAAATACCACTGCCAACAACTTTCTCAACTTTAATTGGGTTTTGTTTCACAGAGCTTTGTGTGTGTGAACAAGCAATTCGTTTCAGGCAGGTATGCACTTCATTAATACCTAATCAAATTTTGTCCAACTTTTATCGGTGAAGCATGTTTTGTGAAAGAATAATAATATCATCAGATACTTTTACGTTCATTTTTTGCATAAAGTACAGGGTAAAGTGATTATAAATTTTGATAATTTTTTTAAAAAAAGAAAAAAAATAGTATTAAATGAATATAAAAATTTTAAATGTGTTAGAAACCATTTTTCTTCCTAAAAAATGCCTACTACAGTGAATATTTTTTTAACCCTACAGATTAATTTTTTCTTTTTTCAGAAATCTGAAAAGTTTTCCATGTTCAATTTTTTTAGGCAGTAAAATATTTAAAAGATAATATTTTTGGAATATTTTTTGGCGCTATTTTCATGGAAACGTGATAATTAGTGCCGTCAAAATGGGTCACAACCCGCGAGCCAGCCCGGCCCGCCACGGGTTCGGGCTGGGTTGGGTTTGAAAAAATTAATTTTTTTTTATGCGGGTCAGATTTTAACTCAGTTCATTTAAACCCAGCTCATGCGGGTTGAACCCATGGTGGGCTGGGTTGGCCCGCCAACCCACCTATCTAATTTTATTTTTTTAATTTATTACTTTATTTATGAAACCCTAAAAAAGAAAATATTTTTTTCACTCACTCACTGTGTATACCAAAAAAGTAACGTCTGCTCTCACAAATCACTCTCACGGAACTTGCTTTCATTTACGGTGTTGTCACTCTCACTTCTTCACTGAAATAATTCAAGCAGGAGGTAAAACACCATTCCTTTTTTCTTCTCTTTTCTTTCACATTTTTGTTTTCTCACTTATCTTTTTTTTTTTCGAAAACCTTATAATGAAAAAAATAGGGGTTTTCGAAAACCCTATATACCAGAATTTGTTCATTTATTTAAACAATTTGAGTATATATTATTTGAACAATTTGTTTTTGATATCTTTGCATTTAGGAAATTGTGTTACAGATTAAACTATTAATTTTTGTTGATGTTGTTGAGTACTGGTTCTCTCTTTTTTTTAACTAATATTTTCTTTTTTTTTAACAAATATTTTCTTATTGTTTTTTGGAATTGATGAATATAAAAAACTTATTTGTATGTTTTTTGTGTTTGTTTTTGGATGACGTTTGGATTATATTGTACTTTTTATTGTTATTTTGAATTGTCTTCAGTTTAACATTATTTTTTGGGAGTGAAATTTGTTTAAATTTGAATGTAGAAAGTTTGTAACTTTTTTTATTTAAAAAAAAATTGTAATTAAATGGACTAGTGAGCCAACCCGTTTACCCACCAACCCGTGGTGGGTCGAGCCGGGTTCAGATTTTTCTGGCGCTAATAAATGAGCAGGATTGGGTTGGCTCACTAAGTAACCAACCCGTGGTGGTTTGGGCCGGGTCGAGTCGGGTTACTCGTTTTGACAGCTCTTGTGATAATATAATATTATTCCGATAAGTTAAAAAAAAGAGTTTAGCTTCTATGAAAATAATTTTAGTTTTATTTTTGTATTTAATGTGTGATAAATGATTTAAAATTTCGGTACAAATGTTAAATTACTTTTAATTTTGAATATTTTTATAAACATTTTAAAAAAATAATCATGAGTAACCAGAAATAATTTGTAATTTTCAAAAAATATTATTTAAAGATGTGAAACGTCATGGATTCAAAGTTTATACCAGTTTAGATCATTTATACCAAATTCTAAGTTCAAAGTTTATTGTTAATAAAAAAATTTAAGTTCGCTTTTTTATAATTTACAATTCTATTCTGAAAATGTTTCTCGAAATTTACTATATTAAACAATGTTAGTATATATATATATATATATATATATATATATATATATATATATATATATATATATATATATATATATATATATATATATATATATATATATATAAATGGAAATAGTGTCAAAAACTTGTTCAAATAACTTATGGACAATAATAAGATTTAAGCAAACACTTTCATAATATTTTTTTAAGTTATATGTTTAATACTTTGTGTGAATATACTTTTAGGATAACAGCATTTCTTTTTTAATACATTAAAGACAAAAATTATCAATCTTCATATATTAAGTATATTTCCATTTAGTTTTCATTGAATTTTGTTAAACGGGTAGTTAAATGTCTAAGGGTTTGTTATAACATTGTAAAAGTTAAGAACTATTTTGCTTTGGAAATAATATATTTATTTAAAGAGACATATTAACTTGTATTACTTACCATTAAAACATGGGAGAAGATTTTTCTTATTATTATTATTTTTTTATTAATGCGTGCTTTGAATTTGCACAATGATCACCTGGGCCAAATGTACATGATGACGATGATGTAGGTGATAAAATGATTGTTGAAAATCATTGAAGACAGAACAAAACAGATAGTCAAGTTATATGAAAATTTGAGTGTGAAGAGGAAGAAAGGGAAATTGGTTAGAACTTTTGTTTTAAGTAGGTGATTATTGATGGCTACTCCTCCAAGCAAGGTGCATCAAGTTAGAAAGTTAGAAGGGAAGTCCAAGGAACTTCAAGGTATGTGGGTGAATAAGCTGATGGAAAAGGTGATTATAAGCGCATATGAGTGAAGGTGGTGTGGTATTTGGGTGTTCTTAAGAAAGATTAGGATAATTCAAGAAGAAGATGGTTAGAAAAACCTTAACAGAAATGTTCTAGTCTTAACTTTGGAGACAATAATGACTTAACATTTTGATAATATCATCACTAATATCGAAGTGATTTTTACAAGGTTGGAACACCTCTATTTATAGTTAAGGAAACCTTAAAGGTATCTCCAAAAAAGAGAAATAAATCCTAATTTAATCTAACTTAGAAACCACAGAAGAATCATGTTCTAAGAAGACTTGCCAAGTGGTATGATCATGCTCTTTATGCACCAAAGGTGCAAAAGACAAGCATCCCCCACCCTTCGAGAGCAAGTAGGCATTACATGGGGGTGACTTGTGGTCAACCCTAAAAAGGTGCCCCCTTAAGCCCATGACTCTAGGCCAAAAACCCTACGTTACTATCTAGGTCCAAATACGAGGCCTAAAAGAAAACATAAACTACTTGACCCATTATACAAGGCCCAAAAGAACCTACTATACTATTTACAATAGTTTATTGACCAAAGAGAGAATTAAGAGCTTGGGCAACCTATCAAAGATGAAGCTCATTCTTCTTGTATGAGCTTGGTCATGACTCTTGTGGATAACTCCTTGGCTAGGGGGTTTTCCATCATGTCCTCCCTCTTGAAAAGGATTTTCCCTTAAAATATTCATGTTCTTTCATGACAAAATCCTTATTTTTCATGGAGTTGTTTAGCCTCCTTCCTCTTGAATCAAATACCTTCCTACAATAAAAACAAGGTAAGTGTTATGAAACTAATCATCCACAACATGTAACTCTCAAGGATCATACATCTTTGATCAAATTAATGATAAAAGTATTTGTCTTTAAGAACATTTTCTTTTAATTCTTTGTTAGTCTTGTATTGAATCTATGTACTTTTGGAGTGACTTACCTTTTCAACATAAGGTCTATTTTGGTCTTGCCTTTCTTCTACCTTAGAGGATGAATGGAAGAGGACATTTTTTGGCTCTGCAGACAAGCTTTTGGCCTTCAGAAGGAGAACTCTCTTGTTAGGACACCCATTGGACTGTGTTACCTTGACAATTAGAACATTTAATCTCCTTCATGTATGTAGAAATGTATTTTGTTTTTTTTCTTTATTTTTATCTTTTTCTTCCTATATTTTATTTCTCATTTGTGCTTGGTCCTCTCCCACTTAAGAAGGTGTTATAGGATGAAGCACATACTTTTTATCCTTGTGAGTGAAGCTTATCTCATTGGTAAGGCCAATTTGCATGGTTTTCTTATAAAAAAGCCAAGGCCTTTCCAACAAGCTTCCATAGGTACTATGCCATAAAACACACTATGCTTATATTTCCCTATGGAGAACTTGACCTGCACTTGTTGATCAATCATTATATCTTCATCCTTATTAATCCATTGAAGTTTGTAAGGTTTGTGATGAGACAAAATAGTTAATGATAACTTTTCAATCAACCTAGTGCTACAACAATTTCAACATGATTCACTATCCATAATGAGAGAACATGTATTTTCTAAAACTTTACATCTTGTGTGAAATATGTTATCTCTTTGGATTAGTTCTCAGGGACTAGGTTGATTGTTGAGGATTCTCACTAGTAAAAAATATGGATTATACAGCGCACATTATGTCACGGTTCACCAGAAACCGCGGCATAATGCTGCGCGGTGGCAGTTTTGTAAATAAATCAAACTTATATGCCGCGGTTAAGTGGGAAACCGCGACATATACCCTAGTCTACTATCATCTTTGACTCCACGTCAGCAAAAAAAATTAATAAAGGGGGAAGATTCCGCGGTTCTCTGACCAACCGCGGCATATCCCCCTGCTACCTGCTGACATTCCCCAAAAGGCAGTTGGGGGGATTCTGAACGTTGGGGAATAGGCCGCGGTTGGTCAGAGAACCGCGGCATATTCCCCTGCCAATTTATTTCAGGACTGACTGATGGGGAATGTCAGCCGGTAGCAGGGGGAATATGCCGCGGTTCTGTGACCAACCACGGCATATACCTGCTGACATTCCCCAAAAGGCAGTTGGGGGGATTCTGAACGTTGGGGAATAGGCCGCGGTTGGTTAGAGAACCGCGGCATATTCCCTGATCTAAGTAAATTTTAAAAATTTCAGAGCATATGCTGCGGTTGGGAGCTGAACCGCGACATATAAGTTAAAAAATTTCAAAAATGCCATTATGGATTATTTCTTTTAAATGAATAGGTCGCGGTTAAGTGTAGAACCACGGCCTATTCCCCCTTTATGCCGCGGTTAATTGTAGAACCGCGACAGATTCTCTTGTAAAGGTTAAAAAAAGACTGAACAGTTTTCATCTTCTCCACGCGATTCTGAAATTTCTCTCTGCCTCTGCCTCCATGCGAAACGCCACAACGCCATCTTCGTCTTTGCCGTCGCGCCCTCCGCCGTCGTGCCCTCGCCGTCGTGCCCTCTGAAACCCAGGAGCTTTCGTTTTCTCCGCTGCGCCGTCTGAACCCGCCGATGCAATGCTCTGTCGTGCCATTCGTGTCTGTCGCGCACATTCCAGGTACTTCCTTTATGGCCACGTCAAGTTTTCCATTAAGCCTCCATGTTTGCTTTCGTTTCTTGATGAATATGTTGTTGTGGCTTTGATCATTTTTGTCGAATTTGTTGTGGTTTTGGTCGTTCTTTAAGAGTCAAAGTATATTAGCTTTTATTGAAGTTTTTATTTTTTTTAATAATATGCTATGAACGTTTTTTATTTAAGTTTTTATTTATGTAATTATGTGTGATTGAATGTTTGAATTGATAATTTGAATGATTATTAATTGTATGATTGTATGACTTAATTGATTGTATGATTTTAATTATATAATTTTATATAGAAAATTGTATAATTTTAATTTCGTAAAATATAGGAATGGATTGAAATTGGATTAATTTATCACGTATTAGTGTTTAGTACGAGAGAGGTGTAGAGGAATTTATACATTTTGCGCAACGTAATGAGAGGAGAAGTGACGATGAAGTGAAGTTTAGATGTCCTTGTGTGAACTGTTTGAATGGGAGAAAGTTGAACGCAACTCAAATTAGAGAACATCTTATCTGTGATGGTTTCCTAAGATGCTATACAACATGGATATGGCATGGCGAAGAAATGCACTTTCTGACTGACTCGCAAACTGAAATTGTTACTGATTCAACCATGGAAGAAGATCGACCGGATGAAGAAAAATTAGAGGACATGATCCGCGATGTTGGCGCAGAAAATTTTGCCAAAGGTCATGTGTATGAGACGATGTCGACTGATGCCAAAACACCTTTGTATGTCGGTTCAACTAAGTTCACACGTTTGTTAGCTGTGTTAAGGCTCATGAATTTGAAGGCGAGCAATGGATGGACTGATAAGAGTTTTACAAAATTGTTGACTTTGTTGAATGAAATGTTGCCAGATGGAAATACACTACCCACTCTCGTAATTATGATGCGAAGAAAATTCTTTGTCCAATGCGTATGGAGTATAAAAGGATAGATGCTTGTCCGAATGACTGCATTTTATATAGGAAAGAGTTTGAATTTTTGACAAAGTGTCCAAAATGTGGGTTATCACGATACAAGTCAAAAAACAATAGTGAAGGTAATGTCAGATAGAAAAAAAGGAATCTACTTTGAAGGTAGTTTAGATAGTGCCCAGACTGAAGCGTTTGTTTGCGAATCCAAAAGATGCTAAAAACCTTAGATGGCATGAAGATGAGAGAAAAATTGACGAGCTGCTTCGTCATCCAGCTGATTCAAAGCAATGGAAAAATATTGATCAACAATTCCCCGAATTTGGTAAAGAGTGTAGAAATCTTAGGCTTGGTTTAGCCACTGATGGAATGAACCCATTTGGTAATATGAGTACCAATCACAGTTGTTGGCCAGTTATATTGATAATTTACAACTTATCTCCTGCATTGTGCATGAAGAGGAAGTACATGATGTTGTCTATGATGATATCTGGTCCAAAGCAGCCTGGAAATGACATAGATGTTTATCTAAGCCCACTAGTTGAAGACTTGAAGTTGTTGTGGGTTGATGGGGTTGAAATATTTGATGCATTCGCTTCTGAGACTTTTCTGATGCGTGCAATATTATTTTGCACCATTAATGACTTTCCAGCTTATGGTAATTTGTCAGGATATAGTGTCAAGGGTCATAAAGCATGTCCTATCTGTGAAGAAAACACTGCAACTCATCAACTGAAACATGGAAGAAAGACGATGTATCTGCGTCATCGGAGATTTCTAAAACGTAATCAACCATATCGAAGGTTAAAAAAAACATTCAATGAAGATCAAGAGAGGGACGAAGCACCAAATCCACTTACTGGCCTTCAAGTTCTTGAAAAAGTTAATAAAATACATCATGTATTTGGGAAAACATCCAAGAAGTCATCTGTAACGACCCCTTGGAAGAAGAAATCAATATTCTTTGATCTTCCATATTGGTCAAAGTTAGATGTTCGACATTGCATAGATGTGATGCATGTAGAAAAGAATGTGTGTGATAGCTTGATTGGTACACTACTCAACATTCAGGGAAAGACAAAAGATGGAGTGAATGCTCGTTTGGATTTGGTTGACATGAATATCCGAGAAGAGTTGACACCCAAGGAGATTGGTAAATGTACGTATTTGCCCCCTGCATGTTACACAATGTCTAGACAAGAGAATATAAGTTTTTGTGTTTGTTTAAAGAGTATCAAAGTACCACAAGGATACTCTTCAAATATGAAGAGTTTAGTGTCGATGCAGGACTTAAAGCTTGTTGGCATGAAGTCTCACGATTGTCACGTCTTAATGCAACAGTTGTTACCGGTGGCTATTCGTGGAATTTTTCCCAAAAATGTTAGGCAAACCATAAACAGGTTGTGTTCATTTTTCTCGTCAATATGTAGTAAAGTCATCGATCCTACAATGTTAGATGCACTTCAAGGCGAGATTGTTATCATATTGTGTAAACTAGAGATGTTTTTCGCTCCATCTTTTTTTGACATCATGGTACATTTACTTGTTCATTTGGTTAGAGAAATCAAGTTGTGCGGACCAGTATACTTAAGATGGATGTATCCTATTCAGCGTTATATGAAGATTTTGAAAGGGTACGTTAAAAATCCATATCGTCCTGAAGGTTCGATGATTGAAAGGTATATTACTGAAGAAAGTATCGAGTTTTGCTCAGATTACATGACATCAACGAATCCAATAGGAGTTCCTCGCACATCATGGTTGAATAAATTTTCTACAAGTAAAAGCATCCGAGGTGTGAATGTGGTGACAAAAGATCGTGATGAATTGTTGCAAGCGCATCTTTATATATTGAACAACACAGATGAGGTGATTCCATTTTTGGAAACACACAAAGCCATTGTTAAGAATAAAAATCGAAGACAATCAGAGAAATGGCAGTTGATGGAGCATAACAAAACATTTATGTCTTGGTTCAAATCTGAAATTGACAAAGAGCCACATTCTTCTCAAACTTTATTGTGGCTTGCAAATGGTTTGAAGTTTGATGTCGTGTGTTGTACAGGTTATGAAGTCAATAATTGCACATTCTATACGAAGACTTTGGATGATAAAAGCACAGTACAAAATAGTGGAGTTAGTTTAGAAGCTGAGTCACTTCAATTTTCTACATCAAAAGATCAATCTCATGTACTTGGATCAATGAGATATTATGGTATAATAGAAGAGATATGGGAGGTTGATTACACCAAGTTTTTTGTTCCATTGTTCAAATGTAAGTGGTTTGACAATAATAAGAGTGGTGTCAAAATAGATGAATCGGGTATGACACTGGTTGATTTTCGAAAGGTGGGTTACCGAGACGAACCTTTTATCATGGTTCATCAAGCATCTCAGGTGTTTTATGTCAAAGATCCTGCATCTGACCATTGGTATGTCGCTCTTCAAGGCAAAAAACAAATTGAAGTTAACGAAGAGAATCTGATTAATATTCATATTGCTGACAACCATTCATTGCAAACTACAACAAATTTGGATGACCAATCTCTAGTTGACGATAATGTACATGCAATTCGGTCAGATCATGATGAGGGAATATACATATGATGACAATGGAACTCTTTATGTATGCATTTCCAATTTTTGTATAAGTATTTTATTAATATCACATAAGTTTTCCTTTTATATATTTCATATGATTACTATTACATGTTTTGTTAAATTATATGATATTACATAAGTCTTTTATTAATATTTCATGTTGCTATTTATTTTGACAGATATATGGCTGATCATCCACATTCTTCAGGGGATGAGGCTCCCCCTACCAGATCCACTAGAGGACCCACCAGGATGAAACAACTTTTGATGAGAAAGAATAGTGGTGAAAGAACTCCAGTGAATGTGAACGTGATCACGGGTGTGACAGTTGGCCCCTATGCAGATGATTTCCGATCATACCTTGGAGTAGTGGCACGTGATAGGATTGGTATTCTGACTCCATCTTTTGATCATGTGTCCGAGGTTGATCGGAACATCATATGGAACGATATACTGGTAAGTTAGTTAATATCATTTGAATTCAAATTTGTTTATGTTGATAATTTTTTACTGATACAACTTTATTATGTTTATTTCAGCTGACATTTGACATTCCAAATGTCGCAACACTTAGAAAGAAGTGTTTGTCAACTGTTGCTGAAAACTTCAGAAACTTTAAAAGTAAGTTGACATCAAGATACATCTTTTGAGAACTTAAACATAAGTCTCCATGTAGGATATATAAGTCCATTGATGAGGAGACTTGGCGGCTTTTTAAAGAGAGTCGGATGACAAAGGAATGACAGGTTAGTATAGTTGATATTATTCAATTCCTCATTAACAAATATATATCATATGAACTAATTAATTCATGTGTATGTGAGAGGCAATTAGAAGCAAAGCACAAGGAACAAGTGCTCATAACAAAAACCCCACCTATTATCTCGTGGTGGGTATAGGAAGCTTGAGGAGAAAATCCTCAAGCAAAAGGCAGAGGCTAGACCACCATCTCAGGGTGGTAGCCCCCCTCAGCCTCCTTCTCCACCTTCTAGACATGAAAAATGGAAGTTGGCTCGTATGAGACCATCGGGCGCCTACTCTTCCGAGTCTGCACGAGAAATTTCCGAAAGAATTGTAAGTTATCACTGTTCCTAAAATAATAATAATTGTAATTATTCATAGTACATTGAACTTTTTAAAGAATAATGATGCTTTGTAATGTACAGGATTCCTTGGTTGAGCAGAGCTCCCAAGGTCAGTTCACTCCAGAGGGTCGCCAGGATATTCTTGCTGTTGCGATTGGACGACCTGAGCACCCTAGACGTGTACGTGGTGCAGGTCCTGGAGTAGGAATTAAAGATTATTTTGGGTGCTCTTCTCGTCAGCCTTCATATGCATACAACAAACAATAAAGAGAAAGGATGACACAAGAGATCACAAAAAAGGTCCGAGCAGACCTTAGAGAGGAGATCAGGGCCGAGCTTAGATCAGAGCTCAGGGCTGAATTCAGCGCCATGTTCCAGCAGCAGTTTGAGAGCTATGGCATGCGCCCGGTGCCATCTCCTGTACAGGAACCGGAACATGTGTCTCCCACAGGTAAACTTAATAAACATTTATGTGCAATTATTTCTATCTTTTGTATAATCTAACATTTATTCTGACAGGGAGAAGCGGGAAAGGAAGTTGTTCCGCACCAGCCGTCCCAGGGGATGACGTGGACGATGGTAGTCCATGTTTGCTATATTTTGGACGATACTGAGATGGTCCTGGTAGCTCGTGGAACAGAGTTTAGGTCAGCGACTGTATGTCATGGTATGCAACTATTAGAGGATGAGGTGAAGGTCTCAGTGGATGAAATGATCATACCAGATGCCTCGGTTCCTGTGGCCACATAAAAGATTTTCACTGTGGAACAAGCATTTAAGTCGTTTATCACTTGGCCTAAATTTTTGGTTAAACCAGTTTCTGACCCCTCGGTATGAATTTCTTCTTTACACTTCTCAATTTTAAAGGTTTTTGATGTCAAAACTTATCTTATTTTTTCATGTAACAACAGACGCAGGCACAGGAGAAGATTCCTCTATCTGAGGATGATCCTCTTGCTTCATTGCATCTACTAGCTGACATCCTTGAAGATAAGCCTTTGGAGGTTGATTATGATGCTAATGTATTTGGGACAGGCTTTGAGGTCCCAATATACCTTCATAGCCAAGATGTTAGAGAGCTTGCGTCGGGAACACAAGAGTTGAATATGTCAATTATTCAGCTATGGATGATATAAGTCTATGAGCAATAATTTATATAAAAAATTATGGTATATATCAAGTATCCTTATATCAAAGTTAATTTTTGATTTCAGGTATATGTTTGGGGTCAGTAACAAGTTGGGGCGTTATGATGACTATGGATTCATTGATCCCCAATCCATTCATGAATCAAATGATTTTGATACCATCAACACAAATCTGATGAGAAGTTTTGCAAGCGGCAAGAAAATATACTTTTTGCCTTATATATCCGGGTAAGTGAACTTTGTTAACATAATAAAGTTCCATATGTGATTTTAATATATATATATACACACATATATATATATATGTATACGTATATATATATATATATGTATACGTATATATATATATATACATATATATATGTATATATATATATATGTATATATATATATATATGTATATATATATATATATATGTATATATATATATATATATATATGTATACGTATATATATATATATATATATATATATATATATATATATATGTATATATATATATATATATGTATATATATATATATATATGTATATATATATATATATGTATATATATATATATATGTGTATATATATATATATATATATATATATATATATATATATATATATATATATATATATATAATAGTTAAGTTGTTATGAATTTCAGGCGCCATTGGCAGCTTCTTGTTATGTCTATGCAAGAGAACTATGCTTTGTGGTTATGCTCATTCCACAGGCCTCCTCCCACACAACTCAGACAAGCAATTGATTGGTAAGAACCTCAATGTTTGGACTTTCTTTGTTATATAAATGAATGCTAAAACAACTTCTTGTTATATATAGTTCTATACCAGCAAGTATGATGATTGTTGGGAAATCAATTACTAACAGTAGAAAGATTGCTTGGATTTCTCTCAAGGTTTGACATATGCTAAAGCCATCTTTCTTATAGTTGTTTTATTTTAATGTTATTCACTAACTATTTACAACTTTGACCATATATTGTAGTGTAACAGACAGACTGGGTCATATGAGTGCGATTATTATGTAATGTATTGGATGACCCACATTGTTCGTTCCCATATCACAAGAGGTTGGGAAATGGTAACATTTAACTTTAACAAATTTTGATGTTTTCCAAAAGTTAGAGTTGAGATACACTAATTAATATCAATTGTCTTGTGTAGAGGTTCAAAACTACTACACCAGTTCCTGAGAAGCCACTATCATTCATCAGGAAAGCTGCTTCAAAGTATCTAGTTAGGTTATATAATAGTTCTTAGTTACTAGATATAAACATTGCATTTGATTAGATTGTAATTTATTAGACTTTGTACTTATTTGATTTTGAAATACATTTGAAGATGTTTGATGAATTCAAATTAAATATGTATACATGTTTTCATATGCAGGTCTGTTTTTGTGGTATTGGATATCACAAAAACAGACTTGTTATTTTAAAAAAAAGCAGGGGAATATGCCGTGGTAACAACCGCGGTATAAAGTAGGGAATATGCCGTGGTTGTTACCACAACTGCGGTATAAAGTTCCTCGTTTCAATTTTATTTTTTTTAAAAATTAGTCTTTTGGCCGCGGTTGTGGTACGAACCGCGGCATATTCCCCTGCTTTTTACCGCGGGTCCAACCGCGGCATATAAAGCTGAGATTTCTGGATTTTTTTTTAAAAAAAACACAGGTTTAGGCAGCGGTTCCTAAAACAACCGTTGTCTATTCGCCAGACATTTTGCCGCGGTTACAACCGCGGCATAAAGTCCCAGACTTTCTACCGCGGCTAAATATGCCGCGGTTCGGGGACCGCAGCCAAAGGGCCAAAACAACCGCTGTCGTTTCCCCTGACTGCACTAGTGTCTTCTTATCATAATAAGATCCTTATTACAAGGATAAACATCCTTACCTTTATTCCTACATGATCCCTCACTCTTACTAGAACTTTCTCCATCTTGACTACTATATATGTTAACACCCCTTAGAATCATGGTCTTTTTGATGGGGCATTAGGATGTGCTAGATATATTATCTTATCTTTATCTTTTATCTTTAGTTAGTTTGTTATTATTTATTATTTGTATTTTGAGCTTAACCCATATTTTTCTTCTATTATAAATAGAGAATCTTATATGTATATCAACACAAAGGGGGATTAATCCCATACATAGTTTTCACTACATTCAACATGCTATCAAAGTCAGGTTCTTTTGAGAAAAAAATTTATGTTGCCTTTGCCACAACAGCCGCCGCTGAAAATGACGGTGGCGTCTACCATTGTCGGCGTCGTCGTCGTCTACTACTGCCATTACCGAAGTTCGAATTTCGACCTTTAATCTTCGCGGTTAGGTGACCACCGTGCCGTCAATGATGCCTTCATCGGAGCTTCTATAGGCTTTCACTACCTTTTGAAGTTGTGGATCTACTCCCTTTTTTCGTCGTGCGTATGACATGTCTCGTCTCCTCATAAGCAGCAATTCAGAGCGTCAAGGTCAATCTTTTTCTATTTTCAGGTTCATCATGCATTGTCACACGTCCGATATCCTCTCAGGCAGCTATTTAGAGCATCAAGGTTGCTTTTTTTCGTTTTTTAGGTGCCTTGATTGGAGAATCTTGGATTTTTAAGGTTTCTCTCTATTGTTCATCACTGGCTTTTGTCATCATTATGTTTAACTTGTTTATATATGCTTTTTATCCCGTGGAAAAGATGGATTTTGTTAGTTTAATTATAGTCCTTGGTGGCTCTTCAACAATGACCTCTTTATCTATTGGGTCTCAACAATACATTCCTCAATGGCGATTTGTAGGAAGAGATTTATATGGAACAACCTCCCAAATTTGTTGCCTAGGAGAGTCTTCTGGGTTGGTATTTCATCTTCTATGTCATCTTCACAAATCATTAACAATTTGCTGTCACTTGAGTGCAAAAACAGATATTTTCACTAAGTCTTTATGGACTATATTAGCTACAAGCTTAGTACATACGATTTGTATGCACTAGCTTGAGGGAGTGTTAGATATATTATATTTATCTTATCTTTAACTTTTATCTTTAGTTAGTTTGTTATTAATATTTCTTATTTGTATTTTGAGTTTAGTTTATATTTCTTCTATTATAAATGCAGAACCCTATGTGTATATTCAACACAAAGGGAGATCAATCTCATACATAGTTTTTCACTATATTAAAAAAGATGTAACATGACCTCTACCAAGACACTTGAAGCATTTGATCTAAACTAGTGTGAGTGTGTGATGATGTTCCCTCCCTTGGTTTTTCTTTCTCTATCTAAACATGACCTCTTTTCTCCTTATTGTTCTTCTTCACTATGAATGAGAATGGAAAGTTCTTAAATCTTTTACCTTGATGCAAATTTGTACCAAGTCATTTAAGTCTTAGTAGGGAAACAACTCCACTTTATCTTTAATATTAATTGAGACCACTAAGAAACGTAAAGATGGTGGTCTCTTCTTCTTCTTTAATTCCAACCCTCATCATATATAGCTCCATTTTTTGCCTATACTCCTCTAAACTCATGATTCTTTATCAGAGTCTTTGGAACTTGTCCATTAGCTCCCTATGATAATATGAGGAAATATGTCTTCTTCTCATGGCACTTCTATTGAACTTCTCAAGCCAATACTCACTTAGGGGAACAAGTGAGCCTTCTCTCCCTCTCTAAGGATGTCCACCAATAAATGGTGTACCATATAACCATCTGGTCAACCTTGGACCAAACTATTCATACAATCATGAATACCACAAGAGTGACCATAATGAACATCTCTAAGACCGAACAACTTTAACCTACAGGCTGAGCGATCACCCTTAAGAATGATTAGACCTGATGATGATTAACTTAAGAAAAAACATGATTAATACCAACTGGGTCATGATTAGGCCATCAGTAATTCAAAACCCATTTTGAAATCCATAAAATATAGGATTGAGTTAAAAAGGTAATTGATTGCATTTATTACACATTAACTACCAAATCTTCACTAACTTTGGCATCAAAGTACCTTTTGTAAGTAACGTCCCAAGACCGAGTGTATCATGATAGGAAAAGGGATTTATTGTAAAAGACGTGTTGGGCATATCTGGGGATGCTTAATTCTTTTTATGACCGATCATAGTAATAACCGTTGGCCATGATTGAAGGGGACGTGACAATTGAGAAAAAGTTACAGCCGTTGGGATGAGGACACATGGTGTATTCGTATTCGTGCATCTTATGAAATGAAGAGTCGCACGATAAGGATCATTCAATCCTTTTTGATATAATGATTGAGGTTGGTCTATTGGGCCCATTTTAGTTATAAATACTGGTGGGGGGAGGGGGTCAATGTCATTTTCACCATTGCTCTCAACTTTGTTTGAAGAATCGAGCATCCACATCTTTTTCTTTCTTTTTATTGTAATAATGTCAATCGTTCTCATGTCTTCGTTTGAGGAGTTTGAGGGGAGAGGAGGCTGAAGGTATGCGATGGTGTGTCGTTATCATCATTGGTGTCGTCGGTTGGTTCCTTCCTTTTCGGATCAACTGTGTGGGGGATAAGGACGCGAGACGAGGCGACCCATGTAAATAGGAATGAGGCCACTGTTTGAGACAATGTGGAAGTTACATCTGGGATATAAGTGGATACTACTAGGGAGTAGGATAGGTTGTGTGTGTTTGTGCCTCTCGCTTTGGGCTACGATTGAGCTCCTCATGAAGTTGGGGAGTATGTATCGTATTTCAATACTGGATACTCTCCAAAGGAATATGTCGAGATGATGTCCTTGGTTAACTTTGTGGAGGACGCCTAGTGCTTCAAGCTTATTGTTTGCAAGAAGAACAAACAGGTATTTCATGGAAAAGAGGGGCCAAGGAAGATTTATTCTACACCTACTCTTGCCTCTTCAAGGACCTGCTCGTCTAACTACTCTTTATGGACTTCCAGATGGGCGTGTAGAGGGAATTGAATGGGTGGGCATTCATCCAAGCGTTCAAGGTGGTTTATAGGGCCCTCAATCTCACTCTTACTCCTCTCTATTTTCTATATTTCTTTTGCACCCGCTTGCATGCAAGAAGGGGCCACATGTCTCTGATTTCTTAGAAAGGGAGGTGACTATTCACCCTATTTGTTGCATCCTTTAAAGGCTTCAAGACAAACTACCTAAAGGTAAGAGGAAAAAAGGAGGTTAGTCGGTCCATGCTTTACATGGAAACCGACCAACTGAGGTTCCCTTTCTATTGGACGGAGAACCTACGGAAACTGACATCATGGGCTAAGTCTAAAATGATGTCCGAGGAGCTAGAAATAGTTAGCTTGATTGACTAGCTACCTCGTCGTGTCCCCTCCTGAAGTCTCATAAGCGACATAGACTCTAAGGACTTCTGTAATAGAGTGTTAGGTAAGGTTTCAATTCCATTGTCTTTTCTACTCATTATTGTTAACTTGGCTAAATTCTGTGTTTTATTTCAGAAATATTATCCCTAAATCCAAAAAGCGATGCTTTGCAAAGATTATCACTCAACGCAAGGCTGTGGGCAAAATTGTTGGTGAGGGTACATTTGGTGCCCGTTCGTCTACTACACCAGCCCCTACGTCCAAGCATCCTCTTGTTGTGGAGAAGACGAATGAAAGAGCACCTGTACAATGGGACCAATGATTGACCCAACCTTCTACTCCTACCATCCCCCAACCAAAACACCTAACATGATCGTTTCCCTAATCTCTCAAGATAAAGGGGAAAGGAAATCTCACAAGGAAATATCTTTTTTCATGCAAAAGTAGAGCTGATGAGAGGTTGCTCCTTCGAGGTCCCACCTAATGAACCATTGGACTTAAGGTTCCGCATAGGGGCGAGGGCCAACTATAACCTTCCTAGGGACGAGCGGGGTGTTAAGAAAAGACAAGCTAGTCTATAGGACCCTTGGTTTTGAAGTTTAACCAAACAACATGAAATGAAGAAGTCTCGTAGAATGTAAAACAAACACCAAACGCTAGCACAAAAACCCTAAGTCAAAAAGAAAAAGTATCCATACAACAAGTCTAATCCACCAGGAAGAAAAGTTGTAGACGATCTTCCGAGATAGAAGTATAACACACAAGAAATCAGAGTAAGGTCGTCTAACTAGGCTACTACACTAGAAAAATAGTACAAACACAAAGAATAAACATTATAATTAGACAAACTAAAGCAAACATTAGGAAAATACTTAGGATTAGGAAAACACTCATTAGAATTAGGCCAACATAGGAAAACACATAGGATTATAGAAAACATAAAAGCATCTAAGTTAAATACCCAAACACAATGCTAAACGACTAATAAGTCAAAGCGTCTAAGAGAGTTATGCTAAACACGTAAGCTTTACTGTACCCAAAGGGTATTCATTTGAACTCTTGGAAAAACAAAAACAATGTCAAGACCATGTCCTTGAAAAACACACCCTAAAAGCCTAAACCTAAGACACAAAAGAAAACGTAACTTATTAAATGCTCTTGCTCTAAAAAGGCAAAATCATAAAAAGCATTTACATCAGTCTAGACGATACCATGAACTAAAACTATTACTTCATCCAACGGTGAAGTTCCTTCTCAACGATTGATATCTTTAACAAAAAAGCTTAAATTGTTAAACGCTACCTCAATAGTAGAAAATGAAAAACACTTTGTTATTTTGAGCAAGCATTAAATGACATTAAATGTTCAACGTTCAAAAACAACAAAAAGTGATATCTAAAGAATGGAATATACACCAAAACAGATCATAAATAAATGTCAGTAACAAGAATGACATTCACATAATGTTCTTGTCCTGAGAAATTGTGACCTAAATACAATATAACCTATGCCTAACAAATTTTGAAAATAACAAGTAAAACATTAACCAAGAAAGACTCTCATATGTGTTAAACAATATCAAAAGCAATAGAAAACATAAAACCTTGAACAACTCTGAATAGCATTTAATGCTCAATGCTTGAAAACATCAAAGTAAACAGGAAATGGGATATACTTGCTATATAGACCTTTGTTCTATCTTGTGCAGGACGATTACTACATGTGCTCATGTGCCTTATCTTATAAGAATCAAAATGAATGTTGGAAAGAAGAAGATAAAAGAAGAATTATTTGTTCATCAAAAGTTATGCCAAATGAGAAGTCAAATATGCTTGTGATAAAGTTATGGAAAGAATGTATGCTCTGACAAAAGACACTGTTTCTAGTAAAAATACTATAGGATAATCGATTATCATAAGCGATAATCGATTGTTCCTGAAATATACACATATACACAAATTTCCTAGTGATAATCGATTATCACTTAAGATAATCGATTATCTCAGCAAATTATCGGAATTCATCACGCATGAAGGGATAATCGATTATCATCCTAGATAATCAATTATTCCTGCAAATAATCATGTTCCTAGACCAAAACCAAAGGTCCAACCGCCATGTATTAATCCCAAATCACGTAAAAAAAGGCTTAAGACATCATACATGCATTCCATCATCAAAAACCATTGTAAACACACTCAAACACATACTTTACATGATTTGATTAATCCAAACCCATCAAACTACATCTCCAACAAACCCAAAAACACTACACACTTTTATCATGCTCTCTTTACATCATGGGTTGACATGGTAAAACCACAATACCAACTTTCTTCCCCCTTAGTATTAACCCCAAAACCATACATACATTAATAAGGAAAGCATCCCAATATGACATAAACCCTATCCCCATGCATACACAAATCATTTCCCAATAACAACTATAGATAATCATATCCATAATTATTCACACATGCATCAAAACTAGAATTAACCAACCAAGATCATAAAAAATACATGACATACAACAAACAAACAAACATAGGTAAGCTTCCCATACCTTGGCCAATACTAGGACTTTATCTACAACCTCGAAACACCATCAATCTTCCCTTTGCTCTAAGAGTTTCTGTTGCTCTTTCTCTTCTCTCCCAAACATCTCTCTCTCCTTTCTTTCTCTCTTTGATTTAGAGTTCTAGGGTTTCTAAACACAAAAGCCACTAATTTCTCTATATCTTAATATTTATAAAACAACCGAACTCTATCTCTAATATCTCCTCACTTCTAATAATATATTTTAAAAACCAAATATATCTAAATCTCTATTTTCCTTCTATCCCACGTCCACCATCTATCTTTTGTTTTATTTTATTTACACATTTTTACTTCCTACACCCTTCTTATTTAATTTCGACACCAATTAAATAAAGGTAAAAGATCATTTTGCCCCTAAACCAAAAATACAATAAAAATCTAAGTTTCAATTCAATTCTTCCCCTAGGATTGAACCCACATTCATTCAATCCCAGACAAACATCTCTACCAACAAGCTAACACATCACATTGGTAATACCATACACACACAAATCACCAAATTAACGACATACCAATCATGTGTTCCTCTTTGTTAATAATAACATAAAATAATTAGCATAATAATTATAAAATACATCTAAACATTAAACACCAAGTACCACACAATGATACTCAAGACTCAAAACCTCTTTATTCCCTAATACTACAGTTTTCTCGGGTCTTACACCTTGCAACTAACTCCTTCCAAAACCCATTTTGAAACCATTTAGGCGGTACCTTTTTTCTAAGGTCCTATTGGTGCGCTCTCCTACACTTAAGGGCACCAATCCCTCTAAAAAAGGCTAAACAAAGTTTTCTTGGCCAAATACAAGGCCTTATAAAGTTATACTACATATTTACAAAACTGTTCAAGATAAAAGAAGAATACTTAATATATGATCCTCCATAAGAGTAGTATTCTTGAAGCTCCTTCTTCCTCTTCTATCCTTTTGACCATGCTTCTTATAAGTGGTCCAAGAGGTCCTCTAAATGGTCCTCCATCATAGAGAAGAGTTGATATCTATGAAGACATATATGTCCTTGTTCTTATTAGTTTTCTTGTTTTAAAATGTTGTTCATTTAATAGCATTTAATGTTTGTTTAGAACAACAAAGTGTTTTTCACATTTTTTGTTGTTCAGGCAGGATTTGACCGTTTGAGCATTTAACTAAGATACCAAGTAGTTTAGAAATATTTTATTGTTGGATGAAAGAAATTGTTTGACACAAGGTATCTTCTAGCCTATGTAAGATTTTTATTGAAAATGCTTCTTCAAGTTATATATTTTTTTTTATCAAAAGTGTGTTTAACAAGATGTCTTTCAACACAAATTTTTGGATCATTGTTTAAGACATTTATCATTTCTTCCAAAAAGATCTTTTGAAATTTTATCTATCAAGGCATATATTGAGAGCTTGTTTGGGCATTGTTTAACAATTTATAACACAAATGCATTCAACTGTAATCTCATTGACACATTTAAAAGGGGAACCATTTAGCAGTGTGATAACGGCGTCGTTAACACGATCAAATTAATATTACTGAACTATATCAACTTTAGTATTGTAAAGCTAGTAGCCAAAAAAATAGAAAGGGTAAATTCAACACTAAGTCATCTCCCAACAAACATAAAATTGATTTTTAACAAATTAGTTCTTATAAAAAGTATACAAAAGGGTTACTAAAATAATAAAGAAGATAAAGATAAAGAAGAGATTAAAGAACGAATGAACAAAATATAGAAAGAAATAAATTTATTAAAATATTTAAAAAGATAAAAACAATGATAAAGAAAATAGGTTGATTTCACTGCTTTTTCAAAATAGAATTCATCATTGATTATCTAAAGATTATTGTTCAATTAATTATTGTCTTAGATTTTCAAATTAATCAATGTAAATTCATAATAAATTTGTTGGTATTCTCAGTCTTAGCCATAGTACACTATCAATTAAAAGCTAGAACTTTGTAAATTAAATTAATCATAATAAATTTAACCAAAGTGGATTCTCAATTAAATATTACTATGCCTAATCATGTTTATTCGTTTACCTTTTATATCAAGTAAAAAGCTAATCAATAGTACATTCTTGATTAATTCATGTTAAAGTTTTCACCACTAATCAAAGTAAATTCTCAATTAGTGGCAAAAACTCATTCAATCACATGAAAGTTTCTAACTTTACTCAAAGTAAATTCTAATAAAAAATAAAAACTCTTAGACTCATATGATTGATATGTTATGTAGATTTAACAACATGCTAAATTGTTATAATGTAAAAATAATTACTTTTAATTGATTAAGAAGAAAAAAACATAAATAAAAATAAATCACCAAAGAATAAAAAAGAACAAATAAATTTATTCATCTAACCTCAAAACCCAATTAAGAAATTACATCAAGATCAACCCTAGAGGTTTAACACTCCATGGAATGTTCAAATAACATGAAAATATAAGAAGAGAGGGTGGAGAACATGAGAGAAGAAAGGGAGGACGAAATTTGAAACCCCCAAAGGGTTCCGTAAGCTCTCATAATGTGTTTCCTTAAGTATCTTTATATAGAAATTGAACTGGACTTTGTTTCAGGCTTTTTTATTGTTGTAATCTTCTTTATAATACTGTAATCTTTTTCAATTATCTTCTAAATAATCCAATATCTCCTAAATAATACAATATCTTCAAGATATATTTGATTTTTGTGGAGATCTAAAAATATTTGAGAAGATATTTGCTAGATTAAGAAAGATTTGACAAATATTATCTTTTAATATTTATTGATATAATTAAATATAGTAATTATTTAAAAATATTAAAAAAATATCTTAAGATGTATTTTTCCCAAGTTATCTTTAATTAGAAACATTTACCAATTATCAAAGCCCTTTTGGTAAAAAAAAAAAGAAAAAACCGCAAGATCCAATTTTTGTTGTCTGTTCCCTCCTTTTAGTTTAGCCAAATTTCTTCACTTTTTCATGATATACTTGGATAAACTTCTTGTGGTCTTGATTATTTTCTATTCTTGGATTTATATTTAGGGTGTCATGAAACTTTTAACTAATTTATTTCTACACCTCAATGAGCTCAACTGAGCTCAACTTAGCTGAAGTTGAACTAACAAACCTCAAAATATCTAAAGAACGCTTTTGTAACAAAAAAGTTGTTTTTAACATGTTTTTGTATCTCATGCTAAATAAACCTAATTTTAAAAAGTCCTGATTAAAGTATTCTATTAAAGTACAAAAACCAATTAAGAATCCAATATTAAATTCTAAATAAGGGCATAAATATGCACTCATCACACTCTTACACTTATCATTTTGCAGTTTTCGGCAAAACTTAGTAATTTCAAAACTTTGTCCTGGATCAATATTCATATAAACATTAAACCAAAGGAAAAGAGTTTCACTAGAAACTAATCAAATTTGTAAATCAAGTTGTCATGAATAATGTGAATAGGAAAACTCTATTTTAAACACATGAGTTAATCTTTTAAATTTACCATGAAATCAAGTGTGAAATAGATCACTCAAAATGTATAAATGTTTAGGCTTGTAGTTGCACTCAAAATACTCATGTACGTAAACATTACTATAACTTAACAAAATTCTAATTTTCACATATACTCATGTGGAAAGTTGAGTCTGAATGGTATGTTCTACCATTTATTCCAAGTCTAGATAGTAAAGTTGTGTATCTAACTGGAAGTATTGAGAACAGAAAACATCTTGATAAGAGTAGTGAGGGTGCACACTTATGACTCTATATCATAGATGATTTTCCTTTCTTAATTCTAACCCTCATTTGGACCTCTAAAATTTTCATTACCAGGAGGAGTGAAAGCTTGCCTATTATTTTCTATTCCAGTATCAACATTAACATTCTCCTGAGCTTGCCTTGGCCAATTCTGATTCAGCGGGGGCAACCTGAATGCATCTCTTGTTCCTCGACCTTGGTAGCTGTTCATGTTATTTGATGTTTCCTGGAATCTGTTTCTTGGCTCTACTCTTTTGTACCTATTCTCAGTCTCAGAGGAACTTGTGTCATATATTTTTATTAATAAAAATAATAATAGTACTTTAAAGAAATTTAATTGATTAGAAATGGCAACTATATATGTACAAAAATTAATCCCATAAAAACTATATTAATAATATTTAGCTTACAATTACAACATTGTTTCTTGAATACTACAGAGACTATAGAAATCTAATTCAAACCCAAACAGTAGAGAGAGTACCTTCACTTGATAACCCTTCTCCATTAACTTTCTAACCATATCGGCTTTGTTCTTCAAGTCTTGTGCTCCCTGAAAACATCAACATTGTTGGAAATGTAATTGATTTGTGCTCATAATGAAAAAAAAATATTAAACATGTGTTTGTTAATTTTCTCCCTTATTTCATGATTTTTTTTTTTTACTTTTACGTTTCCTTATATCTGGAAGTGTGAAAAATGTTCTGATATTGAATAGTATATTTGGACATAGTTTTCCACTATGAATATAGGCTATAATAATTTCTCTTAAACTTTTATTTAAACATAGTACATATACAATATAATTTGACATTTTTAAATACCTTGACTACTCCAATTACTATTTAGAGACTATAACATCTCAGTATCATGATTTTTCTACAAACTTTGATCCTATGAACCTATCATAGAACTAATCTTTAAGCCCTTAAACTTTGACTCTGCTAATCGATTTTAGAACCGATATTTAATCTTAAGCTTGGACAGGCTCAATGATTTTAGTTGCCCTGTTTTCTTTCCCATATGTTATTTTGAAGTATTGTGCCATTTAATGCTCCTCAAGTTTCTGGTTAAGTTGAAGAGTGACTTGGTTTTGAGAAATGGAATCATGATTTGAGAAATGTGTATTGTAATTAGGTTGCCCCACAATTGATGAGAATGATCTCTTGATTTTACTTCTATTTTTCCATCAAAGCATTGTCTTTTAGCATAAGACTTGTAGGTTGTTACATGTCGCTGTTTGTTATAAAATAAAATACTTGTTTATTTTCCTTGCTTGCCTTTAAGCATGTGTGCTAATTGACTTTAAGTCATGTACTGTGAAATGTTTGTTCACTAAAATAATAAAAAAAAAATTAATGATGAAAAAAAAAACTTTAGCCTTAGAAAAAGTGGTGTTGTTGTGTATGGATATATTTTGGGCTTGAAATTTTGAAAAGTAGTAAGTGTCAGTGTTGCAGAAGCTTATTCTTCTTTTCTTTCTTTCTCTTGTTTATTTATTTATTTTTCTTCTATTTTCGAAAACCCTAGAGGAAAAAGGGGATTCTTGGTGTCGTTAAGGGAAGAAGAGAGGAAGTAACCAGAAGAGAGAATTTAAGATAGGGAGCGTGGTTTCAAGGTGAGTTATGGGGAAGAAGAATCTGAGGTTCGTGAATCAATTTAAGGGTTTGAGAGATTGGGGTGATGATGGAAGTCTATGAAAGGGAGAGCAATTGAGGGTAGAGACACCAAAAGCGAGAACTTTGAGAACTTAAGAGTGATAGAAAGTGGGTAAGAGAAGTGAGAATTTGAGTCAGTGGAGTTGTAAGAGGTCGTGAAGCTTGGAGAAGTGATTGCGTAGAGAGGAAGATAATTTTTCTAGGTATGGGAAGTTGTTTAATTGTGTGTGTGAATGACATTCTTCTCTCTACTTAATTGTATTCACTCGAGTATTGTATGATGGGGAATTGAGTTATCAGATTTGACTGGGAAGAGGGTATTGATGAATTGAGTATGAGAAATATGTTAAATTGATGTTTGAGTTGTATTGGGTTAAGGAAAATGGTTCTCTTCTTATCACTTTGTGGACAGTAGTATTTTGAATATATTTCTTAAGCTAGTATCTTAATTTTATACTTATGTTTGTCATTCTATCATATCTAACTTTTTGTTTATTCTGGATGTGTGTATTCTAAAGGTATTATTTCAACTTTAATTTTGTAAAGCTTCAAATAAATACTATATAACATGACCTTATAAGACTAACTGTAGTTTTATTTTTATTATTTGAAAGCTCTAGTGTAATGCTGCAGTGAATACCTTACCTTATATTAACCTTCTTTCATATATACACGCATGTTTTGTACGATTATGGTTTCTTGATAAGAACCTTGGGAGAACCCCACAAGTGCTAGATGTTGTAGTTGGAAATTCCCCAGGGTCTTATAAAGCTTCCTTTATAATCACATATTCCAATGCGGGATTCAAGTCCATTACCTTGCAATTGGATCCTAAAATATTCTGAATGTAATAATGTGAAAAAAAAACAAGTATCACTTCAATAATTAAGTTATGCATGAGATTTTCAGTTTTTCATTAAATTATTTGATTGGATATTGTTCTCAGTTTCTCTTCATTTAATTGTGTTGTTGATGGGATTTCCTTCACTAAATACTGTTATTGTCATGTAGTAAGATGCTGATCACTTTTTTTTGTTTCGCCCATTCTTTATAGTGAAATTTGTTTTGACTACTGATACTGTTTTTTTTGAATAAATAGTGATGACATTGATGGTCTTGGATAGTTCTGAGAGATGTTTAATGGATTGTTTTGCTATGAACTTTGGGATTGTCAATTGATTATATACGTCCTCGTGGAATTTGTTTTCAATCTTATTGAGAAAAACATGAAGTGTGACGTTGATAGAGAGGAAGGGCAAAATAGTGTAATATAATCTCATCTCATTATTACAAAGAAATGCATATTTAAATATCAAGATGGTGCACCATCAAATGCTTAAACTTTCCTCTCCAACCTTTGTAACTATAAGTCAAAACTTTGGTGCAATGTTATTTCAAAGATGTAATTAAGCATCAAACTAATAAAAAAAATAATCTGTCAATTTTTTTTATACTTAGTTAACTGTAAGTAAACTATTTGGTTAATCATTATATGAGCTAGAATGGAACACTTCTTACCAATTCAAATAAATTGTTATTTTCCCTTCCTATTTTCAGCTATACACATCTACCTCATGTTTCTTCCTTCCACCTCCTTCCTTTTTCATTGGTAATCTAGAAGACTTAAAAACAGAAATTTGTGATTCGTCTTGAGTGACGTGTTTGAGGAACGTGTCTTTAGAAGTAATGGAAAATTCAGAAAATGATCACACTATGTAAGTGGTCATACCCTTTTCACCTCTTGGTTCATGCACATTATTTTTTTCCTTCCTCAATCCAAATCAGTAGTTAATACTTTCTGGCTTCTGTCTATTCCTTAATCATCCTTCTTTCGCTCACAAATCCCTTTTCATAATCTAGGAATATTTTATTCCTGTCTTTAATGAATGTTTGTCCAACTTTCTACAAATCATCACTCTTTCTATATATTGTATCATTAAAGGAAAGGGCCGCAATTCTTCGGTGCCAACCGAAGTGGCCATAGCAGTAGTAGTAGCAGTTATGGCAGCAACGGTGATGTTGTTCGGGACATCAAAGACCACAATAGTAATTTCAATTGTGGTTGGTTTGTTGTTGCTCCTCGGGGCTTATTGGTGGAGGGGCCACACAAAGGCATGGTTTTTCAGGTTAGTAAGGTCGTTGGGGGAGTAGTATCTTAGTCAAAATAGATAATTGTACTAGAGGATGTGATGAGAGTAGGTTGTTCCTTCTCTCTGGTAAGTTTAATTTTCGAGAACGAAAATTTTTGATATGTAGGAGAATTTAAGGGCCTTATAATTTTATTTTTTTTATTTTAAAAGAAAAGTCATCAGGCCTTATAATTTGGGGCAGCCAGGCCCATCAGATTAATGACAACCTGGCCTTAAGGGAGACTTCTCAGAAGTCTGAATTCATTTGCTAAGTTTTCCCTTCTCTCTCTAAAACTTTTGTGCCCTAAATCCTCTGCTTTCTCTCTACATTTCCAGAACCTTGAACCGTTAAATTTTTGATTTGGTGCTGCCAAATCATTTCTGGCGTAGAGAGCTTCTATTTAAACCAAACATTTCTCCATTCCGATTGGTAAGTCATTTTTTCCCTTTTCTCTCAATTGTTCTTGACCTAGGGCATATAACTTTACTGGTTGCATGTGCTCTGCATGTTCTATCTTCCATTCTCAGTTTGTTCTAGCTCTAAGAGTCCTGTTACATCACCAATTTGGTGATTTGTAGGTTCTGTAAGTTCAATGCGGTGTGGGTACGATCCTAGGGCATTCTTGACAAGTTACTATTAAGCTTTCCAGGTAAGGGGAGCTAACTATATAAATATTTTGTTGTTTTGATTAATTCCTGAATTTATGAGAAAATATGTTGAATTGCGTTTGTACACTGGTTAACTTGTTTTAATGCTCTATGCATGTTAAATTTAACTGTGATATATTGTTTGATATTTAATTGTCTCTGTCTTAAGTATTTGGTCTTGGAATGTTCTGAACCTTTGGTTCATTCTCTATGTTTGATTGTGATGGTTATAATCTGCCTGGAATTGTGTTGCTGAACTGAATTTCATTGAATTGATGATCCTGGAATGATTCCTGTTTATATATTGATTATGATGTGCTCTGAAGGAATTTGACGAATCTGGTTGCTGGAATAAGTTGGGGGTGATACTGATTTGATGAGAAATATGGGTTGAGTGTAGCCTCAGGTTTTGTGGGAGGGATGTATAACTTTGGGAATTAGGGAACTAAAAAAAATAATAGGATAGTTGATTAAATCAAATAAAAATACTTGGGACTTGTTGGGAACCTTCTCTGTTGGTAGGATAGAGAGAACCTAAAAACCAGAGCCGCACATCCCTGATCATAGAGCAGCCCTGGCCTGGTCCAGTCAGTTGTGACTAGTCATATGTGTTGGTGTCGAAGGTGAGTCTGATGCGTTAGACATCTGTTCTCTCTCCGGTGACCAATTGGGGTACGAGAAGGATTGGGGAAAAAGTAGAGTTCTTAGGCTAGTTATATAACCAACAAGGAAATTGGGTAGTGAGGTGAGATTAGGAACAAGTATCTTGTGGTAATGAAAAATTTAACAGAGCAACTCATTTTTACTCTAGGAACAAATTAAAATGAACAAATTAGATGTATATATAATTTAGTTAATGTACGTAACATATATATATATATATATATATATTCTAGTTAATGTACGTAACATAAATATAATTTAGTTAATGTACGTAACATATATATATAATCCATGATTTTTATCTTTTTATATATATTACTGTTTGGTAATAACATGACAATATTGTCTATTTGAGATGATTGGAAGTGGTTGTGGAGCATGTTCTGTTATATATGATTTGATATTTAAGACTTAAATATGTTGTTTGATTATAATTCAAAGGTGTGTAAATTAGGAAAGACTGAAACATGATTTCATGGTTGCTTATGGTAGTTTCAAATGTAGAATCTCTTGGTGAGATTCTTAGTGTTTTAAAATGAAAGTAGGGGCTCAGCCTTGGGAGTTATTCTGACGCTTCAATGGTCAATCAAACTCACATAGAGAGGTTGAACCATGTGGTGAGAAGTAGCAGGAGGTCTTTAGTCTTGGGGGCTCCCAGTATGCCTCAAGGCGCGGAACGGACTAACCTCGTGAGTGTGGCAGGGTGGGGAACCCAAGTTTCATAAGTCACCACAGGTGCAAGACTCGCCATAGCCCGACTCTCATTTTAAAGTCCGGACGAGTCAAGTCTAGAAATTTGCATGTTTAGGTGATATATCTGAATCTGTTTGAAGTGAACTGTTCTTGTATGTTACATGTTTAAACAATGGTATGATTTTATATAATTAGTTCACCTTTGCCTTTGTTGTCTGTGTTTATGTATGTTGTTTGACTTCCTGTTGCAATGATCATTTATTCTTGGATGTGAGCAGAGGAAAATGAGGTCTCCGTTGAGAACACCTTGGAGGAGAATGATGACACTGTTGTTGCCCCTTAGTTCTCTTAGGAATTTTCTGGGCTGTCGTGCCCTTTTTGAGTACTGTTGCATTTTGAGATACTTGTACTTTCCACATTTTTAATTTCCTCTAAATTTCCTGGATTACTGTAATCCTAATTTAATTACTTAAACATTCTCAACTGCTTTCTATTATCATTTATGTTGACGTCTTAAATTATGCAAGTGTATGCTATATTTTGGGATGTCACATTAAAACATGAATTCAAAGATCATGAGGACTTCTCAAAGGTTGTAATATGGCAAAGGCAAAGGTAAAGGTAGGAAAAATTTAGGAAATTAAGGTTTAAAAGTTTGGATATAAAGAATTAAAGAGCAAATATTTTGGAAAACAAATATATTATTTTCTTTGTTCACTTTTTGAGAAAACAATTATCCTTCTATTTCTACATTTTGTTTCCCGCTTTTACTTTTTCTTATCATTTTTTTCCTTTCACCTTTTTTTTCGTGAAACTCTTTTCTTCATTTTTCCATTTTTATTATTTAGTAGGTGAGGTACTTACCCACACACTTTATTCATCACTCATTCTTAATACAATCCATTAGCTCCTTCTTTCATCCTCAGATAAGGGATAATATGGTCTTTCTCTTTTCAAGGTATGGCAGTGGTCTTTAAGGAAAAGAAGTTAAAGGCTCAAAGGGACTATCAATGGATTAATATTAGGGTAGAATTATTTGGCCAAGTAACTAAAAACAAGAAATGCCTTAATCATATCAAATAATGCATATCTACCTAAGTTGTAGAAGAAAAGAATCAAGCTAAATATTAGAGTATAAACAAAACATGAGCAAGTTACTTAAGAAAAATAGAAATGACATGTGGTGACCCATCCATCAAAATTAGGCTCAAAACTCGCAAAGCTAAAACTCATTCACAAAAAGATTCAACCAAATAATTCTCAAATTAGCTCAATTAATAATGTATAGTTATGAATCAATTAGGCTAACTTGTAATCAATTAAACAATTCATTCAACATAAAACATGTCTACTATTTCAAGATTATGATAGTTCTAGTTACTAAATCAAATCCTAAAATCCATGTCAATATGTTTTATTGAAAACAATAAAATATTTTTGGGTGAATTTCTTATGAGATATACTGTGTAAAAATTTCACCAAGAAGAAAGTTAATACTTTCACTATTTTATAAAAAAGAAATCACAATTTTTTTATGAAATAAAACAAATATTGAAAAACAAAAAAAATGCGAAAACAAAAAAAATCCTAATTATTATTCTTCTCCTCGACACTTATTTCAAAACTTATCTTTTATAAACATATTTCGGGAAGAGACAAAAAACTTTTGAAACTTCTAGCTCAATCTGGTCATATGTCAAAATTTATTTTCTTTAAATATCACCATTGAAAATTTATTTCCATTGTTCACATCAACCAACTTGATTTGTGGAGCGTGTGGCTTCAATTCAATTTCAACATCATCAAGTACATTACGATGGTTTATAGGATCATCAGTAATCCTCGTAATCTCATTTTGTGAGCAAAACTCTACACTTGAAGTAGTTGACTTTGTTGCTTCCTCATTAACAAATTCCACCATACGGTTAGTAAAATTTGTATGTCCATTAGTAGACATATAAGCACGATGTGATTCTATAATTGGTTGTTGTTTTGATCTTTTAGCAAAATTAGTTGTCACTTTGTCCAACCTCTGATTCAATTCCTTAATCATTTTCTTCAATTCAATATTCTCAACCCATATCTTCAAAGAATTTGAAAATCAGGATCATTTAGTTGACATATAATCAACTTACTTATATCAAGTGCAGTAGTAGATGTGACAACTTGTTATTAATAACCATATGGATCATGGGGTTGTTGTGGATAATAATCATAATTCATTTGAAAATCACATTGTTAATTTTTTTTATATGAAAAATTATTTTGCATTTTTTGAAAGCTTGTCGACTAGACTTCCAAGAAAGAAAGGTGTGTCTTAATGGACAACTTAAGTACCTTATCTTTCTTTAGCTAAAGTGTTCCTCAATTGGTTCCATGAATTTCCCAACAAAATTCCACAAACAAAAATTATGAAAAAAAAGACAAATTTACTAAATTAAAATAACTAAAGAAAAAAATAAAATAAACAATAGAAAAAAAATAGAGAAAAAGAAAATGTTAATGATAAACAAAAATAAAACTAAAATAACAAAAATAAAATAAAAACCAAAATGATAAAAATTCTAGCCGTGTTCCCCAACAACGAAGCCAAAATTGATAACGTGGTTGTTGACGCGATCAAATTAATACTATTGAACTATATCAACTTTAGTATTGCTAAGCTAGTAGTCAACAAAATAGAAAGGGTAAATTCAACCCTAAGCCGTCTCGCAACGAACACGGAATTGATTTTTAATGAATTAGTTCTCAAAAAACCTATACAAAAGAGTTAGTAAAATGATAAATAAGATAAAGATAAAGAAAAGATTAAAGAACGAATCAAAAAAATATAGAAAGAAATAAATTTATAAAAAGATTTAAAAAGATAAAAACTATGATAAAGAAAATAGGTTGATTTCACTGCATTTTCAAAATAGGATTCAACATTGGTTATCTAAAGATTATTATTCAATTAATTATTGTCTTAGATTTTCAAATTAATCAATGTAAATTCTTAATTAATTTGTTGGCATTCTCACTCTTAACCAAACTACATTCTCAATTAAAAGCAAGAACTTTGCAAATGATAGTAAATTTAATCAAAGTATATTTTCAATTAAATATTATTGTACCTAATCATGTTTATTCTTTTACCTCTTATATTAAGTAAAAACTAATTAACCAAAGTATATTCTTGATTAATTCCTTTTAAAGCTTTTACCACTAATCTAAGTACATTCTCAATTATTGTCAAAAACACATTCAATCAAATGAAAGTTTCTAACTTTAATCAAAGTAAATTCTTAATTAAAAATAAAAACCCTTGGACTTATATGATTGATATGTTATGTAGATTTAACATCATGCTAAATTGGTACAATGTAAAAATCATTACTTTTACTTGATTAAGAAGCAAAAGACATAGATAAAAATAAACCACAACAAGAATCAAAAGAACAAACAAACTCATTCATTTAACCTCATAATCTAATTAGGAAATTATAGTAGGATCAACCCAGAGGCTTAACATTCCATGGAATGTTCAAATAACATGTAAATATAGGAGAGGATGGAGAACATGAGAGAAGAGAGGGAAGACGAAACTTGAACCCCCACAAAGAGTTCCCAAAGCTCTCATAATGTATTTCCCTTAGTCTCTTTAGATAGAAATTGGATTAGGCTTTGTTTCAGGATTTTCTATTGTTGTAAAGGTCTTTATGATAATGTAATCCCTTCCAATTATATTTAAATAATACAATATCTTCAAGATATATTTGATTGTTGCAGAGGTATAAAAATATTTGAGAAGATATTTGCTAGATTAAAAAAGATTTGGCAAATATTATCTTTTGATATTTATTGATATAGTTAATTATTTAACAATATCTTTTGGCAAACATGGTAATTATTTAACAATATCAAATAAAATATTTTAAGATATATTTTTCCCAAATTATCTTTAATCATAAATATTTATAAATTATCAAAGCCCTTTTGGTAGAAAAATAGAGAAAACCGCAAGATCCAAGTTTTGTTGCTTGTTCTCTCCTCTTAGTTTAGCCAAATTTCTTCACTTTTTCATACTATGCTTGGATTGACTTCTTGTTGTCTTGATCATTTGATATTCTTGGATTTATATTTAAGGTGTCATGAAAGTATAACCGATTTATTTCTACAATTCAATGAGCTCAACTTAGCTATAGTTGCACTAACACACCTCAAAATATCTAAAAAACATTTATGCAACTAAAAAGTTGCTTTTAACATGTTTTTGTATCTCATGATAAATTAACCCAATTATAACAAATCCTAATTGAAATATTCTATTAAAGTACAAGTAGAAACATAATAAGCTACAAAAAAATTAAGGAAAATAATTAAGCTAAGTTATGTGGCATAATGGTTAAGTTAGAAGGAAATTTGGATACCTCAAACTTACCAACTAAGAAACAAAATTAACTAGGTTTTAAAGTTTCTTGTTAGGAGATGAGATTGAGCACTAAATACTCCCCTAAAACACCTTACAAGGCCGTAACTCACAAGGAAAAGAAAGCAAATTACAATTCAAAGAAATACACATAAACTTTGTTATTCCTCCCAAGTGTTTCTCTCACTTTCTTCTTGTCTATGCACAAGACTTTCAAGCTCCGACTAGGTCTCTACCACCTAGGATGCTACCTCAAGACGTTGGCTCACCTCAAAGAGAATCTACACCATAAAGAAAACACCATAACCGAGAAGAACGCCAAGCAAAAGCAAGAAAAAGTCTAAAAAACAAACAAGGTTACCAAAAAGGAATTTGTGTATGACAAAACAAGAAAAACAAAGGAAACAAGCAAGAAATTAAAAAGTAGGAAAGAAGGATAAGTGCACAAAAAATATTACCTAAAGAAAGGCACTAGATAGATGCACAAAACCCAAAAATTACTAGACTAGAAATTAGTGTTTTTTGTCTTTAACAAGCTTTGAACCAATGGGATACTAAGGCCACTCTTTTAATCTCAATAGCCAAGGCTTTGAGCTACTAGACATATTCCAAAAATGCATAAATCAGAGGCAAAAAATGCAACTATTAAAATTATCAAGCAAGCTAGTGGTAGTGGTCAAATGCACATAATTGTCATTACTTTTTCTAGGCTCTTTTGGTACTTTTTGTAGCCTTTTCTCTGAATGTTTTATCACTTATTTTTCCACTTTTTTTAAGTGAAAAACAAGACCACCACATACCAAAAACAGAGTTGATATTTTGAATTGAAAGTTCAAAAGAACAAGAAACACAATATAGAAAGAAACCTACTAGAATCAACAATAGAGCATGAAACTTAACAAGACATAAGGGAAATTTTTTTTTAAGAACTTTCCAATGAACTAATGACAAGTATGAACTCATAAATGTAAAGAAAAGGTACTCAAATGTATGCATTTACTGCAGTTTTGAAAACAACCTTGAGCATATAATTTTATGAGTTTTGTAAGCTCAAGTAGGAGAAAATGACATAACAAGGACTACATATGATCTAGACAACATGAAATGATTTGAAAATCAAAATGACTCAAAATATATTGTATTACCAAATCAAAAAGATGAATAAATAATCAAAAAAGTTAAAAGAACACAAACACAAAAATATATGGAAGCCTAAGCCAAAAGAATGAATGGTTCCAATAGAAAACAAGAAACAATAACCATGAAAACACAAATATGAGTAAATGAAAAACCCAACAAGACAAGTAAGGAAATAAAATATGACAAAAAATTAAAGAAATAAAAGGTAAGGACCAAGGCACTTAGCTTTTGTAGAACCAGAGCTCTTGATACTAAATGATAACAACCTCCTTAGCTAGGTTAGACTAACGCTAGAATAAAAGCTAAGGTGATGGGGGAAAAGGGAAAGATGGTGCGAAATTTGGTGGGTTTTGGGGAATAAGGCTCACAGCCTTGATGATTGAATGATGATGAGATAGTGCTTGATGTTGCTCTAAGCGAGTGATGAGCTGTCGCAACCCATACAAATTTGATTGGATATGAGAAATGCAGTATAGCTAGGGAATGACCCCTAGGTCGTCTCTCAAAGACCAATTTTGCGGTTCGAGAATCGAGTCTAACACGAAGGGGGGGGGTTGAAAAGGTTTTGCAAAAATTAAAGAACTCAATAAAGACACAGATGCAAACAACTAATTTAAGCTAGCATGGTAATTAAACTAACACTATTAAAGACCTTAGACAACATTCAAACATCAAACACTGCTACAAACAAATTAACAAACACAGTTAAAAATAAATTCAACACTAATTCAAACACATTAAACTCAACCTATTAACTCAATTAATTAAAAACCAAAGAAACCAACAAGCCTAACTTAATCCTAGCAATTAACTTGACTAAATGACAATTAACAAAGTAATTTAAAAGTCCAATTGGCGAAAGAAAAACACATGGCCGTGAGTCACCATGCACCCAAGTCAAACTTCAATTTCACCTTCTATAAGCCACAGAATGTGTTGACTTCTTCTCCCATGTGCACCATTTTTCAAGAAAATTAAAATGTGTCTTAAACATCACTATTAAACCATGCCTTTATCCCTTTCCATGCAGCAAAAACGAACTCCCAACACCAAGGCACAAAAATTCACGTGAACTACCAAGCTAATAGCAAAAAGTGCTTCAAAAACCAACACTAATGGAAAGATACTTTGGATGCTTCAACCAATGTGCCATGTAGGCAAGTAAAATGAAAATCAAACACAAAACATTCCCATCTCAAGGTGATTCATGGCAGAATTCTATGCAAGAGACAAAAACTCAAAGTGGAAACATTCTTTGAGTCAAAACAAGCATCTTTTGTGTTGGTCCAAATCGGGTAAAAACTTTAATGCACCTTCTCTCCTCCTTCCTATCTCCATTTTCGTCTTTCTTTCTCTACCAACATACCATTCATGTTTTCTTCCTCCACTCTACAGAAACATAAACCCAAGAGACCAAAGTTCAAATTCAAAATCAACACAAGAACAATAAACTCAACATATGCTACTTCAACCCAACAAAATCTTCCATTTCTTCAAGTTTCCTTGCAAAAAAAACGAAAATAATACTTAAGCCATCAACTCCAGTTCTGTCCAGCCACCATAACAACACCAAGATCTAATCCCATCCTTGTTTCAAGCATCAAAACCGAAAAACAGGAAGAAAGAGTCCAAACCACAACACCCACACATCAACTTAAGCTCTCTTCAACCCAAAACTCACATAAAACTCCATTTTTATCATCCAACCAACCAAAATGAAACGAAAACCAAGAGGAACAGCAGCAAAGGGAGAGGAAAACGAAATATAAAGTTACTCAAACCCAACATCCACCATGGAAATGCAAAGACAAGCTCCAAAACTCAAGCTTCAAGCATGAAGAACAAGCAAATGGAAGTAGAAATGAATGATTTTTCACCATCAATGAGCTAAGATAACCAAGAGTGAGTTAAGAGACAAAGAAAATCTGCATCTTGTTCATTGAAATGGCTCCAAACCGAAAACACCAAGCAAGCTCCCTTAAGGCATGTTTATACATGAAACCCTAGGAGAGAAAAGTTCAAAAACCAAGAGTATGAAGTGTGTGTAATGAGAGCATAAGTGTGTCTCGGCACTTCTCCCCCTTAAGACCGAGAGTTGCCTTCAAAATGGGGTCCACAATTAATTTAAAACCCTAACCTAAAAGACATATGTCCTACACAAGGGTTTTTTTTACAAAATTGCCCCTAAAAGGGGTCCAAAACACCTAATTCTAATTAAGGACTTCTAGAAAACGAAATTACAACTTTAATTAGAATCTAAATGACTAAATTTTGAGCCTTTGAATGTGCCACACCATATCCCAATGCTCCAGATGATGTTCCCACAACTTCCCTGCAACCAGAAATGCGCTTAATCAGCTCAGAAAATCCAAATTAGCACAATTACGAATTTCCGACCAAATGAAGCATAATTCAGAAAACGGGGAAATAACAGACAATTAAACACAATTCCCTGGTTGATTTAAGTGCAATAAACTAAATATATTTCAAGAAATAACCACTCATCAGCGAGGTTAGGTACCCTCTAAAAGGTGGCTAGAGGAGACCACATTAGATGTTCTAGCCATTTGTGACCTAAGATGAGTAACATGACACAAAAATGACAGCATAACATTGTTGAGATTGTTGACAACACAATTTCTATATCAATCTGGTTTTTGATGATGACAACACATTGCTTAATAACAAGCACATGTTGCTGCTGCATTACATGTTCTTATGCTGACTAATTGTGATATCTGTCGAACATGTTTATGTGTTGTGTTACATGTTCCTAAGTTGATTGATTGATATATATCTGGAACGTGTTTACATGCTATGTGCTATGCATCATTTCATATGTTTTACTGCACATGTTTTAAAGCTGAAAATCACGAGCACTTTTATGAACTTATTCTTGTGCGACAAAGTGATAGTACAGTCGACTACATTACTAATGGATTCGACTTTTCTAAAACCTTTGTACAGACTTTGAGAATCAGTGTTGTGTGTTATTTTGAGAAGAAAATAATTTCAAAATGTTTTACATGTTGATAGTCGAATATGTGTGCTACACATTCAACTGTATCTGTTGTCTGATTTGGAATTCTGTTATGCTCTTGCACTCTAACAACTATATTTTTTAAAGTTATTTGAACATTAGTGACTTGGTCAACTTTATTAAATGTGGTTTGTTTTTGTTGACTGAAAGCTGCTATGTTGACTGATCTGTTATAATTGTCATAATCCAGTCGACTGAATTAGTAGCATATTCGACTGAGAAATCATCTGACTAACAGAAATCTGTAAATAGACTTAACACGAGTCTGTTTAGAAGACTTTTGATGAACTGACAATTTCAATTCTGTTTCAGATTTCTCTTAGCTCCAAGAATTCTCCAAGAAGACGGTGGTGATCTTTCTTGAAAGAGATTCAAAGAGGAGATTGTATTACGCATTGATTGTCTAATCAATATCTGCACAAGAAGATGTTTTGTTATTGGTCGTGAACGCTTGGCATCCTGTGAAGACTGTTGGAATCGTTTTTGCGGCTTGGCATCCGTGAAGACTGCTGGTTTTTGACCTATTGATTGCAGGGGATAGTGCACTTTGAGGATTGTTCAAAGTGGTGTTGGCAGATTGCAGAAGAGGGGATTCTTGCTGCAAGTGTTGTTGATTTATTGTGTATATTTTGGTTTTGGATTAGAGAGGAGATTTATATTTTTGACGTGGAGGTCTTCTATAAATTCCTTGTTGTAAAAACCGCAACCATTATACTGCATTTGCTTCCTGGGTTGGAAGGACACTGGATGTAGGCATTGTTGGCCGAACTAGTATGAAAACCTGTGTTTGCATTTCTCTATCTCTTATCTTTTACATTATAGTCGACTTTACTTTTTACGCAGTCAACTACATATTTTTCGCTGCATACATATTCTGATTGCTTGCATTTCAAGAAAGTTTAAAAAGCTTTGGACTTTGTTTACAAGATTGCAAAAAGAACTTGTTTTTGAAACAACGCCAATTCACCCCCCTCTTGGTGAAGAAAGAAGCCAACCTGTTTTCCAACAATTGGCACCAAAGTAGGTTTTCATAAGATATTTGAAAAACTAGTCGACTCTGTTTTTCTCTGATTCGACTATACAGCTGGGGATGACTTCCTGTTTTCAAACTTTTGGTAAAGGTGCTTCAACAAACAGACCACCTCTGTTTGTTGGTGAAAATTATCCATTTTGGAAAATTAGAATGCAAATCTTTCTTGTATCGCAAGACAAAGGAATCTTGGATGCTACTTTAAATGAACCTTTAGTGCCTATCAAAACTGTTGATAAAGAAACTGTTTTGAAGCCTTTTACTGAGTGGACTGCTGATGAAAATAGAAAAGGTCAGTATGATATTAAAGTTAGAAATATTATTGCCTCTGCACTAACTATTGATGAATTTTTCAAGATATCTCAATGCAAATCCGCAAAGGAAATGTGGGATGTCTTAAAGGTACTCATGAAGGCACAAATGAAGTAAAGAGAGCAAGGAAGAATTCACTGATACAAGAATACGAATTGTTCAAAATGAAATCTAGTGAAAACAACTATGATGTGCAAAAACGATTCACTCACATTGTAAATCATCTCATGGCTCTTAGGAAAGTCTTTGATAAGGAAGAAATCAATATCAAGATTCTGAAAGTCTGAACAGAAATTGGCAACCAAAAGTCACAACAATCTTTGAATTCAAAGATCTCACAACGATGAACATGGCTACCTTGTTTGGCAAGTTACGTGAACATGAATTGGAACTCAGTAGATTGAAGGATGAAAAGGAGATTGAAGAAAAAAAGTTCATTGCTCTGAAAGCTACAAGCAAGAATAACTCAGAAACAGACATGGACGAAACAGAATTGATGACCTTGATGGTAAGAAAATTTAGTCGACTTATTCAAAATGATAGTCAACTGTCTAACCATGCAGGTCAAGGCAAAAAGAATAGCTTCAGCAAAAACATTGTCTAGTGTTACGAGTGTGGAAAAGAAGGACACATCAAGCCTGATTGTCTTCAATTACAACCGAAGCAGAAAGGAAAGAAAAGACTCCCTCAAGGCAGAAATCTGAAAAGAAAAGGAGCATGGTTGAAAGCTCAAGTGATGAAGATGCTGATCAAGATGAGGAATCTAACATTTGCCACATGGCTGGAACATTAAGTAATGACTACGATAGTGATGAAGAATTTGAGAATCTACCAATAGAAGAGAAGTATCAACAACTTATTGAAACATTCAGAGAACTGCATGTTGAAGCAATGTGACTGCAGTACAAGGTAAATCGACTGATCTCTAAAAGAAGAGATTTTGAGTATTGAATTAATAACCTTGTTGTTGAAAATGAAAGATTAGAAAAAGAGTTAAATGAAGCTTTGTTATCTTCTAAGAATATTAAGATTGAAATTGTTACAGTAGATAAAATTTGTGAAAATTGTCCTGCTCATGTTGAAAAGATAGATTACTTAACTAGCACGCTAGCTAAGTTTACTCAAGGAAGAGACAATTTAAATGTTGTACTAAAATCATCTGGCAAAGCTATTTACAGACAAGGAATAGGTTACAAAACTCAATCTAGCAGAACCAACACTAAGAGATTTATTGATTTAAGCAAACATTGTAAAAATGCATGTTTCTATTGTAATTGTGTTAGTCATATTGTTAGAAATTTCTATTACAGAAATGTTGCTGTTCCTAAAAAATTATGTGTTTGGAAACCAAAGGAACAAGTGACAAGGACTGACAATCATGGACCCAAAGTTAAATGGGTACCAGCAACCAAATCTTAATCTATTTTGTAGGATACAAAGCAGATGTAGTGTGATCTCAAGGATGGATCAATCTGGATTAAAATCATTGTCTTGAGAATCTACAACTGGTAAATCTGTATCAATCTACTGCATTATGCTTGAATTGATTGTTGGTTGTTGTGTGATTACATGAATACATTATCTGTCTGATTGATTGATTAATTGATTACAAAACTCTGCTTTCATGTATCTTAGTCGACTGCTTTAATAATACATTCGACTATGCTCTGCACATATCTTTAAAACTCTGTTTTTGAATGTTAGGGTCTTGAATCTTTAAATCCAAGGGTTTTAATGCTACATACTTAGCACGTCTCTCTATATATTTGTATGTGTTACAAACAGTGGATACAACAAAACCCTTATTCTGACTCAAGAGTGTTCCTTATCTCTACTACATGGCATCCTCTTCCTCTAAACGTCAAAAGGTCATTCCATCCTCTGAGAGAGAAGCAAATTCCTCTGGCTGGATCAGTGATGATAATACCAGAGAAATATTTCTCCTGTTGAGAACACTCAAGGAAGTGGTGAAACATAAAGTGTTGGGCCTGTTTGAACAAGAAGAATTTATGTTTCCTGAAGATCTCAGATTTCAAGGTCTCGACAAGTTCATTAAAATGGAAGGCGATTGCTATCATGAACTAGTGGAAGTTTTCTATCACAATGTTAAAGAAGTTGATGGAAATATTCTTTCACGAGTAAAAGGTGTAGACATTATTATCGATAATGACATGTGGTGGAAAATCGGTAGACTGAAAGATGTTGGAGTGATGTCTCACAAATTTGACTGTCCACTATACAAGAAGATACGAAAAACCAAAATGTTCAAGAGTTTCATAAGATATCGCGGGAGATACAGAAAGGAAAAAACATTCTTGTTTAAATGGCTTGACAAAGAAGAAAAAGTTATTGCTTTCATTATTGGACATATCCTCTTGCCCGGAAGGTATAATATCATCAAGCTGACACCTAAGGATGTTTGTCTACTATATGCCATTGTACAAAGGATACAAACAAATTGGGTAGCTGTCTTTAAAGAACATATCCTAAAAGTAGGAACAGGTGGTTGACACAAGCTTCCATATGGTGTGTTCATAAGCAAAGTAATGGAAACATGTGGTGTCATTCACTGGGGAAAATAAACAAACGTGTGGCAAAGAAAATGTGATTGGAAAGGCCACCCTGACTTGCATTGGAATGAAGAAAACACCACTTGGATGGGTATTTAGAGATGAATCAGACTCCTCAAAAACGGAGGAAACTACAGAAGAATATGGCAGTGATCAAGAGTCTGCTCCATCTAACTCTGAATTTGAAAAGCGTATGGAAGAAAGATTTAAGAAGACTTCCAAAAGAGTAAATACCTTAAGCAAGTCGTTGAAGACTTTAAATGAAAAGATGGATGATATTTTTAAACACTTTATTGATATCTCATCATCATCAGAAGAACATGAAAATGAAGATGTGGATGACATTAGTGATGAAAGCACTTCTGGAACCTCTGAATCAGAATAAAGTTCTGTTTACCGTGTTTTGTTTAGAGTCATGGATTGTTCTTTTCATTTTGTTTGGCTTATATTGCCATCTTTTGTTGTTTTTCTTTTACGTTCCTTGATTATGTCCTATCATTGTAATATCCTCTTTTCAAGGAAATGAAATTAGTAGTTTGAATCAATTCAGTGCTTTTAATTTGATTGATATTGCATGATCTGAGTGAATGATTCGACTGCATTATATTTGGAGTCAACTATGTTTGAACTGTTATGAATCTGTACATATTGACTTCTGTTGTTTATGACTATATTTCTTGCTTAACTAAAATGCTTGATCTGGAGAGGATCTTTGAAAGGTTTTGCAGGAATAACATTGCTTTGGAAATTTCAAGAGGAATTCAACTGCTTTGGAAAGCAATGTAGTCAACTAAGGAATTTGTGCAATCGACTGCTTTTAACAGGGTTATAAATTCCAATTCTGGAATTTGGTTATTCATTTACTGATTGCTAATTTTGATATATCTGCTATTATCTGTTGCAAATATCTTATTTGAGATAATATTGTGAGATTGTTGAAGATTGTATCATTGCATATATAAACTGTTTGCTATCTCGTCTTTGATACAACTGTGTGCTTAACTGATTGTTCAATCTGTGATATGCTTTATTATGCATCTAATATGATTTTATTACATATGCATAATGACAGGGGGAGTATCACTCTTTAAACATTTTTTGTTTACATGCCTACATTTCAGGGGGAGATATCATTTACATGTGATTAAATGTGATATAGAGATCATTATTGCATTTGAAAATTTGAATATATTCTTTTGATGCATCTCTATTTGTTTGATTTTTCAGCAAAATATCTAGAGCATACCTTTTTTGCTAATGCACAAAGGGGGAGAGAGTTTATGATCTTATAATGCTATATGAAAGGGGCAGAATAGTTATTCTATCTCATGCATAATCTACTTGATATTTTCTGCTGTTATCTGTGTTACATGCAGAGTACTTGAACTGTGATAACTGTGTTATATGTCTTTTGCTACTCTGTTGTGTATTAAAGTGTGCAAACATGGTTGGTTATTAATGTTGGAACAATCGGTACCAAATAGATAAAGTCGCGCAACGGAAAAAAAATAATTAAAGCGGAAAGCGTGTTCGGTCACAAAGTTAAAATTAAAATGGTCCGTTTTAGAAAATTAATTTTCTTGCAGAAAATTTATCAAACATTTGATATGTGTAAAAACGTAAAGAGTGTAGGGAGTAGAAAAATCACACAGATAATTTTTATACTGGTTCGATTCAAAAGAATCTACGTCCAGTCGTTAATCACTATAAAAAGTGATTAACAGTTTCACTAAAAATCAGTTTAACAGTTTTACAATAAGAGTAAATAAAGATAATGATAAAACCTTCCTTCGACCAATAAACCAGAAGGATGTTTCCTTCGACCAACGAACTAGAAGCGAATAACCTGCACTTTCCTTCGAGCAACGAATCAGAGCAGTACAGAGAAAATCTTCCTTCCACCAACGAACTGGAAGATGACCACTTTGCCAACTCGAAGAGAACCGTTCCGACTATCGACCAACGATACACGAGCTTCTCCTATTCACGAGACCGGGCAAGGGAACTGAACTAGCTTTTGAGAACTTCCTCAGACCTACTGTATTATGCAAAAGCACTTAGTTCAACAATGTTATTTTTTGAAGTTCTCAAAGTACCTATTTATAGGCAGTTAGTCAGAATATGAAAGGTCATAATTCAAATTTGAAAGGTCAAAGTCTGAATATGAAAGGTCATGTTACAAGTGCCAGTAATAATCGATTATTGTAAGTGATAATCGATTATTTAAATCCGTTATAGGTTTCTCAAAATAATTTGGGCAGTTTTCAAAATAGACCTGTGATAATCGATTATTTGAAGTGATAATTGATTATTCCAGAGCAACATGATTTTTCAGAAAAACTCAGGATAATCAATTATTGCTCCTGATAATCAATTAAATGCGTGACAGAATAAAAAAATACAAGTTTTATATATTTAAACATATTCCTAATACATTTATGATCTACAAATTGCTTTAAAGACAAGTTATAATATCTTCTTCAAGTCTATCTTCTTGGAGCATCATCAAAATCATTTTCTTCAAAGTTTACCAATGTTCCTTATTAGTAACAATTAATCATGGTTGTGCATCATAAAAAAAGGGGGAGATTGTTGAGATTGTTGACAACACAATTTCTATATCAATCTAGTTTTTGATGATGACAACACATTGCTTAATAACAAATACATGTTGCTGCTGCATTACATGTTCTTATGTTGATTAATTGTGATATCTGTTGAACATGTTTATGTGTTGTGTTACATGTTCCTAAGTTGATTGATTGATCTATATCTGGAACGTGTTTACATGCTATGTGTTAATCATTTCATATGTTTTACTACACATGTTTTAAAGCTGAAAATCACGAGCACTTTTATGAACTTATTCTTGTGCGACAAAGTGATGGTACAGTCGACTACATTACTAATAGATTTAACTTTTCTAAAACCTTTGTACAGACTTTGAGACTTAATGTTGTGTCTTATTCTGAGAAGAAAAGAATTTTGAAATGTTTTACATGTTGATAGTCGAATATGTGTGCTACACATTTGATTGTATCTATTGTCTCATTTCGAATTCTGTTATGCTCTTGCACTCTAACAACTATATTTTTGAAAGTTAGTTGAGCATTAGTGACTTGGTCAACTGTATTAAATGTGCTTTGTTTTTAGTTGACTGAAAGCTGTTATGTTCACTGATCTATTATAACTGTCATAATCCAGTCGACTGAATTAGTAGCGTATTCGACTGAGAAATCATGTGACTAACAGAAATCTATAAATAGACTTAACACGAGTCTATTTGGAAGACTTTTGATGAACTGACAATTTCAATTCTGTTTCAGATTTCTCTTAGCTCCAAGAATTCTCCAAGAAGACGATGGTGATCTTTCTTGATAGAGATTCAAAGAGAAGATTGTATTGTGCATTCATTGTCTGATCAATATTTGCACAAGAAGGTGTTCTGTCATTGATCGTGAAGGCTTGGCATCATGTGAAGATTGCTGGAATCGTTTGTGCGACTTGGCATCCGTGAAGACTGTTGATTGTAGGGGATAATGTACTTTGAGGATTGCTCATTGTGGTGTTGGCAGATTGCAGAAGAGGGGATTCTTGCTGCAAGTCTTGCTGGTTTATTTCCTATATTTTGGTATTGGGTTAGAGTGGAGATTTATATTTTTGATGTGGAGGTCTTCTATAAATTCCTTAATGTAAAAATCGCAACCATTATAATGCATTTGCTTCCTGGGTTGGAAGGACACTAGATGTACATTGTTGGCCGAACCAGTATAAAAACCTATGTTTGCATTTCTCTATTCCTTATCTTTTACATTACAGTCGACTTTACTTTTTACGCAGTCAACTACGTATTTTCCGCTGCATACATATTCTGATTGCTTGTATTTCAAGAAAGTTTAAAAAGCTTTAGACTTTGTTTACAAGATTGCGAAAAGAACTTGTTTTTGAAACAACATCAATTCACCCCCCCCCCCTCTTAGTGAAGAAAGAAGCCAACCTGTTTTCCAACAAACATTACTCAAATTAAAGGTGAATACAAGAGTATTTATAGGCTAAACGTGTTTCTAAAATGAAGAAGCAAAACCTAAAATCTCAACCTTGGCTAGCTTGGAGAACAAGGCGGAAAATTCTCTTAATTAAAAGAAGGACATATGGCGAAAATCCTCTCCATTAGGAAGAGGACATGTGGGCACTACATATGGGAAATCATCTCCAATGTGAGAATGGAACATGACCACACTCTCAAAGGTTTGGATAGCCCAACTTACGCCCCAATCTAGCCTTTTTTGGACATCCCACATGGTCAACATTGGTCCTTGGCCTTTGTTGACTTAAGTGGTCTAAAACCTTATTCTACTTGACCTAAAATATAAGGTCCAAAATACAACCTACACTACTCTGCACAAAATACAAGGCTCAACTTTATTTTACTCCATGATGGCCCAAGAGAAGAAGAACTTGACTTCACCTTCCATTAATGACTTTTCTTGGATTTGCTTGGTCATACTTATTGGGATTGGACCCTTTGTTAAGGGTTTTCCATCCCTCGAACCCCATGATAGGCACCAAAATGTTTCAGTTATAGGGTCGAGGTTATTTGTTCATTATGTCTTGAGTGTCTGGATGATTGTTTTCGCCACCGTTTGTCCTAAAATTTCTTTCGGTTAAACTGAAAAGTTACCTGCAAAAGGTACTCCGATAGCAAAGTCAATAAAGATTAGGCAGTTAATGTGCAGTAAATGTAATCACCTACCTCTTTATTTCAAACCTGTATTTATGGATTTCGGAATGGGCTTTAGATTACTAACAACTTAATCATGGCCTATTTGGTACTAATCTTGTTTTGTTGTAAGTTAATCATCATTAAGTCTAATCATTCTTAAGGGTGATCATTCGATGTGTAGGTTACAACCGTTCAGTCTCGAGGATGGTCATCACGGTCACTCTTGTGGTATTCCTAACTGTATGGACTATCCGATCCAAGGTTGATCAGACAGTCATACAGTACACATGACATTCCCTTGAAAGCTATGGGTAGCCAATGACACTTATCTTTCCTCATTCACTTGGTGACAAGCAAAAAGTTGTTCCACCTTTATCTTCCAATTTAGATAAACTTCCACATCTTTACCATGAAAGTGAGAGAGATCTATGGTAACTTCCCTAGGGGTATGCTCATGATGCTCACACTCTTTTTTATGCCTTCACATTTCAATGTTATTGTATCCTTTTTAAAAGTATAGTATTATTTAATCATTCTTGTAACATTTAGCTACCTAAATAATTAAGGTCACATACACTAGAGATCAAAATTTAACTAAACAATGTAAAAAACCAATAATTATATTAAGGCTTAATACCTCCATTGGTCCTCATATTTGTATGCAAATCTCAGTTTCAAGATATAGATCTTTGTTTCCAGCCACTCTCTCAATTCGAGCTTGCCACCTTCCATGTTGGTGGTGCCTGCTCCCACGTTAATAAGAATGAACCGAGTTTACAACAAAGTAAATTATTCTTCAGATTTCAATCGTATTAAGTGAAAATGCAACGCATATACAATGTAAATGTTAGCCTGTGAGACCTTGTTACTCCTCTATACATGGATGCTTCTCTTGAGAATCCGCTGCTTTTCTTGAAGGTTGGATAAGAAGTTGAATGTAATGGTTGTGGACATGGATTAGTAATTCAGTTCAAGATGATGCATAAATCAAAGATATTTTACCTTCGTAAGTTAAAGAATAATGTAAGTTACTGTCAATCAATTAAGTCCTGGTAGCTGAATACAACCTCAATCAGAAGAAAAATGAGAAAGAAAGTAATTATTATAGGGAAATTTATATGAGAGAAGGGTCCCCAATACTTGAGTGTGGCCATGTCGTAAAGGTCAGAGGGTTTACTGCCAAATTATATATGCTTCAAAAAATCAAATTATATATGTTTCAAAAAAATAGTTTCTGATGTTTATTTTCTCTTGGGAGCTTAACCCCTCGCCCACTTCCACTTAAATCGCAAACCTCAAAACGCAATTCCCATACGCCAAATCACACTCACACTCACTAAATTCCTCTTATTACAAGTATGCTAAGAATTTTCAATCACTTCCCTTGAACGCAAAAACCTTATGATTTTAAGGATCTCACCCCTGCACAAAATCTCATCAACCAGGGGGCTTCGAATGAATTTAATCAGTGAATGACGACTCCAACAACACGTCGACGAGAGGATGCGAGAGAGGTTGCGGTCTTTGTGGAGTTTATCGATTAGGGATGGGAGGGAGGAGAGGATGCAAGAGACGTTGCGGAGGATAGGGTCGAGGAGAAGACGACGTGAAGGAGAAAGAATTGGTGTTGGTGTGAAGGGCTTTGGAAGTTTGAGAGCTTCAATTTTTCCATCTCATAATTTTTAATTTAAATAAAATTTCCACGTAATTAAACAATGCACATCAACATTAACACGTCAGCATCAAGTTAACGTCTGAGACAACTTAACGGTTAGAGTAAAATGTGTTCATTTTTACAAAAATTATGACTCAATTGAGACAGTTCAAAACTTGAAGACCAAGCTGAGATTTGCATACAAATATGAAGACTAATGGAGATATTAAGCCTTATATTAAATATCAAAATTGGTGTAGAAGTAATGTTTGATAACTCAACATTTATTGAATTCAAATGAGGACAACGTCTTCTATTTTTTTTCCTTATTGCAAGTATCCAGATGCAACATACATAACTTAGCTAGATGTAGAGAAAATGAAACATTATCCGGTTTTATCAAGATTTATAGAAACAAATCTAGCAGAAGACTACTTGGTTTTAGAATTTATAGGCCTGAGAGATGATTCGCTACTAAGTGGATTAAAAGACTTGTAACTACAAGAGTAGAAGGAAGTAAAGAAACCACTTGGAACACCAAATCAATAAGTACCTTAAGAGGAGATTTTATCAGTGCTACAGTGAAGTAAACATTAATGTTCCTTATGTATTTTTTTTATATATTTACTAATTGTTAATGAATTGTACTTTATCTTAAATCATTAATAAAATTAATTTTATTTAATTTTTATGTACTTTATAATTTTGTATTTTATTTATTTTTTATTATAAAAAAATAAATTTCATTAAATTAAGAATTTATTAATGTAGGTGATTTTTATAAATAAAGGAGATTTCAAACCTCCACAAAATAATAATTAATTATAGAAGAGGTTAACACCTTTCATAAAAAAAACACTTTCGTAATATGACTTTAATATCAAAGATCATGAAAAACCTCTGCAAATCGATTGTGACGACTCTAAATGTAAAAATTTGAAAAACTTCCAAAAATTGATTTGAGAAGAATAAAAATATCTGGAAATTTAAAAAAATAAATCTTCACTAATCAACTATGTTTTGTAGTAATATAAGAAAATAAATAAGAAATTACAAACATAAAATCAAAGTACAGATAAAAATTGCTCCTAGTAGTGTTTTAGAAACTAAAATCCTTAAGAAGAAGGACGGTCATAATTGGATTAGTAATTATGTAAAATTAAAAAAAAAATGTGCTTAAAGTTTGAAATTTGAAAAGGAGAAAAAAGAAAAGACTATGTTTTGTAGTAATATAAGAAAAATCAATAAGAAATTACAAACATAAAATCAAAGTACAGATAAAAATTGCTCCTAGTAGTGTTTTAGAAACTAAAATCCTTAAGAAGAAGGAAGGTCATAATTGGATTAGTAATTATGTAAAATAAAAAAAAAAAAATTGTGCTTAAAGTTTGAAATTTGAAAAGAAGGAGAAAAAAAATGACTTGAAGGAACCTCGAATTTAAAAGAATAGAGAACAAAAACCAGGAGAAAGAGAGAAATAATAATGCCAAAAGAGATAAATAAAGAAAATCACAAATCACAAAGTTGTGTGTGGAGGTGTGTAGCTAATTTGAAAACTATTGGTTAAAATTTGCACATGCTCACCCAAATTGCAAATCAATTTAAAATTAAAAAAATAATAAAATATCTTCTAAATTGAAATCATAAAATAACTTATTTCGCACAATTAAAATACAAATAATATAAAATTTGCACATGAACACCAGAGAAATACGACTAATAATATTTGTTGTAGAAAAGAATCATATACTGTTATTAATTTTTTTCCAAGAAAGGAATTATGAACTATAAATAAATTTATAAGAGACGATCCAAACCTCTTCAGACATTCAAATGATGGGGTTATAGAGTATATTTCCTTTGTTATTATTATTTAATATTAAACTGAAACGTAAAATTTTAATTTCCAAACAATTATTATCTTATTGTGATCTAATTGTGGAAAGGGTAGAGATTGTGCTTGTGTGGGAGACAAGGTTAGCCTAGCACGAAGGAAGTAGCAAACAAAAAAGTTGTCGGCACCAACAAGCTTATAGACGGCGAAAAATGCAAACTGTGAAAAAAAAAAAAGGTTAAATATATTTTTATTTTTTATATTTTGGAGTGATTTTGGTTTTAGTTCCTTCTTCAAACTAAAATAAAGGTATAATTTAGTCCTTCAACTTTAGAAACATTTGATTTTAGTCTTTTTTATCAAATTTTTTTAATTTTATTTGTTAAAACTAAAGTTTTCTAAAGTTGAAAAACTAAATTATACCTTAGTTTGAAAGAGGAACTAAAACCAAAATTTTTCCAAAGTATAAAGAATAAAAACATATTTAAAAAAAAAACATAGAAGCATCATAAACTCTCCTATGTAACAAAATAATATCATTGTTAAAATATGTGGTGCACCGTGGAAATAATGAAGAAGGTTGCAACTTAATATTTAATATGTGATTTCGATTTTAATTTTTCTATCTTTTTTCAAATTTAGCCTTTTGTGATATGACATGATGACGTTGATGCGTCATTTTAATGTTAACGTGACGTTTATGTAGACCAGAGGTGTTACACAGTGACTATAATTTAGAAAATTTAATAAAAATGGTGAAAATGTGCTTGCAAATCTGAAACCATGACTTTTCTTTTATTTGTTAACTTAAAAATTCATTTGGTTATTCGAGACTTAGAAAATAGTAATTTAAGAGGGGCAATGATTTAAAAAATAAAGAAATTTAATTATTATTAGATAGATTTTAAAATAAATAGATAGTAAAAAATAAGTTTTATTATTTTAAAATATATTTCTTTTAGAATTTTTTTATTTTTTTCTAAGAGTTTTTATTTTATGTTCATTTGTTTAAAGATTAAAGATGCAATGATTATAGTGACAAGATCTATAAGTTTATCTTACGAGTTTCTTCAAAAGAGTAAGTTAGTTTCTTTTTTTTTTTCTTTGGTTTGTCTCGTTTTCTATGCATGCGAACTGTAGTGTTTTGCATGTGTCATATAGTCTTCTATAAGACTATCTACTGATAAGTGGTTCTAATGGTAGTTGTAGGTGTAGATAAAGTTCCTTGAGTTGGTGGAGCTGCCTTAGCTCTTGTAGAGAAGTCGGGTCATCTCTAAGGTAAGACAAACTAATATTTGCTTTAATTTATGTTAAGAAGTATAAATTTTTGTTTGCTAGGTTGTGAGAAAGAGATTTTGAATATGTTATCATTTGAGATATTTATTTTAGTAGGAATTACGTTTGATGAATGAATTTGGATTATTGATGAATGTTGTTGTGAATGATTGTGAATTGGTACTTGCTTGAACTTTGAATATTGTTGTTTTTGAGTCTTAGGTGGTACAAATCTATTTTAGAATTGAAGTAGTGAAATGGAAGTGTTGTTGGGTTGGTTTTCGGTCTAAATTGAGGTTTTGGTAGGTGAAATTCTATAAGAGTGATTTTGGAACTATAACTAATGTTGGGTAGTTTTTTTTTAGATCATTACAAACTTGTCTAGGTCTTTAATTAACCATAAATCTGATGTTGAGTTGGTAAGTAGTTAATATATTGAGTTTTAGGTTGTTTTTATTCATTTTATGGGTTTTAACAAGTGAAAGTCTAAAGGAGTAGGTCTATGATAAAACTAAAGATTTGAAGTATGTTTTTAATCAATTATGACTTCTTATGACCCTTATTTTGTTAAATTTTAGTTTATAATGTGTAGAATTGGTTATAGGTATTTTTGAGTGGTTGGGTTGATCTAGTGCATCTTGTTTATGACCAAATGAGAAACTAAGTATTCAATTTCATCAATAAACATGTTTTTGCATTAATCCTAGTGTCAAGGAAGTCAATTTTATCATTTAGATAGGTCCAAGGTGCATCTAAATCAGAACAACAAGTTGTTGTCATTTGATATGACGTAGAGTGGCCCTATGTGGCGCTGAGCGCTACCAAAACATAAAGTTATTGGCTCTAGGACACTAAGCACGTTTTTGGCACTAAGCGTTACATTTACAATGGGGTTTGGGTGATGGGCACTAGGTTAGGCTCATTAGGCGAGCATTGTGTCGTTGGGCTCTAGAATGTTTTCGTTGGGCGCCCTAAGTGCAACATTGGTTTGTGTTTTCTTTTCTTTTGTTTCTTGCTAGGCTTTGATGTATTAGTACTTTAAAGCTTGTTTATTAATAAAATATTGAATTATATGATGGTTTATGCATGAGGATATGTACGTCACTAATAAAAAAAAAGAGATACTACCGCGTCCATTATGCTTCGGTTCACCAGAAACCAAAGCATAATATGGTGTGATGGCATTTTTGAATTTTTGCGAGAGTATAGGCCATGGTTGTTTGAGAATCGAAGTAATATAGGGTATATGGCCTCAGTTTCTTTAGAACCGAGACCATAAACCCTTGCAAAACTTTGACATTTCACTCTTTTGTCTGATGAAAATCTTTGTGCAGGGTTTTTGGTCTCGATTTTGTGCAAAACTGTTGAGATTGTTGATAAGGGAAGCAGTGATTTAGCTAAACCTTAACCTCACAGTGTTCTGGTTTTTTATGATGACAACATATTATTAATAACACATGTCTTGTTATGTGTTACATGTTCAATTCTTTATTATGAATGATATCTTAAAGAAAATATTTGTGTTGATTCTCATATATGTATGCATATTCACTGATTTTATACTTGACACATCACTTGTGATTGCATTACATATGTTTAAGAAAAGAAAACCACATGCACTTTGTTGAACTTATATTGTGTGGCAAAACTGCAAGTTTTAAGTCGACTTCATTATGAAGTAAGTTGATTAAGACTCGTAACTTTGCACAGATTTTCAAAAACAATGTTGTGAGTAATTTTGCATTGAAAAGGTTTTCCAAATTGATTTGAAGTGTTTAAGTCGACTGCACGCGTATGAATTTGACTTAGTTAGTTATTTGTTTTGAAATTCTATTAATGCTTTTGTGTTGTAACGGCTATATTTCAATTATATGCTAAACTATAAAATGCAAGTCAACTGAATTAAATGCGTAATCAATTTGGTTGTTATGACGGCTGCTAATTTGTTTTAACTATTATAACTGTCTGATGACAGTCGACTACATTAGTGGCAAAGTCGACTACAAGAGCGTTTGATTTATAGAAAACTATAAATAGACGTGATTATGTTGATCATAGAGACTTTGGCAATTTTAACATTTTCATTTAATATTTCATATTGTGATCTATGTGTAAAGGCTCCAAGAACTCATCAAGAAGACGGATGAGATCTTTCTTTGAAGAGTTTCTTAAGGAGGAAGTGATTTACGCTTACTGTTTGATCAAATTCTACAATGCTGGTGTTCATCATATTGATCAAGACTTCTATCAATCTTTGGAAGATTGTTGCTGTCCTGTTGGGATTACAGGAGGTGAATTCGTGGAGTTATGGACACTTTGAAAGTGGGTTGAAGATTGCAGAAGAGGGGATATCTTGTTGCAGATCTTTGTGTTGCTGCCTATACTTTTAGTTAGAGGGTTAGAGAGATTGTCTATATTTGACATGGAGGTCTCTATAGAAATCTTGTGTAAAAACCTTGACTAATATAGTGCATTGGCTTCCTGGTTGTGGAAGGAAACTGGATGTAGGCATTGAGGCTGAACCAGTATAAAAACTCTGTGTTTACTTTCTCTTTCCCTCCACTCTTTACTTTAAGTTGACTTTATGATTTACATAGTTAACTTTATATTTCCACTGCACTTAAACTTCTTATTCCTTGCGATTCAAGAAACTTTATAAAGCTTTATACTTTGCGAAAAAGATTTTAAAAAGACTCTGATTTTTTAACCTCACTAATTCACCCCCCGCCCTCTTGGTGTTAAAACTAAGCCATCATGTTTCCAACAAGAACCAAGACCATGAACTGCTGCAAAACGTTGACATTCCACTCTGTTATCTGATGGAAATCTTTGTGCAAGGTTTTTGGCCTCGATTGTTTGCAGAATTGAGCCCATAACCCCTGCAAAACACTGAGATTCCACTCTGCTTTCTTAAGGAAATCTCTATGGAGGGTTTTTGGCCTCGGTTGTTTGCAGAACCGAGGCCATAACCCTATGACATAAAGGTGACAGTTGAAACAGTTAGAAATTTCCAGAGTTATTAATTCTGCGTAGAGGATTTGGCCTCTGTTCCCTTTAGAACCGATGTCATGGGCCCCTTCCAAACTCTGACATTGCCACATCTGCAGTCTTATCATAAAGTTAGAAGTTAGACAGTTAGCCATTTCGACCTCGGTTCCAAAAGAACTGAGACCATAGATCCTGCTCTGACCAACTTTTAAATATTTAAAATATATATATTTTTAGTTTTTGGCCTCGGTTGTCTGATAACCGAGGGAATATGTCTATTATGCTTCGGTTTGGCATGGAACCGAGGCAAAAGAGTTGAACAAAATTGAAAAATTGCCATTTTATATTAATTTTAAACTTTTTTTTGGGCGACTTTAGGCCTCGATTGTTTGGAGAACCAAGGTCATATACCCCATATTCCCTCGGTTTTATGATAAACCGAGGGAACAACGTTTGGTAGGTTAAAAAATAAAAAACGAGGATGAACAATTTCGTCTTCTTCGCGAGAACGAAATTGTTTTCCTCTGCAATCACTCTGCCCGCACCTCTCATAAGCCATTTTTTTCATTTTTCATTGTTCAAAGTTGGTTTTTTTTGTTGTCGTGGCCATCGTCAACATTTAGGAAGCATTATCACCGATCAAAATCGTTTCAAACCGCTTTTTGGTTTGGTTTTGCGATTCTCCATCTTAGAGGTAAATTTGTTATTCTTTTTTTTTTTTCATTTTAGTGTTTGTTTTTGTTTCTAAAACTAATATTTGGTTTGTATATTTATCTAAATTTGAATTTTGCATAGTTGAATTTTCTACCGTTTTGATTGTGGGTTGTCCATTGTTATTGGCTTTTCACACTATCCAGTTCTTATATTAATGTTTAAAGTTTACTTTTTTAATAGAATCATATAATTTTGTATGATTGTATGATTTTAAAGTTTAATTTTTAATTTTTCAATGTTATTTTTAAAAAAATTTATGTTGAATATGTGATTGTATGACTAAATTGAATTAACCTTAATTTGTCGTTAAATGATCAATACAAATTTTTTTTGTATTGTAATTTTGTAGAATATTTCGTAATATTTACATATGGATCGTATGGATCAAAATTGGATTAATTTACCATGCATTAGTGCTTAGTACGAGAGAGGGGTTGAGCAATTTATACAATTTACGCAACGTAATAAGGGCAACAGTGATGATGAAGTGAAGATTAGATGTTCTTGTGTCAACTGTTTGAATGAGAGAAAGTTGAATGCAACTCATAGTAGGGAACATCTTATCTATAATGGTTTCCTACGATATTATACAACATCGATATGGCACAGTAAAGAAATACACTTTCCGACTGTCTCCCAAATTGAAAGTGTTATGGATTCCACCATGGAAGATCGACTAGAAGAAGACAAATTAGAGAATATGATATGTGATGTTGGTGTAGAAAATTTTGTCCAAGTTCATGTGTATGAGACAATATCCAATGATGCGGAAACTCCTTTGAATGTCAGTTCAACTAAATTCACACGGTTGTCAGCGATGTTAAGGCTTGTGAATTTAAAGGTGGTCAATGGATGGACTGAAAAGAGTTTCACAAAATTGTTGACATTGTTGAATGAAATGTTGCTAAATGGAAATACATTACCCACTCGTAATTATTTGTCTGATGGGTATGAGGTATAAAAGGATACATGTTTCTCTTAATGACTGCATTTTATATAGGAAAAAGTTTGAATTTTTGAAAAAGTGTCCAAAATATGGGTTATCACGATACAAGTCAAAAAACTACAATAATGAAGATAATAGTTAGATAAAAAAAAATGGTTATGCTTTGAAAAGTTTGGTAACTTCCAATTGTGGCCAAACTTAAGCGTTTGTTCATGAATCCAAAAGATGCTAATAACCTTCGATGAAATGCAGATGAGAGAAAAATTGACGAGTTGCTTCGTCATCCAGCTTATTCAATACAATGGAAAAATATTGATCAACAATTCCCCCAATTTGGTCAAGAATGTAGAAATCTTAGGCTTGGTTTAGCCACTAAAGGAATGAACCTATTTGGTAATTTAAGTACCAATCATAGTTGTTGGCCTGTGATATTGATAATTTACAACCTATCTCCTGCATTGTGCATGAAAAGGAAGTACATGATGTTTTTTATGATGATATCTGGTCCAAAGCAGCTTGAAAATGACATAGATGTTTATCTAAGCCCATTAGTTGAAGAGTTGAAGTTGTTGTGGGTTGATGGGATTGAAATATTTGACGTCTTTGCTTCTGAAACTTTTTTGATGCATGCAATTTTATTTTGCACCATTAATGACTTCCTAGCTTACGGTAATTTATCAGGATACAGTGTCAAGGGTCATAAAGCATGTCCTATATGTGAAGAAAACACTACAGCTCATCAATTGAAACACGGAAGGAAAATGGTTTATATATGTCATCGGAGATTTTTAAAATGTAATCATCCATATTGAAGGTTAAAAAAAGCAGTCAATGGATATGAACAGAAAGATGATGCACCAAACCCACCTACTAGCCTTCAAATTCTTGAAAAAGTTAATAAAATACATCATGTATTTGGAAAAACATCCATCTGTAAGGATCCCTTGGAAGAAGAAATCAATATTCTTTGATATTTCATACTGGTCAAAGTTAGATGTTAGATATTGCATAAATGTGATGCATGTGAAGAATAATGTGTGTGATAGCTTGATTGGTACGCTACTCAACATTCAGGGAAAGACAAAAGATGGAGTGAATGCTCATTTGGATTTGGTTGACATGAAGATCCAAGAAGAATTGACACCAAGGGAGATTAGTAAACGTACTTATTTGCCCCCTGCATGTTACACAATGTCTAAACAAGAGAAGATAATTTTTTGACTTTGTTTAAAGAGTATCAAGGTACCACAAGGATACTCTTCAAATATGAAGAGTTTAGTGTTGATGCAGGACTTAAAGCTTGGTGGCATGAAGTCTCACGATTGCCATGTCTTAATGCAACAATTGTTACTGGTGTCTATTCGTGGAATTTTACCCAAAAATGTTAGGCAGACCATAACTCGATTGTGTTCATTTTTCTCATCAATTTGTAGTAAAGTCATTGATCTTATAAAGTTAGATGAACTTCAAGGCAAGATTGTTATCATCTTATGTTAGCTAGAGATGTTTTCCCCTTCATCTTTTTTTGACATCATGGTATGTACTTGTTCATTTGGTTAGAGAAATCTAGTTGTGTGGATCGGTATACTTAAGATGGATGTATCATATTGAGTGTTATATGAAGATTTTGAAAGGGTGCGTTAAAAATCCATATCGTCTCGAAGGTTCAATGGTTGAAAGGTATATTGTTGAAGAAAGTATCGAGTTTTGTTCATATTACGTGACAAAAAACAAATCCAATAGGAGTTCTTCGCATATAATGGTTGAATAAATGTTCTACAAGTAAAAGCATCCTAATGTGGTGACGAAAGATCGTGGAGAATTGTTGCAAGCACTTCTTTATATATTGAACAACATAGATGAGGTGATCCCTTTTGCAAGCGCACAAAGCCATTGTGATGGATAAAAATCCAAGACAATCAGAGAAATGACAGTTGATAGAGCATAACAGAACATTATGTCTTGGTTCAAATCTGAAGTTGACAAAGAGTCACATTCTTCTTAGACTTTTTTGTGGCTTGCAAATGGTTTAAAGTTTGTTGTCATATGTTGTACAGGTTATGAAATCAATAATTTCACATTCTATACAAAGACTTTGGATGATAAAAGCACAGTACAAAATAGTGGAGTCTGAGTCACTCCAATTTTCCACCTCAAAAGATCAAAATCATGCACTTGGATCAATGAGATATTATGGTATAATAGAAGAGATATGGGAGGTTGATTACACTGTGTTTTTTGTTCCATTATTCAAATGTAAGTGGTTTGACAATAAGAGTGGTGTGAAAATAGATGAATCAAGTATGACACTAGTTGATTTTTGAAAGGTGAGTTATCGAGACGAACCGTTTATCATGGTACATCAAGCATCTTAGATTTGATTTACACTTTCTTTATATTAATAATTTTGTATTGATACAACTTTATTTTCTTTTTTACAAATGACATTTGACATTCCAAATGTCTCAACACTTAGAAATAAGAGTTTTTCATTTATTGCTAAAAACTTTTAGGGTTTTAAGACTAAATTGACCTCGAGATATATATTTGGAGCAAACAAAATGAGTCTCCATGTGCAAAATATAAGATCATTGATGAAGAAACTTGGCGTCTCTTTGTAGAGAGTCGGACATAAGAGGCATGGTAGGTTAGTATAGTTGATATTATTCAATTCCTCATTAATAAATTTATATCATATGAATTAATTCATTATGTGACAGGAAACAAGAACAAAAACACAAGGAATAAGTGCTAAAAATAAAACCCCACTTATTATCTCGTGGTGGGTATAAGAAGCTTAAAGAGAAACCCCCCAACCAAAAGACAAAAGGTAGAGCCCCACTTCCTGGGGGTGGTAGTCCCCAGCCTCCTTCACCACCTTCTCAGCATGAGAAGTGGAAGTTACCGGCCTAAGATCATCGGGCTCCTACACTTATGATACTGCGCGAGAAATATCTGAAAAAATTGTAAGATATCATTATTCCTAGAATATTAATAGTTTCATTATACATATTAATTGAACTTTTAAAAGAATAATGGTGTTTTGTTATGTTCAGGACTCCTTGGATGAGCAGAGCTCCCAAGATCAATTCACTCCAGAGGGTCGCCAGGATATTCTTACCACTGCAATTGGACGAAATGAGCACCCTAGACGAGTGTGTGTTATTGGTATTTGGAGTAGGCACTAGAGATTATTTTGGGAGTTCCTCGCGTCAGACTTCATATGTACATAGCCAAGAGTATGAACAGAGGCTGACGTAGGAGATCTCAAAAAAGCTTAGGAAACAATTGTATGATGAAGTCACTGTAAAAGTGAACGAAAGAGTTATGCGCCAGTTTCAGCAACAGTTTGAGACTTTTGGGATGCGCCCGCAGCCATCTCCTGTACAGGAACATGTTGTGCCTCCCATAGGTAAAATTAATAAACTTTTTTGTTGAATAATTTATTATTTGTATAATCTAACATTTACTTTGACAAGGAGAAGAAGGAAAGGAAGTTGTTCAACAATAGTTTTGCAAGGGGGAAAGAGATATATTTTATCTCTTATATATCTAGGTAAGTCAAGTTTGTTAACTTCAAAGTTTCATTTATGATTTTAATATATAACAATTAAGTTATTATCAATTTCAGGCACCATTGGCAATTACTTTTTGTGTTTATACCGGAGAAAACTGTTGTGTGGTTCTGCTCATTGCACAAGTCTCTTCCAAACATCTTAGACAAGTAGTTGATTGGTAAGAACCTCAATGTTTGGACTTTCTTTGTTATATAAATGAATGCTAAAGAATTTTTTTTAATAGTTTCATTGCATCACGTATTATGTTGTTTGGGGGATCAACTGCTAATAGTAAAAGGCTTGCATGGTTGGCTCTCAAGGTTTGACATATGCTAAAGATATACTTCTTTATAGTTGTTTATTTTTAATGATTTTCACTGACTATTTCTAACTATGATGATATATTGTAGTGTCATAAACAAAGTGGATCATATGAGTGCGAATACTACATAATGTATTGGATGACACACATTATTCATGTCCATATTACAAGTGGCTGGGAAACTATAATATTTAGATTTAATGAATTTTGTTTTTCTCCATCATTTGGAATTCATATACACTAATTAATATCATGTGTCATGTGCAGAGATTCAAGACTCCTATTCCACTTCTTGAGAAGCCACTTACATTCCTAAGGAAGGCACTTGCAAAGCATATAATCCATAGTGTACACGAAAATTAAAAAAAAATAAGGGTTATGTCCTCGGTTCTGGAGTGAATCGCTGCCATAGACCCACGTTATTTCCTTGGTTGAACCGAGATAATAACCGCTTCACCCTTTTTTTTTCTTCCTTACTACTTTGGGCGTAGAGGAACCAAAGCAGAAACCTTCGACATATTACCTCAGTTGGAACCGAGGCCAAAAGTCCCCACCTTTTTACTTCTCCAGTATATGCCTCGGTTCGGGAACCGAAGCAGACTGTCAAAAACAACCAATGTCATTTCCCTTCGTTGCATTAGTGTGTAATCAAGTATGGCTTGAAAAGAGTTCCAATGGAAAATTCTTGATTGTTTTTACCATTAGTGTATGTATTATTGTAAGCAGATTAGTCTTATGGGTTATCTTGACTTTCTAATGGTCATCCGTTCTCAAGCAGAGAGGGGTGAGACATGTGGTGAGAGTAGAAAGAGATCCTAATATAAGGGCTTACCTTGGCCTAAGGTGTTGTTTAACATACCAAGCTTTTGTGTGGTATAGTGAAACCTATTGACAATGGCTCTGTAGAGTAATAAAGGTCACCACAACTGCACAACCTACCATAGCTCGACAATAATACATGTATTCACATGGTTAAGTTTAGATTTTCATTTATGATATGCTTAGGTCTTATACTTAATTTGAAAGTGAAATATAATATATGCTAATTTATGAATTCTATGCTTTATTCCTTTTATATTAGTTTATCCTTATTGTTTTTGTCTATTTTGTATTTGTTTTCTCTTTCGCAATTACTATCTTAATAATATGAGTTAGAAAAATGTCAAGGATGAACAAATACTATAAAACGATGAAACTATGACACAGAATAAAAGATTTTGGTTTCAGTATTCTCTTGTTTATATAAAGACCGTATTATATTTTTATTAAGTATAACAGTTTCGAATGTCACAATTCCAGTCATGATAAAAAGAACTAATTTATAAATACACATTACTTCATTATTTAATTTCATTAAAATATTTATTTGATATTAAATCTAATTTATACAGTTATGCAGTAAAAAATAAATTATATTTTAAGAAAATATTATTTATTATATATTTCTGTTTCATACATACCTTATTTTCTTTTCATATTTTTTATTAACTAATTTATGTAATTTATTTTAATACTATAATATTATATTGGAAACTTGTAATAATGTTTTAAAAACTGATTATTCTATATGCTACAAACTGTTATAATATTAAATTATACAATTTATTATTATTATTATTATTATTATTATTATTATTATATATATATATATATATATATATATATAGTTTTGATATATAATTAGTGTATGAAAATATGATTTTACTAACATATTATATACTGGTGATGTGGTAGAAATGATGAGAAGAAAATAAGGATGAAATGAGATCAATTAAAGACAAAAGTGATTGTATGCACACATATTAAACAATAAATTATATGACTTGGTTTTTAATGTTTTAAAATTTTATTTCCTAGATTTATTATTCTACATTTTAAATAAAAATATTATAATGTTAAACATAAATTGTTTGAGAACATCAAAAATAATTTTAGAGTCGTCTAATTTAAAATGGTATTCTATTATTATCTTTCTAAAGAGAAAAACTTTTAATTCTCATTTTTTATTCTTTCACAAAATTGACCTCATTACTTATCTTTTAGCAATTCTTGCGAAGAAATCTACAAAATTCACTAATCAATTTTACCTTTTAGATAAGTTCTAATTTTGTTCTTTTTCATTTGAGCAGACTCTTTCCTCTCATGCATGGGACCTATCCTAAGTAGCATTTAGTTTTTTTACCTTCTAGAAGAACCTCCATCAGGTGGAGGTCTTAAAATTGTAGTTTGATAATTCATCAAGCTTTTATGGTGTAGATAGAGCAACCATATGGAATGGAGTTGTGTAGGGAAAAAGAATAGTTGTAGACATTTCTTGAAGGTAAAGGAAGACAATTTAAATTGTTTTAATTAGAATTGATAATTGAAACAAATTTGTATTTTTGGGAAGTCTAATTGAATGTAACTTAGGGATTTTTTATGCTTTGTGTTGTGTTTGGTGTGGATATGTTTTGGTTTTTTTTGGTGGGTTATATGATGATGAAATATTTGATTTGTTAGCTTGTAAGAAATTTGTTGAATAGAATTTAAGTTAACATTTGAGAACATGTTCATGCATAATTGTAATGGTATTAAGAGAGTTATGGCTTCGAGCTAGAATTTGATATAGACAGATTTAAAGAGAAAAATTCCTAATGGAAGTTGAATTTGTATGAGGTTTGGGCTATAGAAAGATAGATTATGGTGAATGATATGTGATATGTTGAGCTATTATGTGGATTCTTATATTATGATATGAAAGTGGTTTATAGTTTATGAAAGTAGCAAATTGATGAGAAATGTAAATTTTGGAATAAATTATACTGAGAAGAGTGTGTTTAATAGTTTTGGTATATGGAAAATTAAAGCTTTAGAGGTATTCAATTCTATTTGCACGTATATTGTTGGGCATGTGGGCCTCACTACTGGACGACATGTCATATTGTTTGAAAACTTAGCCATTAACTTGTTGCTAGATGGGTCTTGAACACCATCAGGCGTGATAAATGTAGGGGTGTGGGCGTCGACAGTAGTTATCACACAATGGGCGATAATAAATGATTTTTTTTATACAGAACTCTAGTGAAAATTGGGTTAGGTGATGTTAGTTGGCATCTGTGACTTGGGTAAAGATTATGACAAAAAGCTCTTTGTTTTGCAACACTTAGCAGTAAAGAGGTTACGTTGGGTGACATTTGTGTTGAGTAATTAGAAAAATGTAGATTTTTATTAACTTTGTTTGGTTCAATAGGGTAAAGTTTGAGGCCAAATGGTTATTTTCAAAGAAAGATTCTACTATTTAATGTGTCAAAGTGTCTTGAAAGAGATTTCGAGAGTGAAATTATCCTGGCTCAACTAGTCCCTAGCTCACATACAGAAGGATATCTAGGTGGTAAGAGTTGAAGGAGGCTTCACATGATAGTCAGTATGATATGAAAGAGGATCATACTTAAGGAACTAGTGGAGTTAATCATGTCATGACTTGGTGAATGATATTGAGTTTTCATCGATACACGTTTAGCAAGAGGAAGTGGAAGGTAAGTCATTTAGTCTTTAATCTTGGATTCTTAATTGGTTTTTATGCTTTAAAATATTATTTTAATTAAGATTTGTTATAATTGGGTTAATTGAGCATGAGATACAAAAACATGTTAAAAATAACTTTTTAGTTGCTTAAATGTTTTTTAGATATTTTGAAGTGTTTTAGTGTAGTTGTAGCTAAGTTAAGCTCATAGAGGTGTGAAAATAAATTGATTAAAGCTTCATGGCACCTTAAAGATGAAACCAAGAATATAAAATTATCAAAATCACGAAAGGTAAAGTCAAACATTTGATGAAGGATGTAAGAAAAACATGAAAAAGTGAAATTTGGTTAAACCAAACTAAATTTGGCTAAGCTAGGAAGAGGGAACAAACAACAAAAATTGGATCTTACGATTTTCTCTATCTATTTCCATAAAAGGGCTTTGATAATTGATAAATCTTTATGATAAAACATAATTTCGGACAACTATATCTTTAGATATTTTATTTGATATTTTGAAATAATTATCTTATTTAATATTAATAAATATCAAAAGATAATATTTATCAAATCTTTTTGAATTTGGCAAGATCTTCTTAAATCTTTTTAGATATCCACAACAATAGAATATATGTTGAATATATTGGATAATTTAGAAGATAATTGGAGGATATTACATTATTAGAATGAAGATTACAACTACATAAAAGGCTCAACCTAATTTATATATGAAGAGACTTAGGGAAACAAATAAAGAGAGATTTAGGAACCCTTTAGGGGACCTAATTTCAACCTATCCATCATCTTCCATGTCTTTCCCCAACTTTTCTTCCATTTTATTGTTATTTTTACCATTTATGAAGTGTTAATCATCTAGGATTGATTTTGTTGTAATTTCTTAACTGAATTTTTAGGTTAGATAGAATAAATTTGTTTGTTCTTTTGATTCTTCTTGTGATTTATTTTTATCCATGTCTTGTTTATTAATCAATGAATGATTTTTACATTGTAACATGTTAGCATGGTATTAAATTTACATAAAATATCAAACATATGAGTCCAAAGGTTTTTATTTTTAATTGAGAATGTACTTTGATTGAAGTTAAAAGCTTTCATGTGATTGAATAAGCCTTTGCCTGTATTGAGAATATGCTTTGATTAAAGGTGAATATGTTTTTAGAATATACTTTGCCAAAAGAAGGGTTAAATATGTTTTTAGTCCCTAAACTATCAAGCGAATTTGTTTTTAGTCCCTCTTTCAAAGTAAGGTACATTTTAGTCCTCCTCCTTCTGGAAACCGTAATTTTTCGTCCTCCAAAACTAATAGTGTTAAATAGAAGTTAAGGTGGCTAACGTCTGCCCTAGTGTGTTCACAGCTTTCCTTCCTAACTGTTGCCACATTGGTATTTGTTAATGCAAAGTCAGAATATTGGTTTATTAGGTTGATTGGTAAAGTTTGCTTCAAAGTGTGTTCTGAAGGGTGAAGAGCAAAGAGGAGATCATCATTTAAGCTAGAAAGAAGGTTGAAGAGCAAAAGGTTGGATTTCATCTTCTTAAGCATTGGTGTAGTTAGTCACGTAAGTTCATTTTTCTCTTTCGTGTGAATAAATGGATGGATTTGGGATATAGGGTTTTGTTGGAACTAAAGGGATCTTTCTTGATTTACTTTCGAAATCACTGTTGAAGGAAAATGAAAGCTGACAGTGGAGGAATTGGTTTCACGCCAAGGAGCACTGGGTCAGGAATGTCCCAAACATGTTGATCCTCCTCTTACTTAGCTTCAAAAATTTGTGGTTGTGGGGAAATATTTTTGTGTTGAAGGCAACTACATTAAATAACAAAGGGAGACTATTTTATAGATGTAGAAATTGAGTAGTAAGAGAGAAAAAATGCTTTACTTATTGTGATGAAGTTTGTATTCCTGATTTCTAATTTCTTTTGTAGAGTAATGCAAGTTGTAACTACTTTGAATGGGTTGATGAAGGAGATTATGAAATTGAAGGAAGCTTAGAAAGGAAGAGTGAGGAAGTTGAAGTCTGTATTGAAAAGGTTGTATTGGATCTAAGGAAGAAGAATGATAAGTTGAAGAGGAAATTAGAACACGAGAGAAAAAAATTCAAAATGATGTTGGTCTTCTTTGTATTGTTATAGGCATTAACAGTGATATTTTGTATTATGTTTGTGTTCAAGATAAATAGTAATAGATTGGTAATGTTGTGATGTAGCAGAACTTTGAAGTTGTGCATTTGTATCAAGATTATAACTATGATTTTAAATAAATGAATTTGAATATATAAGTGGGTGTTGTATCAGTAAAGATGCAATTAAGCAAAGCAAGAAAGATGCAAAATGTAAATATTAGACGAGCTTATGCTAGACTAAAGCACAAAACTAAGCTATTACAATGTTGAAATGTGAACTTGGAATTGCTTCAAGAGTATTTTCCCAAGCCACTTAGCCAAATAAATGTGGAAGCTGAAAATGATGCTTAAAACACCAGTTTTAAGTTGCAGAAAACGAAACTGCTAGAGTGCCTTGTTGTTGTGCCAACTTCAACCCCTTTTCCACTTTGTATGAGCCTAGCTTAGTAAGTATAACTTTTTGGTTGTGGATGAACCAAAATAGATGTCACAGTAGCTCAAAAAATCCAACTCAAACACACCAGAACAGAATGAACACACTGTACTAGAATCATGCATACCATTGGCTGAAAACTTAATATGCACTATAAAAGGTGACCTGAAATGAATTGTTTGACTATCAAATTTGCATAGAAGTGGTTTAAGCTGGGAACTCAACTTTGAAACAGCTTTGTATTTTTATTTTACATGTGTCTAAACTGTAAAATGGGTTCAAAACAACTTGTAATACAGATTCAAAATTGCACTTGAAATTTTGTTTCAAAATTTGATGGTTTAAGAAGCAATTCTGCATATAGGTCAAGATATGACTAAATGAACAGTGCTAGCAACTTTTAAACATCATTTTAAAGTTGTTCAACGTTCCAAATAGCACAAAAACATCATCAACTGAGTTAGACGTTGCTATGGGCAATTATGCAGTAAAATAGTCCATGACAGTGGCAAAAGCAGGTTTGAATGAATGGAAGGAGTAGGCACTATGAAAAATGACTCAAAGAAGTGTAAATGCACAGAAATAACCTACAATTATAAGCCTTACCATGACCAAACTGAAAATACACCAATCAAAGAGTGATTCTGGAATCACACAAGCAATAGCGTATGACCCAAGTGCCACAACAATGGACATGGATGCAGCAGAATTTGATGTATAAAAAGAATGTGGTGTAGTAGTTTTAAGTATTTGATGTATTTAAGATGAATAGAGTTGTGTGGACTGTGATGTATAAAAAATATGAGCAATAAAAAGTCATTGGAGTGGTCCCTGAACAATAAAAATGAACATTGCATTGAACAATAAAATGTGGTACAAAAAGTGGTCCCATACGACTTTAATTAACACTGCATGTGGTACTACAGTACAAAAAATTGGTCCAAAATATTGTGCCCATTACTAATCGTCTTCCTAAGTGGGTTACATTCACTACATTAAATATTGTCTTACAAAAAGTCACATGGTTACACTACCTTTTCAATTGCTACTAGCTTAAGACCCTACAATTTGTGCAACCTGTCTTGTGATGTTTTTCTTCCCCCTTCATGCATAGTTGTTGCTCCTCCAAGTTTTGATTTTGATGCAGCCCCTGCATATGTGTCAGCTCTCATTCGTGATGTTCTTGGACCTTGTGATGTTGATGCAGCCCCTACATTTGTGGCAGCTCCCCTTCCTGATGTTCTTCGACCTTGTGAGCTTGATGCAACCCCTCTTTCTGTGGCAGCTATCCCTCCCTGATGGTCCAACAATTGAAGTTTGTCTTGTTTATGTTCTTCTAGATGATCTTCCAGTTGGTGCTCCCCTTGTGTTCTGTGAAAGGAGTAAGGTAGTTATATTTGACATACTTGTAAATTAATGAACTTGTAAATAACATTAGGAGGAAGAATTACCTTGCTTTTCTGCCCTTTTTTACAACATCTTACATTGTGTCCATATTCATTATAGCTGTTACACTTCATACCAATATTTTTCTTGGACAACTTTGAATGGCTGACATATTCATCAACTTCTCTTCTTAATTTTTTTGGCCTCACAGGAGGTGTTTTATAAGTGGGTGGTAGTAGTGGTACAAAGTCAGATGTCGGCCAAAGTTGTTATCCATTGATAGGAATTATAATATGTGCATAACAAGTTTGATAAACATCTTTCTTGCAATAAGGATGAACATAATCTTTTGGGTTTTCTAATTTATAATGAATGGCAGCAACAACATGTCTACAAGGTATTCCTACCAAATCCCAAAAGTAACAAGTACAAGTATGATTACTTAGATCAACTACAAACTTGTCCATTGTAAAGCCATGAGTGACTTCAAATTGTTCACCCCCTACCCAAACTGGAAGCCAATTACCACTCTTTTCAACTTCCCTATCCAGCCTTTTTCTTGGTTTAGGCATAACATCACCAGGATATGTGTTAACTTTTTCTCTAAGTGTTGCAAACCTACTCATAATGTATGACCTAATCCATTCGATCATTGTAATTATAAGTTTGTCTCTTTCCAGTAAAGTGGTACTATTAATTGATTCAAACAAATTATTGATCAACAAATCTCATATAGGATAAGCACTACAAGCATGTTTACACCAAGATTTAGTTGGCATTGTCATTAACCAATTATAAGCATCAATATTCACATGTTTTCTACTCCTGAAAGTATGTTGCCTTGGTAGCCTCCAACATAAGGTCTCTAATGAGCAGGCCTTCACCAAATTTCTTCTTGCAGTTGTTGTACAAATGCCTTAAACATAGTTTGTGCTCCACCCCATTCAAAATCTCATCAAATATTGTCATTAATCCCTGTAAACAAATGGCATCATCCATTACTACATAATCAAATGAAATTACAAACAAAAGTTTAATTTGAAGTTACCTTTTGCTGATCCGAAATAAAGATCCAGCGTTGACAATCTATGCCCCTAATATCACCAAGCAGCAGTGTCAAAAACCACCTTCATGTGTCTTTTCATTCATTTTCAACCACAACAAAAGCTAGTGGAAATATTGGTCATTAGGGTCTCTTCCCACTGCCACTAACAACTAACCTCCATATGTTGTCTTCAAATGACAACCATCTACCCCAATGAATGGTCTACAACTACCTAAGAACCCCTCTTTACAACCCTCTAAACACATGTAAAATGACCCAAACCTTGGTGGCAAAGTGGTTGGGGCTGATTGACCTTAATCTTGAAGGTTTCAGCCTTCAGTCTTAAAAATTCAGCCATATAACCATAAAGACGGCCATATTGTCGTTCTCCATCACCCACTAAAGAATCCAATGCAATTTGCTTTGCTCTTCCAACTTTCCAATGAGTTATTCCAACACTAAAAGACTTTTTGATTTCATATATGATTTGGATGACTGTCATGCCTTCTACATTGACAAATCTGTCTACCAATACTCGTGCAATCCATTGTTCACTTTCATTTTTGTTACCAAAAACTCTTCCACACTTGTGATGCCCAACTAGAGTTTTCACTCTAAAAGTTTGCATAACAATGAGATAACAAAGCAATTTAAACAAGAGAAGTAGATAAGAGAGGGCAGATAAGATGAAATTGTAAAACCCCCAACAACTGCACTCATTCATACTCTTTTTCGTCAATTGAATCAACGCATTGCATGTTTATTTTCTGTTCTTGCATCCACAACAATTAATCTTTTTCTTTACAAGTCTTATTATTTTAATTCACACGAACGATAAGGTCGTGAGTCCTTTGGGAGAGAACGATATTGGGTTACACCAATTATATTACTTGGAACGATATGGTACGCTTGCCAGTGAGTCAACAAGTTTTTGGCACCGTTGCCGGGGACTCTTAATTTAACTTTTTCAACTAGTGTGGATTGATTGAATTTGACTTGATTTTATGTTTATTTTTATTTTTGTTCTAATAAATTTTTTCTAGGGTTTTGTGCCTAATATTTGCATAATGCAGTTTGGACAAGAATTTGATTATATGGGCACTCAATTCTACCAAAATGAATTCAACCACTGGTGTGAACCTCATCCAACCTTGGATCAAAGCCAAAATGGCCAAGATGTTAAGCAACAACTTTCTAGGCCAAAAGAAACGTTGGGGGAAGCTGAACAACTTTTACGGCAGGAACTATTTTTTGTGCCAAAAGAAGCGTTGGGGGAAGCTGAACAAGTTTTACGGCAAAAGCTATTCTCCTTGCCAAAAGAAACATTGGGGGAAGCCCAACAACGTTTACAGTGGGAAGCCCATCAATGTTTACAACAAAAACAATCTTCTGTACGAAGAGAAACATTGGGTGAAGCAGAAGAACGTTTATGGCAGGAACAACTCTCTTATATCTTGAAGTCTCTAGGTATTATGGCTAATACTGAAGTTAACCCTAAAAAGGAATGGCAAGCCACTATCTCTAAAAATGTTGAGGTTGTTGAGAAGGAGAAGATAGAGGAAGAAGAGATAAAGACATATGAGGAAAAGATAGAAGAGAAAGAAATAGAAAGGTTGAGTGAGGGACAGAAAAATGAGGAGAAAGGAAAAGAAGTGGTTAGAAAAAAGAAAAAAAGAAAAAATATTTCAAAATAAAGAAGAAAAGAAGAAAAGAGAAAAAGAGAAAGTTGAGGGAGGAAAAGAGTGAGAAAAAGAGGAAGAAAGGAAAAAAGAAAAGATTATATGAAAAGCCCCTTCCTCATCGAAAGAAAAATCATAGGAAGGAAAAGAAAGTCAAGTGTTATGGGGAGATCTTCAAGAAATTAGAGATTAAAGTTCCTGTGATTGAAACATGGAAGCAAGTGCTTGGTGTTCTTAATTTTCTGAAGAAATTTAGCAGAAAGAAGAAAAAGAAAAGAATATCAGGGTTGCAACACCTACTGATGGGTGTTTGTTGGGGTCATCCCAATTGTTTTAAATCATTTTCTTATTTTATTTTAGTTTAGGTTTATTTTATTTTTGAACTTGTAATTCTTTGTTTGTTTGAACAATTTTTGGGTTGCATCTGTTGAGATATGCTAATCTTTGCATCTGCTGAAGGATACCAGGGTGGTCTGCACTCACTGATGAGTGTGGAACAGGTTTGGGTCAGGCTCGCGACGTTAAACAAGCGCTACTTGGGAGGCAGCCCAGTTGTTTGATTGTTTATTTTCAGACTTTGTCTATAGTGCATTATAGTTATGTATGTGCATTTGAGTGAGGGAAATTTTGAACATGAAAAATTGAAGGCAAAAATCAGGTGCTACAGGAAAGAATTCCTTAAAAGCGAACAAAGAAGAGGGAGGAGATAAGTATCGCACCGCCGGGCGGTGCACTTATACCACCGGGCGGTGGCGGCGAGAATTCCAGCCCAAGCCTTTTAAAGCTGGGCGGTTTTGGGCATTCTGCACTTAACTCCTCTCCTTTGCATTTCGCCAAGCGGTCTTCTTAAGCCTTAGCACCCAAATTGCACATTCACAAAGGTTTTCAAAGAGTTTTCCCACACTTTCTCACCACTCACTCACAAAACCTAGTTCTTGTTTAAAAATTGGGGATTTTTGGTGAGAATTGTGCGTTGAGAAATTTCCATCATCATTTGAAGGAAATTGTACAAGCATTTAGTATCTTCACCGAAGTAAGTTATGCAATTTCATTCGTAGGTTTTTAATTTTGGAATTTTACAAAAAGCATGCTTAGGAACATGACAAATTAGGGTTTTGGATTTCTTTGCATAATTTGGTGATTTAGGAACTGTTTTGACCGATTAGGTTGTATAAATATGGTATGCATGGATGAAATTTGTGTTTGGGTGAAGATTAGGGCTGTTTTAAGGCATTTTGCGAAAAACCCTTGTCGTGACGCCAGGCGGTCTCCTTAGACCGCTGGGCGGTGTTGTAGCTGAAGCATACCGTCGGGCGGTCTTCTGCGTTTTATTTGAATGCACAATTTAGAGAGAAAAGGGGGACATATTTCACCCCCAGTATTGAACAATGTGTGGTCTTACAGGGTTTGATGATGTATTAACTCCTAATGATGAAATCCTGTGGTGTATTTGAATTATATTTGATGCAGGAATGGCATCAGCATCAAGAAGGAGAAACACTGGTAGCAAGAGGAAGGAGCCTGAAAGGTCAAGAGGATTTGACTCTAAGAGGTTCCTCTCTAAACAGCATGAGGACCACTTTGCAACTGTGCAGGAGAGGAGACTATTGATGGAGAGGAAGGCTTCCTTCATCCCTGACTTAGCTCTTGAATTTGGAGCAGAAATTCTGAAGAGAGACTGGGAGAAACTGACAACTTACCCTGCACCAGCCAGTATTGAGTTGGTAAGGGAGTTTTACACCAATGTCATTTCCAGAGGTGGAGTTGCAGCTGGAAGGTATAGGAGCTTTGTGAGGGGACATACTATTAAGTATGACCCCGATACCATAAACAACTTCTTGGGCATGGAATGGCCAGGGGAGCAGTGTCAGTATGCGGCGCAGGTTGGTATGTTCAATGAGATAGCTGAGGTTGAGAGGATTATGTGCCTTCCTGGAAGGCATTTTCAGACTAATCCCCATAGAGCACCGGTCAACATTAGGAGGTTGGATTTGACACCTTTGGCATGATATTGGATGGCATTCACTCATGCCAACATCCAGCCATGCTCCCATATCTCTGATGTCACGATGCACACGGTTGTTCTCATTTTTCTGCATGCTGAGACAGATGGATGTGAACGTCAGCCAAATCATCGCCTACGAGATACGGAGCTGTGCCACTACAGTGAGCAGCAGGATGCCATCGGGACATTCATCTTTGATTACCTTTCTTTGTCGGCAGGCTAGGGTGGATACTGCAGTACCCCATATGAGAGACTCAGGAATGTTATTGATGCATCCTACTTCCATCAGTTCTACGCTGAGGTAGTAGCAGCACCAAGGAGACGCCCTAGAAGAGCTACAGCACAACAGGAGCAAGTGCCTGATGATGCACCAACACAACATGCTGAGCCATTTCAAATGCGAGATATGTATATGTCCCTACTGGAGGCTAAGATGGATTCTCTTCGTAGAGGACAGGTAGCTCTTGCTAAGATATCAGTGGGGCAATATGATCATCCACCAGCGCACAGGTGGACTATGGATGAGTTCTACAGTGTGACGGCTTGGCCTCAGGAGCCGGGACAAGGCAATGGTTCTGGAGCAGCAAATGAAGATGAAGATGAAGAAGATTTTGAGGATGCTGATGATGGGAACCAGGAGGATTCAAATGACAACATGGGATAAGTGAGGGCATTTACTGATGGATGCCCATACTGTAGACAGGGTTTTATTTTTCTTTCTTTCGCCTTTGCATTTTGAACTTGTAGAATAGGTTGAATTTTATTTTCGTGAGTATGCTTGGCTTAATACTTTTCTAAAGATGTTTGACTGATTAATTGCATGAGGAGCCTATTTGATGATGATCTGATGTGAATAATGATTGAGTTATGTTGCATGTTGATATCATGTGAAACAAATGTGTGATGAATTATGATTGTGGTTATGATGCTAAGCAGGGTGTATGAATGAATGTGTGTGAGGAAGCATGTTGTGTGAGGTATTGGGCTCCAGAATTTTAACTGTGTATGAGAATTATTCACAGGGAAGCATGCATGATATTGCCCAAGTCTTGATGATTGATTGGATTGCATGTATATGTCATATGATCAAGGCCATTTTTGAAAGCCCTTACTTAGCCAAATTTTACCCAAAGTGCTTGAAATTTTATACCCTTTTTGAACCTTGGCCGTAAACAGAATGAAAACCCTTGTGCTGAAACTATTTACTTTGAATTGGGTTAATGACTGTAAGTATATTCAAGGTTCAAGTTTGAGGTTGTGGGGAAAGTTTGAATGGCAAAAAGAAAGGCATTGAGCTCAAATGTTGAAAATGAAAAATGCATGAGAAAAAGAAAAATCATGAAAAATGAGCTCAATGTAAAATAAAAGAAAAAGGAAAGAAGTTGGGGACAAGTGAGATTGGTTGAAAAAGAGAGTGAACTTGAACCTTGAATGATAAATGAGCTCTCTCGATTCAAAGGTTTTGTGATCCAGAAAAACCAATTTTTCTTGACAGCCCAGCCTCATTACAAGCCTTGGAAAAGTCCTTTTGATGGCATTTGCATGTAATGATTTTAATTGTTTGAGATGAATGACAATTTTATTTCATGTGACATGTGAATAATGAAGAGTTTGAGTGTCACCTTAAACACTTGAGTGATTGAGTGAAACACTTGCTTGGTGAGAAATTCTAAGTTTCATGATTGCATCTTTGCTTAGTGGATTGATCATTCATAATATGTAACATCTGTTGAGGAATGTGTGAGATAACTGAGTTGAAAGCATGCATGCATCTTGATTTGATTATCACTAACGATCTGCAATTGAGTAGTTCTCATCATGTACTTCAGGAATGTTGAATCATTGGATGAAATTGTAGAGAGCCAAGTTTTGTTTTGTTTATAGTTTTGTTTTGTTTTGCTTGAGGACAAACAAATTTCTAAGTTTGGGGTTGTGATAACGGTTGAAAAACCGTTATTTTCATATGCTATTTTAGACCAAATTACTCCCTTTATTGCTTAGAATGAGCTTGAAATCAAACAAAACTCAATAAATGAGTCAGTCGAGAGTCAAAAGCTGTTTTTAGCAATATTATCTTGTTTTGCATTGTTTTGCAACAATTTTGACGGAAGTGAAGAATGGAGGTGAAGATAAAGGCCTTAGACTCAAGACAGAGGAAGAAAATCAAGAAAAGAAGAGTCTAGGAGCCGCCCAACGGCAGAAATACACTGCTGGGCGGCCAAATGCGAGGAGATGGCACCAAGGCTGGGACGCCTGGGGGTTTTGCGGCAAAGAGGCAAACCGTCGGGCGGCATAAGTGTGACGCCGGGTGGTTGCCTGTTGGGCTTGGGCCTGTTTTTTGTTGCGCTCCTCAGCTATAAATAGCCCTGTTGCGATTTCCTTCTCATTCTTTTGACAGAAAAGGGCGGCCAGACCTACTTTTCACTCTTTGGAGAAGATTTCTTGGATGCTTTGGCTCCTTTTTATCCTATCTAGGGTTTGCTCTTCCATTCTTTCATTATTTTCATCTTGGTTCACCATGATAATGGTGAACTAAACCCTTTTGTTGTTGGGGGAAACAATGTAATCTTTTGAAACTCTCTTTTTTTGAAACTCTTGTTTATTTATATGATTCTCATATGCTTTGATTATCAATTGTTGGGTTCTCATATGTGCTTAAGGCTTTTATCGTTTAACTCATTCGATAACTGTTGTTTGTCTTTATTGATACGGGAACGTACAGTAATGTCATGAACTGGTGAGAAATTTCTTGATCAATGAAATACCACCTAGGGATAAGGAGGTAGGACAATCAATTGTTTTTGCTTCTGTTCGGTAATGCGTTGCTAGTTACTAGGGGAGGCTAGGGATAACAAGCCGATAATTAGTAATAGGCTCTTTTCGCCGAGGGATCGGGCTAAGGGTAGGCCAAGAAAGTTTGCATAACAATGAGATAACAAAGCAATTTAAACAAGAGGAGTAGACAAGAGAGGGCAGATAAGATGAAATTGTAAAACCCCCAACAACTCCACTCATCCATACTCTTTTTCGTCAATTGAATCAACGCATTGCAAGTTTATTTTCTGTTCTTGCATCCACAACAATTAATCTTTTTCTTTACAAGTCTTATTATTTTAATTCACACGAATGATAAGGCCGTGAGTCCTTTGGGAGAGAACGATATTGGGTTACACCAATTATATTACTTGGAACGATCTGGTACACTTGCCTGTGAGTCAACAAAAGAGTAAGGACGTGATACACATGACACATATCTACATAATCAATAATCAAGCTTAACAATATAGTACAATCATCCCTTGCATTTGAAATTGGTAATAATGGGATAAGTTCCTCCAAGTTATAAAATTGAATCCAAGGAGAGACTCCAAAATGGTTGGTGGTTTATGGAAGATTGTTGGTGGTGGAAATATAGTGCACATATGGTGCTTTCGATGTGATGAGATGATGACTCATTCTCCAAGCTATAAGATGTTAATGTTAGCAATTTTGGGTCATATAAATAAAATATATATATATATATATATATATATATATATATATATATATATATATATATATATGACAAATCATAAAGTGTGTTAGGGCTAAATTGAAATTATTGAATATTTGGAAATGTAATCGACAAAGGTTACATAAAGGGGTCATGATCCTCATCTATGAGCATGCTCATTATTCCTATTCTTTTCTCTCTATCCCCATAAGAAGAGAAAATCAAAAGGGAACCTAAGGTGCTTTACATTGGAAATATTAAAGACTAATCTAAGTTGATTTACTAATTGTTTCTAATGACCAATTTTTCAAGTATGCTTCCATTTTCTTTCCTAAAGGGAATTGGGAACTGCTATATTTTGGACACCATTGGTTTGCTAGTTTCTGGCCATCGTCTTCTCTCTATTCTTGGCAGTGAGGACGAACTTCATGGGAGAGCTCGTGATAGTAAGGAGGCACATTTCCATCATAGTGGCTTGCTTGAACAGTGTTCATAGTGAAGGCTCACTCATGGCAAGAGTGGTGGCTCGTGGAGATAAATCTTTGCTTCTACTCTTTTGCGATCACTTATGTCGTGTTCGCAAGGGGTTATGCCGCTACAACAATGGTGGTTTCATGGTCGTCAAGTGCTTCTTGGTTCTCTATTGTGGCAGTCCTTGTTCTATGCAGGTGGAGGAGGCTTTATGACAATGGTTATGTGGTGGTTTGACGAGTTATCCTCACGGTGACGCTGCATCACAATGGTCCATGTTCTCGCGATGACAGAGGCGTGATCTATGGGGCTTTTGCGGTGGTTAACGATGACGACGTGGTGGATATCCATAGAAATTCAATTTTTGTCTTGTTTATAATTTTGAATGAACTATTGATAATTAAAAAATCACCAAAGTGAATCTTCTTTTTATCTGTATAGTTCACAGAAAAATTATAAATATTTGTGTTTATGCATATTCGTGCAAGTATTGGTCGGTCCAAAAAAAAATTAATATTTGACCGGATTGTATACACACATTATGGTAACCTGTAATAATTATAAAAATTTTACATATCAATAATAAATCAATCCAAAAATAAGTTTATTATTGTACATATTCGTAAAGTTATCTCATGATATTTATTTTAAAATATAATTTTTATATTTTTTATTGATCTATTTATGATATATTTGTTTTATTTTCTTTATATATGAGTTTAATGTTAATCTCTTTATTCAATTCAATATTTCTCTTTATTCAATTCAATATTTTTTTCTTTTTGTTATTTTTATTTTATTCTCCAAACTTCTGTCCCTATAAATTTTTATTTGATTCTTTTATCTTTTTAGCACTACAACAGAAATTATATTATATAATAGACAACGATATATATGAAGTGGAAAACTAAAAGAAACAAACTAATTGTATAAGTTTCTCCAATTATCATAAAGACATATAGCCACCAAATACTTTGACAAGTAAGAGACTCTCATAATTGACCTAGTGGCAATGTACTTAGACAAAGATAAAAAAGACGGGAAAAATGAAAGAAAAATAACAGAAAAAGACAAGAGTGAGAAAAAGGAAAAAAGATATTTATATATAAAATGTAAAAAAATTAAGGAAAATTTGGTTTTTTTTTGGCAGCACAAACATGGACGGCAGCAGAGAAGGAATCGGGCAACCTCTCCTTTTTATTTTATTTTTTGAGTTTTTCTCAAGAAAGAAAAAAAAAGATAACAAACTCAGTAAAAAATTGATTTTATTTAAAAACAAAATTGAAATAATAATAACTATAAGCCTAAAAACTCTAGGGAATAATGAATTTAATTAAAAAATAAATAAAAATCCAACCAAAAAAAGGAAACAGGATTTCCTATAATCCTTCAGGCTTGGTTTTTTCCGTTCACATTCTTCATCTTCATTCTCTCTCTCTCATTTTTCTCTCTCCTCGCACCAAACCACACCAGCTTCCTCCCTTCATCTCCTTGCTTTCTTATTTGTGGAACCATTTTTGTCTCTTCCTCTCTGATCTTATACAGGCTCCTCCCCTTTTGCTTTCCCAACCCGTTTCGCGAAAAAGTTCATTTTTTTGGCCCCTTTTGGGGTTCCTGTACGTCAAGGATTCTGTTTTTATTGGGTCAATGGTGTTCTTTTTTTCTAAAATTGCGCCTCAATTCTTGCTTTCTGGGGGTGATTGATTTGTGGCGAAGGAATGTAGCTGGAGGAGGCGGTGTTGTGTTCTTGATAACAATTTCATCCTCATTCAAAGGGGTGGTGTAAATTTCTTCAATTTGATTCGGTTTTTGTGTATCCTTTTGCCCCGGATACCCTTAATTGGTTCTAATTTGACTTGGCTGCGAAATCTCATTGGCTTTGAGTGGGCCTTTGGAGAAAGTTTGAATTTTTATTGACTCAGGTGAATCTGTGGGGGTGCAGTGTTTTTTTCCCTCTGTTTGGGATTGTCACAATCACTTTGAATTGGGCCCAAATCTGAGCAGAATAGATCATTGCAGCGGCTGCTGGTTGAGGTGCGGTGAAGGTCGTCCCATCATGGAGCATGCGATTGGTGGCAAGTTTAAATTGGGAAGGAAAATTGGGAGCGGGTCTTTTGGGGAGCTCTATTTAGGTATGTTTATGTTTCTTTTCCCTTTTTGTTTTGTTTTATTTTGATGTTTCATACTGTATCCTTTTACGTTTCGATTGCTGTAAAAAATGTTGAAGTTATATTCTGTCCAATGTTAGGTGTTAATATACAAACTGGAGAGGAGGTGGCTGTTAAGCTGGTATGTTAGTTTTGTTGAAGCTTTTGAACCTTTCTCTGTCTGGATGGGCCACACATTTTTTACATTGAAATCTGTCATGGATTTCTGGAGATCGCTTGATATATTTGTGTTTTTCTTTCTGGTGATTCAGATTGCATTTATGTATATTGTCCTTAATATGCATGATGTTAAGCATCACCTTGTTATAATCTTGGTTACTTCTGCTTTCGGAATTATATATCTTTCTCTATGTGGTCCTTTGTTATTCTACGCAGTAGACATTGTCACTTTGGATGTGAAATGTCCTGAATTTTCTGTTGATGCTACGGGAGTTCCAACAACCAACAGCGATAGATGGAATTTGACATGACTAATAATTAATGATTGAAGTAAATAATAAAAATAATGTCATGTCATGCGGTTGAATGTTAACTTTTGAACAATAAGTGGATGATCTGTTCTTATGCTTGAAGTGACATGTGGAGTGTCATATTGTTTTCTTTGAGCTTTGTCTTGCATCTGCTGGATACTCACCTTGCTTCATATTTTTCCAACATAGATTATACTGGACTCCTCATTATATTTTAGTGGTTCTGGAGATAATTTTTTTTTTTGCAACTAGTTAATGGTATTAATTACTCATGATATTCTACATTTCAAATTTCTAACAATGCCATCTTGTTTTCTCAAAATTCCAGGAGCCTGTGAAGACCAGGCATCCACAGCTTCACTATGAGTCAAAACTGTATATGCTTCTTCAAGGAGGGAGTAAGTCTAAATCGCTCTTTCTTTTTAATATCCAGGATACTAAAAGAATTATCTAATCAACTGTTTCTTAATATTTATATTTATTTATATGATATACATTTTTTTTCGTTGTTTCCTTTAATTCTGGTTTTATGATTAGTGCACTGGATCCTTTTCTAGTCTAGAAGTGAAATCAGAACTATTAGTCTCAAACCTTGCCTTCTAAACAAAATAATTAAAATAAATGTTAGAAAACAATCAACATTTTATTTTTGAGTAATCGAATATGCCATTTCCTTTATGAAGCGGGGATTCCCCACCTCAAGTGGTTTGGAATTGAGGGAGACTACAATGTCATGGTTATTGACCTTCTTGGACCAAGTTTGGAAGATTTGTTCAATTATTGTAACCGGAAGTTCTCGTTGAAGACAGTGTTAATGCTTGCTGATCAGCTGGTATGTCTGTATGGTGATGTTTTTTCTAAAAAAAGTACTTTAAGAAGTTATACTAATGTGTTATTTATTTATTTATTTTTGTTTTCAGATTAACAGAGTTGAATATATGCATTCCAGAGGTTTCCTTCACCGTGACATCAAGCCCGACAATTTCTTAATGGGTCTAGGACGGAAAGCAAATCAAGTATGATATTGTTGAAGATAATTTCTTTTGATTTTTGTTTGCTTATTTTCTCTCTCTCCTCTCCATTCACTTATCTAAAGTTGAAGCAGTATGTCTATTCTGTAAAAGAGTGTTGTCTTTTTAAAAAATAATTACTTATTCTAGTTTCAGGTGTTTGTATAAGCTTTTGACAATTATAAGGAGTTAAAAAAATATTAAATATGACAAGAATCGGAAGCTGCTTTGATTAGCTTCTTGTAAAATCAACTGCTGCTTTTAAAGAAGTTTTATTCTTATGATTGTAAACAAACATAAATTAGATTCTTCTTTTTTAACATGTCTAAATAATAATCACTAGAACATTTTAGTTAAAAATCACTTCATTAGTAATTACTAATCTTAAGAAAAGTGAAGTTGAGTAAATAGAAGTGTATGTTAAGCAAGAGGTGCATAATCATCTTAGAGGTTGAAGATTATATCAAACTGCAAGTTGCACAGTTTAGGTATCTTGTATCTATTGTACAAAGTGAAAAAGAAATAGACGAAGCTCAAGAGATGTAAATCTCAGGATTCATGTGGGGTGGATTAAATGGAGAAATGTTTCAGTTGTTATTTCTGACTGAAAGGTGTCTCAAGCTCAAAAGGAAAATTTACAGCACAGTCTATATTGGGTAATGAAGTGCCAACAAAAGCATAATCAAAGAAAATAAATAAGATTGTTGATGTTACTTTGGAGAAAGTAGGGGGAGCGTACTGGGGGAAAAAGATAATCAAATGTCGTGGTTTGACCATATGTGTAGTCCAACAGAAACCCAACTAAAAATAGAAAAGCCATTGACAAATGATCTGAAGATCCTTTTGGAAGGCTTGGTTTTTGACTGAACATCATCTGACCTAATATGTTTTTATCACCGTTTGGAGTCGGATTCCCATGTTTTTCCTTGGTTGATCAAGGATATTCTTACTTCTTTGTCCTTTAAACAAGTTTTTCCTATTCATTTGTCTTATTTTATTACCACATCTACAATCCTATGTGGTTTTGTTCGTAATACATCCTAATACTTTAATTTGTGAGAAGATGTGTTTTTTCTTTGGTTTGGGGACTTGAACTGTAGATATCATTGCTATTCATATATCTATTGTGTTGAGAAAAAAGCAGTATTTGAGGGTAAGCATTAAGTGGATCTATCTTAGTAAGTGATTGTACTTGTAACCAACATGGTTCAAAACTGGTTTGCAATAAGTTTTAGCTTAACCAATCATATCATTTGATACTGCAATATAACACAGATAACTTACTCAGACTTTTTCATATAGTTATTTATCGTACCTTCAACTTGGAAGGGTTACCCTGAATGAAGCTGACCCTTCACCCCAAGCTGACCTTCTTGCAGGTCAAAGCAATTCATTTCTGTAAAGAGGACATACTTTCTTTCTATCGGATATGCTCAGTGATGGGCTGGATGGAGTTAATTTTCTGTTGGGACAGAAAAAGGAGAGGGGAAAATAGTTAGGGAGAGGCTATTGGTCAGATAAACAGGGAAATAAGGATATGGGAGGATTCATTAAAAGAATTACAGAGTTAGTATGAAATTGGAAATCCTTTGTGAAGAGGATATTCTTAGTCATTCAACAAATTTGTTCCTTTTTTGGCTTCTCTCAATTATCACATTCTTTTTATGCGTTTGTAACATTCTTCTTTTAACTTGTGGATGTTATAAATGTCTTGTTTTATCCATCTTTTACTTCCAATCTATGGCAGCAGAATCCAATTGTGTTGTCTGACTAAAAATGAAATGTTTGACTTATTTTGATAAGAAATAACTTAGTTACACATTCAAATTTCAGTTCTTTTAATTATACGTCCGTCTCTGTGTCTCATTTCAGGTGTATGCCATTGATTATGGCCTTGCAAAAAAATATAGGGATCTTCAGACTCATAGGCACATACCATACAGGTTGGTTCGGTGTCATTATTTAAGGAGGGTGTAATATTTAGTAAAAAATCAACACATAGGCAAACCTAGCCTATATAATATTGTACAGATCCTCCTCTCTTTGTTTCTAAGCATTTGATCACTTTACTAGATCATTATGCATTTATGCTGTCTTCTAGTGGAACCTCTGCACATAAATCAATGTATTACTTGTTTAGCTTAATAATACTAATTATTATTTATTATTATTTTCATCATCGAAATTGCTCCAGAAAATTCCCACTGGTAGAATAATGTGATACCCATCCAAACCTAACTCACAGCATTGGAGTTCCGTTGTTTGAGATATATTCTTCTCGATCTCAATCAGGTTTTCTGATAATTGTATGCATTTTCCTTGCATAGGGAAAACAAGAACCTTACAGGTACAGCACGCTATGCAAGTGTCAATACTCATCTTGGAATTGGTGAGTAATATTTTGTGCTGATTTTTTCTGCTGACAAAAAAATTAGTTGTAAATCATTACATTATTATTAGAGTTGAATGTATTGTATAAGCTAATTATATTTATTTAACTGGTAGAACAAAGCAGAAGGGATGATCTAGAATCTCTTGGTTACGTGCTCATGTATTTCTTAAGAGGAAGGTTAGATAATTGAGAAATGCTTGTACTTTATAACTTTTGGAGGTTTGATGTTATTGCATAATTTTCTTACCATCAGATTTCTTATGTTTTCTTTTTCAGTCTTCCCTGGCAGGGACTAAAGGCTGGCACCAAAAAACAAAAATATGATAAAATCAGTGAGACAAAGGTGTCTACTCCCATAGAGGTATTTTGACTAATTGGATCTGTCAGGTTTTTGGGAGAAAGTAATACTGGATCTTGACTTTATACTATGTTAGGTTAGATATTCTGATGCCATAGAGGCTAAAAGGAAAGACACGGCTTGAAGGCCAGCTCCACAATAGTTTAGACATTTTGAACAAAGTATTCTTTTCTAATAAACACTTAGATGACCAAATGCTCTCAGGTTGACGTCCACATTTTGATTCTTAACCCTATATTAATCCTTGCATTCAACAGTAGGCACTTGCATAACCTGTAAATATTCCTCTTCTGTCTGATTATTTTTAATGTGCTTGTATAAACAGGTGCTTTGCAAATCTTATCCCTCTGAATTTGTATCATACTTCCACTATTGCCGTTCATTGCGATTTGAGGACAAACCAGATTATTCATATTTAAAGAGACTTTTCCGAGACCTGTTTATTAGAGAAGGTATGTTCCCAAAATATCTGGGATAATGAATGCTGTATATTTTACTGGAAACTTGTGTGATTAGTGGTTGTAGATTGATTTTGTCATTGTTTATATAGGCTATCAATTTGACTACATTTTCGACTGGACTATGTTGAAGTATCCACAGATCAGTAGTAGCTCAAGAGGACGGGTTAGTACATTTGTGCTTGCAAATTTTGATTAATGTTTTCTGTTGTTGGTCACTTACCGTAGTTGTAATAGCAGCATGGCACTGGCAAGGCAGCTGGGCAAGCAAGTCCACATGTACAAAAGCCAGAAAAAATCTCAGGTTCGTACTCTCTCAGTTGAATAAGATACAGAAGTTGAGTCCTAATGAGCCTGAACTTGGGCAATCAAAATTTGAAATTTAGTATATGCTGTGGCTAAAATTTTATACGAAAGCAGTCAGCTATAGTTATCTTTTTCGTGGCTCACATCAATACTTAAACTGGTGCAATGTTCTCATTTCATTTTGTATTATTTTGGTCATTCAATTTCTTTCAGTTGGGAAAGACATCCGAGAGAAATTCTCTGGTGCAGTTGAAGCATTCTCCAGGAGGAATCCTGCAGGTTCGAGTCCTCACGTTGATAACGTCAAACAGAGGAGTTTTGAGGATCTACCGGTGCAAAAGGATATGGTAAATATTGTTTATCCAACACCAATAATATATTGACCACCATTTGGTGCTCTTTTCATATGAGAATATAGGGCATGATTTGACAACTTTTTTCACTTCCTGTTTCCATTTTAAATTATTATAATTATAAAAAATGTCATTTTCAATTTTCTTCCTGAGATTTGTGCAAAATATGATGAGAATACTAAAATATTGTTTTTCACTAAGCGAAAATTGTGAGTCACTTCTAGAATTATCATTTAAAACAAAACAAGAAATGAAGATGATGAAGTTTTCTCAAACCAAAGAGATACTCTTATTTTCTATATAGGTGGTTTGTAGAGATGTTGAATGTTAAGGTCATTTCTATGGAGGGTTTGTAGTTTGGGCTTTGAATTACTTATGTCATGGAAGAAATGGGGGGAGAAACCAATTAAGAAAGTGAATAAGCTTATTACTCTTTCTCATAATCGATGGGGTGAATTTAAGTGTTAACTTTATGTTTCAATTTTGTACATGGCTTCAATATCCTTGCTCTTAACTGAAGAATTATTTGAAACTAGCAAGTATCCAGTATACATGTGCTAGTAAATACGTGTAAAATATGAATTATAAAAAAAGTCAGATAGGACCGATTAAATTGATAAAGGATTGCTTTCTTGTTAATTAAACTAAAACTAAACACTACAGAGGCGGCTGGAACATTCAGTTTTGATCACTCCCCAAAATTAATGTAATATATAGCAGATTGTATTATCGGTAAAAAAATAAAAAAAACTATTGATTGAATAGATAATTTAAAAGATGGAACATTGATATGATGAGTGTCACAACGAAAGAATATATGGATATAGTCTCTATTGTTATACAAGGATATAGTTTTCTCCGGCTCTATTTTCTCTACTGTTAGTTCTTAGTCCAACCAGATTTGCATGTGAATGACTGAGTCCTGTGTTTAACTATCTTATTTGTATGTATTGACTCTATCTTTTGTTGATAGCACTATGGCCAGCACAATACTGGTCGATATGGCAGCAGTTCTAGAAAAGCCATGATCACATCAAACAAGCCGGTTTCCTCAGGTGATCATACTGGCAGGCCAACCATGACTGGGAGTCGTCCATCTGGTTCTAATAGAGTTCAACCGGCATATGACACCAAACAAGCAAATTATGCACGCGGTGCTGGTGTCCGAGGCAGAGGCAACCGTGATGATCCTCTGAGAAGCTTTGAGCTCCTCAACATCAGGAAGTAATTAAGTGAAGGGTGTGTCCTTTTGTTTCCAGTTCTGTATCTGACACACCTGAGACGCAAGAATAGTCCCAAACACTATGGAAAGAAACCAAAGAATGGAGGTCATAATGGCTTGATCTCCTTATACCAGTTTTGGACCAAGGTGGACTTTTTTCTACCCCTAGAATTGCTCCAGAAGGTTTCTCGGCCATTGTAACGTGTTCTTAACAAGTCCAGAAGAGAATTCAACTAAGATTCTTTCTTATATTTAATTACTGTACTAGATGAGACCTGAATTGTAGCAAGTTCTCTACGATACACCATGTTATTTCTTGTTAACAATGAGCTCCAATGCTGCCTGTATGTTACATATTAACACTGCCCTTAAGAATGAAATTTATTCACGAGCTAGTATTTGGTTTCAAACTAGCTAATTCAAGAAATACCTGAATTTCTATTTTTAGCATGAATGACTTTTTGTTCTCACTTTAGAACCGGAACTCATCAATGCAGCAAGAAATTGCAATGTCCTCCAAGTTGGATGTTGAGTAAAGGCTATTGTTTGATCAATCCGGTTATTCTAAGTTAAATTATACAATGATCTACGATTAACATGGTCATAAATAAAATTTATGTATAAATTTATGATAAATAAACCCAGGTTTCTTTGAAAAATGTACTAGTTAGACTTTACTTCTGTTCTTGTGAGGTATTTTTAGAAGGTCTGCATAACAGATATTGAATGTTTAAACCAACTAAACTCATTTTCATTTTAGATATTGAATATAATCTAAACATGAAGTAGATATATGTTTAAACCCAAAATACATTTCTAAAGTTTTAACGTTGACTTAATAAAGAGAAAATGTCAAAATCTAAGTTTGAAATTTGAAATTGTAAAAAAAACAAAGAGAAGAGGAAAAAGGTAAAGATTGTAAAGATTATGTGACAAAACATATACATACACATAAGAGATGTATAGGCAGCCCTAACATCACTAACAAATAAACAAAATGAACAGATTTAACTGATACAAACACTTATTTAACATCCTTTAATGATATGATGGTGGGTTTATTAACCACCAAAAGTTAATCTTTAAACCTATGACAGTTCCTGAAACATGTTTAGTCAAAATGTCAACTACTTGAAAATGGCCAAGAAGGTAGACAAGTTGAACTTGACATTGTTGCACACAATCACGAACAAAATGAAGATTTAGATAAAAAATGTTTGGAGCGATAGTCCATAACAGGATTGACAGCAAGGAGAATTGCACCAAGGTTGTGAGAATAAATGATAGGAGTATAAAAGACCATATAAAGTTCCTGAAGAGAAGCTATCCAAATTATTTCAGCAAGCACAAAAGCTATACTTGAATTTAGAGTTTTTAACTAAATTCTAAATCAATTAACGCATATCCAGTGTCATTTATAGTTTTTAACTAATTCTAAATCAATCACTTGAATTTAGAATATAAGAATCTCAATCATAAAGTTGATTCCTCAATCACTAATAAATGAATAATTATTTTAAGTGTAGAACTTTTAACTCAGTAAAATTACTTTTAGTTTTTGGATTTTATCATCTTAAACCCTCATTTGTAGACCTGTTGAATTTGGTTTTCAGATGGAAAGAATGAAAGGAATTTTAGTGTTCCTTTTTGAACTTTCTATGCATTTCTCCCTTTTGTTTTGTTTTTTCTTTCTAAATGGTTTATACAATTTCATCAAAATCTTGTTTAATTAGTTTAAATGCACGTCCATTGGCAACTAACTTTTTGCAGTCTCTTCATTATAGGTGGCTGCACTTGTTCCTAAAGGTGAGCTTGATGGTGAAATGGGTGATGCTCACATGAATTGATGATTTAGGTACTTCGAAAATTGAGCCATGCCTTATCACTATCTCAAAGTATATTAATTTTTGTAAATAAGGTATGAGCTAAATTGTTATTAGCTATGTTGTCTGTTGTCAATTTGTTTTTGATAGGGCAAACAAGAGATTTCATTGCTAAAGGTACCAGTGATAATGTAAAACACGTATAGCAAAACCTTTAACCAGGATTGTAAAACTCCTAACTACTAAACCTCGTACCAGCTGGTTAGTAAGTATTTATGCTCCAACTCTTAAAAATACTTTATAACTTTAATAAATCCCCAAAATTAGAATTGCACCCGACAACTTAGTTACTTTTGTATCTAGTACCCTCTTTTAGCAGAACCAATAATCATAAATAGTTTTTATGAATTTATGAATATACAACCATTTTTGTCTAAATAGTTTTTATGAATTTAGGTTAACTTAAATTTTGAAGTACTATCAGTTATGCTACTTCTTCGTCAGTTCTGTTTTGTTTTCTTCCTATTTTGTTCAATGGTGAGTTCCTGAATTAGATGTTTTCATTTTTTTAGTTGATTTGGTGGACTCCATTGCTATATCCTTCTTCATACTGTGTATATCTCTATCCTTGCACTCTCAGATGAACTTTGCGTCCATCTCCATTGCATCCACCTTTACGAATCTCTCTTCTCTCTATTTTGGTATGTGTTCCTCATTTCCATTTTTCTCTTTTATTTTTGACTTTTGTCATTTTCTCTAATTTTCACAATCACATAAATCTAATATCGCTTTTTGCAATGCAATCTGATGTGATGAATTTATGAACCCGTAATTGTTTGGAGAGTTGTGTGTTGTGGTAATTGAAGGGCTGCAAAGCCGTGTAGTTTATAAGTTCACAAGTGCAGACAACATAATTTTTATTTAGAGTAAAGATGCTACATAATCATTTTCTTTCCTGTAAAATATCTCCACCGAATGTATATTTTCTTTCTTAGGACTGGTCATGTTTGATGTTATTTCTGTATATAAGTTGTATTCTATAAGACCCCAAAATAAATATGATAAATATTTCTCTTCTTGCACAAGTGATATATAGTAAGAATTTCTTGTTGTATGTTAGTACTAGCTCATTTGTTTTTGCACTAGTAAGAAGGTGTAGGACTGAGAGATTAATCAGATCATGTGCTATTCTACATTGTGACAGCTGCCCAATGTTTAGTTGTTGTTTTAATGAACACTTTGTCATTCCTTGGCACCTTATTTTATTTTTCTTTAAGCCAAACTTATATGTTGAAGATTATTTAGTTTTTTTTGGTTGATGGAACCCGTAAGCTTATCCTTTCCTTCCTCTATGACATGAAAGTTTCTTCATTGTCCCCACACACCTTGTATTGTCCCTCTTTCCACGTAACATTCTTGATTTGTTTTGCCTGGACATCAAATTTCTCTCCATGAAACCAATAAAACGTGACTTGCACATGACTTTTAAGTGAAACTACATGAAACAATTAAGCTTAGATTAAGGAAATTGGTTTCTTCTTTTATTAGAAACATCCAAACATAGGACTGTTATCTTAAAGAATAAAACCTTTATTTCCCATTCATAAAACTTAACGAAAATAGTAAAGAAAAATAAAATAGAAGGTTGGTCGGAGATAGGAAGAAGTAAGTAAGGAGGTTGGACAAAATTCTGTAGATCTAGACAAGTAGGAGCTACCTTAGATTGTGTAAAAGAGTTGAAGCTGCTAATTTTCGTGAAAGAGAACACAAAGGAATCCAGGTAGGGGAGCTGGTCCAATTTTTTTCAGTACAGAACTTGTATGCTTACTTGTAAATTTTTGATCTTGAATCTTTTGCTAAGATGCATGCTTTATATTTCTTACTATAAAAATATACTTGTTGTTTTGGCTGCCTCTAAGTGTTGTTATATGTCTCTGTTGAAGTTGTGTAATATATGATGCCCTTAGAGTTTATTGTCATTGCTAGTACAATGAAATCAACCCTACTAATATTATTGCAAGACCGTCTGAGAGAGAGGCCATACTCTCTTATACCCTAACCAATTAATTTATTCCACTATGTTTTTGCACGGATGAAGCTTTTATGGCTTGAACTGTAACTTTTTTATTTTATGGACATGCAGTCAAAGCATAGAGATACTTGAAAGAGTGATTATGGAAAAACAGGTTCGAATGGACATGATGATTTTTTTCAGTGTTTAAATTTTATTTATTGAAGTGGTTTGTTTGAGTTGTTCAATTTTTTACTTTTATGTATAGGTTTATGCACGACATTCATGCAAGACAAAATACTTGGCACATGTCAACACATTATTAACGGATGTGCAAAAGAGATGCATACAAACAACTCCTTTTGCATGGTTATTGTCCATTAACGTGGATATCAAAATGAGTAGGAAACTACTTTTACAATTGTGTAGTAGATGGTTAGAGAGAATGGGTGGGTTTGAAGTTAGGTCAGTCTTTATTCCATTCACCAAGTTAGATGTTTGCTTAGGTTTAGGGGTTAGGGTTAATGGAGAGATGTTTAAGTTGTTTAAAGAGGAAGTTGATTGTCATATTAGGAGATTGTTTGACACAATTGATGAAAGTGTACATAATGTTTATGAACAACTTCAAAAGCGTATAAAAGGGGATGAAGTGGCTGATGTTTGTAGGTTATATTTACTATTAGGATTGAGTGAGTTTTTGTTTCCAAATAGAGGTGAAAAAGTTCATTTAAGTTTATTTGAATTATTAGATGATTTATCATGTATGGGAAAGTATAATCGGAGGGTGTTATTTATGACTATTTGGTTTCTAGTTTGTGTGATGTTGCATTGTGTGTAGGGAAGAGACAAAAAAGATCACACTGTCATCTGGTTGGTTGTGTATTTGCATTACAGGTATATTTTGATGTTAGTTACAAAAGTTATTGTTATAACTTTTAATTTTTAGTTATTTGAATTTGAATTTTGTATGTAACAAATATGGGCAATGGAACATGTGTTATTTGGTCAGAATAAGTTGGCTAAAACAAAAAGTTCTTTAGCTATAATCCTTCATTGGATGCACGTTAAAGTTGGTGAAGCAGAAGTTGAAAAAGCCTTTTCCTCTAATGAAGTGAGATTAAAATAACTTCTAATAATTACTTGTTATGTAATTTATATTGATTTTAATATGATTTGTGTGCTTGTTTTGTTTTGTGTAGGTCATTACTAAGGTATATGTAAGAAAAGAAGAGATGTCTATTGAAATAGTTAAAGAAGCTTTAGATGGTCATCATAATGCTAAAGTGAAGGACAACTTGCATAGGCGATCTATTGCTGATATTGTTTCAGAAAATGAAGCTTTGCGTGCTATTATTGTTGACCAAGAGGTTTCAATAGCCAAGCTTAAGAAAGTGGTAGAGAAGCTACAAATGTTTCGTGCAAAGAAGAGGAAACGAAAGGTTTATGATGCCACCACTCTATTTAAGAAGCCAAAATAAGAGAAAGATAATGACAATCAACTGATGATGTTGGGAACTCATATTCAAAGGAAGATTATATCTTAGGTGATGATTTTAGGAGCAGAATTTTACAGAAAGATAATCAGATAGTACTTTACGGTGTTGGGAAGTCAAATTCAGAGAAGGGTTCTGACATTTTTCGTGATGTTGTTGGGAAATTTTACATTGAAAAAACTGGTGATGTTTTAGGTGATGAGGAGATGGATATGCAAAAATCTGACATGTACACGTGTTTAAAAGCTCAACCTAGGAAGCGTGTGAAAAGTGTTTCTTTGAAAACCCCTTGGACAAGATTAGATAGGAAAAACCGTAGCGCATTGAATAGTTGATGAAGTTCTTTATCTTTGAATATATGTAAGAATTAATATGTCGTGTTAGGAAACAAAATTGTAATTTTGAATGATCTTAATTGTTCATATTTTATGATGAATAGAGGTTGAATATTTGATCCATTTTTAATTGTTATTGAGTTGTTTAAAATAAATGTCAGCGTTGAGTTTAAGGTCTCAAACTGAGGAAAGAAAGAATTTGAAGGAGCTACTTGAAACAATAGGAACTCCATATGAAGAAGCTTTTGGCTCACCAAACACGAAATGTTTTATGAAAGAAAAATAGATAGATGGTATGAAAAGCAATGTATGTTCTCTTATTTTATTTAAAAGAAGTTCAAAGTAAACAAAGAAAGTTACGTTTACAAATCCTAACTCTTAATGATACCTTTTTATTTAAATTTTTTTATACTCTTTAAATCCAAATTTCAAATATTTTAAATTTCTTAATTTTTGGATAAATTCTATATCTACTCCTTTATTATAACCACATTATATTCTTTTTATTATTTCGTCAAGTTTCTATAAACTTATTTTAATTCGTTAAAAGTTAGAAACAATATTAAACTATAAAAAATGTCAACATTAAACCTTTTTAAAGCTAAAAATTATATGAAGAAGCAAAAAAATCACTTTAGAACTAGAGAAATAAAATTAAACACTCTAAAAGGCAACTAACTAAAATTAATATAGCATATAAGTTAAAAAATGAAAAGCTAAATTTTATCTTAGTTGGTTTTGATAGTCATTTTGTACACTAACAAAATAGTTCAAATGGATATAACTGCCAGAGTATCAAAGTTGTTTTACAAATGATATAAATATAACATTTGTGTAGAATATGGTTAAATATGACATCCATTTTCACCACATCTTTCAAATGACTTGACCAAAAAAATGTCATTACATACATGTGAGAGAAGTTAAACGTTAGTTTTGTACAACAATGAAAATGGTTTAATTCAATCCCAATGACGACATTTCTTTGGTGCAGTAAGTGGTTATCTACTTAGTCTTATGTGGTTATATCTGAATGGTGTTTTGTACAACAATCAAAGTGGTTTAGTTCGATCGCAATCACCACATTTCTTTTGCTGCAGTAAGTGGTTATCTACTAAGTTTTAATTGTTTACTTTCAGAACGGTGTTTTGTAAAACAATAAAAGTGGTTTATATCAATCCCAATGACCACATTTCTTTGGGGCAGTAAGTGGTTATCTCCTAAGTCCTATGTGGTTACTTTAGAAAGGTGTTTTGTACAACAATTAAAGTTCTTTAATTCAATGTCAATGACAACATTTCTTTGGTGCAGTAAGTGGTTATCTACTAAGTCCTAAGTGGTTATTTTAGAATGGTGTTTTGTAAAACAATAACACTGGTTTAATTCAATCCCAATGACAACATTTCTTTGGTGCAGTCAGTGGTTATCTCCTAAGTTTTATGTGGTTATTTCAGAACATCGTTTTGTACAACAATAAGAGTGGTTTAATTCAATTTCAATGACTATATTTCTTTGGTTCAGTAAGTGGTTATCTACTAAGTCCTATGTGGTTATTTTAGAACGGTCTTTTGTACAACAATTAAAGTGGTTTAATTCAATGTCAATGACCACATTTCTTTTGGTGTAGTAAGTGGCTATCTACTAAGTCCTAAGTGCTTATTTCAGAACAGTGTTTTGCACAACAATTAAAGTGGGTTAAGTCGATCCCAATAACCACATTTTTTTGGTGTAGTAAATGGTTATCTACTAAGTCCTATGTGGTTATTTCGAAAAGATGTTTTGTACAACAATAAAAGTGGTTTAATTCAATCGCAATGACCACATTTCTTTGGTGCAGTAAGTGGTTATCTCCTAAGTTCTATGTGGTTATTTCAGAACGGTGTTTTGTAAAACAATAAAAGTGGTTTAATTCAATTCCAATGACAACATTTCTTTGGTGCAGTAAGTGGTTATCTTGTAAGTCCTCTATGGTTATTCCAGAACGACGTTTTGTACAACAATAAAAGTGGTTTAATTCCCCAATGACCACATTTCTTTGGTGTAGTAAGTGGTTAACTACTAAGTCGTATGTGGTTATTTCTGAATGGTGTTTTGTACAACAAACAAAGTGGTTTAGTTCAATAGCAATGACCACATTTCTTTTGGTGCAGTAAGTGGCTATCTACTAAGTCCTAACTGGTTATTTTAGAATAGTGTTTTGTACAACAATTAAAGCGCGTTAAGTCGATCCCCATGACCAAATTTTTGTGTGCAGTAAATGGCTATCTACTAAGTCCTATGTGGTTATTTCAAAAAGATATTTTGTACAACAATAAAATTGGTTTAATTCAATCGTAATAACCACATTTTTTTTGGTGCAATAAGTGGTTATTTCCTAAGTCCTATGTGTTTATTTCAGAACGGTGTTTTGTACAAAAATAAAAACAGTTTAATTCAATCCCAATGACCACATTTCTTTGGTGCACTAAGTGTTTATCTACTTAGTCTTATGTGGTTATATCTGAATGGTGTTTTGTACAACAATCAAAGTGGTTTAGTTCGATCGCAATCACCACATTTCTTTTGCTACAGTAAGTGGTTATCTACTAAGTTTTAATTGGTTACTTTCAGAACAGTGTTTTGTAAAACAATAAAAGTGGTTTATATCAATCCCAATGACCACATTTCTTTGGGGCAGTAAGTGGTTATCTCCTAAGTCATATGTGGTTACTTCATAAAGGTGTTTTGTACAACAATTAAAGTTCTTTAATTTAATCTCAAGACCACATTTCTTTGGTGCAGTAAGTGGTTATCTACGAAGTCCTAAGTGGTTATTTTTGAACGGTGTTTTGTAAAACAATAACACTGGTTTAATTCAATCCCAATGACAACATTTCTTTGCAGCAGTCAGTGGTTATCTCGTAAGTTTTATGTGGTTATTTCAGAACATCGTTTTGTACAACAATAAGAGTGGTTTAATTCAATTTCAACGCCTATATTTGTTTGGTTCAATAAGTGGTTATCTACTAAGTCCTATGTCGTTATTTTAGAACGGTGTTTTGTACAACAATAAAAGTGGTTTAATTCAATGTCAATGACCACATTTCTTTTGGTGCAGTAAGTGGCTATCTACTAAGTCCTAAGTGGTTATTTCGGAACAGTGTTTTGCACAACAATTAAAGTGGGTTAAGTCGATCCCAATGACCACATTTTTTTCGTGCAGTAAATGGTTATCTACTAAGTCCTATGTGGTTATTTCGAAAAGATGTTTTGTACAACAATAAAAGTGGTTTAATTCGATCGCAATGACCACATTTATTTGGTGCAGTAAGTGGTTATCTCCTAAGTTGTATGTGGTTATTTCAGAACGGTGTTTTGTAAAACAATAAAAGTGGTTTAATTCAATCCCAATGACAACATTTCTTTGGTGCAGTAAGTGGTTATCTCGTAAGTCCTATGTGGTTATTCCAGAATTGTGTTTTGTACAACAATAAAAGTGGTTTAATTCCCCAATGACCACATTTCATTGGTGCAGTAAGTGGTTATCTACTAAGTCGTATGTGGTTATTTCTGAATGGTGTTTTGTACAGCAAACAAATTGGTTTCGTTCAATAGCAATGACCACATTTCTTTTGGTGCAGTAACTCCGAATTGGTTATTTCATAATAGTGTTTTGTACAACAAATAAAGTGGGTTAAGTCGATGCCAATGACCAAATTTTTTTTGTGCACTAAATGGTTATCTACTAAGTCCTATGTGGTTATTTCGAAAAGGTGTTTTGTACAACAATAAAAGTGGTTTAATTCAATCGTAATGACCACATTTTTTTTGGTGCAAAAGTGGTTATTTCCTAAGTCCTATGTGTTTATTTCAAAACGGTGTTTTGTACAACAATAAAAACGGTTTAATTCAATCCCAATGACCAAATTTCTTTGGTGCACTAAGTGGTTATCTACTTAGTCTTATGTGGTTATATCTAAATGGTGTTTTGTACAACAATCAAAGTGGTTTAATTCGATCGCAATCACCACATTTCTTTTGCTGCAGTAAGTGGTTATCTACTAAGTTTTAATTGGTTACTTTCAGAACGGTGTTTTGTAAAACAATAAAAGTGGTTTAATTCAATCCTAATGACCACATTTCTTTGGGGCAGTAAGTGGTTCTCTCCTAAGTCCTATGTGGTTACTTCAGAAAGGTGTTTTGTACAGCAATCAAATTTCTTTAATCCAATCTCAATGACCACATTTCTTTGGTGCAGTAAGTGGTTATCTACTAAGTCATAAGTGGTTATTTTAGAATGGTGTTTTGTAAAAAAATAAAACTGATTTAATTCAATCCCAATGACCACATTTCCTTGGTGCAGTAAGTGGTTATCTCTTAAGTCCTAAGTGGTTATTTCAGAACAGTGTTTTGTAAAACAATTAAAGTGGTTTAATTCAATCCCAATGACCACATTTCTTTGGTGCAGTAAGTGGTTATCTCCTATGTCTTATGTGGTTATTTTAGAATGGTGTTTTGTACAATAATAGAAGTGGTTTAATTCCATTAAAATGACTATATTTCTTTGGTTCAGTAAGTGGTTATCAACTAAGTCCTTTATGGTGATTTTCGAACGATATTTTGTACAACAATAAATGTGGTTTAGTTCAATCTCAATGACTATATTTCTTTTGGTGCACTAAGTGGTTATCTACTAAGTCCTATGTGGTTATTTAAAAACGGTGTTTGGTCCAACAATTAAAGTGATTTAAATAAATTCTAATGACCACATTTCTTTGGTGAAGTTAGTGTTTATCTACAAAGTCCTAAGTGGTTATTTCAGAACAGTGTTTTGTACTACAATTAAAGTGGGTAACGTCGATCCCAATGGCCACATTTTTTTTGTGCAGTAAATGGTTATCAATTAAGTCTTATGTGGTTATTTCAGAAAGTATTTTGTACAACAATTAGAGTGCTTTAATTCAATCTCAATGGCGAAATTTCTTTGGTGCAATAAGTGGTTATCTACTAAGTACTATGTGGTTATTTTAGAACGGTGTTTTGTACACCAATTAAAGTGGTTTAATTCAATCACAATGACCACATTTCTTTAGTGCAGTAAGTGGTTATCTCCTAAGTCCTATGTTATTATTTTGGAACGATGTTTAGTACAACAATGATAACGGTTTAATTCAATCCCAATGACCACATTTTTTTGGTGCAGTAAGTCGTTATCTCCTAAGTCCTATGTGATTATTTCTGAATGATGTTTAGTACAACAATGAAAACGGTTTAATTCAATCCCAATGACCACATTTCTTTGGTGCAGTAAGTGGTTATGTACTAAGTCTTATGTGGTTATATACGAATGGTGTTTTGTACAACAATCAAAGTTGTTTAGTTCAATCGCAATCATCACATTTCTTTTGGTGCAGTAAGTGGTTATCGACTAAGTTTTAATTGGTTACTTGCAGAACAGTGTTTTGTAAAATAATAAAATTGGTTTAATTCAATCCCAATGACCACATTTCTTTGGTGCAGTAAGAGGTTCTCTCCTAAGTCCTTAGTGGTTATTTCAAAACGGTGTTTTGTAAAACAATAAAATTGGTTTAACGCAATCCCAATGACAACATTTCTTTGGTTCAATAAGTGATTATCTCCTAAGTCTTATGTGGTTATTTCAAAATGACGTTTTGTACAACAATAAAAGTGGTTTAATTCGAATCCAATGACTGTATTTCTTTGGTCCAATAAGGGGTTATCAATTAAGTCCTTTTTGGTTATTTCCGAAAGGTGTTTTGTACAACAATAAAAGTGGTTTAGTTCAATATTAATTAATATATTTCTTTTTGTCCACTAAGTGGTTTTCTATTAAGTCCTACGTGGTTATTTAAGAATGATGTTTTATACAATAATTAAAGTGATTTAAATCAATCCTAATGGCCACAGATCTTTGGTGGAGTTAGTGGTTATCTACTAAGTCCTATGTGGTTATGTCAGAAGGATGTTTTGTACAACAATAAAACTGGTTTAATGCAATCCCAATGACCACATTTCTTTGGTGTAGTAAGTGGTTATCTACTAAGTCTTATATGGTTATATCTGAATGGTGTTTTATATAAGAATCAAAGTGGTTTAGTTCAATTGCAATGACCACATTTCTTTTGGTGCAGTAAGTGGTTATCTACTAAGTCCTAAGTGGTTAATTAAGAACGATGTTTTGTACAACAATTAAAGAGGTTTAATTCAATCCCAATGACCACATTTCTTTCGGGCAGTTAGTGGTTATGTCCTAAGTCCTATGTGGGTACTTCAAAGAGGTGTTTTGTACAAGAATTAAAGTTCTTTAATTCAATCTCAATGAACACATTTCTTTCGTCCAGTAAGTGGTTATCTACGAAGACTTAAGTGTTTATTTCAGAACGGTGTTTTGTAAAACAATAAAACTAGTTTAATTCAATCCCATTGAGCACATTTCTTTGGTGCAGTAAGTAGTTATCTCCTAAGTCTTATGTGGTTATTTCAAAAGGACGTTTTGTACAACAATAAAAGTGGTTTAATTCGAATCCAATGACTATATTTCTTTGGTTCAGTAAGTGGTTATCAATTAAGTCCTTTGTGGTTATTTGCGAAAGGTGTTTTAGACAACAAGAAAAGTGGTTTAGTTCAATCTCAATGACCATATTTCTTTTGGTGCACTAAGTAGTTATCTAATAAGTCCTAAGTGGTTATTTAAGAACGGTTTTTTGTACAACAATTAAAGTGATTTAAATCAATCCTAATGACCACATTTCTTTGGTGGAGTTAGTGGTTATCTACTACGTCCTATGTGGTTATTTCTGAATGGTGTTTTCTACAACAAACAAAGTGGTTTCGTTCAATCGCAATGACCATATTTCTTTTGGTGCAGTAAGTGGCTATCTACTAAGTCCTAAGTGGTTATTTCAGAACGGTGTTTTGTACAACCATTAAAGTGGGTTACGTCGATCCCAATGACCACATTTTTTTGTGCAATAAATGGTTACTTACGAAGTCTTATGTTGTTATTTCAGAAAGTATTTTGTACAACAATTAAAGTGCTTTAATTGAATCTCAATGGCCACCTTTCTTTGGTGCAATAAGTTGTTATCTACTAACTCCAATGTGGTTATTTTCGGACGGTGTTTTGTACACCAATTAAAGTGGTTTAATTCATTCACAATGACCACATTTCTTTGGTGCAGTAAGTGGTTATCTACAAAGTCTTATGTGGTTATTTCTGAATTGTGTTTTGTACAACAATCAAAGTGGTTTACTTGAATCGCAAAGACCACATTTCTTTTGGTGCAGTAAGTGGTTATCTACTAACTCCCAAGTGGCTATTTTCAGAACGGTGTTTTGTAAAACAAGAAAAGTGGTTTAATTCAATCCCAATGACAACATTTCTTTGTTGTAGTAAGTGGTTATCTCCTATGTCCTATGTGGTTATTCCAGAACGGTGTTTTGTACAATAGTAAAAGTGGTTTAATTCCCCAATGACCATATTTCTTTGGTGGAGTTAGTGGTTATCTACTAAGTCCTATGTGGTTATTTCATAAAGGTGTTTTGTATAACAATTAAAGTGCTTTAATTAATTCTGAATGACCACATTTCTTTGGTGCAGTAAGTGGTTAGTGATAACGGTTGAAAAACCGTTATTTTCATGCATATATTTGATATCAAAACACACCCTTTTGGCTTCGAAAGAGCTTAGAATCATGTAAAACTCTCAAGTTGAGTCATTTGAGAGTCAAAAGTTGTTTTTAGAGATATTATGCTTGTTTTGCATTGTTTTGGAGGGTTTTAATGAAAATTGGAGATGAATGGAAAAAATGGTTGAAGATCAAACGGTTACAGTGCAGAAAAGTCAACCAGTGAACCAGAAAAGTCAACTAGTCAACCAGTCAACCAGAAATGTTGACCAGAGCGCTGGGCGGTTGACCGGAGCGCTGGGCGGTTAACCAAACCGCCGGGCGGCCATTTTTGGCGTCGGGCGGTTCTCTGATGAGCCTGCGCTTGAATTTTGTTACTTTTCTTGGTTATAAATAGCCCTAGTGCAAGTTTAGGTGCATTCTTTTGATAGAAAAGGACATCCAAACCTAATTTCCACTCCTTGGAGAAGATCTCTTGGATCCTTAGGCTCCTTTTCATCCTATCTAGGGTTTGCTCTTCCATTCTTCCATTATTTTCATCTAGGTTCACCTTGACAATGGTGAACTAAACCCTTTTATTGTTGGGGGAAACAATGTAATCTTTTGAAACTTCTTTTATTGAAACTCTTGTTTATTTATATGATTTTCATATGCTTTGATTATCAATTGTTGGGTTCTCATCTGCGCTTAAAGCTTTTATCGTTTAACTCGTTCGATAACTGATGTTTGTCTCTATTGATACTGGAACATACAGTAATGTCATGAACTGGTGAGAAATTCCTTGATTAATGAAATACCACCTAGGGATAGGGAGGTAGGACGATCAATTGTTTTTGCTTATGTTCGGTAATGCATTGCTAGTTACTAGGGGAGGCTAGGGATAGCAAGCCGGTAACTAGTAATAGGATCTTTTCGCAGAGGGATCGAGCTAAGTGTAGGCCAAGAAAGTTTGCATAAAAATTAGATAACAAAGAAATTTAAACAAGAGGAGTAGATAAGAGAGGGCGGATAAGATGAAATTGTAAACCCCCAACAACTCCACTCATCCATAGTCTTTTTCTCGTCAACTGAATCAAACGCATTGCATGTTTATTTTGTGTTTTTGCATTCCACAAAATTAATATTTCTTTACAAGTCTGACGATTTCAATTCGCACGAACGATAAGGCCTTTCGAGTCTCTTGGGAAGAACGATATTGGGTTTTTACCAATTATATTACTTGGAACGATCTGGTACGCTTGCCAGTGAGTCAACAAGTTTTTGGCGCCGTTGCCGGGGACTCGAGGTTTAACTTTTTTAAGTAGTGTGGATTGATTGAAATTTGACTTGATTTTTATGTTTATTTTTTATTTTTGTTCTAATAAATGTTTTCTAGGGTTTTGTGCCTAACGTTTGCAGAATGCAGTTTAAACAAGAATTTGATTAAAAGGGCACTCAATTCTACCAAAATGATTTCAACCACTGGTGGGAACCTCATTCAAACATTTATCAAAGCCAATTTGGGCAACATTCCTCTTCGCGAAAAGAAACGTTGGGGGAAGCTAAAGAACCTTTACGGCAGGAACTATTCTCTGTGCCAAAAGAAACGTTGGGAGAAGCTAAACAAGTTTTACGACAGAAACTATTCGCCTTGTCAAAAGAAACATTGGGGGAAGCCCTACAACGTTTACAACAAAAACAATCTTCTGTACGAAAAGAAACGTTAGGGGAAGCTGAAGAACGTTTACAGATGGAACAAATCTCTTGCGTGTTGAAGTCTCTGGGTATTATTAGGGCTAATACTGAAGTTAACCCTAAAGAGGAATGTCAAGCCACTATCTCTGAAAATGATAAGGTTGTTAAGGAGGAGAATATAGAGGAAGAAGAGATAGAGATATATGAGGAGAAAATAAAGGAGGAAAAGATGGAAGAAGAAGCAGAAAGGTTGAGTGAGGGAGATAAAGATGAGGAGAAAGAAAAAGCAGTGGTTCAGAAAAAAAGAAAAAATAAGAAAATAAGAAAAAAGGAAAAAAGAAAGTGGAGGAAGGAGAAGAGTGAGAAGAAGAGGAAGAGAGAAAAGAAGAAAAGATCACATCAAAAACCCCTTCCTCATTCAAAAAAATATCATAGGAAGGAAAAGAAAGTCAAGTGCTATATGGAGATCTTCAAGAAATTGGAGATTAAACTTCCTATGATTGAAACATGGAAACATGTGCTTGGTGTTCATAATTTCATGAAGAAATTTAGAATGAAGAAGAAAAAGAAAAGAATATCAAGCAAAGAGAGTTAACACCTACTGAGGGGTGTTTTTATTTTTCTGTTTTTATTTTTCTATTTTTGTCTTTCTGTTTTTATTTTCTTGTTTTTATTTTTCTGTTCTATAAAAAAAGCGAAAATTAAAAATAAAATAATATTTTTACTGTTTTTATTTTTTGGGCTAATTCTTTGCTCTAGTGCAGTGTTCTTTAGTATGTGCAGGATAAAATTTGTACTAGGAGCACAAGATCATCAGGAGGCAGATAAGGAAGGAGAATTGGTTCACCAACACCCTGATGTGAAAAGTGACAAACCCAAACCTGGCACACCAAGTGAAATTCAAGAATAAGTTATGAGTTGTCAAGACTATTAAAGCAAACAGAGCTTTTAAAGTTGGTGATAAGGATAATATTAACACCTACTGATGGGTGTTTGAACTTTACCGGGTCAGGCTCGTGACGTTAAACAAGTGCTATTGGGAGGCAACCCATGTTTTATCTTTCTTTTTCCTTTGTACTTTTGATTTTTAGTATAGGAACATTTTATTTTTGTGTCTGTGCTTGGCTTGTACACTGATTCTGATGGTGGTTTCATTTTATAAAATGCATGACGAGTTATTCAATGATGATTGAATGTGGTTGATGACTGAGAATGTGTGTGTGCTGATATCCAGGTGAATGATTCACTAACTATATGAACAAATGTATAATGGTTTATGATTGTGATTATGATACTAAGCAGGATTCATGAATGATGTGTGAGAAAGCATGTTGTGTGAGGTATTGAGCTCCAGAGTCTTTACTGATGTATGTATTATTCACAGGGAATCATGAATGATATTGCCTTAATCTTGATAATTGATTGATTTGCATGTTTATGTTATATGATCAAGGCCGTTTGGAAGCCCTTATTTAGCCAAATTTTCACCCGAAAAAGTTTAATCTTATACCCTTTTTGAACCTTGGCCTTAAACAGGATGAAAACCCTTCATTTGAAATTATTTATCTTGAGTTGGGTTTAGAATAATGGTATGGAATGAAAAGGTTCAAGTTTGGGGTTGCATGGGGAAAATGGAAAGGCAAAAGAAAAGCATTGATCTCAAGTGTTGAAAAGAAAAATCCATGAGTAAAGAAAAAGAAAACGTAAAAAGAAAAGGCATGAAAGATGAGCTCAATGTAAAATCAATGAAAAGGGAAGAAGTTGGGAATGAGTGAAATTGGTGACAAAGAGAGAGTTTAAACTTGAACCTTTTCAATGATGAAATAGTTATTTTAACTCAAGAATTTTGTGGTCTAAAAAAACGAATTTTTCTTGATAGCCCAGCCTCATTACAAGTCTTGGAAAAGTCCTTGTGATGACATTTGCATGTAAGGATTCTGATTGTTTTAAGATGAATGGAAATATTGTTCTATGTGACATGTGAATAGTAAAGAGTGGAGTGATTCTTTAAACACTTGAGTGATTGAGTGCAACACTTGCTTAATGGGAATTGTTGAAATCCATGTTTACATTTATGCTTAGTGGATTAATCATTCATCAATGAAACATCTGTTAGGAGATATTTGATTATGTGAGTATGATTGGATTGAAAGCATGCATGCGTTTTGGTAGGATTCCACTGAAATCTGAATTGAATAATAACTTGTTGTGAAAAAAAGGATTTTGAAAAATGTTGAACTATTTGATGAAAAAGTGGAAGGCCAAGTTTTGTTTTGTTTAGTTTTGTTTTGTTTGCTTGAGGACAAGCAAAGTTCTAAGTTTAGGATTGTAATAACGGTTGAAAAACCGTTATTTTCATGCATAAATTTGATATCAAAACACACCCTTTTGGCTTAGAATGAGCTTAGAATCAAGTAAAACTCTTAAGTTGAGTCATTTGAGAGTCAAAAGTTGTTTCTAGATATATTATGCTTGTTTTGCATTGTTTTGGAGGGTTTTGATGAGAATTGGAGATGAATGGAAAGAAAGGTTGAAGATCAAATGGTTACAGTGCAGAAAAGTCAACCAAAATGCAGAAAAGTCAACCAGTCAACCAGAAAAGTTAATCAGTCAACCAGAAAAGTCAACCAGACAACCAGAAAAGTTGACCAGAGCGTTGGGCAGTTGACCAAACCGCCGGGCGGCCATTTTTGGTGCCGGGCGGTCTTGCGGCTTGAGGCAAAGCGCCGAGCGGCCATTTTTGGTGTCGGGTGGTTCTCTGATGGGCCTGGGCTTGAATTTTGTTACTTTTCTTGGTTATAAATAGCCCTAGTGCGAGTTTAGATGCATTCTTTTGACAGAAGAGAGCGGCCAGACCTAATTTTCACTCCTTGGAGAAGATCTCTTGGATGCTTAGGCTCATTTTCATCCTATCTAGGGTTTGCTCTTCCATTATTTTCATCTAATGGTGAACTAAACCCTTTTGTTGATGGGGGAAACAATGTAATCTTTTGAAACTCTCTTTTATTAAAACTCTTGTTTATTTATATGATTTTCATATGCTTTGATTATCAATTGTTGGGTTCTCATCTGCGCTTAAAGCTTTTATCGTTTAACTCATTCGATAACTGTTGTTTGTCTCTATTGATACGGGAACGTACAGTAATGTCATGAACTAGTGAGAAATTCCTTGATTAATGAAATACCACCTAGGGATAGGGAGTTAGGATGATCAATTGTTTTTGCTTCTGTTCGGTAATGCATTGCTAGTTACTAGGGGAGGCTAGGGATAGCAAGCCGGTAATTAGTAATAGGCTCTTTTCGTCGAGGGATCGGGCTAAGGGTAGGCAAAGAAAGTTTGCATAACAATTAGATAACAAAGCAATTTAAACAAGAGGAGTAGCTACGAGAGGGCGGATAAGATGAAATTCTAAACCCCTAACAACTCCACTAATCCATAGTCTTTTTCTCGTCAACTGAATCAAACGCATTGCATGTTTATTTTGTGTTTGTGCATTCCACACAATTAATTTTTCTTTACAAGTCTTACGATTTCAATTCACACGAAAGATAAGGCCTTTCAGAACGGTGTTTTGTAAAACAATAAAAGTGGTTTAATTCAATCCGAATGACCACATTTCTTTAGTGCAATCAGTGGTTATCTCCTAAGTCCTATGTGGTTATTTCAGAACGACGTTTTCTACAACAACAAAAATGGTTTAATTCAATTCCAATGACTATATTTCTTTGGTTCAGTAAGTGGTTATCTACTAAGTCCTATGTGTTTATTTCAGAATGGTGTTTTGTACAACTATAAAAATGGTTTAGTTCAATCTCAATGACCACATTTCTTTTGGTGCAGTAAATGGTTATCTACTAAGTCCTAAGTGGTTATTTTAAAATGATGTTTTGTACAACAATTAAAGTGGTTTAATTCAATCCTAATGACCACATTTCTTTTGTGCAGTAAGTGGTTATTTCAGAAGTGTGTTTTGTAAAACAATAAAAGTGGTTTAATTCTATCCCAATGACCACATTTCTTTGATGCAGTAAGTGGTTATCTACTAAGTCCATGTGTTTATTTTAGAACGGTGTTTTGTACAATAATAAAAGTGGTTTAGTTCAATCTGAATGACCACATTTCTTTTGGTGCGCTAAGTGCTTATCTACTAAGTCCTAAGTGGTTATTTTCAAATGGTGTTTTGTACAACAATTAAAGTGGTTTAATTCAATCCTAATGACCACATTTCTTTGGTGCAGTAAGTGGTTATTTACTAAGTCTTATGTGGTTATTTCTGAATGGTGTTTTATACAACAATCAAAGTGGTTTAATTCATTTGCAATCACCACATTTCGTTTGGTGTAGTAAGAGGTTATCTACTAAGTCCTAAGTGGTTAATTCAGAAAGATGTTTTGTACAACAATTAAAGTGGTTTACTTCAATCCCAATGACCACATTTTTTTGGTGCAGTAGATTGTTATCTACTTCTTATGTGGTTATTTCGAAAAGATGTTTTGTACAAAAAAAAAAGTTGTTTAATTCAATCCCAATGACAATAGTTCTTTGGTGTAGTAACTGGTTATTTACTAAGTCTTATGTGGTTATTTCAGAACGGTGTTTTGTACAACAATCAAAGAGGTTTAATTCAACCCCAGTGACCACATTTCTTTGGTCTAGTAAGTCGTTATACACCAAGTCCTATGTGGTTATTTCATAAAGGTGTTTTGTAAAACAATAAATGTGGTTTAATTCAATCTGAATGACCACATTTCTTTGGTGCAGTCAGTGATTATCTCCTCAGTACGATGTGGTTATTTCAGAACGACGTTTTGTACAACAACAAAAGTGGTTTAATTCAATTCCAATGAGTATATTTCTTTGGTTCAGTAAGTGGTTATCTACTAGGTCCTATCTGTTTATTTCAGAACGGTGTTTTGGACAACAATAAAAGTGGTTTCAGTCTCAATGACAACATTTCTTTTGGTGCACTAAGTGGTTATCTACTATGTACTAAGTGATTAATTCAGAAAGGTGTTTTCTACAACAATTAAAATGGTTTACTTCGATCCCAATGACCCGATCTTTTTGGTGCAGTAAATGGTTATCTACTTCCTATGTTATTATTTTGCAAAGATGTTTTGTACAACAATAAAAGTGGTGTAATTCAACCCCAATGACCAAAGTTCTTTGGTGCAGTAACTGGTTATTTACTAAGTCTTGTGTGGTTATTTCAGAACGGTGTTTTGTACAATAATCAAAGAGGTTTAATTCAATCTCAATGACCACGTTTCTTTGGTGCAGTAAGTGGTTATCTACTAAGTACTAAGTTGTTATTTTCAGAATGGTGTTTTGTAAAACAAAAAAAGTGGTTTAATTTAATCCGAATGACCACATTTCTTTCGTGTAGTCAGTGGTTATCTCCTAAGTCCTATGTGGTTATTTCAGAACGACGTTTTGTACAACAATAAAAATGGTTTAATTCAATTCTAGTGATAATATTTCTTTGGTTCAGTAAGTGGTTATCTACTAAGTCCTATGTGTTTATTTCAGAACGGTGTTTTGGACAACAATAAAAGTGGTTTAGTTCAATCTCAATGACAACATTTCTTTTGGTGCACTAAGTGGTCATCTACTAAGTCCTAAGTGGTTATTTTAAAATGGTGTTTTGTACAACAATTAAAGTGGTTTAATTCAATCCTAATGACCACGTTTCTTTGGTGCACTTAATGGTTATCTACTAAGTCCTATGTGGTTATTTCGAAAAGATGTTTTGTACAACAATAATAGTGGTTTAATTCAATCCCAATGACCATATTTCTTTGGGGCAGTAAGAGGTTATCTCCTAAGTCCTATGTGGTTTTTTCGGAACGGTGTTTTGTACAACAATAAAAGTGGTTTAATTCCCCAATGACCACATTTCTTTGGTGCAGTGAGTGGTTATATACTATGTCGTATGTGGTTATTTCTGAATGGTGTTTTGTACAACAATCAAAGTCGTTTAATTCAATCACAATGACCACATTTCTTTTGGTGCAGTAAGTGGTTATCTACTAGTCCTAAGTGGTTATTTCAGAACGGTGTTTTGTACAACAAAGCAAGTGGTTTACGTCGATCCCAATGACCAGATTTTTTTGGTACAGTAAATGGTTATCATCTAAGTGCTATGTGGTTATTTCGGAAGGATGTTTTGTACAACAATAAAAGTGGTTTAATTCAAACCCAATGACCACATTTCTTTAGTGCAGTAAGTGGTTATCTCCTAAGTCATATGTGCTTATTTTAGAACGGTGTTTTGTACAACAATAAAAGTGGTTTAATTCAATCCTAATGACCATATTTATTTGGTGCAGTAAGTGGTTATCTACTAAGTCCTGAGTGGTTATTTCTGAATGGTGTTTTGTACAACAACCAAAGTGGTTTAATTCAATCGCAATGACCACATTCTTTTGGTGCAGTAAGTGGTTATCTACTAGTCCTAAGTGGTTATTTTAGAACGGTGTTTTGTACAACAAAGAAAGTGGTTTACGTCGATCCCAATGACTAGATTTTTTTGGTACAGTGAATGGTTATCATCTAAGTCCTATGTGGTTATTTTGGAAGGATGTTTTGTACAACAATAAAAGTGGTTTAATTCAAACCCAATGACCACATTTCTTTAGTGCAGTAAATGGTTATCTCCTAAGTCATATGTGGTTATTTCAGAACGGTGTTTTGTACAACAATAAAAGTGGTTTAATTCAATCCTAATGACCATATTTCTTTGGTGCAGTAAGTGGTTATCTACTAAGTCCTGAGTGGTTATTTCTGAATGATGTTTTGTACAACAATCAAAGTGGTTTAGTTCAATCGCAATGACCACATTTGTTTTGGTGCACTAAGTGGTTATCTACTAAGTCCTAAGTTGTTATTTTCATAACGGTGTTTTGTCAAACAATAAAAGTGGTTTAAGTCGATTGCAATGACTAGATTTCTTTGGTGCAGTAAATGGTTATCTCCTAAGTCCAGTGTGGTTATTTCAGAACGGCGTTTTGTACAACAATAAAAGTGGTTTAATTCAATTCCAATGACTATATTTCTTTGGTTCAGTAAGTGATTATCTACTAAGTCGTATGTGGTTATTTCAGAACGGTGTTTTGTACAACAATAAAAGTGGTTTAGTTCAATCTCAATGACCACATTTCATTTGGTGCATTAAGTAGTTATCTATTAAGTCCTAAGTGGTTATTTTAAAACGGTGTTTTGTACAACAATTAAAGTGGTTTAATTCAATTCTAGTCACCACATTTCTTTGGTGCAGTTAGTGGTTATCTACTAAGTCCTTTGTTGTTATTTCGGAAAGATGTTTTGTACAACAATAAAAGTGGTTTAATTCAATCCCAATGCTTACATTTCTTTGGTGCAGTAAGTGGTTGTCTCCTAAGTCGTGTTTGGTTATTTTATAACGGTGTTTTGTACAACAATAAAAGTGATCTAATTCAATCCCAATGACCACATTTCTTTGGTGCAGTAAGTAGTTATCTACTAAGTCGTATGTGGTTATTTCTAATGGTGTTTTGTACAACAATCAAAGTGGTTTAGTTCAATCGCAATGACGACATTTCTTTTGGTGCAGTAAGTGGTTATCTGCTAAGTCCTTAGTGGTTATTTCAGAACGGTGTTTTGTACAACAATTAAAGTGGTTTACTTCGATCCCAATGACCACATTTTTTTGGTGTTGTAACTGGTTATCTACTATGTCATATGTTTTTATTTCAGAAAGGTGTTTTGTACAACAATTAAAGTGCTTTAATTCAATCTCAATGACCACATTTCTTTGGTGCAGTAAATGGTTATCTACTTAGTCCTATGTTGTTATTTCAGAACGGTGTTTTGTACAACAATAGAAGTAGTTTAATTCAATCCCAATGACCACTTTTCTTTGGTGCAGTACGTGGTTATGTATTAAGTCTTATTTGGTTATTTTTGAAAGTGGTTCTGTGCAATAACAAGAGTAGTTTAATTCAATATCAACGATCACATTTTTTAGGTGCAGTAAGTAGTTTAATTCAATCCCAATGACCACATTTCTTTAGTGCAGTAAGTGGTTATCTCCTAAGTCATATGTGGTTATTTCAGAACGGTGTTTTGTACAACAATAAAAGTGGTTTAATTCAATCCTAATGACCATATTTATTTGGTGCAGTAAGTGGTTATCTACTAAGTCCTGAGTGGTTATTTCTGAATGGTGTTTTGTACAACAATCAAAGTGGTTTAATTCAATCGCAATGACCACATTCTTTTGGTGCAGTAAGTGGTTATCTACTAGTCCTCAGTGGTTATTTTAGAACGGTGTTTTGTACAACAAAGAAAGTGGTTTACGTCGATCCCAATGACTAGATTTTTTTGGTACAGTGAATGGTTATCATCTGAGTCCTATGTGGTTATTTTGGAAGGATGTTTTGTACAACAATAAAAGTGGTTTAATTCAAACCCAATGACCACATTTCTTTAGTGCAGTAAATGGTTATCTCCTAAGTCATATGTGGTTATTTCAGAACGGTGTTTTGTACAACAATAAAAGTGGTTTAATTCAATCCTAATGACCATATTTCTTTGGTGCAGTAAGTGGTTATCTACTAAGTCCTGAGTGGTTATTTCTGAATGATGTTTTGTACAACAATCAAAGTGGTTTAGTTCAATCGCAATGACCACATTTGTTTTGGTGCACTAAGTTGTTATCTACTAAGTCCTAAGTTGTTATTTTCATAACGGTGTTTTGTCAAACAATAAAAGTGGTTTAAGTCGATTGCAATGACTAGATTTCTTTGGTGCAGTAAATGGTTATCTCCTAAGTCCAGTGTGGTTATTTCAGAACGGCGTTTTGTACAACAATAAAAGTGGTTTAATTCAATTCCAATGACTATATTTCTTTGGTTCAGTAAGTGATTATCTACTAAGTCGTATGTGGTTATTTCAGAACGGTGTTTTGTACAACAATAAAAGTGGTTTAGTTCAATCTCAATGACCACATTTCATTTGGTGCATTAAGTAGTTATCTATTAAGTCCTAAGTGGTTATTTTAAAACGGTGTTTTGTACAACAATTAAAGTGGTTTAATTCAATTCTAGTCACCACATTTCTTTGGTGCAGTTAGTGGTTATCTACTAAGTCCTTTGTTGTTATTTCGGAAAGATGTTTTGTACAACAATAAAAGTGGTTTAATTCAATCCCAATGCTTACATTTCTTTGGTGCAGTAAGTGGTTGTCTCCTAAGTCGTGTTTGGTTATTTTATAACGGTGTTTTGTACAACAATAAAAGTGATCTAATTCAATCCCAATGACCACATTTCTTTGGTGCAGTAAGTAGTTATCTACTAAGTCGTATGTGGTTATTTCTGAATGGTGTTTTGTACAACAATCAAAGTGGTTTAGTTCAATCGCAATGACGACATTTCTTTTGGTGCAGTAAGTGGTTATCTGCTAAGTCCTTAGTGGTTATTTCAGAACGGTGTTTTGTACAACAATTAAAGTGGTTTACTTCGATCCCAATGACCACATTTTTTTGGTGTTGTAACTGGTTATCTACTATGTCATATGTTTTTATTTCAGAAAGGTGTTTTGTACAACAATTAAAGTGCTTTAATTCAATCTCAATGACCACATTTCTTTGGTGCAGTAAATGGTTATCTACTTAGTCCTATGTTGTTATTTCAGAACGGTGTTTTGTACAACAATAGAAGTAGTTTAATTCAATCCCAATGACCACTTTTCTTTGGTGCAGTACGTGGTTATGTATTAAGTCTTATTTGGTTATTTTTGAAAGTGGTTCTGTGCAATAACAAGAGTAGTTTAATTCAATATCAACGATCACATTTTTTAGGTGCAGTAAGTAGTTTAATTCAATCCCAATGACCATATTTCTTTAGTGCAGTAAGTGGTTATCTCCTAAGTCATATGTGGTTATTTCAGAACGGTGTTTTGTACAACAATAAAAGTGGTTTAATTCAATCCTAATGACCATATTTATTTGGTGCAGTAAGTGGTTATCTACTAAGTCCTGAGTGGTTATTTCTGAATGGTGTTTTGTACAACAATCAAAGTGGTTTAATTCAATCGCAATGACCACATTCTTTTGGTGCAGTAAGTGGTTATCTACTAGTCCTCAGTGGTTATTTTAGAACGGTGTTTTGTACAACAAAGAAAGTGGTTTACGTCGATCCCATGACCAGATTTTTTTGGTATAGTGAATGGTTATCATCTAAGTCCTATGTGGTTATTTCGGAAGGATGTTTTGTACAACAATAAAAGTGGTTTAATTCAAACCCAATGACCACATTTCTTTAGTGCAGTAAGTGGTTATCTCCTAAGTCATATGTGGTTATTTCAGAACGGTGTTTTGTACAACAATAAAAGTGGTTTAATTCAATCCTAATGACCATATTTCTTTGGTGCAGTAAGTGGTTATCTACTAAGTCCTGAGTGGTTATTTCTGAATGATGTTTTGTACAACAATCAAAGTGGTTTAGTTCAATCGCAATGACCACATTTGTTTTGGTGCACTAAGTGGTTATCGACTAAGTCCTAAGTTGTTATTTTCATAACGGTGTTTTGTAAAACAATAAAAGTGGTTTAAGTCAATTCAAATGACTAGATTTCTTTGGTGCGGTAAATGGTTATCTCCTAAGTCCAGTGTGGTTATTTCAGAACGGCGTTTTGTACAACAATAAAAGTGGTTTAATTAAATTCCAATGACTATATTTCTTTGGTTCAGTAAGTGATTATCTACTAAGTCGTATGTGGTTATTTCAGAACGGTGTTTTGTACAACAATAAAAGTGGTTTAGTTCAATCTCAATGACCACATTTCATTTGGTGCATTAAGTAGTTATCTATTAAGTCCTAAGTGGTTATTTTAAAACGGTGTTTTGTACAACAATTAAAGTGGTTTAATTCAATTCTAGTCACCACATTTCTTTGGTGCAGTTAGTGGTTATCTACTAAGTCCTTTGTTGTTATTTCGGAAAGATGTTTTGTACAACAATAAAAGTGGTTTAATTCAATCCCAATGACTACATTTCTTTGGTGCAGTAAGTGGTTATCTCCTAAGTCGTGTTTGGTTATTTTATAACGGTGTTTTGTACAACAATAAAAGCGATCTAATTCAATCCCAATGACCACATTTCTTTGGTGCAGTAAGTAGTTATCTACTAAGTCGTATGTGGTTATTTCTGAATGGTGTTTTGTACAACAATCAAAGTGGTTTAGTTCAATCGCAATGACGACATTTCTTTTGGTGCAGTAAGTGGTTATCTGCTAAGTCCTTAGTGGTTATTTCAGAACGGTGTTTTGTACAACAATTAAAGTGGTTTACTTCGATCCCAATGACCACATTTTTTTGGTGTTGTAACTGGTTATCTACTATGTCATATGTTTTTATTTCAGAAAGGTGTTTTGTACAACAATTAAAGTGCTTTAATTGATTCTCAATGACCACATTTCTTTGGTGCAGTAAATGGTTATCTACTAAGTCCTATGTGGTTATTTCAGAACGGTGTTTTGTACAACAATAGAAGTAGTTTAATTCAATCCCAATGACCACTTTTCTTTGGTGCAGTAAGTGGTTATGTACTAAGTCTTATTTGGTTATTTTTGAAAGTGGTTCTGTGCAATAACAAGAGTAGTTTAATTCAATATCAATGATCACATTTTTTAGGTGCAATAAGTAGTTTAATTCAATCCCAATGACCACTTTTCTTTGGTGCAGTAAGTGGTTATGTACTAAGTTCTATGTGGTTATTTCTTTAAAGAGGATCTGTACAACAATAAAAGTGGTGTAATTCAATAGTAATCTTATTTCTTCAAGTAATGCATTCATATTAATCTTATTATTCTTACTGTCAATGTAACCTCTTATATGTTTGACGTTTGTAGTTTCAAATTCTTATTTTAAATACAAAAAAACAAATATTATTACAACAATTTCAGTTGATAAAAAATTTGTGTTTGGTTTCACTGAATACGAAACCAAATATACACATTTAATTTTTTATTGTTGCATGGAGCAATGATGATCATAATCCCTCTTTAATTTGTAGATAAAACCTCAAAAACCCATGAAAAGATTGGGGAAATAGATGCGACGATTTGAATAGAAAGAATGATGGTTTATAGTGTTTCTTTAATTTACAAATCAAATTCTCCCAATCTATTCTAAAAGAAGTACTTTCAAGTATAAAATGTTTTAAAACATTGAATTAGAACGAAATTGTTCCAAGGACATAAAATTTTGGTTAATTGGGTTTAAAACAGAGGATGTATAACATTGACTAGCCATTTTCCAACTAAGAAGCCAAGACAATACAACAGAATTGATCGTGAAGTACAACAGTTATGATCACAGCACAATTCATATAATGCAAAAACTAAATTAAAGATTCCAATTTCATAGACGGCTAGAATTTCATCCCATCCCCAACACTTATGTTACAACCAAGTCTCCTCAAGAAGGATCAAGAACAACACTAGGTAGATCAGCTCGTCCCATCTTTCCTAAACCTTGAAGTATCATATTGTATGTAGCTATATCAGCAGGACAAAATTTTCTCCCATTTCAGCCACAACAGCCTAAGCCTCAATGAAATGACCATTTTTGACCAAAGAACTCACAATAGAATTATAAGGATAACTCACTAGACTCACAATGGCTGGAAGCACCTCAAAAGCAGAAATCATAATAACGACACCATTGATGGAGAACAATGCTTGTGACAAACAAAACCTAAATGGATTTTCTAACGACAAGGGCGAAAGAAGAACAAAACCCAAATTCACAATTGAGAGACGCGATTAGGAGCGGCACCAGTGATTGAAGCATCGAAGAAGCAAAAATCAGTATAACATAACTAATGATAAAGAAGAATGCTTGTGACAAAGAAAATCTAAATGAATTTTCTAACAAGGAACGCGAAAAAAAAACGTTTCCCAAAGTTTTTTCCAATGTTACCATCATTCACTATACACTCTTTTTTCCTTAGGTGGACCGTATCATATAAATATAACTTACACATAGACATGTGATTGTATTACTACTCTTTATTATAGGAAAGAAAGATATATATATATATATATATATATATTATCACGAATATATTTAACTTATACAAACACTTACCCACATGAAATTTCTAGGTTTTGTTATTTTTACATAAAAACTTAAGAAATTAATTTATTGAACATTTTTTATTTAAATAATTCAAAACAAACATTTAATAAATCTGTGGTACACCAATAAAAAATATATAGCATGACATTTATCTTTATTTTAAAAAAGAAAAAACGTAAGCAATACCAATGCTTTTGATACATTAATTACTTTTAAGTTGAAATATAGTTCAACTTTGAGTTCGATTGGATATTTTAACAAAAAAAAAATGTGAATAAGGTCCATGGAACAGAAATATTCCAAATATACAATGATATTGATGAATTTTTTGTGTTAACAAAGGTCAGAATGTCCAAATAAACAACAGCTGAGAACAGAGAGCATGCACACACGTATTTATATGTTATATATATATATATATATATATATATATATATATATATATATATATATATATATATATATATAGTCTTCTCTTCCCTTTCCTCGTCAACAATCATTGGTCATTGGGCGAATTGTCCTATTCAACACTCATTCCTTTCCATCTTTCTCTGTCCTTCTTTTCCTGCGACACATTCCATTCTCCACTTCTTCTCTCTTTCTTTCAATTCCATCTCTCGCACCTTCCTTCCACAACCTTCTCCTCATCGCGTTGATAGATCACTCTCAATCTTGGCAAGGTACTTCCTTTTCCTCGCCCCAGATTTTGTATTTCCGTCACAAACGTTTCCCCAACTGTACCACCTGCTTTGACGAGCCAAATATTACCAATAAAAACGATTTGATAAGTAAATTTTTTTAAAAATTTGTTTTTTCTGACAATTTGACAAGTTTAAGGCACCTGACTTGGTATTTTTTGTAAAAATATTCTGTACCAAGTGGATTTGAAGTTTCTGTTTTATTTTCCTTCGATGAAGAAAAAAAGCTAAATTTTGTTTGATGGGTTGAGTTTCTTCAATGAACAGAAATTGATGCTGAGATGGGTCTCTAGTAAGGGAATAGTTTGAATTGAAGAGTTGGCGTTGGTGGATGATTGGCTGTGGGGGACTGTGTGGGGTTCTTATGAAGAGTTCTGGTACTACTGAGTTGAATACCTTCTACCCCATTCGACCAGAATGCCAAGCTGATGTTCCCGCTCCTCGTTTTAAACCAAGGGTGAGCTTTTGCTTCTCAACCAATTCCTTCTTGGTACACTTCTTAGTGCATGGTCATTTTATTTTGATCACTAATGCACATCAATTCAATTAATTTTATTTGGAATGATTGTGCACTTGGTACTCCTTTGAATGTGATGAGTCACACATTCATACTAGCGCAAGATTGAAATTTGTGCTTCTGTTTCTTCTACGCATACCACATAGATGGTGTTTTGGAATTTTGCAAAAGGAAAAATAAAGTCTTATGATTTACACACTGCATTTTCTGTTTCCACAGGCTGGCAAAACTCTAAGTCAAAGAAGATGGCTAGCATCATTCTCTGGAGATGGTCACTTGGATATTGCAAAAGTGCTAAGACGAATTCAGCGAGGGGTAACTTCTATTGTTTACTTGCACACTGCTTGTAATTTTGTTGCGGAATCTATCTATAACGATTAATGAGTAATGCTATCTTTCTTTCAGCTTCCTGCCTCTGTTTGTTTTCGGATTTGCAATCATTCTGAAAACACTAGTTTAATTACATTATCCTTTCTCTATAGTTTGTAGACTGTATCAATATTATAAAAACTTAATTGCTATGTCAAGTGTGCGCTTGAGTTCCATCCTGGGAAAAACTGAACAAGAAGATTAATATATAAAGAGAAAATACCCACAAACTTATTGTCTTGAGATTTTGGGTTTTAACTGGTATCTTACTCTCTTATTTGGGTTTGTTCATAGTTTATTGGTGTCAAATCTCCTCTATGTATCCCCTCAAAGAACCTAACTTCTTGGTTAGAAATGTTACAAAAAGCATAAAACCATTAATATGCCTTAAATCTTAACTCAATAGTTTAAACATTGCAAAGAGTTAGTTTATGGCATGATGAGTTTTGTTGTAGTAGGTAGGCCAATATTATTCTCAGCAAACCTGATCATGCATGCACAAACTCAATTGGTCAAAAACAAAATGAGCTTGAGACATGTGACTTCGTAAAGTCTTCAATGTTTTATATGTGTCAGGCACATGTCCCCAAGACTTAATATGCTCATCTCAACTATTGTTGAGTCAAGGAAATGGTATGAGTTTTATTTTGGACCTAGGAACTCAGAAGAAGGGAAGAGAGAGAGGGAGATACGTGTGTGTTTGTGTGTATTTGGAAAATTAGGGTTTTTCTGATGATCAATTATTGAAATTTATAATTTTAGACTATTTTAGATGAGATTTTTGAACGTTCTAAAACTACCTCAGGCCACCAAGTTCCATAGTCAAATAAAGTGTACCAAAAGAGCCTCATTTTAACTTCAAATTAATTTTTAAAAGTTAGTTAATACAAAAGAAAAAGGTTTGCAAAGCCCATTATCATGGGAAAAAGGAACAGGGTAGAGAAGCAAATCGACAGATTTACACTGCCCCAAGCCAACTTCTTGTGATCTCATATGTGTGAGCACATGCCTCTTGCTAATTTGTTCATAAGCTAAAGACACACGGTGATTGGTAAGGGCTTGAAAACAGCTAAAATCAAACTACTGGATCATTTATCCTTTTGAAACACTTAGAACCTAAATGCCTAATCGCTATAGTACTATCCTTGTTGTCATCATTCATTTCTCTGGCCAAGGCATTTGTATTCTTCAAGCCCCAAAGGCTCTTGCTTGAGAATAAAATGATTAGAAGTGTTGCCAAAGTATAAAATCATTAATGTGTTTTATACCTATGAGCATAAGTTGGTTGATGACACCCCCCTCCCTGTTCTTCAAATGCCTTGGAGACACTCTCCATAAAAGATACACCATAAGATGATTATTTGTGATGACCGTTTCACGTGCTTGATAATTTTCATACAATGTACACCAACAAAGTTAAATTCAGTATCATATAATCATTCAAGTTTTATTCCTTCTGATTTGTTCATGTACTTATTTCTATAAATTATTTAGGGTGTCCATCCTTCAATCAAAGGGGAAGTGTGGGAGTTCTTGCTAGGTTGCTATGATCCTAACAGTACACTTGAAGAACGGAATGAGCTCAAGCAACGCAGGAGGTATATTTTCCTTTAAATGTTTTTCTATAAAATCTGTGATCTTCTGAATTCAGGCTTTTCTTCATTACGAATGCAATTGGTGTTGCTTCTAAGACAATTGATGTTATTGGTACACTTTTCACTTTGTCTTGTTTTTCCGGTGAAAAGGGATGATGGTATCACTTTTGTTGTGGCTAACATATTTGGGAATTAAAACAAATCAAATAAGTGGACTATACTTAGCCGTCATCCATGAATTCCTCCACAATTCAATTGCCACTGCCTGCAGTGCTTTCTTGCTGACTCCAGCTTTCAAGTATTGTTGATCAGTTTGGCACAAAAGAGAAGAAGGGCTTAGGAGCAGCCAAGGCTATGACTGCTACTCTCAGTTGTGGCCCAATAACAGTGCCACTAGCAACATACCATTCCTTGCAGCGATGTCTTTGTGTGTGCCGTGTCTCCTTGTCTTGTTTTTTTCTCCATGTCCACATGTTTGTGACATGTCCGAAGCTGTGCTATATAGACTACCTGCTTCCTATCATTTGTTTTCATTTCTCGCCACTATTACTGTTATTGTGACCATTGCCGTTACAGCACTTAGTCAAATCTTCATAGTTTATTATTCTAATCAAAATTGAGACCAAAATTGTTATCTCTTGGATACAATGCTTCCTATTAATCCTTGGCCTTGGTGCCTCATAATATAAGAACAATAAGATTAGTTTTGTTTGCTTTATCTGCCAAATAATTAGACTCGAGACTGGGTGACTTTTTTGCATTGATTGGAAATAAACAGAATAACATGTTTTGTAAATTATTACTCAGGGGGCAGTATGATATGTGGAAAGCTGAATGTCAAAGGATGGTCCCAGTCATTGGTTCGGGAAAATTTATTACTACACCCCTCATTGATGATGATGGTCAGATAATAGATCCTTCTTTGGTAACTGTCCAGACTTCAGACAAGAAAGTTTTGCAGTGGTTGCAGTTATTACATCAGATCGGTACGGAACTGCTTCTGCAAATACTTTTTCCATTCTGTTCGGTTTTAGTTTTGTTCAAAAGTTTTGCTTCTTGGACTTCATTTACCTGAAAAGTAGTATCATAAATTTGTGGATTCATGAAAGTTGAACTCTTTATGTACTCAGGTTGTCTCATAGATCAATGAAAGAAGCTTGGGTTGTGTTCTTTTTGTGGGTGTAAGGCCACAACTTTATCAGTACTTTTCACACAATTTGTTAGCAAGTAAATTTTTATTGCTAATTAGACAAATATCCTGAACATATAGTTCATACTTTCATAAATACAGCTAATTAACAAATTTGGAAGTCATTAAAAAGGAAAAGGGACCTTAAAATTTTGGATACCATTTAAGGAAGTTTATGTGTCTTGGGCTTGTGATGTCAATGGCATCTGTTCCATGGTGTTCACAGAACAAGGTCATATGCTGTTAATTTTGCTTAAAAATTCTCTGCTTGTGTTTATTTATAATTAATTTATTCTAACAAGCAGCCATGGTAGCAATTGATTATTTTTGCAATGTAGGCCTGGATGTTGTTCGAACAGATCGGGCCCTTGTCTTTTATGAGAGTGAAGCTAATCAAGCTAAACTTTGGGATGTGCTATCAGTTTATGCTTGGTTGGACAATGATATTGGTTATGTACAAGGTGAATTGTTATAGTTCTGAATTTGTAAATATTGAACTGAAATGGCTTTGAGAAGTCTCAAACGTTCTCAAAGGGTTATTTCCTTTGCAGGAATGAATGATATTTGCTCACCTATAATTATTCTTATTGAGAATGAAGCAGATTGCTACTGGTGCTTTGACCGAGCAATGCGAAGGATGGTAAGAAAAACATAATACTTCAAAAAATTTGCCTAAAAGTGCTAATTATATGTATTTCTTGGTTGGATAATCGATAATGAGCAACTACAATCTAGTGAATACTGCCTGGAGAAAATGTTAGAACACATGCCTAATTGTCCATGGGAGTGATTCTTTTCATGCTTTGATTTTTTGTACATTTTTGTGCATGAATTCAGGGATGCCATTCTCACAACTTATTTGGTACTTTTATTTAAAGTTGGTGAGTTGAGACTAGAAAAGGATGAAATTTCTCTAAATTCAGTTCACATACATGATTTCGATACTTCCTGAAATTTTTGTTGCACAAAGAGGTGTATGTTAAGTCCTGGAACAGAGACTCACACGACTGTTGGGATTGGAACTGACTCCTTAAGAAAAAGTAGTGGCTTATTCATTATTTTATTAGTGGTTGTACCCAGTCCTTTCTGGAAAATGAATTGACTATACTACTGTTGAACATATTACTGTAGCTAGTTCAAATAAAGAATTGTTTCTGATTCACTCGGATAATATTTAGTATATTCTATCTCTTACTGTCAATTCTGTTTTCGTGTGCTTTCAAGTTGTGTTTTTCACTTGCAATTACATTCTTGTTATTGTTTTCATATTAGAGAGAGAACTTCAGGTGCAGTGCAAGTTCAATGGGGGTCCAATCTCAGTTAGCTACACTCTCACAGATAATAAAAACAGTTGATCCTAAGCTTCATCATCACCTTGGTACGTAAAACTTGCCTAGGAAGCTTATAATGTGCTGAGTTATAGTTTCATACCTCAGATTCATTTATCTTCATATTTGAACCTGATTCAGCGTCAAATGCATCCAAGATGGTATAAGTTTGTTGAAATATTTTTTTCTTTGACAATGATTCCGAGATTGCATAAGAACAGAAAATTGTAGAGTTACCTGTCTGATTGTTATTAAAATTCATGGTCAATGGAGTTAAGGGGACCTCTAATGAAGGGAGACATTGCATGATGAAGCATTCTTCTATATATCGATGTGAAAGAACCAATAACTTTGTTTTTTCATTTCAACTTCACCTTTTATTTTGCAGAGGATTTAGATGGAGGAGAGTATCTCTTTGCATTTCGGATGCTTATGGTTCTTTTCCGAAGAGAATTTTCTTTTGCAGATACTTTATACCTTTGGGAGGTAAGGATGGTTCCAACAACAATATAACTTTTCTCAAGAAATGCACTTTTAAAAGTTGAGAGCTACCATTTTTCTGGTTCCTCAGCATTTCTTGATGAGATAGAGTACTTCACATTCATAGCTCATTGTTGAGACATAATATAGATTGTTTCCAGTTGATGTGGGGCATGGAATACAACCCAAATATCTTCATAAACTATGAGGATCCAGATTCTAAAACAAAAGGTCCCTCGCCAGCAAATGACAAAGTTTTGAAGCAATATGGAAAATTTGAGAGAAAAAATGTGAAGACTGGCCATAAAGAGGAACATAGTGCACTGGCTGTTTTTCTTGTTGCAAGTGTTCTTGAGATCAAGAATAGGCGGATTTTGAACGAAGCCAAGGGTGTTGATGACGTTGTCAAGGTTCTTCTCTCTGATTCCATCTCCCTTTATGGATTCATACATAATGTTGTTGCTTATGTTTCTGCATGCATCTCACTTGAAACTATCTCTTCAGATCTTGGGCGACATCACCTCAAATCTTGATGCTAAAAAGGCATGCAATGAAGCACTGAAAATTCAGAAAAAATACCTGAGCAAGGCAAGTTCCATTCTTTGTCTTCCCTGGCTGTGTTTAGAAAAATCAGCTCTTATGCATAATGTTATTTAATGAGTAAAATCACAAACTTGAACGATTCTGCGAGTTTTCATACATAATCATTTTATTGTTTTTCTTCCAACAAAGATGTGTGAATGTTGGTAGTTATTCCATGCAGGCCAAGAAGTGATGACAGAGATAAGAATATAGATCTCCTGCAACTATATGATGGCTTCTGAGGTTTCTCTTGCACTTCACAGACCATTGTTTTCTTTCTTTCATCTTTTTCTTCTCTTAGTGGTGGGATGCAGTTCCCTGCTTTGCCCATTTCTAATCATATGCTTTGAAAAATACTTCTATGACGATGTTGCAAGGTCTAGAGAACAAGAAAACATCAACTTTAGATACAAAATTCATTTATTTGGTTTATTTGTTGAAATGAAATTTGAACTTAGGATATGATGTAAATTATTTAAATTCTCTACAACTAGGTCGATTTTAGTGAGTTGTATATTATAATTTTGATTTTGTTAAATATTTCTAAAGTGTAATTTATTAATATATTTAAAAAATAAAGGGAAGTATATTTATAGTGTTAATGTGTATGAAATATCGAAATGCTTGTTTTTTCGGAGGACACGAAATCTATTCATTTGGTGGGATTCTTTGTTGGGAGCCTTTCATGTTTTATTATATGTAAAATCAGAGCTGGCAAATATGTAAAGTATATATATATATATATATATATATATATATATATATATATATATTCTTTAAAATAACTGGAAGTTTATTAATAGTTTTGATGTGTATGGAATATAGACATAATTTCTTTTTGGAGGAGAGGGTATTTTCAAAACATGACTAAGAAATATTGAATATTAACTCGGTGGGTGTTGCTCTGTGCACCTTCCCAAATGTTCCCTTCACCTCCACACTCATTTTTTTATTCCAAAAACACCCAATCTTAATTTTTTTTTTAAATCCTAATTCTCCCTACACCCCCTCACCTCCCTCTCCCTTGCACAGAAACCCTAATTCTATTCTCATCAACCTTGCTGTCGCTGCCACCAATCTTTCCGCCGTCAAACCCTATCTCCACCACCATTAATGTCGCCATCAGCCGCGATCCTTCACGGCCACCACCATCAAAACCGCAAATCGTCGTCATCTTCAACCATTACCACGAATCCTCCATTGACGTGCCAAACCCTACCGTCACCGTCACATCATCTATGGCGAGATCATCTTCTTCACCAGAAACCTCCATTGCAAAACCTTCAACAACAAAAAAGGAGCCACTGTCTTGTACTACAGCCGTCAGTTGTAAAAGGAGAAAGAAAGGTTGTCTGTGTGAATGAGAACGAGACCAACTTGAAATTTCTCCTTCTCTTTAAAGGTAGGGAATGGATTATCCCTCTCTTTTTGCTTTTTTTTTTCTTCCATTCATCTCAAAATCTACTCATGGAAATAATTTCTAACCGGAGGCTGTTTTTTGTTGTTTTTCCTGTTTCACTTGGTGTTATTGTCCTTTGAAAAGTAGTAGATGATATTTGAATTTTAGTCATTTTTTTTGTTTAGCTGCATGGTCAAACCGATTTGGTTAACTTTGTTTTCTTCAGGTGAGGTATGGAAGGGTTATGGAATCCCTTTGAATCAATATTTAAGCAATAATTAAAAATATATTGGTATAATTTGTTGCATCAGTTTCTTTCTGAAAAGAAAAATATGATTTCCTTTCAAAATGGACAAATTTTCTGACAATTATTATAATCAATGTCTTGAATATTATCTGATTTATTTTTCTTGCAATCAAGACCTTTTCTTTCCCTATTTTTGTCCATTGTCAATTAATTCTTAATTAAGGCAAGATTGTCATAATATTGCAATGTGTGTATATAAATTCGCAACTTGTGAAAGAAATAAAAAAAAAGAGATGGAGAAAAACATTCTCACACATAAGGGGTTCTGTGAACAACAATCACTAACTATGGGAATTCCAAAAGCTAAAAAGGTATGTCATCTCTACACTCTTATTCTTCTCCTTTTATTATACTTTAAAGTTTTTTTCCAAAGATATTTTTCTTACACACGGACAATGTTTTCTTAAAATTGTGAATTTTTAAATATAAGTGCGCATTGGCCTATGGCCATTCTTTTCTTCTTTTTCCACCATTTTTTTAACACAAAATATACAAAATATTTGAAACCACAAGGTCGATTTTGTTAAACTAAACCTTTTCACTTTTTCGAAAAATGTCAAACAATCCATAATAATTTTTAAACAAACTCACAAACCTTTTTCTAGAGAAAGAACTTTGTTATCCCTGATTGTCCATTAATGGATATACGTAGGACCAAGGTCAATCGTTGTCAGGTTCATAAAACAAAAAATATTTTTCTTGTTTCCTAATAATTTCTTTTATTTTATTTTACTTTTATTTTTGGGGAAATTTAAATATTTTGGAAAACCACGTTAATTTTATACATTTAATTAGAGGTACAGCCTTTGGGCAGGCGCGCTAGGGTGCTAATACCTTCCATACGTGTAACCGATTCCCGAACCTGAAAATCTATTTTTCGTAGACCATGCTTTTGTTTAGGGTTTTTCCATAGTTTTCCATAATAAATTATGGTGGCGACTCCCAAAATATTTTCTTAAACCTGCTTGTTTTTCGGTTTGTCGTCCCATCGCGATCCCGGTTGCGGCAATTGGCGACTCCACTGGGGACATTAGAGAATCAGGCCTTGTTAATTAAATGTGCAAAATTGATGTGGTTCTTCTTTATTTTATTTTATTTTTATTTTATTTTATTTTCCCTTTCGTTATTATATATGATTGTCTTTATTTATTTTGGTAGTTTATTTATATTCGCCTTTTTTATTATTATTGTACACATGATGAGTGGGACCCTATACCTGGGTCTGAGTGTAACATAGAATTAGAGGGGTTGTGTAGCGGTGTCACGTCTGGACTAATTCCAGTTTGGCTATCGTGAAAACCCCAGCTAATGGCTGTTCTCTTTACATGCAATCTCACATCTAGTTGCGATCAACTGTTGTTGAAAAGCTGTGAAAAGGACCATAGCTCTAGTGACCTCGATCTTAGGTTTAGGGAGTCATCCCCGTGAGATTGCATATACATTGCTTAAACATTAAAACATTAGACCTACATTAAAGGAATAAAGCATGTTGTTTTTTAATTATTTATTTTGGCATATATGTTTCCATACATATCATGCATTAGCAACATTTTTTCTACCAATACCAGCGGAAATCACATAGGTGTTTGATATCGTAAAGGTTGGAACTTAACATGGAATCTAAAACTATGCAACAAACTAATCATGCCATATTAAGAAGAAGACCACACATTAGAGTCCCCGACATGAATATAATGGGATTGATAAGTTTAGAAAAACAATTGAAGAGAGAAATAAAAGAAGTGAGCAATCAGAATGCTAAGTTGATAAAAGAGCTACGAAATGCTCGCATTGATGTTCTAGATTTGAGGTCAGAAAAAGAAGAAATAACGCGGACATATGAAGGGATTCTCAGGAAACAAAACATCGAAAGAGATTATATGCGCCAAATAAAGCAGGATCTCGCAGTCACCAGCACGGAGTTAGCCTTGAGGGTGAAAGAAATGAATACGACACGAGAGGCTGAGGAACATTGGAGATATCTTTATGAACATACCAAGAGAGATAGATAAGAAGCCCTAAAAAGGTTGAGGGAAGCCCGGATTCAAGTCAAAGAAACAGAGGGGCAAATGAAAAGGATGGCAATGTCATTTGAGGTAGAACTAGATCAGGAGCGCGAAAGGGCAGAAGAAAAACGACAGGTTGTGGTGAAGAAAATGGAGAGTTGCATTGCTAAACAAGCAAGATTGATAGAGGTGGAAGAGAGAAATTAGGCTATGATGAAGTAGATTGAGAGTCATATTCAGAATCAAGAGCAGGCCGTGAGACACTAGAGGGTGAATTTCTCCCAACTAGCCGCCCTTGCCAATGGAGCTATCAAAGATATCCCCAAGATGGTATCCTAGGCTGCAGTAATGACACATTTTTGTAACCCACCTGAAGAAGTCACTCTTTTTATTAGTTATTGTAAACAGCTAGTGGGTGAGATGAAGACTTTCATCGTCCGAGCTAGGAACTGATATTTTCATAACTTAGTTTAAATAAAGTTTAGTTTGTTTTTGATGGTATCAGGCTGTGTTAATTTCTCTTACAACGATATCAAGTAACCGTGATTTCCACCTTTTTTTTTTAGCATGCATCATCTATATATTTTCACATAATTCGTTTTTTCGTCTAATCCAAATTAATAAAAACAGTTTAAAGTTAAATAAAAAAACAACAACGAGACTTCCACGACATCCTTATAGGACTCGAGCAAACGCCAAAGCTATGGAAGATTGGGAAGAGGAGCGTGAAACTATGAAGGCCGATATTAACCAACTAAAGGATCAAGTCGGTCAAATTTTAGAGGCTTTGAAAGCCATGAAAACTGCAGGAGATACTTCGTCTGCAAAGGCCAAAGATAATGCTCACCCTCCAATACATAACGTTGTGGGCACACACTTCACGTTTCCAATGTATGGTTTACCACCAGGTTACACACCGCCCATTGGAGATCATTCAGAGGCAGAGCACACTCCTTTGACATTTCCCATAACCAATAGCATACTTCCCACAAGCACTCAAGGGCCTATCCTCACAACCGAGACAAAGACGATTGAAATATCCAAGTTTCCCCAAACGATTGTCGCACAGGGTGCTACCTTGCACACGAATGTAGAAGAAGCGAAAGATAAACTCGAAATTCTGGAAGACAGGCTAAGAGACATAGAAGGGATAGAAAGTTACGGGTTTGGTCACGTAGCAAGGTTGAGTCTGGCCCCAGGAGTGACAATTCCACACAAGTTCAAGGTGTCGGAATTCGAAAAGTACAAGGGTAACACATGCCCTAAGAATCACTTAACCATGTATTATCGAAAAATGGTTGCCTACGCTCATGACGATAAATTACTTATTCATCTCTTCCAAGATAGTTTGGCTGATGCGGCGTTGAGTTGGTATACAAATTTGAATTCTTCACATATCCGTTCTTGGACAGATTTGGCAGACGCCTTTGTAAGGCAGTACAAATACAACATGCATGTCGCGCCAGACAGGTTACAATTACATCACATGGCGAAGAAAGAGGAAGAGTCTTTTAAGGAATATGCACAACAATGGAGAGAGTTGGGAGCACAGGTTGAGCCACCTCTATATGACAAAGAAATGGTTGCAATGTTTGTAAGCACACTACAACCACCCTTTTATGAGCATATGATCGAAAATGTGATTTCCAACTTTGCTGATATCATCATTATAGGCGAAAGGATCGACATCGGGCTGAAGAATGGGAAAATTACATCTCGAGCCACCACTCCAAAGAAATTTGCTTTTAATCCAGAAAAAGAGAAAGAAGGGGGAGTGCATGCAACATCAACAATACCCATGTGGGGAGGTCATGCGCCCACTCATAACTATCGACCAAGCATGAGTTACCCTCCTTATGTGAACAATACAGTGTCTGGTTCTTAAACAAGACCTCGACCACCAGGATTTTATGAACCACAACAGGCTTCGAATAATGCTAGGGGCACTGAAGCCGGCTTAGGTCCCAATCAAAACATGGGTCAAAGTGCTCATCCTAGGATAGACCCAGAGATTCCTATGACGTATATAGAATTGTTACCTCACCCCTTAAATAAGGGTTTGGCCAGTGTTCGTCCCATGAAACCGTTGCAGCCTCCATACCTAAAGAGTTTTGATCCAAATGCAAGATGTGATTTTCACGGGGGAAGCATGGGTCATTCGACGGGAAGGTGCATTACACGTAAGTTCAAAGCACAATCGCTAATTGACGCAGAATGGTTGAAGTTCCAAGAGGACAAATTTAGTATTGAAGTCAATCCCCTTACCGAGAATGGAATTACCTCTACAAACAAGATCTGATTGATAGAGGATGAAGAAGAAGAAGTATTTGCAAACCCAAGAATGGGAAGATAAAGAATTTGCTTGTGATGCTTATTAAATTTGTAATCGTTTTTTTATTACCCTCACTGCTTTTCCCGGAGCCTTGAGGTTCGTCCGTTACGAGTTGACACTCTCTTTTGCATTTGGTTTAACATTAAAAGATGTTTGTTTTCTTCTTTTAAATCATCTTGTGCCTTAACTCAAATAATACTTATCTGACAATAAATGTTTTGAAAAGAATAATGTTGATTTTCCTAATTTTGAGCGCCCTATCAACAACATGGAAGATGATTATCATTGACCCGGAACCCTCTCCAAATTTAATGAGATTCTAAGGAAATAAAACCCCACCAAGAAAAGGTTGAAATCTTTAATATAGGATGGCGAGAGAGAAGAGGTAAAAGTCGGCACCAACACGAAAGAAAAGTTCAACACAAGTTACCACTCAAGCCATAATGTCTTTTGATCAAAGATGAAGTACGAAAGCAGTTTCGACGCGAGATTCTTAACCGGGGCAAAATACCCCCAATGGGCGGAAAGTATCATGTTGAAGAAGGACAATAATGAACAAGTGCATGTCGATATTCGTGATTTCTCATTGCCACAAACCTGAACAATCAAACTTCACATCGTCGTCCAAAGATGAGTAGGGCAGTCAAGGCTACTAAAAAAAATATATCAAGAGGATTGTACATTCACTTTACACGGTTACTACACAACGGTACACACGTCGACTGGGGCAACACCTTTTTCTTTGGTATATGGAATGGAAGAAGTACTACCCTTCGAAGTAGAAATACCATCCCTATGAGTATTAAGAGAAACCCAGTTAGAAGGCAGATTGGGTTCAAACCCGGTTTGATCAACCCAATCTCATTGAGGAAGAAGATTGACCACGACATACCACGGACAATTATACCAGCAAAGAATGAAGAGGACATTCGGCATGAAAGTACGCTCTAAAGAATTCTGGAAAGGCGAATTGGTCCTAAGAAAGATTTTGCCAATACAAAAGGATCACAGGGGCACTTATTCTCACAAGAACGAATGGAGAGGAGTTACCTTTGCCAGTTAATTCTGACGCAGTCAAAAACATTCTATGCATAATGATTCCAGGATAGGGAATGCTCTTAATTTGGAATTGATAATATTGTATTTTGTTTTATAAATCTTTTTCATCTCTTTCATAAGGTCGCTCTTAATTTTCAAAATGCCTCCCGAAAATAATGAGAATAACAGGCAGATTCATTGGGCGCGAGTTTGTTCTTAAAGGGTGTCGTGGAATTAATTAAAACGAAACGGGAAATATGATAAATATTTGGGTCTCACATGAATTTTCATCCATACATTCATGCATTCAGCATGTGCATGCATCATCATAAGAAAAGCATGGCACACCATGCATCGCAACCATTCAATAGGAATTCGTGATCAGTTCAATGAAAGTACATCAGTGACAAAATTCAGAATTTTCAAAAATGGGGTGAACAAGGTCTCAAGCGAATTCCTACCCAAACATCAGTGTATCAACAAAATTCAAAGGAGAAAGTCCAGAGTTATAAGAGGATCAATTCAATATATATATATATATATATATATATATATATATATATATATATAGACACACACACACACACACATTACTGCAATGCCAGGAAATTCCAACATCTCCAAGAAATTTACAAGGTTTACGAGGTCTTTGCCCCACTCCAGGTTTACGGGGGTTTTGCCCCTCTCCAGGTTTACGGGGTTTTTGTGCCTCTCCAGGTTTATGAGGGTTTTGCGTCTCTCCAGGTTTACAAGGGTTTTGCCCCTCTCTAGGTTTACGAGAGTTTTTGCCCCTCTCCAGGTTTATGACATTTTTGTGCCCCTCCAGGTTTACAAGGGTTTTGCCCCTCTCCAGGTTTACGAAGGTTTTTGCCCCTCTCCAGGTTTATGAGGTTTTTGCGCCTCTCCAGGTTTACGAGGGTTTGCCCCTCTCCAGGTTTGCGAGGTTTTTGCGTCTCTCCAGGTTTACAAGGGTTTTTCCCCTCTCCAGGTTTATGAGGTTTTTGCGCCTCTCCAAGTTTACAAGGGTTTTGCCCCTCTCCAGGTTTACGAAGTTTTTGCGACTCTCCAGGTTTACGAGGTTCTTCCACCTCTAAAAAAAGGGGTTTCATACACCTCTCCAGCGAAGTTCATAGGGTATGACACACCCTTCACGGGTGTCATGGCTCTTTAACAAAATCCACAAGGTTGCTACACTCTCTACCAGGTACGCTTCGAGGTAATCTTTTTCCATCTCTTTGGACCCGAACGAAATCAATGTCTTTATCTTTATTTAGCTTTTACTATGATAACACAGAAAACTCCAGAGTTCATGTTATCTAGCAAAATCTAAATAAAGAGGGGCAACTGTCAACACCCAATTTCGTTCGTGAAAATAAATAATCAAAATTAAAGAATAAGAGAATAATAATTAATGGTGGGCAAAGAAAAAAAGGAAAAGGGAAATAATAAAATAATCTTCCTTAATGCAGGACACATCACTTTAGAATGTTTTTGAAATATTAGTTTAATATGGTAATAATTTGAATCAATATTATGGCAATAATTGTAAGCAATATGTAAAAATATATTGATATAATTTGCTGCATCAGTTTCTTTCTGAAAAGAAAAACATGATTTCCTTTTAAATGGACAGATTTTCTGACAATTATTATAATCAATGTCTTAAATATTATCTGATTTATATTTCTTGCAATCAAGACCTTTTCTTTCCCTATTTTGTCCATTGTCAATTAATTCTTAATTAAGGCAAGCTTGTCATAATATTGCAATGTGTGTATATAAATCCGTACCCCTGTTAAAGAAATAAAAAAAAAAGAGATGGAGAAAAACACTTAGAGATATTAGAGATTGAAGGAGAGAGTATAGAGAAAAAATACATTCTCACACATAAGGGTTATGTGAACAACAATCACTGAGGAAGCAGTAAGGGAATTCCAGAAGCTAAAAAGGTATGTCATCTCTACACTCTTATTCTTCTCCTTTTATTATACTTCAAAGTTTTCTTCCAAAGATATTTTTTTTACACACAGACAATGTTTTCTTAAAATCATTATTTTAAAATATAAGTGCGCGTTGGCCTATGGCCATTCTTTTCTTCTTTTTCCACCATTTTTTTAACACAAAAAATATACAAAATATTTGAAACCAAAAGGTCAATTTTGTTAAACTAAACCTTTTCACTTTTTCGAAAAATGTCAAACAATCCGTAATAATTTTTAAACAAACTCACAAACCTTTTTCTAGAGATAAAGAACTACGTTATCCTTGATTGTCCATTAATGGATATACGTAGGACCAAGGTCAATCCTTGTCGGGTTCATAAAACAAAAAATATTTTTTTTGTTTCCTAATAATTTCTTTTATTTTATTTTTATTTTTATTTTTTGGGAAATTTAAATATTTTGGAAAACCACGTTAATTTTATACATTTAATTAGAGGTACTGCCTTTGGGCAGGCGCGCTAGGGTGCTAATACCTTCCTTACATGTAACCGATTCCCGAACCTGAAAATCTTTTCTTCGTAGACCATGCTTTTGTTTAGGGTTTTTCCATAGTTTTCCATAATAAATTATGTTGGCGACTCCCAAAATCTTTTCTTAAACCCGTTTGTTTTTCGGTTCGTCGTCCCATCACGATCCTAGTTGCGACAGTTATATTGTTAAAAAAAAATCTTCTATCATTCTGGCTAGGGATGGTAGGGGCCAGGTAGGGACAGTAGATACTCGGTTCTTGTTTAAAGAATTTGGTTATCCGTGAAAAAAATAGATGGACTTTTTATACACCATCCACGGATATTCAAAAGTATTTTTTATTTTCATTTCTTTAATTTAAATCAAATATTTAAAGAAACTCTTTGAAATATTTACTTGAAAGTTTTGTATAGTAACTATTATTAAGGCATTGACTTGCAAACGTTCTAAGCACTTTAACTTTAAGGATATTTGTTCTTTTCAAGTCGAATAGAGTTTGTGTGTAGAAGATATTTTGACATTCAAGTCAATCAAATGTATAAGGTAATAAATTTGAAAATTAATGAATGTAATTAATGTATCTCGTATACTGCGCTATTATATAATGTGGGTTTTTTTTTATCTAGATGGACGTGGCTCATGTGACTAATTTTCTTTATTAGTCTTTGGTCAATCCATCTGCTTAATTATACCTTAATAACGATCTTAAGTTAGTTAACTCAGTCGGCATTTTTCAATTGTCGATTTTGGTTGGTTGACATGTATTCGACCAAGCCGTCATTATACGGGATCATACAATGAGGGTCGAGTACATCTAGGCATGAGTGTTCAAGATGTATCCGAACGAGTGACGAATATTGTTTTGGTTCATAAATATATAGTCGATCATCTTGTGCTCATAGCATAAGGGCTTAGTACCTCTAGGCACAGGTGACCTAGATGTCCTCGATATGGTACAAAAACTTTTTTGTATTTAAAGTTTTTATTTGAGCAAAAACCAAACTATCTTCTCAAAAGAAATATCCAAAACTTACCTTGGACTTGATTAGATCTAATGTAAATTTATTTCGTGATTAAGTCTTTAGTACGTTGTTCCTGCGTTTTTTAGGCCCAAGGGCATAACCTCATAATTGTAGTTAGCATTATCTATAATAAAGGCGGTCTTCAGTTGTCCCCCTCAGCCACGAGGATCAGATTATAGCTTGATTAGGTGTCTAGGAAGCTTAATACATTGCGATTAGTCCGTCCGTCCAACAACCGATTGATGTTGGATAACGGGTAGGCGTCCTTTGGGTAACCCTTGTTGAGGTCTGTGTAATCGACACACATCCACCTCTTCCTATTGCTCTTTTTTTTACCATAATGATGTTGGTCAACCACGTTGTGTAACATACTTCTTTAACGAAGCCGACCTACAACAACTTCTCAGCCTTAGCCTTAGTGGTCAACCTTCTTTCCTTTCCCAAATTCATATTCTTTTATGATACCGCCTTCGCCTCACTGAAGATGGATAGCCTATAGGAGGTTATCCTCAGATCCCTTGAAGTTCGGCTACTATTGATAACGGATTAATAATAATAATTAAAATTTGTTAATATCTTAATAATAATAAAAAAAAATATATACATATACAAGATTCACCAAATCGGTGTTTCATTTTTGTCTGTTGGATATTAGTTAACAAAATAAAATTCATAAACACCAAAATAGTAGTCATGTAAAATTTACCAATCAAAAGTGTAAAGGTGTTTTTAGAGATTAAAGTATTTACTAATTAATGAAGCAAAATTCTAAAAAATAAATCTAAATGAAAAAAATTCTAAAAAATAAGTAATTATTAAAATATAATCATGTGCATAGTGGGTAAGGTATCATTGTTGCAACTATTGCCTATCCACAATATTAAGGATACCTTAAACTTTCTATAACAAATATTTTTCATACCAACCTTAAACATATATAAAAGTTAAAGCAAAAACTCAAATCTAAATGTATTTCAGTGTTTCAGTTTCATGTGGTTGGTTTTCATTTTCCACCTGAATAAGACGCCAATCAGCCCTATATCCTAGTTGAGCTTCCATTCAGTTGGATCCCTCACAACAATTAAGGCAAATACTCCACATTGCATGGTTGAAGATAAGAGTTAGAAGAATACAATCACTGTTATAGCAGGGTATTTCTTTGCCACCGAAGCCTGAAAATTTAGCACCAAAAGGAAAAACTAACAATCAACTAGTCTGATAAAATAACTTAAATTTCTTATAAACAAGAGTCAAGCCATTTTTCTTCATGGTAAATAGTGTTTGATTGAAAGGGAAAAGCCTACTGATATATGTACTACATTGAAGTAAAAAGTGAATCTGCAATGCAGAATATCCCTCCAAAGATCCAATTTAGCTGTGTTGAAAATTGAAGGATTTGGTTAGAAAAGTTAGTCGAATGTGTCTTAAAGATGAGTGGACCCTTGTACAGTATCATAACAAATGCTCCTGCAATTGATGTTATTGTTCCTAACACTTTAGCTTGGCTACTTGAGTTCGTCCACCGTACTTCTTCCATCCTAAACCAACCATTCAATTTAGAAAATTCTTGTAGAAACAAGCATCCTAATGTTCATCATTTGAGTAGACAAAGTCACAATTTCTACAGCAAAAAAAAAAAAAAACCTGAAAATGAGAGCAAGTATAAAAGTGAAAGCTGGGAGGAGGTTAATAAGGGCTGATGCAAGTGTCGGCGAGCTTAGTTCTATTCCAACATAAGCCATTATAGTTCCTGAACTCCTGCATAGTAAAAAGCTAAATTAGAAGATGAAGTCCCACATGAAAGAATATAATCCGACAAAAATAATTACATTGTAAAAGACAAGCAAGGAATCCAAATTAATGATGAGGAAAACACAAAATATGATAATAAACTAGCAATGGCAAATAGAAAAAGTAACATTAACCCAAAGAATGCAAGCAGAAAGAAGCTACAGAGTGTAGAGAATGTGAGACGAGGACGTTCTGACCTACTCAAAGGAAAAAAAAAGGTAAAGATAAGGAAGGTGGGGTGAGAATTATACAAAAGAACGTGATTCTCCCTCGAACTTGAACTCTCATCGAAATAGGAGAAGCAACCCATCTAATGTTTATCCCTAAATTCCAATCAATAATCAATCAGTCAATGAAACTCAGAGTTATCAATAAACCTGCAATTGCAACTCAACGTAATCACCTTCAAGGGAATCAAAACACATAGCAACAGTTAGGCGAAGCATTATATACAGAAAAATAGGACTAGGTTGAAGAACTCACCCGAACGTAAACATAGAAGCGTTTTTCGGAGGCGTGCGAGGATTGGAAACAAAAGAAACAATAGAGCTCCAATGTATACATAGAGCTCCTACACAACAAAGGCCATTTAAATTTAGTTCAATAGGCAGAAGAGAAATTGAGCAATGGTTAATAGGAATTGATGAGCACTGAGAAAAAAATGGGTTTTATGTTAGTACCTCCAAATCGATGTTTAGGGTTTCAGCAACATGGCGCATGATAGAGTGGATGAACTGCTCTTGTTGATGGAATGGCGAATTGAAATTTGGGGGAGCACGAATTGAAATTTGGGCACAATAAGTTTAACGAAAGTAAACAAAGTAAAATTAAAAATGTAGGAAAAAGGAGGGAAAATTTTCGCTGAAAGTAAAATGAATCTCGAACCACAAAGGTAAAAAGCACGCTAAGAAAGCGGTTATTTTCAAAAGAAAAGATAAAACATTAACCTTGTTATAGATAGCGCGTCTTGAAACAAGCAGTATCTATTAATTTATTTTAAATAATAAATAAAAATAGTAATAATAATTATTTATAAATAGCGCTTTTTTTTAAAAAGCATTATCTATTATCATAGGTTTAGATAGCGTTTTTTTAAATAAGCGCTATCTATTGTTTCGCACATTCATAGATAGCGTTTATTTAAAAAAGTGCTATCTATTAAGCGCTATCTATGACCAATTTTGTAGTAGTGCCTCTTCCTCAGACAAAACTGCACAGCTCCAAGAAACTCTCAATCAGTTCACGCAGGCAACCTATTCTAACCAGAAGAACACAGAAGCGGCTATCAGGAACCTGGAAACACAAATGGGCCAGTTAATCCAAATGGTCAATCAAATGCAGGAGAAGTCGTACAAAAATTTTGGGGGCTAATACTGAGGTTAACCCCAAAGAAGAATGCAAGGTTATAGCTAGCATGGAGGATGAGAGAGAAAAAGAGAAGAAAGAAAAAGAGAGTAAAAAAAGAGAAGAGGGAGAAAAAGAAGGTGAGGAAAATGAAAAAGATATTCTGAGTGAAGGTGAGAAAGAAAGAAAAGAAAAAATAGAGGAAAAAGAAAATCTGAGAGAAATAGAAAAAGAAGAGGTTGAGAAAGAAGAAGAAGAGAAAAAAGAAGATTTTGAAAAAAATATCAAGGACCCTGAAGAGCAGAATACAAGAAAAGTACAAGAAGGGTGCCTTGAAGAAATTTCAAGAAAATTGGGGATAGAAGTTCTTATGACAGAAGCCTTGCAGCAGATCCCTGAATACAAGGAATTTTTGGAAGAGCTCCTCAAAAAGAAGAATTTAAAAGAGGAGACAATTAAAGAACAGAAGGATTGCAGAGTGATCTTACAAAAAACTCTTCCTCTAAAAGAAGGAGACCCAATAAGTTTTACCATTCCTTGCAACATTGGGGAGCATAAAATTAGGAAAGCCTTGATTGATTTGGGGTCCAGCGTCAACTTAATGCCCCTGGCTTTTCTTAAAAAAAATGGGGGAATTAGAAGTAAAGCCACCAAAGATGTATCTTCTCATGGCAGATGGATCCCCTAAAAGGCCCTATGGGGTATTAGAAAATGTAAAGTTGCAAGTTGATGACCTGATGTTCCTGGTAGACTTTGTGATCCTGGACATGGAAGAAAATGCAGATATCCCTATCATTCTTGGAAGGTCGTTCCTGAAGACGGCCAAAGTAATCATCAATGTGGATGAGGGAACCATAGCCCTCAAAGACCAAGAAGAGGAGGTGATCCTGAGTGCCTGCAAGACAGGGCGGCAGCTTGAAGAAAAGAAAACCAATCCCAAAGCTGCATTTAAAGATGCACCCGAGAAAGGTACCAGAACCGCCAAATCAAGGAAAAAAGGTAAAAAGTGTTTTTTGTCACAGGTACCTAAGGAAGAAAAAGACAGCAAAGGAACAAATGTTCACCAAAGCCCTTTATGGAAGCAGGAAGGACTCAGACCAGGCCTGCTTGTACAGTTCAACAACAAGCTCTGTGTAATAAAGGACTTCACAGTTCCTTGAGCTTAACATGTTTTGAAAAACCTTTTTGAAAATTTTTTACCTTAAGTTAAGGTGAGAACATTTGATGAGGTACTGATAAAGGTTCAAGTTTGGGGTTACCAGGACACAAACCACTTCTCTAAGCAGTGAGCAATCAAAAGAAAAAGTGAGTGAAAAGCATAAAAAGGCAAAAGAAAAGAAAGGTGAGAAAAGAAAAATTCAAAGAAGAAAAAGAAAGAGCTCACTGCAAGGGAAGGCTGGGAAAAAGATAAGAGAGTTGTTCTTGAAAGAAGAATTCACAAATGTCTCTCTTAACTCAAGGAACTTTGCTTACCAGAAAAACCAATTTCCTTCTTAGCCCAGCCAAGTTACAAGCTATGAAAAGCCCTTGTGATGACAACCTGTTTGTGAGTATGTTTGATTATGGGTAAATGAAAGGCAAAATTAATTTGTGTGACATTGTAGCAACAGAGAGAAACACCACACCATACACCTATGAGTTGAGTGAGACACTTTTGAATGTCTAAATGATATATGTTTGAGTGCCTGAGTGAAACACCTTCTCTGGTGAGGAATAGTTCTCTGAATTTCTGACTGCATCTCTTCTTGGTTGATTGATCACTCTTAAAGATAGTACCTGTTAAATGCATTGAAACATCTGCACATCTTGACTGAGATCTTATGCTGAACTTGATGAAAGTAATTTCTTGTCTTGAAAAGTTTCTAAAAAGGTTGAGTCATTGTAGTGATGGTTCTGAAAAGTTGAGTTGCATTTTGTTTGCTTGAGGACAAGCAAAGTTCTAAATTTGGGGTTGTGATAACGGATTAAAATACCGTTATTTACCATATGATTTTGACACTAAAAGCACCCTTTTTGACTTAGAAACTTGCTTGAACTCATAGGTTTTTATTAAATTGTGTGAATAAGAGAGTTGAGGTTGATTTTGACTGTTTTCTAACAAATTCCCCTTGTTTTAACAGATATTGAGGTAATAAAGGAAGAAGAGGTGAAAAGCCATGAAGTTGGAGCTCAAAAGGGGTCAAAAAGACACCAAGAAGAGGGAAAACCCGAAGCCCAAGCGAGCACCAGGCGATAGAAGCGGAAAATTTGCGAGCGGAATCACCGCTCGTCGCCCAGGCGACGGCCACTCGTAGCTTAGGCGCCCAAAATCGGTGCCCAAGCCTTACAGAAGCCTCAATTCACACTTGGGCGAGCTCCCTGCGACGCTTGAGCGTGATTTGACCTGGATCGGGCCTTGTTTCTGCTCTGATTTGATCTGATTCTTTTAGACCGGGCCACAATTTGGGACACTTTTGGCACTATTTAAAGGACCATGGGGCTCTAGGTTTTGCATCCCTGGTAGAAGAGAGCATACAATACACTCCTAGCCAATTCTTATTCTTCCATTCTTCTTTCTTTCTTCCATTGTTCATAGGTTCCCCCATGTCTATGGGGAACTAAATTCTATTTGTTGTTGGGGAATGATGTAACCTTGTGAACTCTCATGTATTTGAATTTGTTCTTAATTCGATATGCTTTATTTCATTATTTGTTAGAGTAATTCATCTGTTTTATTCTTGCTTATACAATAGCATTATCTGTGAATTGCATGAGTGTCGGGAGGTTCCTTTCAATTCAGGTCCTTGTTGAATTACTCCTAAGGGTTATATTGCTCAGGGATGAGGGTATGAGTCTTAGTCGTCTTAACCTCTTGATCTTCATATCTTGTTACTAGGAATGCTAGGGATTGCATGAACTAGTAATTAGGGATAGGCTTATTGACCGATGGATCAGGTTTAAGTGTTTTCGTGAGGGACGTTAGCATTAATGAATGAAGAGGAATTCTTATATACATGAGAGGGAACTTGGTGAAGTCTAACCCCAATAGCATAACCATCTCATATAAATCAACCTCCGTTCATCTCTGTGCTCTTTTGCCACTGATCAACTGCAATTTATTTTCTTTATTATTTTTGCAACACAAATCCATGATCTCTTTTATTTTTAGTCTTAATTAATCTTGTTTTCACGCAACTATTCAGCGCTGAGAGTCCTCTAGGATACGATACTTGGTCTTACCATTTTATATTACTTGTGCGACTCGGTACACTTGCCGATTTGCCCCAACAACTATTCATGCAAATAGATTAACATTGTCGGTTAGAACTTGGCATATGGACTTCTCTTCTTTTTCTTCCATCATTACTCCATTTTTCAGGAATCAACCGACTTGCAAGGGGAACATCTTGGTTTCTCCAATAGGCTCCATTCGTGCATCGCTGCCTAGCTTGGGGTCAAGATCGCCTCCTTATATGATTAGTTACACTCGCTCGCTCGATATTGTTAACAATGAGCGATGGGATTGGGAGTCGCAACTCGCAATGTAACATTCTCAAGCCATTTTTTTGTCACCATGGACCATGATGATGTTTCTTGATGACGATGGGAACTTCATAGCTAGGTAGGGAGTGGACCCCATTACACTTAGTAGGTTGAGTCATGGTCGCCCTAACAGGATATTATAAGACATGTTAACGTTTATTAACAGATATCGAATAGGCATGGTGAGAGACTGTCTCCCAAACATATATGAGAAGAACTTGGGGAAGATCATTTGCAATTCAAAGAATCTATGACAAGGTCAAAGATTAAAACATGTCCCCTTGAATCTTATAGTGTTCCATGAAGGAGGAAACTTAAAGAACATAAGATCATGAGCATAATTGAAGAATAATTTAGAAAATTAAATAGATTGTAATTTTATTTTAATTTTATAGAATGTTAAGTTTGTTGTGCAAATGGCCCTGTTAGGCGAAAATCTGCAACTATAATTTTCATTTTCGGTTATTTGTATGTGTTTTGGGCTTTGGGTTTTATTTTAGAGTTTGTAGGTTTTCTTAAACTTATGTGCTTATATATAGAGATACCAAAATTTTATGTAGACACTTTTGAGTCATATTATATGCATTTGAATTTTCTAAAGAGGACTCTCTTAGTTCTTGGATTAGAACTTTGATTCTTACCAAAGATTAATATCTTTGTGGCGAATCTTCACTTTTAAAAAGATCATGATACAGAATAAGAAACTCTCAAGAGAAAATAATGCATTAAACAAAAAGTTCACATCATCCAAGGAGGGAGCAGAAAAACTACAGAAGAATGTCAGGAAGACAGAAGAAGAACTGGCTATCTCAAAAAGTGAAAAGGATAGATCAATATGGAAGCACAAAAAATTGGTTGAGGATACAACCGGTGCAAAAAACACTAGGCATCTCGATTCTTACACAAAATATATAGAGAAAACAAAGGTCTGAAAATTCTTATCAAAATGAGCAAACATCATGCACATGAAGAAGACATCAGAGACAACAGCATTGGCATGAATTATACTTCCAAATCAAAAGAAATCATTTTCATATACAAACTCCAACAAAGTGGAAAACCCCAAGCTAACATGAGTAATAAGAAGAAATGCAAGGCTAGATGGGTACCAAAAATTCAAATTCTCAAGCTATCAGACGTGTTGGATGACGGAGTAGAAACACTTAATATGAAACCCAAGAAAGTGTTTATTCCTAAACTGGACTAGTCAGGTGCTAAAATTAATCATCAAAATAAGAAAGTTGCGCATCAGAATGAAAAATCTAGGAAGAAAAAGGTACACTCACCATCCTTTACTATGAAATAATCTTATGAATAACATCAATTGTTCTTTGGTTGGTGTGTGTGTGTGTGTGTGTGTATAATATACACATACACATATGTGCATGCAATCCAACTATCTATGTTTAACACATTAGAACATATTCTAGTAGGTGAAAATTGATAAGTATTAAATAAGCATCTAGACACCCTTTACCGTTTAGGAAACTCTAAACTCAACTAAATGCTTTAACCACAACTCATAGAACTTTTAGAGATAATTAAAAGATATCACTCAATCGATCTCATCCATTTCATTTAGAAATTGTTGAATGAATCTTACTCAACATGCCTAAGTATGTTCAATTAAAATCTAGAGAATTAATGTTTAGGACACATAGCCTAAATGATGTCATATATGACATCGTTTAAGATAATTCTTCTATAGACTATCAAAAGTGTAGACACAAACCGCATCTAGCAAAAGTCATAATCAGGTTCATGGCATGTCATTCAAAGTAGAATTCCACTCATAACTCAACTTTCCAGGTTATAGTCTGTCATGTAGGACTCATTAAAATTATCAATGATGACTCTTTTCAAATATTTCTGACAAACACAACCTCTTAATCCTACCCTTATTTCTCACATCACAACCGTCAAACAAAAACCCCTTTATATTCCTCAAGTTACCAAAACCCTAGTCTTTGTGTTTCTCAAGCTACCACAACCCTATTCTCAACAACCTCCATTTTCCAAAATATTCGAGAATCTCTGGAAAATCATGGTTGTTCAATCGGAAGAAGTCATCACCCTTAATGAAGTTTCCTCTAATGTAAGAAGGACATCCACCCTACCTTCACCGATCGATAAAATCAAAATTTACTTGGAACACTGGGTTGATCTCAAGGATATGAGAATCTATGGCTATGATATACAGTGCAACACACATCATTGTAGGATTCACCGATTCTTTGAATGAGACTCCCCCATTTTTCTTGAACTTTTTATAAATTTTGGACCAACATGGAACTAAGAGGAAAAGAAGAAATTGTTTCAAAGTGCTAGGTCAAGAAGTACCTATCATCATCAAAACCATAGTTGAGGCCACTAAATGTCCTTGAGTGGACAACTGCTACTATGACGACTGAGATTTGAGGTATAAAGAACAAAGCAAAGTGGAAAAGCTACTCTAGGGGCCAAATTTCAAACCGAAATATATTGGCATTGAGTTAATCTACAATGATCTTACCCCACATGCAAAGGTACTTCAACATGTCTGCTCAAAAACATTCCTTCACAAAAATAGATCTTGTGATCACATCACAGAGCTGGGTAGATTTGTCATCTATCACATGATGTGGTATCCCATTTAATCTACTCCACCTGATTTACATAAACTTCATGAGCAACATTAGAAGAATGGATGGTTACATGTTCTGGGATTATTACTCTTGTTTGATCTCTAGGATAATGCAATATCAAGGAGTTATGAACAACCTAATGTCACATTCCACTTCAGTTCTAGTCAGAAATTCCATTCTGATAAATGGTACAATAAGAAGCCAGAAGTTCAACATCGGAAACATAAAGCAAATGAAGTTGGAAGTAAAGAAAGTCAATAAAGTTTCCCCTTTCGAAGAAAAAAGGATAGCCATTGAAAGGCAGAATATGTTAAAGACAAAATTGTCTATATGAACAAACGATCTCATATTCTGAATTTTAACCAAATAACATTAAAACGGGTTAAAAGATCATAAAGCAACATAGGATAAAAACGTAGAGCCAAAAACCCAAAACAGACAAAACTAGAATCTGAACCTATTCTTAAAAAACATAGGAAAACACTTAGGTCCTAGGAATTAGAAAAACATTTAGGCTAGAACAACCAGACGCTTGACTAGATGGTGTCATGTCTAAAAGTGTCTGAGAGAACTAAGCTAAATGCTCATTGATTAAGATATTTGAACTAGATATTTAACTTCTCTCAAAAAACAAAAGCAAGTCATGACAAGATCTTCAACTAAAACAACTAAAAGACATAAATAAGCCTAAGAAAGCTAAACATTATCTGCCTACAAGGTACACATACAAAGAAGCGTTTACCTACTTTCAGATTATACCACGAGCAAAACAGACACGCCATCTTATGATGAAGTATCTATACGTTCAATATCTTCAAGTTTAAAAGCTTAATTGAAAAATGTTACCCAACAGTAGGAAATCAAAAAGCACTTTATTGTTCTGAGCAAGCATTAAATGACATTAAATACTTCAAAAACAACAAAAGTGATAAGAAAAGTCATATATGTTGCATGCACAATTTACTCCAATTTTGTAGATAAGCTATTCTACACGCATCCACAGTACTAAAGATCAAAATCAAATGTGGACGTTAGAGACAAAGGAGATAATCATGGAATGTTCCTCTCTTGAAGCAAAGTCTAAAATGATCATACAACCTACTTCAAGCAAAGGACTGAAAAAGCATGCTTGCTCTGAAAAAGTTGACTTAGACAATGGCTGCTGTGAAAAGAATAAAGAGAAGATAAAAGCATCAAGGTTAAACGCTATGTAACGAACAAAATTTCATCGAGCCTATAAATAGAAGATCTCTCAAAGAAAATCAAGAGGATAGAATAAAGGATATCAAGTGCGCAAAGCTTACAATGCCATGTACATCCTATAAAAAATAAGAGAGACAAAGAGCTCAAAGAAAAGATTATATCTGAGCTAGAGAAAAGGGAAGAGAAGAGAAAAAAAAAAGAGATACTCTCGAGCTTAAGTGTCAAATCTCTTACTTTAGTACGATCTTAGAGAGAAACACCTGAGAGTGTTTAGACTGTATTGTATTGTATTGTATTGTATTCATACCCTCTCATGGATATATTTAGTCTAAATTGCTTGTAAGCAATCTTTGATTGCAATTTTGAAGAGAATCAAAATACTTACCAACTGAACTCATTTTAAGTTGAGAAATCTAGGTGTGGTAGTATAGTACCAAGAGTGGTTCGAATACTCAAGGAAATCTTAGTGTATTGCTGAGTACCAGGAGTGGTGCGAATACTCAAGGAAATTCCAGAGGGATGTTGAGTATCAAGAGTTGTGCAAATACTCAAAGGAAATCTCTACGAGGTAGTTGAGTACCAGGAATGGTGCTAATACTCATTTGTAATATGTGAAGATTATAGTGGAACCCTCTATGAAGGAGATTGGATGTAGCTCAGTTGGAGTGAACCAGTATAAAATCTCGTGTTATGCTTTATTCTCTTTGTTAAATGATCCTCTTAGAAAACCTACAGTTGAGCTTTACATTTGAAAATACAAGAACTTCCAAGTTAAACGATTCCTTATTTCTAAAGGAAGTTCTTACAAATGCTGCAGTGGAAATTACTCTGATTAGCACGCTGATTCTTACAAAGCTTATATTTTAAGTCAAACGTCTAAACCTTAAAAGAGTACTTGACACACTTGACTACGTGCTATATTAGAAGGGTTGCAAAAAACGTTTTCCATAAACACTATTCAACCCCCTCCCCTCTTCTAGTGTTTTTTAGGTACTTTAGAATAAACCAGAACCTCCTCATCTAAACACTGAACAAAAGGAAGGGCTCTAAATGAAATGGTTTAAGAGAGGACTTCGTGAAGTTGACAGAGGCCTGAAGGGTCGTGAGGCTTTGAGAGTATATCAGGGGGAAATATTAACTAAAGAACATGTAGAAAAAATAGTTGTTGCTCAACACTCTCCAAATCCATCCATCGAAACCATGTTCAGCGCTCCCTCACTCCCGCTAATGGAGCAAATTCAACACCTGAAAAGTGGTAAGATTATTAAACTTCCACAACTTGAACCCTCCGTGAAAGAAAAAGCAAAGAGGCTGAAATCATCATTAATAGAGAAACAAAAGCCCGAGGACCAATCAAATTCCAATGAGAGACTTGTTATCAAGAAACTAAAGAAACGTGCAGCCTCCTTAAACAAGAGAAAGAAAATGATAAGTCAGACTGTCGCCCAAGAGCCAACATCCAAGAAACAAAAAGTAGTAATCAAACGGATATCTTGGACCATCATTGGAGTGAGACACCTTGTTATCTTATTGTTTTGTGTAGTAAATATGTGTATAGGTTCAAGGCATTCTTCCTCCAAAGGACATGGCACTTATGGAAGCACATATAACAAATTGGACATTAAGAAAGCCTTCAAGCAAATCCAAAAAAAACTTGATGTTCTCACCAACAAAATGGATAAGGCGTTCAAGTTGAAAGGCCAACAAGAATAGCACAAGCTTCTTTCTCATATGCTTAGAATGTCCAAGAAGCACCATGAGGACCACCATTGTGGAAATCCAATGATTCCTCTTCCCAAGCTCAAATTGTCTTCCTTTCATAGAGAAGAATATCCTTCTATTTTCTTAGATTGGCTAGCTAAAGTAGAGCAAGTTTTTTTATTTGTATAGTGTAGATAATTCTTTGTATGCAAAGTTAGCTTGTTTAGCTTTAGAGAGATATGTTAAACAATGACTAAATAAGAGAAACTTGACTATGGCCTCACTCGCGAGTACATGGGAACAATTTAAGGACATTATAATTGCATGTTTCGTACCTCCTCACCGTTTTTGGGAACTCTTGCTTAAGTTCCAACGGCTTAAGCAAGGTAAACAAAGTGTGGAGGAGTATTCTCGTGAGCTCAAACTGCTCAGACATGGTACTAACTATTGAAAATGAACAAACCAAAATAACACGATTTATTAGAGGTTCGTAGAAACATTTGGGATCTAGTTACACTCCATGATGTTGAGAAATTGATTTATGTGGTTCATAAAACCATAAAGATAGAAAAGAAACTCTTGAGAAAAGAAGTTAATCACAATAAAGATTTGAAATCCTCAAGAGATGCATTCTATAATTTCTCATCATCAAAGGAGCATGCACAAAATGTTTCTAGGAAGCTTTCTCCTAAAACTACTCATCCTTCACCTTTTAGTCCATGTCATATTAAATGTTTTAAATTCTTAGGACGTGATCATATAGCTTTTGCATGCCCCAACAAAAGGCAATGTGCATTAGGGTGAAGCAATTGTCAGCAATGAGTTTGTCTCTTCCTCACCTTCACTCACTTATAATTCTTATTCATCATCAAGTGAAGAAAAATAGGTCATGCTTAATTATTTAAATGAAGACCTTCAAGATAAAAAGAGGAGAGACTAAAAAAATAAAATGAGAGGAAAGAATGCAAAGAGAGAACAAAGAAAGCAAAAGAAGCATTTGTGAGAGAAAAAAAGAAGGCACAAATTCTAGTCACAAAGAAAGTGCTACGGAGGGCACATTTTCCTCCCATCAATTAAATAGACCCAAGCCATGACATGGGATTTTTTCAATACTTCTAATTTTCTCCCTTTACTAAGTTTTCTTTCTTTCTTCCAAAAGTATTTTGTACAAATCTCCCACGTTCCTCTTCCCTTATTTCCAACTCTTCAATAACCATTTTTGAACCACATCTTGAGTTAGTGTTACCCATTTAGTTACATTTAACTCAAGACAAAAATAAACTTTTTTCTAAGAAAGGTCTCCTAGTTTTCACCAATAAATACAATAAAATTTTAAGGCGACTTTCTTCCAGTATTTACTAAGTTTAAAGAATGACAAGAAGCACTTATAATTTGCATATTCTAGTTTTTAGTTTCTTTCTCTTAGTTTGGTTGTAAAGAAGCTTATATTTTTTTCTTTATGGTGCAAGCAATGTGGGACTTCACATAGCTTGGACCTAAAAAATGGAAGAATAAATAAGTCTTTTCTCCTTTTAGTTGCTTGTAATGCAAGTTATCTCATGCATAGTTTTAGTTTTGATCTTTAGACTAATTAAGTAGCTTATATACCCTTAGGAGGTTGTAGAATTAAGAGATGTGAGACTTAAAAGCAACCTAAAATCTCCTTTGTACATACACCTTCAAATTTGAATATAAAGAGTGTTTTTCATTCAATTGCATTACTTCTTTGAGAGAATTTTGTCTCTTAGTCTAAATTTGGGTCTTATATTATGAAGAACAAGTGGCAATCCTCCTCTACATTTATCTTGATTATTATAGGATGGTGCAAAGAAAGGTCGTGCAAAACTGGTTTTCACAGATGGAGCAGTTCTTTTCGTCCATTAAGTGTTTAAGACAATTACAGAACTTGCGATGAAGGGGGCAATGAAGGGGTTCAAGGATCTGATGATCCTCTAGTTCTTACATCTGCCTCGCTCTTAAGTAATTCTCTTGACTCTTCATTCTTCATTTTTTTATGAACTTTTGTGTAAATACTCTCCACTTGTAAGAGCAGTAAATAAGAAGGTCGAATGCAATTGTGTGTTATACCAAAGTGAATTGTTTTATTGAATCAGTTTTAAATCCAAGAAGTTTACAATTTATGACTTTAATTACCCATTTGATCCCTTTAGTTGCCAAAATAGTGAATTAGGTCGGTATACTATAATTTATTGATCACTTGATCTTACCATCTTGTTATGGCTGGTTATACTGGCCCTTACTTCCCTTGTTTCTATTAATATTTTCTCCAATTGAATGAATCCATAATCTGAATCTATTTGTTATCCATCAGACTGAGATGCATTAGTTTAATAAAAATAAGTAGACTTAAGAGTTGAATTAGTTTGTATTTGTGGTTTCATGTTGAGGTTTAAGAGGAATAACTCTGAATTGATGGGTGTTCGGATCGTGTTTTTGTCCTCTCAGATGAAAAAATCAGTTTCCTTTGTATTGGAGTATTTAGTTCAGTTCAATTTAGTTACTCTGAACTATTTTTTAGTTCAGTACAGTTTTTCTAAACTACTTTATAGTTAAATATAAACTTTTATAGTGCAGTTTGCCCACCCCTACCCTTAATTAGAGTGTTTCACCCTACACCTCTAATATTAGGGATGGCAACGGGTCGGGTTCGGGTCGGATAGTGTGATACCCGAACCCGACCCGCCAGATAAAACTGTACCCGAAACCCGACCCGCTACCCGCCGGATATCCGCCTAAAAAAAATCTGCGGATACCCGCACATATTTAAAAAAAATATATTTTTATAAATTATTAAAATAAAATTTAAATAGAATTACAAAAAAATATATAAAATATAATATAAATTAAATTAAATATAAATCAAAATTTAATTTTTGTTTAGGTTGAATTGGTTCGATGGTCAGTCGTCCTTCTTTGCTTTGTTCTCTTTTGATCTTCCATCCTTCTTGGGAATGTCATCCACTTCGATCGGTTGTTGACATGCAGAAGACACTCTGACACTCAAGATATAAAAAGGTCTAAATTTTATTAGAATAGAAGAGGAAGATTGTACCTAGATATCAATTGTATATTTATAGAGCCTATGACAGGCAAGCCCATTGATTAACCATTAGTGCAGTATATTTTTAGGCAATCAAATCCAATAATAAATAATTAATATTGTATTATAAATAATTAATATTGTATATTTTGTAAAAAGTAAGAGAATCTGACTTACTAATTAGTGTAGTATAATTTTAGGCAATCAAACCCAATAATCAATAATCAATCCCGTATATTTTGTAAAGATTAAGGCAATCTAACCTATTAATACCTGTTAATTGTCAATAAATGACAATTAATTTCGATCGGTATATTTTATATAGTATAATTTTAATTAAATTTAACCTTGTAAAATATAAATTAATGTTAATTTTAATATATTTAACTTCATAAAATAAAAATTAAATTTTATTTTTATTTTTTGTGGGTAGCGGATATCTGCTGGTACGGATAGTATAATACCCGCACCCGACTTGTTTATAAGCGGGTATTAAAATATCCGCTATCCGCGGGTTTCGGGTAGTAAATTTTCGCGGGTATCAACTATCCGTCGCGGATTTTATCCGCGGGTACGGATTATTTTGTCATCCCTATCCAATATCTCATCTTGCATCTTCAAAAATTTCACTTTTAACCTTCTCACATCTTATTCTGCACCTCCAACTTTTCCAAAAATTTTACTTTTAACTTTAATAAATGTCTTTTCATTTTTTTTTCTCTTTCTTATTAAAAGCACTCTATACCACCTTAATAATAATATAATTTAATTTAAAATTCAAATATTATTTAATATCATTTTATATTTTAATAATTATTAAAATATGATTTATATTATAATAATAGTTATATTAAAAAATTAAAATAATAATAATATAAAAATAAAAAATAAAATAATAATAATAATAATAATCAATTTGATTTAATATATTCAAAATATATTAAATTATATTAAATATTAAAATAAATTAAATAATTATTAATTTTAAATAAAAACTAAAATTCTAAAACACTTGTTAATCGGATATCAAAATTCATAAAATATGCAAACTGTTTTATTTTTATTTAAAATTTAATAAATATTTAATTTAATTTAAAATTATAATAATATTTATTATATTTTTATATTTTAATAATTATTAAAATATTATTTATATTTTTATAATAGTTTTATTAAAAAAATTAAAATAATAATAACTAAAATATGAGTGATAATAATAAAAATAAAAATAATATTTAAGATCATTAATGTATTTAAATATATTAAATTAGATCAAAATATTAAATTAAATGAAATAAATATTAAAATTTAAAGAAAAACAAAATTTGGAGAAGATTTGTTAATCGGATATTGAAATCCCGTAACTTATGGTTCGGAGATGGATATCCGATAAATAATTAGTTTTAAAATTTTGTTTTTTATTTAAATTTAATAATTATTTTATTTAATTTAACATTTTAATATAATTTAATATATTTTGAATATATTAAATCAAATTAACTATTATTATTATTTTTATTTTAATTATTTTTATTTTTATTTTAATTATTTTATTTTAATTTTTTAATATAACTATTATTATAATATAAATCATATTTTAATAATTATTAAAATATAAAATTATATTAAATAATATTTGAATTTTAAATTAAATTAGATTATTATTAAGATGTTGTAGCTTTTAATATAAGAAAGAAAAAAGAATAAAAAGATATTTATTAAAGTTAAAAATAAAATTTTTGAAAAAGTGAAAGATGTAGACTAATGTAACACTTCAATTTTTCGGAATGTCACGGTGTAATTTTTTTTTTTCCAAAACCTTTCATAATACATTCAATTCAAATATGGAATTAAATCATATTATAAACATCGTTTAAAAATCTTAGAATATCACTTTTGCATAAAAGTATCAAATCGGAAACTTTTAAAAATAAATAATAAATCTCCAAACTCAAATATCTCAACTCTCACGTCAGCTACTTCAATCCAGTTTTATCTGCAATGTCATCTAGTCTCGTACAAGTACGATCATCGTAGGTGGAAAACACAACCACAACTTTCAAGGTGAGCAACCAGAAATATCATAACACACAATATACAATAATTATATTAACTATAGAGTATATATGATCATACAACTTATTCCATCACAATCATTAACATCACAACCAAACCATTCATGACCAAATGTCGTTTCCTTATACTGTGTCGTCATGACCTGTTATCACTAACCGGTACTTGTTCCTCAACAGGGCAATTCGAGTCGTCTTCCATCGCAACTTCCGGCCTATTTCCCCGACTTCTCAACGACTAACAAGTAAACACACTCGCACTACGCGCACCAGTGCACTATACTAAGCACGAGCCGAAGTCATTTGGGCAAGACATCCATCTCCCCGCGCAGAGGGAAGTAACACTCGAATCACTATTTATTAAACGAGAGTCCAACAACATCACATTCTTAACGTAGCACAGTATGAAAAGTTCACACATGACCGACGACAGTACAACGAAATAACATAGTTTCATGTTCCCATCACAATTCTATACACATTCTCACTAACCTGCATTCCTCCTCAAAATAAGATTTATCTCACCATTCTCAAAATATATAGTGTTTCCTCATCATAAGGTTTAAAATGTCTTTCTCATCACATGTCATACGTAGTCTCAATATTATATATTAACCCACCAATCACAAATCACCAGATTTATATCATCACTCACAATAAGATACATATTGCTCAATAACATGCATTGCTCACCAATCACAGGGTTCAAAACACAATCTCATTACATTCCACCTTTAATCTCAATAATAATCATTAACATATCAATAACAAACAGCAACTCATCAAACACAGGATTTTACAACACCATATAAAATAAGACTTCATATACAATACCACAAAATCGAACAATTCACCATAAAAACTTATAAAATTAATATGATAAAATATCACCACTACACAAAAATATTCAACTTTTATAATTTATTTTACATACATAATAATCCTTCAATCCCTCATATTAAATTATAAAAATTATTCATATCATCTCTTAACTTATATATACCGACTAAAACAACATGTATACTATACAAATCTCTAGTCGCTTCACTGCGATGGAGGTCGACGACACTACGATGGTCACCAGCATCGACGCTGGTAGCTAAAGACGGAGGAGGGTGTCCGACGAGGGAACTTGGGACTGCTCCCTTGGTCTCACACATTGCAAAACAAACCTAGTGGTTTCTAATGTGAAGAAAAAAAAAAGGCTTTGGGCTTCGATCTTTTTGTTTTTATTTTTCTTTTCGCCACTTGATTTGTTTGTGTTGTGATTGACTTTTTCTTTTTGTTTTGAGCGTGTTGCTGCATCCATTGCTTCCTGTACCTCATTTTCGTTGCCTACACCCTTTTATTGTTATTAGGCCATTTATTTATTACCAGCAGCCCTTTTCATCATTTCCACCCCTCTTAGTTTACTTTGGGTTTTTTTTTTCTTACTTTTGGCACCCTTGTTTTTGTTCCTTACCCTCCATAATACAAAAATAATAAAATTATAAAATAAAAGAGAAAAATGGTTTTTCTATGTTTTAAAAGCATAAGCATATGTATGATCATTCATATCGTCCTAGTGTTTAATATCTTCTTTATCCTTTTAAAATAAGTAAAAAATAATAAAATAATATTTTTAATGTGAGAGTACTTGTGTGATCGTTCCAATACTTAATACGTTTTTCTTTCTCTTTTTAAAATAATAATTTAATAATATCTTAAAGTATTTGTGATGGTAACCCTTTTAGGATCTTCTCATCCAAAGAAGTATCAACTTCAACTAAGACTAAAGAAAGGAAAGTAGAATAAAGACAAACTTTTCCTTCTAAAGTCTTAGCATGTTCTCTTTACTTAATAACATTTACTTTGCTTTGTAGGCCACCAATAAAGATAGAAAAGCATGCCACATAAGCAAGTAAGAGAGCATGGTGCAGCCAACCGTGAAGCTCCTTTGAAGCACGTGTTCAACATGGCAACCAGCACATTTCCCACATGGAACACACCAGCTACCAACACCTTTTCCATTTTACACATGAATCATAGCTAGCCGAGAAGTCTATTCTTTGTTGCACATTTTCCATGCCTTTCACGTGGACCACACTTCTTGAAGCACATGATCCATATCTCCCATGTGAAACATGCCAAACTTCATCTGCACATTTCACTTAGATCTTCAACACATGCTTTGTACATGGTAGCTTACCTTGCAAGCTTCTCTTCACCTATAAAGAGAGAGCTTCATCTCTTGTAAAAGCAACTTGAATTGAAGTAAAGAAATGTTGCTGAATTTCAGTCATTACTCTCAAGTTCACCTTTGTGCATTGTTATCTTGCACTCCCTCTAGCTCTTTTCCCCTTAGGAAAGCTCTCTGAGTTAGACTTCATTGCTACATCACTTCCAAGCACCACCAGACATTCCATCAAACACAAAGCATGCCTCCATCCTTCACTATTGTTTCACCTATCCGCTGCAATCTCTACATCCGAGGAGCTTCTCCAGTCACAAGCTTGGTAGTTGCTTCCATCAATTCGCACTTGATCGTCCATGTCGTCCTAGTACTTAATACATTTCTTTTTCGTTTTAAAATAGTTAAAAAATAATCAACTAATGTTTTAAAGGTATGAGCAAAAATAACAAAATGTCCAACAAATGAAAGAAAATTTATCACATTTAACCCTCGACATGAACAAATGTTATGATGAAGTCCAATTTAATGTGAATCAAATTCTTGACAAACTAGACGACATTCAGAACTCCTTCCACTAATTTGTATCCTTCAACTTTTTTTATTTCAATTGAATTTCATATTGTATGATGCCTTAACGATTTTGATTTTGTGATATGTGTCTTCAACTCAAATGGATTTAACAACAAGGGAGGAAGCAAATGATCTTGAAAAATGAATGTATGTCATTGTTAACCTCTAAATCGCACCTATTGAATGTCATACCATCATCCAAATGAAATATATAACCTAATTCCTGGAATCCCTTCGTCTTAATATATTGAAATACAAATTTTTGAATTATTAATAAACATGAACATTTCAAATGACAATTTATTCAAATAGTATGCTATAATTTTCTTTCTTCATACCCATTCTATACAAAATGTATTATGAGAGTGTCAACACTATATTATTTGAATAAGTTACAAACTTACATAAATAAATAAATAAAAAGACTTCACTTTAATTTATCATAAATCATATTATATTCTTTTATATATATATATATATATATATATATATATATATATATATATATATATATATATATATATATATATATATATATATATATATATATATATATATATATATATTATGTCATATTTTGAGTTGATTTTATTAATTATATGATAAAAAAATCTTTAATTTCTTTTTTAAGTTTTAATATTGAAAATCAAAATATTTAACTTTTTTTAATCCAAATATATTGTATTCTTTATTTATTTCGATTAATACTTCTTTTAAAAATTTTATTCATTAAAAAAATCTTTAAAAAAATCTAAAATAATTATAACTCATCTAATTATCATTACATATTTCTTTTAACATAAAAATCATTACATATTTCTTTTAACATAAAAATCATTACATATTTCTTTTAACATAAAAGACAATTTGATAATTTTACTTTTCAATTCATTAAAACCTTTTTTTAATTTATCATATGAATCATATCCTTCACAAATCTTATTTCCAAATCTATTCTACAGTTTCCTCCAAACTCTTTAAAAAAAACAAGAGAAATTTTACCTTCAAATACATTCAAATCCATCAACTCTTCTCCCTCAAATCCATCCTAATAAATGAACACAACCTCATATTTTGATTAAATTGATGACTTATCAAACAGTTGAAAATTGGTTTTCAATTAAGTGACTAAAGAGGAATTAATATCATAAGTAAACTGAATCGATGATATGGTTCATTTTGCATTTATTACTTTCTGAATTGACATATAAAGAAGACATGAAAATTATACATGAATAAATGAAACGTGAATCATTGCAATTGCATCACAAAACTGCATGGAGAGTTTGTCATCTTTTTTTGTTTAGTTTATTACTATAATTTCTTTTAGACTTAGCTCTCCACACCATGATCAATGCATCTCTCTTAGCTATCCTGAGACAGAAGGATAATCTCTAAAGGAACATGCTTGCTCTTTTGGTTCTTAAAGTAGACCAACCTGTATAGAATGAGTCATCTGAAAGGTTCAACAGGTTCAGATTCTTCAAGAAAATGTGCAGCTTGAAAACATTCTGCAGCTTCAACTAATGATGATGCTGTGCCCTCAGCTTTGTGAAGAAGGGCAAGATTATACCAAGCAGAAGCATTGAATCTGTCGTGTCGTAGTGCTTCCATCAAAAAGCTTTTAACTGTTGGATTTGAATGGCTACTACATCGTTTAAGAACTACAGCACTGGAGACTAAGCTAAGGACATGGCCAGGATCAATGTCCAAAGCATCACCATAAGATTTTAGAGCCTCTTTGTAATGGCCTTTTGCTTCGTACATAACGCCTGTGAAATTTAACAAACAAACAGCCCACAAGTCTCAGAGAGGAATTTTCAGTGTTCATTCTCAATTTTAGCAATCTCACTATAATTGTGCAGCCTGATTCAATATTATCCGCTGAAAGAATGAAAAACACATATTCATCTATATATCATGCTACATATATGTTTTTGATTTCTGAAGCTGTTTTTAATCATGTAGCTTGTTGTCACTATCAATCTGGAGCATGTTAGACCTGTTTCATTGTTTCATGTTTTATTTCAATAATGCCTCCGGGGTCTGATCCAATCTCTGATCTCTTGGCACCTAAATGCAAGAGCATATTGCATAGCTGCAAATAATGATAACTCTAAATAAACAATATTCTCTATATCAAATAACATCTGGCAGTTATTAAACCTTTCAGCCTCCTTCCTTTCTATCTCAGTAGAAATTGTTAAATGGGAAGAAAATGAAACTGAGAAATAAAATCAGATACATTATTACCTATTGCATGACATCTAGATGCAGAGAGTGGTTTGATGGCCTTGGATTTTGAAAGACACACCTCTGCATCATGCCACTGTAAAAGACTGATATATACATAAGTAATATCATGCCATATTTCCACTTCCAAGTTCCTAGCACGATCTCTATTGTCCTGTCGTATGGAAGGGAAAAAAAGATAAAGCAGCTAGAAGCAATTTTGTCTTTGCACAAGAAAAATAAGAACTTAAGACAAATAATACAAATAAAATGCATCCAGATGCAATGATGTTTATCTTGGAGCAAGATCTAATTTTTGAATTTTGAAAAAACCAGGACATGAATAATAGACCAAAAAAGCAACCATCTATGGACATATTCTTTCAGCAAATAGTTTGACGACCCGCAGAAGACCATGAACAGAAAAATAATTACACGACTTCAGTAATAAACATAGTTCAACAAATCCTCATGCTTGATTTTTTTAAGGCAGTGCTAAGGTATTTATATTTCAGCAATATACCAAATACAGTTGGTCAAACTAATGCGGCAACTAATAATACCATCTCTTTAAAAGCTTGAATCAGTAGAGAATTTCAGTATCTTATCAGTCCTAGTACTCGCCAAGTAAGAGTTGACTACTTCAGGCACAATGTGGGGACAGTTTCAGTTCCCAAAGATGAGGCAGAGATACACTAGAATGATATACATCATAGATTTGAAAATATGACACCTTCAAAAAAGTAAAACCAATATAAACCTAACACCCTCTTGAAAGGATGCCATTTTAATCAAATGAATTCCATATTCAAGGAGGTAGGTATATCTGGCTAGCATAAAGGAAAAAAAAAAGTACAAAAAGACTACTTTAAAAGAAAAAATAAAGCACGGCACTATAAGAATATGCTGTTCCTATTCAAATGCTAAAGTTTTTCGAATAAGAAGGCTCAATTGAAGGGAAATCATGCAGATTCAAAACAAATAGTTATAATACTTTCCACAAAACTTCCTAACGAAGCTAGTAATTACTGACTCATACATATAAGAACCAAGGAGTAACTCTGCCCTTAAGGTACACCGTGCTTCAAAAAACTTCAGTGTTGTCATCAATACATGCAAAACTCTTCTGAGGAACTCTATGCATTAACTCCACCTTCTACTTTGTCGTGAAATGTTCCGTCTCAAACCAAATAAAATGATGTTGAAATCCTCATTCCTACTGTTCCAGTTAATATTCTCACTTCTCAGGTACAGACTAGCAGGAGAGTTCCTTTGCTCTTAACTACAAACCCATGGTCACAAGTTTCTTGAAAAGTCTTATAAATTCTAAAAGTTCATGGAAACTGCATCCATCCAATTCTAACGATAAAAATAACAAGAATAGACGCCAATTATTCAAAAAAAAAAATTATCAGCATAAGTTATTACAATTTACAACAACAAACCTTATATAGCTTCTTTCCAGAACCAAAACCTTTACTCTGAATTTGAAGAACAGCGAGAAGCTGAGTATATGTCTCAATGGCATTCCTTAACTTGCCCTGTGCAATTTGAAGTTTAGCTTTTGTTCGCAACAAATCACCCTGATCCCATTTTCCAGTTTGATCCAAAGCAGAATCGATGACAGATTCGGCATCCAGAAACTGCTTTTGAGCAGACAATATCCGGGCTAACAACAACCATCCTTTAATATTAGAACTACCTTCCAGTTTTATGCAGCATTTTGCATAATGAAGTGCAGCATCCAACTTCCTTTGTTCAGCGTATTCTAGACTGAGATGGTATAGTACAAGGGGGTTTCTTGTTCTGGCAGCAGTTTCTAGGGCATGAAGTGCCTCAGATTGTCTCTTAAACCTTTCAGAATCAGAAATAGCCAGTTTCGACTGGGCTGAAAGTGAGACACCAAGAAAGAAATTAGCATGATCTTCTTGCTGATTACATCTGCCATCCAAGTTCCGAAGCACTCGCTTGGCAAAGCTTACTCCTTCTTCTGCAAGAGAACAGTTCTCACAACAAATCTTAGAAGCCATTAACAAACCAGGAATATGGTCTTGGTCCTCTCTACTCCTCAACAACTTTCTGAGAAAATCCAGTGCTACCAGATCCCTACCTGCTCCATAATAACAAAGAGCTAGAGTGTAGTACCTTTCACTTCTAGTAATTGTCCGTGGAAGCAATTCTTCCAATTGATTGGCTAAAGCCGTCAAATCTCCAGAAACTGACAGAGCAAATGAGAGGTGGTCTAAAATTGAAGGATCCCACTCAATTCTATTTAGAGTGACTTTTCTTAACAAAATCATTAAGATAAGTATAGCCTCTTCTATGTTATTTCTAGGTACAAATGAGCCATCCATTTGGGAACGGAGATTGGGCGGTGTGGCTTCTCCTCCACTGTAAAGAAGAAAAACAACAAATTCTTTCTGAATTTTTGCTATAGTCTCTGCATCAAGATTCCATTGATGAAGTAGTGCTCGTCGGTAAGACAAAATAGCATCACGTGGACAATCAGCAAGTTTCCATAATTCTGGAAGCAGCTCAACTGCCTTGTTCAGGGTCTCCTGTAATTTACATTCAGCACCGAAGTTATCTGGCAAGCCTTCGGGTAATGAAGATTCCACTATATCCAAAATAACTTTGCAAGATTGGGCAGCCTCTGCAAGAATGAATTGGAATGCATTAGAATATGATTTGACGTTTCATAGAGATTAGCCATTTCACCGTTTTTCAAACTACCTAACTTCAGAAAAAATAATCATCCTTTTAATCAAACAATTTCTGCCAAAATGTAAATATTGTGGTTACTGGATTCTCAAGGTAATGTAGTTCTCAAGTAAACAAACATTTTGGATAACACAATTATCAAGTAAAGTAACACGGTATATGAGGGGGAAATCTTATGCTGATTGAAAAGGTTTTACTATTGTGTACATTAATATGCAATAAAAGCTCACAAGTCCCTTGAAGTGAAAAATAAATAAACTATAAAGGATGAATCACAAAACCAGTGGGGATACCTTTAAACCTTTCAAGAATCTGCAAAGATTTTGCTTTGAGGAAGACAGATTCCAATAATAAGCCAACAGAATGTATAGACATTTGCGGTTCAGCATGATTTTGAGAATGTTTCTTGCGGCGTTCTCTGCTTCTGGAAAGGGCAATTTTGATCTTAGGAGTCACAACACCTATGTCTATTCCCTCAAAGACATGTAAAGCAGCTACTATATTTCCTTTCTGATATTCATATCTTCCTAGCAGAGCTCTAGCTTCCTGCACATCACGAACATGTTTTGCTTTAAATAATAATGATAACCATAATCACTTTTTTTAAAGAAGAAGAAACAACATGAATAACACAATTTCAGAATTTATTAGCTCAAATCCCAAAGTCCCAAAAAATTTTATTGATTAAACTCAATGAATTGACCATCAGACAAACTACTGACAACAGTGGTGGTTTTACAGAAGTATAGAAAATTAGACACCAATTCCTCGGTCATATGTTCAATTAGGATAAAGGATTCTGTCAAACAATTAAAGATAGATGCTGACTTTCTAGCACAACTACAAGAATGGACAGAAGTCTGAAATTAGTTTATACAACCACAAATAACTTACCAAGAACAAAGCAATCAACCTGTAATCGTAACAAATTTCAAAAATATTTTATAAACACACTCACTCTATCTAGGCCCTAGCGCAAATAATAGAGAACAAAACATATCTGATTATTCGGTATAACAACAAAAGGTAAAGATGATGAAATCAACCTCATAGTTCAAGACACCACTCTCACGTAAGGATGATTCAGCTTCTTCTATGTTCCCAGTGTCCGGCTTCTTATCAATGTGTTCGCCTAAGCAAGAGTGTTCACTAGCTGAAAAATCCTTGGTTGCACTTGCAAGAGATCCAGAAGAAGGAAACACTTCATCAGCTCCTCCCAACGACTCTCCTGACCGTAGACACTTCATTATCTTCCTGAAAACTTCTCCTAGTTTCACCTTCTCTCCTCTCTCTAATTCTGCTTCCCATACTGCTCCTTTTCACTCAAAATTCTGCAAACCAGCAACGTCATATATAATTCAAAACTCAATTCTCCCTGTTTATGAATGTAGATTAAGAAAAATATAGAGCACCACAAATTTGGAATTTACAACCAAAGTGATCCTAGTTAACAGGTTCTAATATGCAGCGGAATCGAAATCCTATAGCGGAGAACAAACTAACCACAAAACCCCTTATTACAAACTAATTAGAACTTCAGTATAACCCTTTAAGTCAACAACCACAAACTCCACAAGAAGTAAAATTTAGGTCAAACGCATTTCGTTCTGTTGTATTGGTGTAAACCCTTTAAACATTTTAAAACCACATGCCAAATAAAACTGAAGAATAAGGATAGCAGAAGCAGCATCCCTTGAAACCGACCCACAGTGACTGAGCTACCAACAAAATTCAGAAGAAAGCGGAAAAAGGCAAAACATTGACACAAAATAATGCTAGTGAGGTAAGCTGAGAAAAAGGTTTGAACTTGAACCGTAGAAAGCAGCATAGTACAGGACTAAAACTCTCACCGTTTGAATTTGAGGCAAGAAAAGCAGAGGGTGCAAACAGCGACACCCATCTCTGAAATTGAGCAATCAAATCAAAGGCAACTTTGAATCAAGCAAAAGCAAAAAAGTAAAGCATCCAAAGAGAACCTTTGGTTGTTTTGTTTTTCTCCCTTTTGTTGTGTGTGATGATATTTACAGTAAGTGAAATTGAAGTAGAGAGAGAAGAGAGTTAGAATGGAATTGGAACAGAAAAGGAAGGAAGAAGATCTGACAAGAAGAAGAATAAGAGGAAACAGAAAAAAAGAGGGATGAATGGTATGGATGGGTGTGGTGAATGTTACTGTTCCTGTTGTGGGACCCACTGAATGTTTTATTACCGGTGTAACAGCGCAGACGACAACTACGTACTATGCAGTTCTTTACCTTAATTATTTCAAAATAAATAAGACCTGTGCAATTAACAATAAATAAAAATATTATTTTAAATTAATCAAGATTAAAGTAATTAATATTACATTAAAAAATCAAGAATATTACTTAGTGTAGAGGTTTTTAAGTTAATTTTTTGTCGTTTAGGATAGAGCTAGTATTTTTCTTTAACTAATTTTTTACTACTAATATCAGTTAAAATATATTGAAAACACGAGTTTGGAATGATTTCAATTTTCATTAACAAAGATATATTTAAGACTTAAAATTAAAATTAATAAAAAAAATGTAGGCTTATTCAATATTTTAGGATATGTAAGCAAAACGTATTATAATATTATATATAAATGGCTTCTATAAAACCAGAGGAAGTATATTGTATATTTCCGCTTCTTTTATAAACATATCTTGCTTCAATGAGTTAAATTTAATATTTAATTAATTTGTAAATTTATTTAAAAAGATATTTGTATGATTACTTTTTATACTTCATATGTAATTTATAATTTGAATGACAATATAGAAGTTAGAAATGAATAAAAGAAAAAAATACAATCATATTATAAAGTGTTACCCTACGGTCTTCCAGGGACGATCAAAATGATCTCTAAAGGTTGACTGAACTCTCTTACCGAACGGTTTTCATATGTTGATCGAGTTCTTTCTACCGAACCGTCTCCTAAGGTTGACCGACTATCCAGACCAAATGGCTTATCCCAAGTCGAACGGTTCTTCTTAGCCCGACCACTAGACCTACAACCTTGGTCGACCACATGGTTGGGTTATAAACGATAATAGTTCATTAAAATCCCTAATGGAGGTTAAGACTTGATTGAGCTGTCATTAGGCCAACGAAAGGTAAAAGTCCATTACAACTAATATAAATAAAGCTTTCGGGTATAATTTCGGGAGACGTTGCATATTACGCATACCACATGCATCACTTATAGTGATGATCATTCGGTCACTCTTACTGACTTGAGCGTCGAGTGTCTTTGACAGATACCCACTCACCCGGCTTGGAGAAAGAGGAGGGAGAACGAACAACTTGGAGTGCGAGAAGACCAAGGTGACTGTCCGACCTTCAACTAATCCGCCCCTGTCTAGTCTTCCATGTGATCATCCGACCTTCAATGAGTTCGTCTAGTCTTTAAGGCGACGGTCCGGCCTCCAACGAATCCGTCCATCCTTCAAGGTCTGTCCGATCTAACTTAAAATGTTTTAAAAGACCTCCAAACTATCCGAAACATAAAACAATTAAATAATATGTATAAATATTTTTAGACGAATGTATTATCATTATTTTCTTTATTATTGGTGTATTATATGTTTAAACTAGTCAAACAATTCAAAATATAATAAAAAAATGAAATAGAAATATTCTATATATTATCACAGGTAATACTATTTAATTTTTCTTAAGAGATAAGAGTATTTTCTTTGTTTAGAGTTATAGAGAGTTTGAGGGATAATAAATATAGAGAAAGAAATATTGGCGCAAACTTTAATATAAAATTCTGAAATCTGTTATAAGATTTAGAAATTAAAAATGTTATTTTGGTAGTTGCCACGTGCAAAAGATTTGAATGTCTGCGCTGGTTTTCCATTAAACCTTCATCAACTACTCTCCACACCTTCCATCACACTCATCAATTTATTATAATAAATCATTCAAACCATTTTTTTTTTCACTTTTCTCATTTAACTCATTAAAATGACTTTAAACTATTCCTTTTATTGCTATTATCAAATTAATCTCACATATGTAAAAACGATAATGAATCAGATAATAATTATTTACTATTTGTAACAAAATATTTATTTTTTATTTATTTTGTTACTTATTGTATTTTCATTTAAAAAATATCGACAGAAATACTCAAAGATATTTAAAAAAATGTATTCTATAAATTTTTAAAATAAAATTACAAAAAATATAAAATATAATATAAATTAAATTAAAAATAACTTTAATTTTAATTTTAATAAATTTAATTGAATAAAATATAAATTAATTTTAATTTTAATTTAATTTAATTTAATAAAATATAAATTAAATTTTAATTTCAATTCTGTGTTGATTATGTATACCTGCATATAATACATTTATCTAATATACTCTGATTTTTTTATAAATAGATATAAATATACCTAGTACCCACTACATGATAATAAATATTCGCAATTGTAAATTTTGTCTTCAATATCCACCAACAAAAATATTTTGTTCGTCCTTAGTATGAAATATATATATATATATATATATATATATATATATATATATATGAAAAAACAAATAAATTTAAAATTACAATAATATAAATGACGTGAACCAAGTTGTCACAAATTTATAAATATAAATATATATTAAAAAAAGTATACTGTGTTTGAATTTTGTTGAACATGGTCTAAGATTATGTAAATTGTGAAGATGTAAGAGAATAGTATGTGATTGTACGTGAGAGTGGCAAAAATATGAACATTAATCTACATTTTTTATTGAATCCAAAGTTTGCTAAGTTTAGAATCAAAGGGTCGTAAGTTTAATCTTTTTAGGAAGTTTGTTTTGGCACGTAACATGGGTATACTATACCTAAAGATGCTAGATAGTAAAGATGGAACAAAGTTCAAAATATACCATAATGCTCACCACTTATTTTCAATTGATTAAATGTTAGATGCCATCATTAAAATATAATATCAATGGATAATATTTTAATAACACTTTTTTATAACATTTTAACATCATCTACGTGTCATTCTGTTATTGATCCAAAATTATTCCACAATCAATAATAATAATCGTAAACACCAATATGGACCAATCACACAGAATGACACATAGATGGTGTTAATATGCTATAAAAAAAATGTTATTAAAGCATCATTACCTAATATCAATCTTCAAAATAAAACACCAATTAACACCATCAAAATGCATTTTCATAAATAAATAAAAGAAAGAGAGAGAGTTGATAAGCATCAATATAAATACAACCATAAACTCTAATAAATGATAATGATAAATTTGTTAATTTCAATTATAACTATATTAAAAAGTTATATCAAGCCTATTGTTATATTAAGGTTTAAACCATTTAGTTGTCCCTATTTTCGGGAGGTTTTCCCATTTTGATCCCTGTCTTATTAGAATTCCCAATTGAGTCCCTATAATTGCTAATTTCAATCAATTAAGCCCTTGCCATTAAATTTAGTTAACGAGATTAACTTTTCTGCACAGCTGGGAGGATGACATGTTAATTTCTATAAATGTGGCCTATTTAGAGTTGAAACGTGGCATGAATTGAGTCCCATAAGTGCTAATTTTCAATCAATTTCAACTCTAATTCATGTCACGTTTCAACTCTAAATAGACCACATTTATAGAAATTAACAGGTCATCCTCCCAGCTGTGCAAAAAAGTTAATCTCGTTAACTAAATTTAACGGCAAGGGCTTAATTGATTGAAATTAGCACTTATAGGGACTTAATTGGGGATTCGAAAGACGGGGATCAAAATGGGAAAACATCCCAAAAATAGGGACAACTAAATGGTTTAAACCTTATATTAATTCACAATGTAATTCTTTTTATCTTGAAAAATATACCTATTAGATGTATAATTTAATCCGTATTCATTCTTGTATATTAGAACTTATTAAATTTAATTTAGATTGGTTATCAGTAACAATTTTATATATTATTATTATTTAATATTACACACATGACAGTTTTTTTAATTAATCCGACGTACATGTTTAAGCAACATAAGTTCAAGATTCCACATGAAAATACATTGATTTGTCACATTAAAAAGTTGATGATGATGATGATGATGGTAAGGTGTGTGTTGGGATTTTAATTAGAAAATTAAAATCTACCAAAACTACCAAAAGTTTAAGTCAATTAGACAATTGAGGTTGAATGTAAAGACTTCTAATTTAGTCACCATTTAGAGAGGACACATGGTAAGGTATGAGAGGATGAACCATTTAAAAAAAAAATTAACTTAAGTTTATATGAAGAAGAAATCAGATTTTTGGTTACCTTCTTCTTACCTGAAAGTTATCACCTCTTCTCCAAGCTCTTCATTCTCCATTTCATTTTCTTCCAAATTTTAAAAAATTGAATCGTTTAATTCATCTCTTGTAGCTACTTGAATCATCTTGGTCCCAAGGTTTCCAATTTCACCGATTCCTTTTGCTGTCAAAGAGGGGTTGGGGTAAATTCTGGAATTTTGTGGGAAACATAGAGGAAGTTTGGAACTGTGCTGTGCTAAATTTCCAGGTAAGGGAAGCTAGATTCTAAGTTCTTGATTGGAAAATATTGACATCATTGTTTGATTTGGGTAGAACTATTATATTTTTGATGCATGTATGAATAGATTGAAGAATTACTTTACTGTTGAACTGAATGAAATGTGCATGTATTGACATAGATGATTATGGTCTGTGTTTGGTATGAACTAATAGGTGATTAATTTTGAATTGTATGACTATGTGTGTAATGGGAATTTTATGGTTTAAGGGTGAGTATTCAGTTTCTGTAGGTTGTAAGCAAATGGCTAAGTTAACTTCAACATTAGAATCAATTTAGGGAACTTGGGTAGTGATTTCGGGAATTTGGGATTAGGCGTAGTTTTAGACCACTAGGATCACTTAGGTAAGTCATTTTGGACTTGTTAGGTACCTTAAACTAACTAAAAACAGATTACAAATGGTGGATGTGAGTTTGGACTTTTAAGTAATGAAAATTGAGTGAATTGATCCAAATTCTCTGCATAATTGTTAGAGATGAGTGTTAAGATCATGTATGAACCCTCAAACAAGTTTCAAATCAACCATACTTGGTGTTAGGGAGGTTAGAATTTCACCAAAAGGCCTAAAACGAAACTTAGGGGTGTGAGTTCTTCCAAATCTGCAAATTCTGCAGAAAAATCTGCAGAGTTCACGCCTGGGCGCCCCTGAAGGGCGCTGGGCGCCCTTCAACTCGCTGTTTCAGCTTAATTTTCACGGTCGGGCGCCCTTAAAGGGCATTGGGGCACCATTTTATGTTGTTGCTTTTAATTTTGATAGTTTGGGGGGTTCCGGACGTCCGTTTTGGACGTTCTTTAGGTCGTTCTGGGGTTTTTTGACCCTTCCGGAACCGTTGGTGATTGTTTCGGAGCTGTTTGAATTACTTAAATATTGATAATTAAAGTTCATAAAGAAATTGGTAGTAATAAGTGATGTTTTTGTGAAAATATGTAGTGTAGGAGTTGTATATGTTTTATTACGCTTTTGAATGAGATTGTAGGATTACTTGAATGATCTTTGAGGTATGAATTATGTGTGAACTAATATGCTTCTGAATGAGATTGAAAGATTTATTCAACATGGATTGGTGGAGTGAAATATGATTAATGGATGAAGTAGTGGTATTTGAAAATCAAATAAGATCTCTAGGTGAGATCAAATTAGTATTTTGAATGTATGTAAGAGGCTTCCACTATGGGGGGTTATCCCTAATACTCTGACAGTCTTTCAATCTCAAATAAAGAGGATCGACGCGGGTGGTGAGAGTAGTGGGAAGTCCTAGGGTAGACGCTTCCACTGTAGGTCTATTCCGCGGTAACGGACTCGCCTTGTGTGTGGTCGGGTGAAATCCCTCGGCAATGGCTTTGCAAAGCAGTAGAGTCCACCACAAGTGCACAACCCGCCCCAGCTCTATATACATTCTTAGTCCGGACGAGTCTATGTTAATTAGGGTTTTATCTCATGCCTGAATTGATTATTTTTTGTATGTTCTTCTTGATTAATTGTATTAACCATGTGCATGTTTTGAATACTAGCTTACCCTTGCTTTTCTGCTGTTGTTTGTGTCTTGTATGTCTGTGTTCTTCCTTTTGCAATGATCATCCATTTGGATGTGAGCAAAGGTAGAGGAGGTGCTTCTGGAGCAAGCTTTGGAGGGAGATGATGCAGCTACCTAGTTCTTAGCTTTTCTCTAGACTACTATTAGTCTTTTCTTCCTATGTATTTTGAAAGACTTTATAACTGTGTAAAGCTTTTAAATTTCTCTAATTTTTGGATGACTATATAACTAAACACTCATCTTGTACATCTAACCGCTTTCCTTTATCATGGTTTCTTGCATTCTAAACTTATATATGTTTGGTATATAATTTGGGATGTTACAATTGTGGTATCAGAGCAGTTTTTATCCTTAGAGAACCTGTAGGTTATGTGCATCCCTTGTTTGTGCTTGTGTACTCTTAAATGTACAAAAGCATTCATTCTAATTTCTTTGAGTAAGACTAATTGTTTTACTCTTTGATCATAAACAGAATATGGCGCAATGTTATCCTTAGGATGACTTGCGTGTTGCAAGTTTATCGTGTCTTCTCTGTGAAGAGTTGAGTCTAAATGGTATAGTTTACCATTTATTCCATGTCTAGATAGTAAAATTATGTATCTAACTGGAAGTTTTGAGAACAGAAAATGTCTCTATAGAAGGAATGAGGGTGCACACTCATGACTTTTACTAGAGATGATTTTCCTTTCTTAATTCTGAAGGTTTGGGGGTAAGAAAGAGTTAGGGCTCCAGTGTTGTTTCTTATCTAAATTTCTGCCTTGTTCTTGCCTTTGTGGTAGTGTACTATGCTCAACGGTAGTAGAGGAATGCAGATTCAAGGACAACTTGACCTGTATATCTTCTTTAGAATTGGTTTAAGCCTTTGAGACAAATTCTTGCCTCGAAGATAAGGAGTTAGAAGACCAGAGTTTATGTTTTAAGGGATGGGTGGCGATATTGGAAATTAGAAGTAATGTTTTTGGATGAAGAGGTTTTCAAGAACAATGTTCGGAGATCAAATATCGTACGATTCGCAAGAAGAGTTGAGTTCAAAGGCCAGAATAAGAGGAACTTTGGGCGGGCATTGGTGTAGAAATGTTTGGTTTTGTGTATCAGTAACGTCAGAGGTCAGAAGAGAGGGAAGTGTTAGTAAGCAACGGAGCGACAATAGTTGAAGCTGGAAACATGGTTCGGGGTATCGACAATGTTTGAAATTTAAATGGGAAAGTGGTGGACAGTTACAATATAATTTGCTAAGAGAGGGTGCCAAGAATGATCAAAGGATCCAAATTGATTGAGATGTCCCGAGTTATGAAGTTGTATGTTGTAGCAAAGTCAATTTTCATCGGGTGTGGTTTTGCGGTGATGTTTAGGGGTCGACTGAGTTTGATCAAGGTAGAAGTGAAGTTGAATGATGAGTTACAAAAGGCAATGAATTGGTAAGTTCAGATAAGGTTAGAGGATTGGTGTGTTAGCTAAGAGTATTTTGAGGTTTGAAGAATTAAGAATAGAGTTGGTATTTTTAAAGATTTCTAAGTTTGAGAGGGCAATTCTTGAAGAAGAAAGTTTTAAGTTAATCTGGTCGGGATGAGTGCATGAAAACTTATAAGAGATGCAGTGTTTGCGAAGTTAAGCAAAAGAGGGCTAGATTTGAAGTTTATGTGAAGAGAATTACTTGATGAGGAAGGACAGCGACAGTGGTGCACTAAGTGTAGTTGAGCAAAAGATGGGAAACTTCATGTTTCAAGAAGAAAAGTCAAGGGTAATACATCATTTGTGGGTCAAGTTAGAAAGTGGAGACAAGGTGTAAGAGTTTTGATTTGCGTTCTGAAGCAGGTACTAGGATTTCCACATTGGATTGGTGAGGTTCACTATTAACCAATGTTAATAGTTCATAATGGGATAGTTCCTGTTAAGTGTAAGGTATGCTAGAGGTAGGTGGCGGATTGGTTAAAACGACGATAGTTTGGACTCAGTGTTATCATAGGGAGAACTGCAAGGTTGAAGAAGCTCAGAAAAGAAATGGAGGATAGGTTGGGACGACCTAGTATGAGCTTTAACAATCAAGAGCGATTTCAAGCATGGGCGTTTTGTAGAGTAGAAAACATGGTGGAAGAAATGGAATGACAAAGTTATTTTGCAAGAGAAGAGTTATCAGGGTTTTGCAAGGTAATGGAAGTTTTAAAGAAAGTTTTCAATGGTGATCATTTTGGATTGCAATTGGCATGAAGGAAGTGTTCTTTGTAATCTAGTTAGCAATGGAGTTTGGAGATCAGAGTAGCGCAGTGGATGTTAATGGGCTTATTCTTATCAGTACCAAGTGTAGGTGAAGCGTCTTCAAGGTCAGTTGGTGGTTATGTGAGATGAGTTTCTTTATAACAACCGAGATGTCGTTATCTGGGGCATCAGTTGTGAGTGCTTGGTGATCTTCAAGAGTCAGAAGTGAGTTTAGGTATGAAGAAGATGTGTACGAAGTATAGAAGACAAATGAGACTTCAGTTTCAAGTTGCAGGGTCAAAATTTAAAGTGAGGAAGTATTAATGGATTTGGAACAGGAAGAGTGAGTCCATGCACGAAAGAGATGATTTAAGCTGTAATTTTGAGTTATAGTGGTAATCTATAGGTAAGGAAATGTCAACTGATAGTTTGAACAGAGAGAAGATTCCAGTTCTTGGCTTGATAAGGATTGAGTAAGAGTTGGTTGAAGGATATGAAGTTTGGCATCTTTAGTGAAGTTGTAAAGTGATTTCATTAGTATAGTTGAAATACTATAACTAGTGGATTTCTCAAAATGGTTGAGAAAGCGTAGTTTGGACAATCATAGTTTGAGATGTGTCATAAGTTGGCTTGATACTAATCAAGCTAGTGATCTCAAGTCGAAGAAGTTACAGATCTAGGTGTTGTTACAGGCTAGTGAGTCAAGGATTGCATATGGTTAAGGTCATTAAGCTAACGAAGTGTAGCTAGAGTGCTTAAATTGGTTTTATTGTTGTGATGGAGTAAAGATTTAATTTTGTAACGGGGTAATATAGTAAGACATTATTCTACTCAAGAGTTAAGATCAGTAAGGCAATGTGAAGTTCTCATACGAGTGTGAAGGTAGGTGATCAAGATCATAACAGTTAGCAGTTAAAACAGAAGTTGTGGCGATCAAGTCAGGGGTATGATGGTTCTTGGAAGAAACAAGAGGAGGTAAAAGAGTATAAGTCAAGGGTTGAGCAAAAATGAAAATTAGTGGAATTTTAGAAGAGATTTACAAGAAGGAAAGGAAGATTGACGAAGGGTTGGCGGAGTGACAGACCCAATGGGATTGATTATATGAAAGAAAGGTTCTTAAAAGGTGAAGCTAATCCAAGAAAGAATGAGAGCTTCTCTGAGTCGGCAGAAGTCATATACAGATAAGAGACGACGCCCTTTAGAGTTGGAGGCAGGTGATCATGTTTTCTTGCGTGTGACTCCTACTACAGGTGTAGGAAGATCCATCCGTGCCAAGAAACTGTCTCCTAGATATCTTGGACCTTATCAGATCACCAGACGCATCGGGCCAGTCTTATGAAATAGCTATGCCTCCTCAACTAGCTAATCTCCATCCAGTGTTTCAAGTGTCGCAGCTTTGGAAGTATATAGCCAACCCTTCTCATGTGATTGAAGCTGATAATGTGCAAGTCAGAGGAGATCTTTCTATGGATGTGCAACGAATCAAAATTGAGGAGACTTGCAACAAACAACTGAGGAAGAAAACCATCAGGCTTGTCAAGGTTGTATGGGATAGTCGAACAGGAGACTCCACTTGGGAGTTAGAGGATGAGATGAGAGAGTCCTATCCTCACTTGTTCACTGATAAGTCTTTAATTTTCGAGGTCGAAAATTATTGTTGTTGGGGAGAATGTAAAGACTTCTAATTTAGTCACCATTTAGAGAGGACACATGGCAAGGTATGAGAGGATGAACCTTTTAAAAAACAATTAACTTAAGTTTATATGAAGAAGAAATCAGATTTTTGGTTACCTTCTTCTTACCTGAAAGCTATCACCTCCTCTCCAAGCTCTTCATTCTCCATTTCATTTTCTTCCAAATTTTCAAAAATTGAATCGTTTAATTCATCTATTGTAGCTACCTAAATCACCTTGGTCCCAAGGTTTCCAATTTCACCGATTCCTTTTGCTGTCAAAGAGGGGTTGGGGTAAATTCTGGAATTTTGTGGGAAACATAGAGGAAGTTTGGAACTGTGCTGTGCTAAATTTCCAGGTAAGGGAAGCTAGATTCTAAGTTCTTGATTGGAAAATATTGACATCATTGTTTGATTTTGGGTAGAACTATTATATTTTTGATGCATGTATGAATAGATTGAAGAATTACTTTACTGTTGAACTGAATGAAATGTGCATGTATTAATATAGATGATTATGGTCTGTGTTTGGTATGAACTAATAGGTGATTAATTTTGAATTGTATGACTATGTGTGTAATGGGAATTTTATGGTTTAAGGGTGAGTATTCAGTTTCTGTAGGTTGTAAGCAAATGGCTAAGTTAACTTCAACATTAGAATCAATTTAGGGAACTTGGGTAGTGATTTCGGGAATTTGGGGTTAGGGGTAGTTTTAGACCACTAGGATCACTTAGGTAAGTCATTTTGGACTTGTTAGGTACCTTAAACTAACTAAAAACAGATTACAAATGGTGGATGTGAGTTTGGACTCTTAAGTAATGAAAATTGAGTGAATTGATCCAAATTCTCTGCATAATTGTTAGAGATGAGTGTTAAGATCATGTATGAACCCTCAAACAAGTTTCAAATCAACCATACTTGGTGTTAGGGAGGTTAGAATTTCACCAAAAGGCCTAAAACGAAACTTAGGGGTGTGAGTTCTTCCAAATCTGCAGAAAAATCTGCAGAGTTGACGCCTGGACGCCCCTGAAGGGCGCTGGGCGCTCTTCAACTCGCTGTTTCAGCTTAATTTTCACGGCCGGGCGCCCCTAAAAGGCGTTGGGGCGCCATTTTCTGTTGTTGCTTTCATTTTTTATAGTTTGGGGGGTTCGGGACGTCCGTTTTGGACGTTCTTTAGGTCGTTCTGGGGGTTTTTGACCCTTCCGGAACCGTTGGTGATGATTTCGAAGCTGTTTGAATTACTTAAATATTGATAATTAAAGTTCATAAAGAAATTGGTAGTAATAAGTGATGTTTTTGTGAAAATATATAGTGTAGGAGTTGTATATGTTTGGTATATAATTTGGGATGTTACATTGAATCTACCAAAAATTAAAAAAAAATATTTTTTTAAAATTAAGTCAATTAGAACTTAAAATAAATTTCACTCTAACTGGATTAAAAAAGCGTCAAGATTGATACATGAATGAAAACTGAAAAAAAGGGAGTTTATTATTCCAAATAAAAATCAAACTTTGGCGCAATTATTTAGTAGCTGTTTTTTTTTTCATAATTCACATTAGATTTATTAATTACTTAGAGAATTTTTAAGATAAAAAAAGAAAGTAAGAGAATTTCTTATAGAATTTTGAATTTGGTCACGTGATATATGTGTGCCGTTCAATGACCTCAGCCACTGCCTCACTTTACTATAAAAAAAAATTCCAAAATAAATTAGTTAAGTCACAAAGGTATAAACTAATAGGAAACGAAAATTAACATAATACTAGTGGCAGGATATAAAACCAACTTTTCCTCGTGTGACTTCGTATGTTTTAACTACTTTTTCAAAGTAAATTTTGGAGAAAAGACATTTTTCTAACTTGCTTTGTCCGAAAACATATATTTAATCAGAAAATTATAATTATAATTGTATTTTAACATAATGTTGACTGTGATTGTAGAATAATAAAAGTGATTATCTACTTTAACCCATCTCTTTTAGTCACTAATACAATAAATTAGAGACATAATGTAATACTTTATCTACTTAAAAATATTAATTAATTAATTAAAAAATTTAAGTTTTTTATATAATTAAATATGTTTATATATATATATATATATATAAATGGGTTTGCTAATTTGGGTTTTTTAGTTGGTACATTTTAACAAAGTGTATCAAATTTTAGGTTACAAAAATGTCTCTATTAAAAAAGAAAACCAACTTTAAATCCAAAGGTATTTTAATAATTTTAAAATTTAATTTAAAATAAAAAAAATAAAAGGTAGTTATTAAAAATCCTGGTACCCAGACGGGTTTTATAAATTGAGACGGGTTGTACCTAAACCCTAATCCTAAACCATTATATTTTTTAAAAGGTAGTTACTTTTTAAAATAAAAAAATAAAATAAAAGGTAGTTAGTTTTTAAATTAAAAATAAAATAAAAGCTAGTAACTTCTTTGAACCAATCAAGACTTTTAATAACTACCTTTTATTTTTTTTTATTTTAAATTAAATTCTAAATTTATTAAAATACCCTTAGATTTAAAGTTGTTTTTTTAATAAAGACATAAAACTTGGTATACTTTGCTAAAATGTACCAACTAAAAAACTCACGTAAATTAACAAACTCCATATATATATATATATATATATATATATATATATAAACATTAGGAAGCACAAAACAAAGATATAAAAAAAGATGAAAAACAAACTATAACAAGGTCTCATTTACACGTGAATTTGTACTATTCAAATGAAATAGGAAGTACCGATTTGTAATGATTTTCTGTATTCATTTAGAGTGAGTTGCAGTGAGTGCGGGATCAACCTCTCATCCCATCCCATTTCATGTGAGGAGATTTGTTATTGGAATATGTTGTTTTATAAAACTAACTTCGTTTGAATGTGTTATTTTTGTTACTTTTGAATGTTATTTTCGTTTGAATATGTTGTTTTACTTTATGTTTACCTCAACTATGGAGAGAGAGTTTGGGTATGGAGATAACTCGATTTTGGAAACGGTTTAACTATGTAAATAGTTTGGTTGTGGAGACAGTTAGACTGTGAATTAAAAACTTTTATTCATAAAAGAATTAAAATAATTTTAACTCATCTAAATATCATTTTAGATTACTTTTAAAATCAAAGACAATTTCATAATCTTACTTTTTAATTTATAAAAAAAATAATTTGTCATTAATCAAATCTTCAAAAACTTTATTTCTAAATCCAATACACCATAAACTTCACCTTAAAAAAAATGACATAAACTTTACCTTCAAATTCATCCAAAATTCATCCTCTCCATTTCCCTTAAATCATTCCTTCTAAAAGAACACAAACTTATAGTTTATTTAAATACAATTACTTAAGTATGAAATAAATTCTTTTTTATAGAGACTTGATACATTTTAAATATTTCTTCATAAATATAGACCTACTTTGTTTTACATTGCATTCTTACCATTAATATAAATAATTTAGATAAAATATAACAAATTTAAGGTACTCAAAATATTTTTAATTAAAATAATTAAATTTTTGATGTATAATTCAGTTAAGTGATATATTTATTATTGTTTATAAATAACCAACATTTTACAATTTATTTTTAAAAAATATTATAAGTAGTGATTTTTGTCACACCCCATTAATTAAGCATTATTAGACACGGCCACGTGTCGACCGGCCGGTCTCCCCTGGTGAGTGGGAGACAAATTCTGCAAACATTAAACTACCTCCCTTCGTAATCCGTGCAGAGGCGGCAGAGCAGGAAAAACCCTGAAAGTGGGAAACAGGTGGCTTGCTTGGGTTAGACTGGACTTTTTAGTGGAGACCAGGTGGCAGCCGGTGAGTGGCCGACCATTAGTGTTGAAGGTAAGAAGAAAACAATGCAAGTACTTTTTGCATGCAATCTTCTTCTTCTTCAGCAAAGCTAATATTCTGAAAATTATATTTTCTCCTCCTTCTCTCTAAACTTTAGATCTTCTCTCTAGAACTCCGATCACCGTTTCGTCTCCGATCCTCAACTTCCTTCAGAATTGTTAATCCTGGTGTCAAGAGCTTTCAACCTATCCGATCAGTTTTCAAATCGGAGCAGTTGGACGTTCGGTCATATCTTGTTGTAGAACTAGAAGTTAGCTGGAGTTTGAGGTAAGGGAAGCTTATAATAAATTTCATTGGATTATGTTCTATGAATTAGTGTATGATGGTTTGAACATTATAATTTTTGTATGATTTGGATTAAATATGAAAAGTATGGTATGTTGTTTGATGTACTGCATGTATGATTCTGGTATGATATTATATATATGTATATATAACTTAGAAAAATTCTAAATCTGTAATCGAAAGGTCATTAGGACCGTTCGGTTTCCCTGAAACAATTGATATGATACCTCAGTTGGAAACTTCAAATATTTTGTGTAGTTAGTCATTCGAATTTATCTATTAAAGGACGTTCGGTCTTACACCGAACGGCCGGCATTGAAATACTTGGTCATAGACCGAGTATTCGGTCCCATATTAACTATTTAGAACGTTCAGTCATACACTGAGCATTCGTTTTCTGTTGATGATTATTTATTTGACAAGTACTACGTCTTATACCAGTACTTGAATCCTGAAAACGTACAGGTTAAAACAATTTTATATATTTGAAAGTTTTCGGTCATATACTGATATTTGATTCCTCATAGAGTGTTCGGTCTTGTACTGACGCTCACTTTGTTTGAAGAGAACTCTCTTTCATTTATTGTTGTCGGTCTCAAAGACGTTCGGTCTAAAATTGTTATTGTATTCTGTTTGATCTAAATTGTCGACCTTGTGTCACTCATTAAAGTAGCCTGGAGAAACTAGTTCATACTCGGTGTTAACCGACCGGTTTATTGATTTTGTAAGAGAGTTCCAAGGAGGAACTTCTCATGATTGATTTTATTTGGTTTAGTATGACCGTGGCAAAAGGCTCAGGTTCTGACTCTATCCTGATATTCCGTGATTACGCCACCTCAAGTAGAGGAGGGTAACTCATGTGTGGGAATGGCAGGAGGTCCTTTAGCCTCAGGGTATTTCTATACCGAGGTGGTTTCACTGGACTAACCTCGGGTGGCGGTCTGTTGAGTGTATCCCAGCCAGGTCCACCCGGGTGCAGAGAGCGGCGAGCATACGGGGTCATACCGTCCGGACAAAATTGTAGAATGTTTTAAATTGTTGATGCTATCGTTTGTTTGTGAATGAAAATCTTTGGACTGATAATGTTTGATTGTGATATTGTGTCAATTGAATTCTTATTGAAATGTTATAAGCTTACCCTTGTTTGTCTTTGTAAATTTTATGTGTGTCGTCCGGTATTTGATCATACGGCTGTTCTCTTCACTGCGATAATCGTCCTTTTGGATGTGAGCAGAAGGAACTCAAGACGAGTCATTGGAAGAAATTATGCAAGTGGAGCAACCTTTGGACGTTCTGCCGGAGAACTGTGAATTTCCGTCCGGTCCTTAGTTAGAAGATTCCTGTTTTAAATTCTGTAGATGACGGTCGGTTAAATTGTTTTGTAAATCCGTCCGTCCTAGACTTTAATTTTAGCTTTCCGACTTGTATATTTTCGAATGGTTAAGTTTATGTTATATGTCAGCTTTCGTTTTATCTTTTACTCGTTCGTTTCTACTGTTCTTTAATATTATTTATGATAACTCCTAGAATAAAATATAGCTTTGGTTATATATTATTGGGATGTTACATTAACGGTATCAGAGCAGTTTTTTTCCTTAGAATGCCTGTAGGTTATGAGTATGCTTTGCTTGTGCTGTGTACTCACATGATCAGTTAGATTTTCTAACTTCTTATGGAAATTCATGAATTTTCTTTCTGTTTAAAACAGAAAATGGCTCCAAGACCACCCCCGCAACCGGCCGATCGTGATGCGACCGGCAATAGTAATAATTTGTTGGAATCTGTGTTAGCGGCACTTCAACAACAAAACGCTAATTTGATTCAGCAAAATGCAATAGCAATGCAAAATTCTGAAGCGGCTAGGGTAGCTGCAGAGTCAACTTAGAGACAATTGATGGAGTTACTGAGGACGGGTGTACAGACTGGTGGACTCTCTGTTTCTTCCGTACCAAATCAGACGGAATGGAGTCTGGAAAATTTTCTTCAACACCGTCCGGCCAAATTTGACGGGAAGTGTAGTGCGGATGAGGCTGACCGTTGGTTAAGGGATATGGAGAAAATTTACAATGCCAAGAAATGTCCTAACGAGAATAGATTGTTCTACACCGAATATCAGCTCACCGGTGAGGCATGTCATTGGTGGAGTGCAATGAAGATGATACTGGAAGAACAGCGGATTCCAATCAGTTGGGAATTGTTCAAGGATAAATTCTATGAAGAATATTTCCCCAACAGCATGCGTTTTGCTAAGGAGGTAGAATTTCTTCAGTTAGTGCAAGGGGGAAAGTCGGTTTCTGAGTATACGGACCGTTTCAAGCACCTCGTAAGATTTTATACAATGGGTATGAACGAAGAGTGCCAGTGCAGGAAATATGAGAATAGACTAAATCCAGACTTGAAAGTGATGATCTCCAGTTTGTGTATTACGTCGTTTCCGACCCTTGTGGAAAGAGCCAAAGTGCTGGAAAGGAATATGGCTGAAGCGGAACGACAAAAGAAACAGCAACAGCCGACCGGTAAGGTATCTGTTCCAGCTCGAACCGGTCAAGTCGTAAGGAGGTCACCTTATTCTCGACCTGTACCGTCCGGTACTGGTGGTACCTCTCAACCTCCAATTTCATCCGACCGGTCGATGCAACTGGGTTCTATTTATTGTTTTAATTGTGGAGGGCCACATTACCGATCATCCTGCCCTCAATTGGTAGGATTCAAACTTTGCTCTAAGTGTGGAAGAAACGGCCATCTTGACAATGAATGCAACATAGGAGGTCGAGCAATTATGAGACCTCCAGTGGCAGGCAGAAGTGGCCAGAGAAATAGTGGCAGGGCACAAGCAACCGGACGAGTTTATGCGTTGCCAGGAGTGGAGGCAGCAAGCTCAGGTAATCTTATCATCGGTACTTGCTTGCTGTATGGTGTTCCATGCTGTGTATTATTTGATTCTGGGGCAACACATTCTTTCATCTCGAAGGCATGTGTTGAAAAATTGGGTATAGACAAGAGTGAGATGCAGCTTGATTTGGTGGTGTCGACCCCAGCAGCTGAAGAGATTAGGACGTCTACTGTATGTATTAGATGTCCTATTGAGGTAGAAGGGTACCAATTTAAGGTAAATCTTATATGTTTACCTCTTCAAGACCTAGAAGTAATATTAGGGATGGATTGGTTGACTACCAATCGCATTCTCATTGACTGCGGGAAGAAGAAGTTGATTTTCCCAGGTGATGAAGAAAAGTTATCAATGACTCTCGGTCAACTCCGAGAGGATCTTATAGAAGGAGCCATGTGTTTCCTGATATTAACGCGTGAGGAGGGAAGTGAAGGAGACCGTCCGGCAGAAAACCGAACGGTTATTGTAGAATTCATGGATGTTTTTCCGGATGAAGTGTCAGGTCTACCTCCTATTCGAGAAGTTGAGTTCTCCATCAACTTAATTGCACAAGCCGGTCCCGTAGCAGCGCCACCATACAGAATGGCCCCAGCAGAGTTGGCTGAGTTGAAAAAGCAGATTGAAGATCTACTAGAGAAAAAGTTTATTAGGCCGAGTGTTTCGCCTTGGGGAGCGCCTGTTCTACTAGTTAAGAAGAAAGATGGCAGCTCTCGGCTTTGCGTGGATTATCGACAATTGAACAAGTTGACGGTTAAGAACAAGTATCCACTGCCAAGAATAGATGATTTGTTGGATCAGCTGTCCGGTGCGACTGTGTTCTCTAAAATTGATTTAAGATCCGGGTACCATCAGATCTTGGTGAAAGAAGCTGATATTCCGAAAACTGCATTTCAGTCTCGATACGGCCATTATGAGTATGTGGTAATGCCGTTCGGTGTTACCAACGCACCTGCCGTATTTATGGACTATATGAACCGGATCTTCAGGCCATTTTTGGACAACTTTGTAGTGGTGTTTATTGACGATATCCTCATCTACTCCAAGAACAGAACAGGACATGAAGAGCATTTGAGGATAGTTCTTGGTGTGTTAAGAGAAAAGCAGTTATACGCTAAAATGTCCAAGTGCGAATTCTGGATGGAGCAAGTACAATTTCTTGGACATGTAATCTCGGCTGGCGGAATTGCTGCGGATCCGGCCAAAGTCCGAGCGGTCCTGGAATGGGAAACACCTCGTTCAGTTTCGGACGTAAGAAGTTTTGTTGGGTTTTTATTGAAGGATTTTCTAAGATAGTAGCACCCTTAACTCAGTTGACCCGAAAAGATCAACCGTTCGTCTGGACCGACCGGTGTGAGTCCAGCTTTCAGGAATTGAAACAGCGATTGACTAAAGCTCCAGTCTTGGTCATTCCGGACGTCAACCAGCCTTTTGTCGTATTCTGTGATGCATCATATCAAGGTTTGGGTTGTGTTTTGATGCAAGAAGAGAAGGTCGTTGCCTATGCTTCTCGGCAATTGAAGACTCACGAGAGGAATTATCCAACTCATGATCTGGAGTTGGCGGCAGTAGTGTTTGCACTGAAGATTTGGAGACATTACTTATATGGCGCTAAGTTTCAAGTATTTAGCGACCATAAGAGCCTCAAATATTTGTTTGATCAAAAGGAATTAAATATGAGGCAGAGAAGATGGATGGAATTTTTGAAAGATTGCGATTTTGAACTGCAATATCATCCGGGAAAAGCAAATGTAGTGGCGGACGCTTTGAGTAGGAAGACCGTCCATATATCTGCAATGATGATAAGAGAGCTGAATTTGGTAGAGAGCTTTCGGGATTTGAAGTTCCAAAGTGAACTAGAACCAAGCGGGATAAGGTGCTGTAATCTGAGACTGTCGAGCAATATCTTTGAGAAAATAAAAGAGAAACAATTGTTGGATGAAGAGTTGCAAAAGGTAAGCAAGCCGACCGGTTTTCAACTACATAAAGATTTTAGTTCCGGCACAGACGGTCTTCTAAGATACCGAGGTAGAACGTGCGTTCCGAACGATGAAGTTCTAAGAAGATTAGTTCTTGAAGAAGCTCACCAGAGTCGCTTAAGTATACACCCCGGTATGAACAAAATGTACAATGACCTTAAAATGTCTTTCTGGTGGCCGGGAATGAAGAATGACGTCGCCCGATTTATCTCTTCGTGTTTAACTTGCCAACGAGCCAAAGCAGAACATCAAAAACCGAGCGGCCAACTACAGCCCTTAGAGATACCTGAGTGGAAATGGGATAGTATTGCCATGGATTTTGTGACTCATCTGCCTCGAACAGTTAGACACCATGATGCAATTTGGGTAATAGTTGATAGGCTGACCAAGAGTGCACATTTCCTCCCTATTAACTTGAAAATGCCTATGTCCAAGCTAGCTCAGCTATATATTAAGGAAATTGTCCGATTACACGGAGTGCCGTCCGGAATCGTGTCAGATCGAGACCCAAGATTCACATCTCGGTTTTGGCAAGCGCTTCAACAAGAAATGGGAAGCAAACTCCAAATGAGTTCTGCGTATCATCCACAAACGGACGGTCAATCAGAAAGAACCATCCAGACTCTAGAAGATTTATTGAGAACCAGTGTGCTGGATCATTTGGGAGTTTGGGATGAGATTTTGCCGTTAGCTGAGTTCACTTACAATAACAGTTTTCATTCAAGTATTGGAATGGCGCCGTTCGAAGCTCTCTATGGGAGGAAATGCCGAACACCTCTTTGTTGGTTCCAGGAAGGTGAAGCGGTATTAACTGGACCAGAGATCGTGCAGCAGACAACTGAGAAGGTGAAATTGATTCAAGAGAGACTAAAAGCGACTCAAAGCAGACAGAAGTCATATGCCGATAGAAGAAGGAAGCCGTTGGAATTTGCGGAGGGAGACCATGTATTTCTTAAGCTGGACCGAATGACTGGTGTTGGAAGAGTTATTCGACCAAAGAAGTTATCTCCTCGATTCCTTGGTCCATATCAAATTCTGAGGCGTATTGGACCGGTAGCATATGAACTGGCCTTGCCCCCTCCTTTGTCTAAACTTCACCCTGTCTTTCACGTATCACAACTCCGAAAATATATTGCCGATCCTTCACATGTGCTTGAAGCCGACAACATCCAGTTCAAGGAAGATTATTCGATGGAAGTCCGACCGGTGAAAGTTGAAGAGTATGCAATAAGGCGACCGTCCAACAAACGTACCACTTATGTTAAAGTCATCTGGGATGATCGATCTGGCGACATCACTTGGGAACGTGAGGAAGAAATGAGAGAGGCTTATACTCACTTGTTTGAAGGTACACTCTAATTTTCGAGGTCGAAAATTTTTTTTATTTGTTGGGGGGAATGTCACACCCCATTAATTAAGCATTATTAGACACGGCCACGTGTCGACCGGCCGGTCTCCCCTGGTGAGTGGGAGACAAATTCTGCAAACATTAAACTACCTCCCTTCGTAATCCGTGCAGAGGCGGCAGAGCAGGAAAAACCCTGAAAGTGGGAAACAGGTGGCTTGCTTGGGTTAGACTGGACTTTTTAGTGGAGACCAGGTGGCAGCCAGTGAGTGGCCGACCGTTAGTGTTGAAGGTAAGAAGAAAACAATGCAAGTACTTTTTGCATGCAATCTTCTTCTTCTTCAGCAAAGCTAATATTTTGAAAATTATATTTTCTCCTCCTTCTTTCTAAACTTTAGATCTTCTCTCTAGAACTCCGATCACCGTTTCATCTCCGATCCTCAACTTCCTTCAGAATTGTTAATCCTGGTGTCAAGAGCTTTCAACCTATCCGATCAGTTTTCAAATCGGAGCAGTTGGACGTTCGGTCATATCTTGTTGTAGAACTAGAAGTTAGCTGGAGTTTGAGGTAAGGGAAGCTTATAATAAATTTCATTGGATTATGTTCTATGAATTAGTGTATGATGGTTTGAACATTATAATTTTTGTATGATTTGGATTAAATATGAAAAGTATGGTATGTTGTTTGATGTACTGCATGTATGATTCTGGTATGATATTATATATATGTATATATAACTTAGAAAAATTCTAAATCTGTAATCGAAAGGTCATTAGGACCGTTCGGTTTCCCTGAAACAATTGATATGATACCTCAGTTGGAAACTTCAAATATTTTGTGTAGTTAGTCATTCGAATTTATCTATTAAAGGACGTTCGGTCTTACACCGAACGGCCGGCATTGAAATACTTGGTCATAGACCGAGTATTCGGTCCCATATTAACTATTTAGAACGTTCAGTCATACACTGAGCATTCGTTTTCTGTTGATGATTATTTATTTGACAAGTACTACGTCTTATACCAGTACTTGAATCCTGAAAACGTACAGGTTAAAACAATTTTATATATTTGAAAGTTTTCGGTCATATACTGATATTTGATTCCTCATAGAGTGTTCGGTCTTGTACTGACGCTCACTTTGTTTGAAGAGAACTCTCTTTCATTTATTGCTGTCGGTCTCAAAGACGTTCGGTCTAAAATTGTTATTGTATTCTGTTTGATCTAAATTGTCGACCTTGTGTCACTCATTAAAGTAGCCTGGAGAAACTAGTTCATACTCGGTGTTAACCGACCGGTTTATTGATTTTGTAAAAGAGTTCCAAGGAGGAACTTCTCATGATTGATTTTATTTGGTTTAGTATGACCGTGGCAAAAGGCTCAGGTTCTGACTCTATCCTGATATTCCGTGATTACGCCACCTCAAGTAGAGGAGGGTAACTCATGTGTGGGAATGGCAGGAGGTCCTTTAGCCTCAGGGTATTTCTATACCGAGATGGTTTCACTGGACTAACCTCGGGTGGCGGTCTGTTGAGTGTATCCCAGTCAGGTCCACCCGGGTGCAGAGAGCGGCGAGCATACGGGGTCATACCGTCCGGACAAAATTGTAGAATGTTTTAAATTGTTGATGCTATCGTTTGTTTGTGAATGAAAATCTTTGGATTGATAATGTTTGATTGTGATATTGTGTCAATTGAATTCTTATTGAAATGTTATAAGCTTACCCTTGTTTGTCTTTGTAAATTTTATGTGTGCCGTCCGGTATTTGATCATACGGCTGTTCTCTTCACTGCGATGATCGTCCTTTTGGATGTGAGCAGAAGGAACTCAAGACGAGTCATTGGAAGAAATTATGCAAGTGGAGCAACCTTTGGACGTTCTGCCGGAGAACTGTGAATTTCCGTCCAGTCCTTAGTTAGAAGATTCCTGTTTTAAATTCTGTAGATGACGGTCGGTTAAATTGTTTTGTAAATCCGTCCGTCCTAGACTTTAATTTTAGCTTTCCGACTTGTATATTTTCGAATGGTTAAGTTTATGTTATATGTCAGCTTTCTTTTTATCTTTTACTCGTTCGTTTCTACTGTTCTTTAATATTATTTATGATAACTCCTAGAATAAAATATAGCTTTGGTTATATATTATTGGGATGTTACAATTTTATATTTTTTTTTCACAAAAACTAAAGTAATTTAATTACCTTTATTTTTTTCACTACATAATAAATTATATATATTTGTCATTTTATATGAAAAGAAGGATTAGTAACACACTATATTATATATAATTATTATTTTTATATTATTTTTATTTTATGAAAATAAAAAAAATGTAATGATTGTTAATTTATATTACATATAAATTTCAATTATATAATAAGCAAAATTTGTATTTAGTTGTATAATTTATATTATTTTTATATTACAAATAGCTTTATTTGTGGCTTTTAATTGGATTGAGTGACCTTATCTTTCAAGGTGGCACGTTAGGCAAGTGAATGGAAGCGTTGAACAAAATTGAGTGTTTTACATGAATGTTTGAGTAAAGTTAAAATGTGTTTAGATCTTGTGGATATATTTAAGTTATTGTTGGATATGAGATATGTGAATGTGTCGATGATGTGATTCTAATAACTTCTAACGAGGAAATATACACTGAGATGAGGTTAAGGGGTGTATTGAAAAGTGATTTTGTTATGAGACTATCATGATTTTACTAGTATCAGACTTATATACAGGAAAATATCTAGTTGTGAGTTAGTGGAACTTCCTACAATTAGAACTTCGATATAAAAATTGACCAAACCTTGTTAGCAAAATAATGATGATGAAGTTTTGATGATGTCCAAATCAAGTCAAGATTTATCAAGATTCATGAAGATCCTTTGAAGACTTATTTTTTTTATGAAAAGCTTTTGTAATAATTGTAGTTTAATTGTTTAGGACTTAGATTTTCATTGGTTTTGATTCCATATACTTTCATACATTGTAATTAGTGTTAAGAGTCAAAATCATACTGTTTTAATCGATTAAAACTAGTATTAATTGATTAAAACAAGTAAAAGTTGAAAACTCAACTTTTGCTGTTTTAATAAATTAAAATTCATTTTAATCTATTAGCTAATCGATTAAAATTCATTTTAATCGATTAAAAGTGACCGTTGGAGGTTTCAGATTTGAAAAACTAGTCGTTGTACTCATTTTAATCGATTAACACTAATATTAATCGATTAAAAGCGTTAAATGGCCAGTTTCGAAGAATGGAAGAGTATTTGCTTGAGTCTATATATAGGCTCCCTTTATCCTTCAACAACAACTCTTCCCTTGCACTCTAGTACTCAAAAATCATTGAGACTTGTGTGTTCTTGTTCGACTTGAGAAACTCTCGTCTGTGGAGCTGGTGAAGTGCTGCTACAATGACAGAGGAATAGCCGGTTCATCCTTAGTGCATCTATGGAGGTGTTTGGAAGAGGATCATCGTTCATGAAGTATTCGGAGGAGGTGTTTCATCCTTCGTGAAGTATTTGGGGGAGGTGTCTCATACTTTGTGAAGATTCAAAGGAGGTGCAGGTTCATCTCTTATGGTATCAAGAGAGGTGGTTTCTAAACTTTTACAAATTGTTTCTTTGTGAATGTAGTTTGTAATTTTTTTGTGCTTAGTGAATTGTTTATCTTGGTTTGAGATAAGCGATTGGACGTAGGATTGGTAAGATCCGAACCAGTATAAAAATCATCTGTGCAAACTTCTCTCAACCTTACTCTTTTATTTATATTTATTATTTGTGTAGTAAGAAAAATTGAGTAGAAATTAAAAGGCACACATTAATATTAAAAACTCTCTTGGTTTGTTATTCCACGCTAATAATTTCGCTGCAACCATTCTAACAAACCTCTCAAAATCAAGGAATTTATCCTAGTCATGCTCGAGGTGGACTTCAGTCCTATTGTAAATCTATAGTTATAGCTCTTGAGAGATAGGAGCGAGTCATGACAAGTATAGGACCTTTAAGTCCATTTAATACTCGAGTCTTCCAAGAATAATGTTAGATATCTATCTTATGATTGAGCTATGAAGGTTGAACCAAGAGGGCTTTGTTGCATGGTAGACATTTAATTCTTTATATGAATTATTGATTTTGTGTTGATGATTATAACGATATATGTAGTATGTTTTAATTTTCAGTATTTTATCGTGTGTTTTTTTTGTTGGATCATGGTATCCTCATGCGATGATCATATTACATGTAAACAGAGAATCATATAGATAATTGAGATAAGCATCAGTAAGGCAAAAAGACTTAAAGATATTAGAGTGAAATGTATATATCCTAGAAATCTATTGTTTGTATTACCCTTTTGAAATTTTTAAAATAATTATTATAGAATTGTAAATATATTGTACAAATGTACAACTTCGTGCTTTTACTACATGTTATTTAATCATGTGAAGAAGAAATTAATAATATGACACTTGCTAATTTTGGTCATTACATTATCTTATATTCAAATATTGCTGTATTATGTTAATAACTTTAGTTAAGATTTTCATTCTTAAAAATAGTCATATTATTTTAAATTTTAATATTATTTTAATATTTAAATTGTTATAAATTTAAAGTTATTTTTAAATAACATGTTACAAACAAAATTTATTCACATTTAAACATATGATCTTGATGAGTAATGGATAACCAAAAAATAAAGGTGTACTGTATGGCCGCCTAGCTAACTATTGACCTAGTGGCCAATGGTCTAAGACCAACGTATTAGGGTTCACATTAAACAACTGTTCGGTTAGATATCAAGAATGACCGACCAGTCATAAACACTTAAAAACCTTAAGAATCACCCACAATCAAGTTTACAAGTAAAACATACTTACTAGATATCGGACCATGATTACAATTATGTTAATCACAAATCCATCTTGAAACTATAAATATGAGTTTGAGGTAAGGAGGTAGGTGATTACATTTATTGTAAATTTAAGATTTTACCGTGCTAACCGAAAGGTTTGATACTGACTTGAGCGTCAGAATACCTTTGGCAGGTACAACCCCGCACAGCTTGGAGACGGAGTGTTAAGGACTTGGAAGAACTGTGTACTCGAAACTAAAGGTGATGTTAGAAAACTTGTAGAAAAGTATGAATGAGTGTCTTGATTGTAATCCTTAACCACACACTCGAAACAAAATAATTATGGACTCTCTTAACAACTTTATCTATTAATATTGTGTTTTGAATAGACAATAACTTTGATCTTCATTCTAAATCTCTCTTTTAGTGTTATATTTGATTACTTTGAATTTTGTTAGATTGTGAAAGTCGATATGGACTTCCTAAAAAAATAATATAAAAGATGACACAAGACTACTACTAAGGAGAAATCCTCTCTATTAGAAGCATGTCACACGACCACTACTCTTCCAATGATGAAAGACCAAGAATCTCTTAACCTTAGAGAGCAAACCTTCTTATATGTGCATGTTGACTTTAAAGTCAACCATAAAATGTGTCCAAGCTAGGTCATCTCCTTTTGGTTCAAAACCCTACCTACTTGACCCATTATATAATGTCCAAAATAAAACCTAAACTACTTAACCTATAATATAAGGCTCAAAAGAAAACTTTATATTACTAAACACATAATACAAGGTCTAAAATAAACTTACTCTGCTAAAAACTCAATACAAGGTCTAAAATAAACTTACTCTGCTAAAAACTCAATGACGACCCTTGATAATAAGAATTTGGATTCACGTTTCACATATAACTTTAACTCTTCTTATATGTGCTTGATAATGACTAGGTATATACCACCAACTTTCTATATTAACAATTTTTTTCATTTAGAAGTTGATGTGAGATGTTTTCATAACTCTTAAGCTTTCTTTATCCCTCTTGAGGTGTCGTTTTTCTACCACTTCAATTGCTTAATTTTGTGGTATGTGTTTTTTTTTAAAATATCTTTTCAGCATAACAAACCACCAGTGCTTAAGTATGAATGTGTTTTTTTTTTCTTCTAAAACATATTGAATAATTTCCTTGAGCAGTGAAAACATATGTATATAATTGTTGTGCTATACGCATGTATGCATGTACATGCTGGATGATGTTGAATCTGAATTGTAACACATATCATCCATATTTGTGTTGTGTTGTCCATATGTAAATTGCACACGTCTTCATGCGTAATGGAGATAGTAGGGAATAAATTCAATGGTCTATCTTCTACACAGCTTCATAAAATGATTGGCATATATAAAAATTTACATTACTTATTATCAACAAATTTATAATTATACGTTATATATGTATATAACAACGTAATTGAAAATTTTAAAAATATAATCGGAATTGGTTTATTGTATTTACTCAGAATTTGGTAAAGTGTTGAATTGATATGAAATAAATTTTAATTTGTTTTAAACTACTTATCCAAAGAACGTATTATTAAAAAAACACTTCAAATTTTTTATAAAAATAAATCTTCCTCATCCAAATACTACTTGTTTTTCAAAAAAAGAAATACATATTTAGTATCTATGCTGTCTCTTTAAATATAGCAAAAGTTTTCTATTTACCATCTTAATCATTAACCGAACAAAATCATACATAATAATATAGTATTATATAACATTATTCATTTGCTAATTTTATTTGTTTAATTTAATTGCATTTACATATATATAAATTATTCAATGAAATTTCTTAATATTTTTGTTAATGCAACAATGTAGTCTTCTTTTCTGTTTAATTATGAATAGTTCTACTAAGAAATAACCAAATATTGACATTTTTTTATATGTGGAGATTTATAACAATTATTTTTTCTATAAGAAAAGCAATTTCAATAAAAAATTCTCAAGGATTTTCAAATCGTTCATGTTTTTGAAAATATATATATATATATATATATATATATATATATATATATATATATATATATATATATATATACTGAAATTAAAAACACAAATGTCAATAGCAACAAAAGATTCAGCAAGAAAAAGGTTAGAAGTGCGTTAAAAAAAAAGTAACCGCAATATTACAACATTTGAATACAATATGAACTCTACACGTTTATGAAGATTGGGCTATGAACTATTGATGGTAATATTCGAGACTAGTTTGCATAAAGGATTCGATCTAAACTTTGATATGATTATTATACTAAAAACGGATTCATCAAAGGGATAACCTTATTAACATTTGTTTTGTGCATTAGGAAGGAGTATTTAGTCACTTTTCAAAAATTAAGAATCAAATCCTAATCACTTTGATTAAACAACACGATTCCATCATTATTTACATCAACTTAAATTAGTATTTTATTAACAGTTTAACCTAATTATGCATTGCCCACGTACTAAATAAAGGAGTTGACATCCAAACTCACTATAGAGAATATGAGTTTTAAATAATTCCCTAATACGAGAATTCTAATACCGGTTAAAGATGTTGACTATCAAAATCATATACGATAAGTCAAAATTCTCATACAGGTAATCCTTCAAACTTAAGCTCTATTTTTTAATCTGAGTCGTAACATCAACATGTTAATTTGCGTTTTAATAAGCATTCAGATTATTTCCAGAAAGAAAGAAAGAAAACTATTTTTACAACAAGTTTCTCGTGTTATTTTATAATTTTCATTAAATTTAGTTTCCAATGGGTGAACGAAGTGTGTATGGCTACACGTTTTGTGCTGAATAGCATTTTACTTAAAGGAGTTTAGATAGTTGATTAAAAGTTATATTCAAATATAGACTTGCTTATTTTAGAGTTATAAGATATAACCTTTATGTTAATTTGTTTAATGTAAAATTGCTAAACACTAACTAAATTACATATTTTAATTTGTTATAACTAAAAAAATCACTTTAGAATGAAGATGATCTAAGACTAATTAACATGGCAAAACAAGAAAACAGGCATTCTTTTAATAAAAACAGAAATTTATACTAAAGTAGTGCAGGAAAGTGAAACAGGGTAAGATATAAAAATCATACCGGACTTTGATCAGCATAAAAAGAAAATTTCTCCAGCATCTGAACTACATAGTCCGAATTAGTGCTGCAAACCCAGTTAAAATGAATCTTTGCATTGTCACCAAATTATCTGCTACTTTAACTTTAGCAGCTCCAAGGGGAATAATCATATGCACCATCCTTTGCCTGAAATCCAAGGGCTGTTCATGAAATTACTTAGTAACAGTCTAGTGGTGAACTCTGGGATTAAAACACAGGATAATGCCCCCAAAACTCAATTACTCATTTCCTTAAATTCCGAGTGGGGAGAAAAGATAGAATAAAAGTAGCCATCGGTAATTCAGTTTACTATTTGCAGAATATGGTGCGTGCCATGACAGTGCTACTCTATAGTCATCACCTGCAGAAGAGATAACATGATGCCAAGTCCTCGAGTTCCATGCTCTAGGTTCTACCAGTTCCAGATCCCACCTTTGAATAGTATACAAGTTTCACTATTCATCTGAAAAATAAAAACTAACACAACAGAAAATACTGCTAAGAAATTAATCCACCAGCCAGCATAACCAGAGACAAGTGACAATACAAAATCCGATTTTCTGTGCAGGGAAGTATATAAACAGATCAAAATGACCTCTGTATAATAAACAACCAAAATAATCTGCATGTCTCCAAAACTGAAAACTGCCAGAACAAAATTTAAGGTTAAAATCAGTCACAATTTGTACAAATTTATTTCAACCAAAATTTGAGAATAAATACAGATCTCTCTGCATTTCAACGTTCTATTTAATCAACAGAAAGAAGAGGTTTATAAGAAAATAAAACTACGAGTTATTCAAGTAAGATAAATTATATGGTTCATCAAACAAGGTTATAACTTCTCGATTACATGTCTGAAGCAATATTTGGGGGAATTCATTTTCCAGACCCTATATTATTCATATGTCAGTCAGCATGCATCTTCTGCACAGAGTAGCATGAAATCCAACCAGCCAGAGAGATTTATTTTTTCCTCATCACCAGTGGTAATGATGTATTTTCAATCTAAACATTCAAGTGAATAAAATTTGAAATCCAAAACAGTAGGTCTTACTGCAAAATCAATCAGTGAGTGAGCAAAATAAAATCATTTCAAATGAGGTAACTCTTCACCTTCACCCTGTCTCATACAATTCCATTGAATAGCAATCGCATTCTTGAGACCCGGACCCAACCAATTAATCAAACCACTCCAAGAAGTAATCAATTACCAGAAAAATTAATAAAATAAACAGAACAATTAATCACCCTCCTTCCGTTCAACGAATCGCCGTCCGCCACCGAGGGACAGCAAATGCAATCTGAACCAATCCTCGGCGCCATGAGAAAAGCTTAAAAGGGGAAAAATTTTAATCTTCATTTTGGGAAGATAATTATAAAACAGGAGGGTAATTGAGTAATTCAACCAAGGTATTTTAGTAATTAGCTGAATTTCACAGGGGCAATTAGAGAGAAGAAGCGCTATAAATAACGAGGTCCCTGACCCGTTGCGCATTCTCTTCTTCTCACATTTTTCTCTTACATTCTCTCTTTTTAGCTCTCTCTCTCTCTCTATCTTCCTTCTCTTTCATCTTCTCTATTCTCTCTCTACCTCATCTCTTATTTTGTTTTTATTAAATCTTGATAATTGCCAGATTCCGGCCACAAGTTTCTCTCATCCCTGTCTCTCTCTCCCATCACATCGTCTTCATCATAGCGTGCCCCATCCGTTTTGTATCAATTTACCCTTTTACCCCTCTTTTCTAAATTTACCTTTTTACCCCTCATTTTTTACCCGAACATAGATAAATAATTACCGTTGTTTTTTTATTGTTTGAAAACAAAATTATTTGTGTCAGTTTTGTTTAGAGGGTGGTTTGGTAGTGACGTGGCATGCGGATAGAGAGCCATGAATACCAAAACGATGCGTCTTCCCCCTCGTCGTGTATTGACACCTACCAATAAGCGCAAAGAGAGAGATGACCCGTTTGACAGGCCCAAGCCCATACCCGCACCACCCACTACCAAAATACTCAAGCCCGATAAGTCCGTCGACCCGATCAGCGCCACCAACAAAGCCGTCTTGTCTGGGCCCAAGCCCTCCAACCAACTCTTAGCGGGCTACCTGGCCCACGAATTCCTCACCAAGGGCACCCTACTGGGCCAACCTTGGGTCCCACAAAAAGGAAAGTCGACGGAGGACGGCGGCGACGAAGCAGAACCCACGGCGGCGCCGCCGCTGTTCCAGCGGACGGAGGAGGAGCGGGAAAGGTACGCCGAGGTGGCGAGTTTATTGAAGGGTGGTGGGACCCAGCTCCCCGGCGTGGTGAACCCCACCCAACTCGCCCGTTTCTTGCACTTGTGATCTAACGCTAGAAAACCACTGGGAGAGTCCTATCGGACACGTGGAACGATCGCATTTGCTCTCCTTCGTTTTGCTCCTCCCGGGACAAAACGAAACCGGGTAGAGAAATTTCTCCTCCCTAGCTCTTTTTTTTTTTTCTTGTTTTTTTAATCTGAGACAGATGGAAAAGAACAATTTTCTGATGCATGCAAGTTGTATGTATGTCATCCTCTTGATGTATGCATTCTCATGCAAAGTACATGCTTTTAGTTTCAACTGGTGAACAAATCTTCATGGTTTATCTAATTATCTTACTTTGGTTTATTTGTCCTTGTTTTGATTAGATTATTGGTATGAGTATAATTAATTAGACTGTTTAAGCATTAATGATAGATAGTTGATTGAAGTAACGCACGTGACGCAATTTTAACGCCGAGATAAAACACTTGTAATAAGGAAGAAGAAGATGGTTATGCCTCATTTAATTGAAAGGCTTACACGGAATCTGATGCGGGAAAGGAAAAGTGTGTGTGTGTGTGTTTCTTGAATTGTTTCACGCACTTAAAGAAAGTGTTCATTATTAGTATGACGGTGAAATCAGTGATGGGTTTGGTGCATGGAAATTACAAGTGCTTATGCTTTGCCAATTTTCTTATCTGCTGATGCAAGATTTTTAGAACTGATTATGGCAGTTGTCACACTGTACTTACCTTTTTTTTTTTTTAATGCAATTGAATCTGTTTTGTAGAGTTTCTGTATGTTTCGGATAATGTCTCAATCTAATTTTAAACGGGAAACCGAATCAGTTATTTCTTTTTTCCGAGTTAGATTACATTTTAGACAAATTCTATTTATTAGATTAATTTTTAATTCAAGCCTTTACATCGTTTCAATTTAAATCTGACTTCTGAAGTGAAGTTAATTTTATAGTAATGGGTTTGGACTGGTGCAGAATTATTTTTAAATGGTTTTCGTGAAAAAAAAAAAGATTGTTTTGTAAATACATTTAACTTTGAAAACCCAGTAATTCTTTAAATTTTATAACAACTACCCTTTAATTTTTTTTATGGTTTAAATAAATTAAATTAGATTAAATCTCTTTCATGCCCTTGAAGAGACGAACATATTTTCGTATAACCATGTCTTAGTTTTATTACGGTTAGAGTTAAATAGGTATTCACTTTTTGTATAACAAATTTCATGTTTTACCAAACAAAAGGACTTTTAAAACAAATATTATAAAAGTTATTAAGTAAAACTCACTAATTAATCGTATATAGTAACACGTAATTGGAAAATATGTAAACAGTGATGATGTTATCCGACGATTTCATGAAAGAGTTTTTTCTTAAATTAATTAAAATTTTCAAAATAAAAAATGACCCTTTAATATAGAAGTTAACTAATTTATCATAATTTATGTTGTCTTCCACTTCCACAGTTCTAAGGGTTTAAAGGTGAGGATTTTTTTATGAAAAAGTAATATTTTCAAATTAAATATAAGTTGAAAAATAATTTTTCATTGTATAACTTATGAGGTAATTATTGTCAAAGTTAAAATTTATTGTAAATCACGATTTCTGGTTTAATGATAACTTAGAAACAGTTATGTTCTACCAACTCCATAGGGTTCAAAGAGTTGTAATATTATAAATTTTCGTAATATTTTTTATGTTCAAATTTTATATCAATTTTGCCAATAATTATATTTATGATAATGATTAAAGAATTAAGAAATAAAAATAAAAAAGTATCCAATTTAATGTCATTGAAGTATATTATTGAAATGTTTAATAAATATTTATTACCTCTTTTCCTATCTTGTATTTAAAGTTATAATAATCCGTAAGACTAATTTATATTACTTTGTATAAATGATAAATAGGTTGAAACTTATAAAGGGTTAAATGTTTTTTCTAATTATTTAGATAAGATATATTTTTTGTATCAACCTCACAAATTTAGAACATTTTTTTCATTCTTCCTTTGAACAAAACGTATCGATCTAGTGTTTTTATGGCTTGCTCTGTTAAACTAAAGTGTTATGTATGTTTGGAACTTGTTGTGCCAAACATAAATTTCGTTTACTTTTACAATCTTAGAAGGAAGAACAAATCTGAAACTTTTTCATCTTTATTGTTCATTAATAAGAATGCAACTTGCACAATTTGGATTTCTTGATGTTTTTTGTGAACCCATTGTTCTAGTATCATAACCTAATTTTCATATTAAATTAGAAGTGAATTTTAAGTCTAATTTAATTCCATAAAACTGACTTGTAAAATGAAATTTATATCTATTTATATACTATGAATTGACCTTATGTTTAGTCTATATGAAATTTCTAACATGTTGTTTATCTATTCTATTATTAAAATATATTGACCTATATATACTAATTTTAATACTTTAAAATATATTTAAAACATTACTATATCGGAATTAGTGTATTTTAAGAATTAGTGTATTTTAAATACATAGTAAACGGATAACATTAGAGAAATAACACTAAAAAAATCAATAAAGACATTCATTTGTAAAATAATAATGAACAAAATTAATAGTCTAAATTAACAAGTCCCTTTTTTTTTATCATCAACTTGTTTTTATTTAATCATCAAGTTTCACTATCATAATTCTATTAAATCTTCTATACTTCATACCAATATGTTTACACGTAAAAGATAAGTTGAAATACATGTTTTGATTTATTTAGTTGATATATATACGTTGTTCCGTGTTTTAAAATAATAACTTCAGAAAAAGTTGGAATCTACAAAAGATAGTCAACTCTTTTTTTTTCTTTTTCAAAGTACCCTACAATGTATGCACTACACATGAAGTGAAAAAGTAAACAAGTAAAATGTTTTATAATATGATAGATGGGAAATTTTTTATTAAATGCATTAACTGAAAATAGTATTATATATGTAATTATTTTCTATTAATGTATATAATTAAGAGTTCGGTGATTAAAAACCTAACAGATGAAAAACAATAAAACTTACTCTACTAGATATACCTGAATGAAACTTATACTAGAGTTTCAATTCTTATTTCTATGTAAAACGTTGAATGCAGACTTAGCTTGATTTAAAGAAGGTTTAATAGGTTCGAAGATCCCTATATTTGAGGGTTTGATTCAATTGGGTCTTCTAATTGGAAGTGATCAATTAGGTCCCTAATTTTGTCCATTTGAATCAATAAAAACTTTTCAGTTAACGACGTGAAGTTTTTGAACATGTAGCACGCTGACGCTTCCAGGTGGCACCATTTCAAGTGCATAGATGGATTATAAAAGGGTGAAATCCCTAAGGGATTTTACCTTCAAATACACCCTTTTAATTTAGGATTTCACACTTTTATAATCTACCTATGCACTTAAAACGGTGCCACCTGCAAACGTCAGCGTGCCACATGTTCAAAAACTTCACGGCGTTAACTGCATAACGGAAAGACTTTTATTGATTCAAATTGACAAAATTAGGGACCTAATTGATCACTTCCAAAATTGTGACCCAATTGAAACAAACCCCCAAATATAGAGACCTCGAACTTATTAAACCTTTAAAGAACAATTGAGTCAAACTAGTAATAATTTGAAAAAAAAAGAGAGAAAAGAATATACATATATATTTCACTTAATTCAGAAAAAGTATAGTTTAAAACAAATAATTCATTATATCCCTTACATTATTGGTTCATTTTTAGTTGTTCCATTTTTTAGAAGTTATTATTACCGTTTTAAGTAGAGAGGACTATTTATCCATTTAATAATAAATATAAATATTTTATCTAATTATTAGTATCAGAGTAAAAGTCAAGTTTTTTTTTTTTTTCAATTAAGCAACAATTAAGTAGGAGATTGTCGCGGTTAAAGGAGATCCACGTTTTTTAGACTATTACTATCACATGTAAAAATTCATTCAGACATTAAATCAAACATTTGAACTGCATCGTTAACAAAATCAAATGAAAAAAAAAAAGAGCTAATGAATTTGATTAATTTGAACCGTTTGAGACATATGTTCAATGTGTTTCTTAATTATTGTAATTTTAACATTATAATATGAAGCTATAATTCTAATTGTGTTGATCAGTGATTAGTGATGAAATGTTTCTTCATTCTTCGCAAAGGATATTTAATTTTATGGAACATTGATAACCTAGGGTTAGCATACTCCACCCTAAAATAAGATAAAGTGTTTTAGACCTTTGAATAATTGAATTTTAACGGTCGTATTTGCGTCACTATGCTATAAATATAATAAATGCTTTGGATTCTGTTACGAAAAAATAAATGCTATAGATTAAAATAGGTAAATTAATGCAATAATAGGTAGCCAAAAGAAGGTAGAAGAATAAGTAAACAATAAATTCTTTTTTTCTTTTTACAAGATTTTTGAAAAATAATTTATATTAAACGTGTTTCTCGCTTCAAATTATGTCGCTTTCTCTTATCTTCTACCTCTTTTACAAACAATACTTGGTCATTATTTAAAGTACCCTAATAATTATTTTTGGACATGTTTGGAGGAAAATAAATTCAGGATTTCTTTTTCATTTTTAGAAAATACCTTTGCATTTGATTTTTTTTTTAAATGAAGATGAAAAGGACAGGGTAGAAATGAAGTTGGTCTTCTCATAAGAAAATGTAAAATTTTAATTATATACTCCATCTTTCCTCTTTTTTTTTAATTTTTATTAAATTGTATGTGTTGAAAAATATTTTAATTATTATTTTACTAATTATATTCTTACTTTTTGAAAAATTCAAAGAAAATATAATGATTGCTTCTATGAGATTTTAAATGAACCGGAATTTGTATTATTCATTAATACAAAATATCACAAGGTTAGTAGACGGCAATTTGTATTCATTAATTATTTTGTAGAAACATAGAGTAATGTCTTTTTAATTTAAGATTCAAAATTTATATATAAAAAGTGTGTGAAATTATGAGTGATATTAAAAATCTTTTAATAGAGTTTCAAGTTATGGTGGTTTTGAGATTAAAAATCATAAAAAAAATATTTTTTATTAAAATGAAAAAAAAATGTTTTGCTTACTCTAGTTTACAAGTTGCTCTTCAGTGGAAAGAAACAAAAATGATACTTTATTGTAAAGAGAGAAGATAAACTATCTCACAAAAAGATTTTTTTTTTTATAGAAGATACTATTAATCATGAATAATTGTCTCTGTAAAAAGAATGTCAAAATTATGATAAAAATGTTATTTTACATTTATTGAAAATTATAAAAATTAATGTTTTTTTGTTAATTTATGTACTCAAAACATAAATGGGACATGTTAAAAAATAGACATAGTAATTTATAAAATAAAACATATCCCCATTGTTTCTATCAAAATTTTCCTGCACTCAGAACAAATAACACTGTTTTTTTTTATCCTTTATTATCTCTCTCAATTTGTATAAAATAAAATTTCATAGTTATTAATATGTCATGAATCAACTGACTCATTTATTAGCGAGTTAGAACTCGATCAACACACTACGGATGGTAGGTAAACGAGTTGACACTTAATTACAATTTTTTTAAAATAAAAAAAATTACAAACTTTCTATAATTCAAATTTAAACAAAATTTACTCCCAAATTTCACTATCAGTGTTTAATTAATTTTGAAAATAGAAAATTTAAATAATTTTTTCAAGCAAAAACATAATAAATATTTTTTTATAAAATTAAACTTAAATTTTAATAAAATAAAATTAGGTAGGTGATTGGTAGATGAATCCGGCCCACCACAGGTTCAACCTTCATAAACTGGATTTAAATGAGTCGGATTGAAATCTGACTTACATAAAAAAAATACAATATTTTCAAACACAACCCGACCCAAACCTGTGGTGATCCAGATTGATATGCAGGTTCTCACCCATATACATAAAAAAAAATGGGCGTGCGTGTATGATTTTCGATTTTTAATTTGCAAAGTGTGATTACAAGAATATCTTGAATTTTCAATGCGTCGAAGTGCAAATTTTCAACCACTTTCGTACCTAGACATTTTAATGAAAAAGTAAAAGGAAGACTATATAATGTAAGTAATCTTGTAACCATTCTTTAAATTGTATAAACATTTTAAAATTATGATAAAATTTTGAAATATTAATTTACATCCCTCATTTATTGATTATTTGTCAAAGAGAGGCACACACTTTTTTTTCAACTCTGCATTCATGGTTCTCGATAAGGCAAAAACTGTCCATGGCATGGCTGCAAAACTATTTATTGTGTTACCATATTTTCAATCACACTAAATGCTTCTTATTTCATTTTGCTAACCCCATTTCACCTTTTCAGTTCTTGTCAGTGTTCATTTTTTGAGTAGAAATTGGTGTTCATGTCATTTCTATATATGCTCTTACCAATATTATAAATTAAATATGGCTTAATCACAATATAAATTGTTTTGGTTGTAAAGTCGAGTCAATAACATCTTTACAATTTGTCTCATTTATGTTCTTTTCTCTCTCAGTCGTGGTTCTCGTTCGGGGAGGTATTTGTTAAAGATACTTCGATGTCTAAGTCAGTTTGTGACTTGTAAGGTTAATCACAAATCAGTACTAAATGTACAATAAATGTGAATCACCTACCTCTTACCTTTAACCTATATTTATAGTTTTTGGCATGGACCCGTGATTACCGATATCTTAACCTCGGCCCAATCACCGCCTATTACTACTAATCGTTATTTACCTTAATCCTTGTGAGATTATATTATGCGTCGGCCAGAATAGCCGGACGTCCTTCTTCTTATGTTGAAGTTGTCGAATATTCATCGTGCGGACCTAAGAATAACGGTTGTCACGGACGACCTTAATCAACCTTCACATGTTAGACGAACCTCCGACTCTCTCGGTCAATCGGTATATAAATAAAATTCAGTTTGTTTTTACAAAGAATTATTATAATTTTATAAACTAATTTTCTAATTTTAAAAACTAAATTTTAAACTAATATTTTTTTTAGGTCAAAGTGTGAATATAAGGAACGTGGGATTAGAAACTTATAAGTACTTCGGTAATATTTTGATAAAATAAATTTAATAAATAATAAATTTAGTTAGAGTGAATTTTTAGATGATTTTGATATTATTCTAAAAAATAAATTATAAATTATTTTAGGAGGGAAAAAAAGAAAATCACGATAGTTAAGGTCAACTATCAGAAAGCATATGACTCAATTAGTTAGGAATTCATGTATCACGTGATGGGTAGACTTGGATTTTGCATGGAATGGATTTGATGGATTAAAGCATGTATGGAATCATCTCGGTATTGGTAAATGGTAACCCAACTAAGGAATTTAAGCCTAAAAGAACTAAGAAAAGGGGCTCAATGAAACCATTCTTATTCTTATTAATTGCAGAGGGCTTGGCAAAGTTGGTGAATGTAACTATTAAAAATTTTGAAATTTTCCACGGATATTCTAATCGTATTTATTTTACCTAGTAAAATAAAATTAAAACATTCATTATTTCATCCGATAAATGTTTCACTTAATAATATTTATTTAAAATAATAAAAAATATTTAAATATACTCAATAATTAAAATTTTTCAAAAATACAACTAAAATAAAATAAATGCATTTTTAAAGCAATTCTTAAGCTCTTCATTATTATGCATCTGAACCATCATCATCTGTAGCATTATTTGTTCACATATAACATAAGTCATACGATCATCACAAGTGAAAACCACAACCACGAACATGTAAGGATGAACTAACTTAAAAGAAAACATAACCATTAAACTTATAAATATGTTAAGACAAGCTCGTCTACAACATCTTTGGTTTTGAAATTTAACAAACAACATTAAATAAAGTAGCCTTGAGTGTAGTCTTAGATTCACAAATAGTTAAAACAAAGGAACATAAACAAAGAACATGAAACAATAGTAAATAACAAAACACTAAGAATTTGAAGAATGTTATCTGCAAAGTATAAGAACTCAATAGCAAGAAAAGTTACACAACTAATGACACTCGGAAAAAAAGAAAGTCTTCCAAAGGGAAAAACCAAAAATCAACTAGTACCTTAATACATCCAATAGATTAACAAAAGAAGGTCAACGAAGTGTTAATCCTCTAAGAATAACAACATAAATAAGAAAACAAGACTACTAGGAACAAAAGATTTTGTAAAGAGCATCTTTAAACAACTTTCTAGGAAATACATCAATAAGTAAACATCACTTAACAATGATTAAATAAACTCTAGGCATAACTGAAAATAAAGAAGGAATGAAAAGATGTGTTTATAAAAACATCTCAAAATCCAAAAACTCATACCAAATGAGAATCTTGTTAAACGTATGTGATAAACAAGACGCACCACCAAATTTGTCACAAAGAGTCTTGCAGTGTTGGACGATAATAAACTCTGAATATGCTTCAGTTGATAAAAGTTTCAAACGATGCCCTCAGAAAGCACGCTGAAAAATCTCAAACAATGTGTTTGAAAACATCATGCTAAACGCGTTTGTTAGAAAAACCTAAACTAAACACACCAAAAGGATAAATCTTGCTGTTATTAAAAGAGATCCCACTAAATGCGCTCTTGAAAACAACAAGTAACTACAATAGTTATGTGATAACACTATTGTTGACACGATCAAATTAATATTACTAAACTATGACAACTTCAATATTGCTAAGATAGTAGTCAACAAAATAGAAAGGGTAAATTCAACCCTAAGTCGTCTTCCAACTAAACACAACAATACATAAACAGACGCACCACTAAATGGTCTCCTTATTAAATGTGTCAAAGAGAGCCTTATTGAATGCAACTAGTGCTATACATTGCCAAGCAATGATTAAAAAAAACTCTCAACATGTCTTGATAGATAAAATGGTCAAAAGATGTTTTTTAGAAAGTACGCTAAAATTTTTAAACGATGATCCAAAAACTTGTGTTGAAAGACACCTTACTAAACACATTTTCGAACGAAAATAAGGAAACTTAAAAAAGTGTTTACATAGGTTAGATGATACCATCTACCAAACAATCTCCTTCATCCAACGGTGAAGTCTTCATCAATACTTGGTAGTGAAAAGCTTAAACGACAAATCCTACTTGAATGGTAGAGAACTTGAAAAGTAGTTTGTTGTTTTGAACATGCATTAAATTCCATTAATTGCACAATGTTTAAAAACAACAAAAGTGATAAGAAAAAGGACAAATTTGTCTGCATACATATCTACTCTACTATGTGCAGATTACCTATGTCAAACATTCACCTGCTTCATCCTATACAAATCAAAAGTGGATGTTAGAGACAAACAACACATTCACGGAATGTTCTCTCTACCAAAAGTCATGCTAGAAAGTTCGTGCAACCTACCTTTGATAAAGAACTCAAAAAGTATGTATGATCTGACAAGTTGACTTTAGTCAATGGTTGTTACTTATGATAAGGCTAAGAAGATCCAAATGTCAAAGCAGAGTACTATGTAACAAACACTTTCTTGAAGCCTATATATTGAAGAATGTCAAAGAAAAGAGTAAGAAAATAAGCACACGAATACGAAAGAAAAACCTATGAAGAAAAGAAAAGCTAAAAAAAAGAATACTTTCAAGCTTCATAGAATCGAAAACCTATTGTTGTCAAATGAGAGAAAAATTTGAGAGTCTATTAGATTGAATTGTATTGTTTAGACAAGACAAGCTCGCCCACAACAACCTTAGTTTTGAAGTTTAAACAGAAAACATTAAAAGGAAGTAGTCTTAAACAGAGTCGTAGAGTGAAGAATAATTAAAATACTAAACGATATATAGGAACACTAAGTCTAAAATAAAAGGTATCCACACAAAAAGACTAACACATCTAACTCACTAATAAATAATAAAACACTAGGAATTCACAATAGACAAACAAGGATTGGAGAAGACTACTAGAAAATAAGATTCCAATAAGAAACATCTATAAACGACTTTCAAAGTTAAAAATTGGCTTAATTGCCTCTTTTGTCCCTAATTTTGCTCGGTTGTGTCAATTTGGTCCCTGGTTTTAAAAAAGTGTCTATTTTGTCCTAACTCAGTAAATTTTGTGTCAACGTTGTCCCTTCCGTTAAAAAACACTAACGGTGTTAATGGATTGATGATATGGTAGTATGAATTGGTAACATGTTAATTTTAAGTTGTTTGTGCGTTGACGTGGTAAGCAATGAGAGATTGAGGTGGATTTTAGAGATTGGGTTTTATAATTTGGGGAAAAATTAAGTTAAGGCACATGGCATTATGATTTCTGCGAGAGAAGAGAGAATCGTTATCGCATTTCTTCACCTTCATTGTGAACACACACTCCTCTGACGCTAATTAGGATTTGGTTGACTGAAGTTTGTTTGGAGATTTGGATGCGCAATTGCATAGATTGTGTTGGTGGAGTTTTTTGAAAAACGGCATTCGAAGGTGCGTTTATATAGCTTTTGTTGTGTTTTGTTGCTTTCCCTGTGGTCCCCCCCATAAATTTTGCTTTGTTGTAGGTATGGTTTGTTTATTTATTGTCCCCAATTAACTGTGCTTTTTGTTTTTTTGTGGTGTCCCAGTGTCGTTGTGGTCCCCCATTAACTGTGGTTTTCCTTTGTTATCGCATTTCTTCACCTTCATTGTGAACACACACTCCTCTGACGCTAATTAGGATTTGGTTGACTGAAGTTTGTTTGGAGATTTGGACGCGCAATTGCAGAGATCGTGTTGGTGGAGTTTTTTGAAAAACGGCATTCGAAGGTGCGCTTATATAGCTTTTGTTGTGTTTTGTTGCTTTCCCTGTGGTCCCCCCCATAAATTTTGCTTTGTTGTAGGTATGGTTTGTTTATTTATTGTCCCAAATTAACTGTGCTTTTCGTTTTTTTGTGGTATCCCAGTGTCGTTGTGGTCCCTCATTAACTGTGGTTTTCCTTTGTTTATGTGTCTTTATGGTCCCAGTAGGAAGTTATTTTACTTGTTTGTGGTCTGTTATTGGTGTGTTTATGTTGTCTTTATGGTCCCCATAGTATGTTGCCTTTAGCTCAATCTTGTGGAAGCATATATTAACTGTCAACAATTTTCATATTAGTTGAGATGGCCAACTCAGACATTGAAGTCGTATTTCACCATGGAGGTAGATTTGACAATAATGGGACATTCGGATACCCCTATGGTCAAACCACAACTTTAAAAATTGACTGAGATCATTGGAGATATTTTGAAATCTTGTCCATTCTTAATGAGATGGGTTATAGAAATGTAACGGAGTTGTGGTATTCATTGAGTCGTGGACGTGTGTTAGAAGATTGTTTGGAAGTATTAACTGATGATAAAGGTGCTTGTCATCTGGTAAATATTGCTATTTTGAATGGTCAAGCTCACCTTTATGTTATACACATGGTGTGTGAGCCTGAGTATGTTCATATGTTGAAATCCTTTACTGAACCTGAAATTGAAAGAGAGTGTGCTGAAAAGAAAGTTGAGATAGAGGTTGGTGAACCATAAATTGAGTTATACCCAGAGGAAGATGATGTTGTAGTGGTTGATGTAGAGTTGAGGTAGTGGATGAAGTGGAGGTTGAGGTTGAGGGTGATGGTTTTGAGGCATACTATCAGGCAGAGGCTTAGCCCGAGGTTGAGGCAAATGGGGATGGAGACATGGATGTTGGTGTGAATGTAGAGGGTGATGGTGTGGAGGCATAAGGTTAGGCTGATGTACAAGCTGATGAGTATGATGTTAGAAGTTGGAATGGGTCCGAAGAGGATGGATTGACTGACCATGGAGATGAAGTGGAATTTGATATATTTGAAGCTTCTAGCCAAGTAAAAATTGGTGGACCTAGGGGTTTATTTGAAAGTGATTGGGAATCTAACACTTTGGACAATGTTGTGGAAAGTGATAACACAGATTATGATAGAGATGAGTATGGGGATTTTGGGATTTTTTTCAATGCCCAAAAGTATGGAACAATATAAATGGGAAGTGGGCACGTACTTCCCTGAAAAAAAGGATTTTACAGAAGCAATAAGAACTTATGGAGTACATAATGGTAGGAAATTAAAAGTGTATAAAAATGACAAAAGAAGAGTTTATGTCAAATGTTCTCGGGCAAAAGGAAAATGTACATGGTATGCATATTGTGCATATAAGGCAATTGAGAATACATGACAACTAAACAAATTATAGACAAGCACACATGAAGTAGAGAATTTAACATCCGTCTAATGACTTCAAAATGGTTGAGTGGGAGGTTAGAGAAGATCATAAAAGAGAATCCCGATATTAATCTGTATAACCTCCAAAACAAAGTTTCTAAGAAGTGGAACATTGGTGTTTCTCGGTCAATAATATGTCTGAAGCTTTTAACAATGTCATATTGAATGCAAGGAGTAAGCCCATAATCACAATGATAGAAGAAATTCGTATGTACCTCATGAAGAGATGGGCAACAAATAGACAGAAAATAAGTACATGTGAAGGTTGTCTTTGCAAAAGAACTGCATATGACTAAATATTGGATACCTAGGTATGTGCACATTAGTACATCAGAATATCAACTTCTTTATGTTTTTATTTGTTTATTGACTTAAGTTGGTTATCATTGCAGTTGGTCAAGACTTAAAAATTTTGAGATCAGACACACCTCAACCATTGGTGAAAAGTTTGTGGTTGACATAGATAAAGTTGAATGCAGTTGTAGAAAGTGGACTGTATCAGGAATCCCATGACGCCATACACTGGCTGTCATGTCATTTTTGAACATCAATGGAGAAGACTACATCCCACATTGGTTTAGAAGGGCAACATATCAAGAAACATACATTCCAATGATATACCTTGTCAACGGTCCTCAACTATAGGAAATGACTTCTCATCCTGATGTGTTCCCTCCACCTAAAAGGGTGTTGCCTGGTAGACCAAAAAAGAAAAGAAGACTAGAGCCTTGGAAGCTAAAGAAGGATGACACACAACTAAAGCAAGGTGGAAATCATAAGAGATGTCGCATATGTAAACAACTTGGTCATAAAAGAAATATTTGCCCACAAGCTGCTCCAACAAACCAAAGTCAATCTCAATCAAGCCAGCTCACTCAATGCCAACTTTAACAAAGTCAGTCAACTACAACATGAGTTTAAAAGTTGTTTAGAACTTATTAAATGTTTAGCTCAAGTCTGTTACAGCCCAGTATTGGCTATTTTGTAAAATTTTATATGGAATTTGATTAGAAGAGCAATAATGGTTCAACATCTATTTTGTAAACTTTTATATGTTATTTGATTCCAGCTCAGTTTAGAAGAACTTCATTTTGAATCCTGGTCTTGTACTTTATATGTAATTTGATTACAACCCATGATCAAGAATGTTGTACACTTCAATGATTTCAATCTAAATGTTTAACTCAAGTCCGTTACAGCCCAATATTGGCTATTTTGTAAAATTTTATATGGAATTTGATTAGAAGAGCAATAATGGTTCAGTATCTATTTTGTAAACTTTTATGTGTTATTTGATTTCAGCCTAGTTTAGAAGAACTTCATTTTTAATCCTGGTCTTAAACTTTATATGTAATTTGATTACAACCCATGAACAAGAATGTTGTATATTTCAATGATTTCGATCTGAATTTGAATTCCAGTTTCTGTTTGATGATGTTGAGTTCTAATGATGATGAGTTCTTTGATGACTTTCTAAACTTCAATGCGCTTATCTTCTACATTCATTGCTTATGCTTATGTTGTGATTTCAACCACAATTTTTATTCTCATTTTATTATTCACAGGAATACCAGACCAAAAGGATATTCAAACCATAAATTCATATGCACAAATTGACATTTCTTATTCATTTCAAAACATCACATTACAATATAGTCAATTTGCTGTTAACAACAACTTGTTAATACAACTTTGTAATACAACACATAATGGACTTTTAAACAAAATACAAACAAGGATGATGCTAATGAACCCCATAAAACATAGCATCCATATTAAGATCTTCTCGCTTTTCTAACAACCCATAACAGATTTTTCAAGGCTATTAATCTTTCTTCTTTGCCTCGCAATAGTGGTACCAGCATAATCTACATTGTCTTCATTACGCCATTTAAAGAAATTGCATCCTTGAAGTTCTTCATTTCTTGTTCGTTGTTCAAATTATCCAACCATAAACAATTCGTTAATCACCAAAATAATTTAACACAAAGATTAAACAATAAACCTTGTAATTAGGACAACCCCAAAATTGCTTGCCCTTGTTCTTCACTATTTTTGCCACTCTCAACACAACAACCTCCCCAAAATGGCATATTTGGCTTCCAACGAATCCTCTGGATGAACCACCGCGAGAGCTCACCTATGAGCAAGACGAACAACATTGATTCAAAGACATTGCCAGTTCAACACCAACGCCAAAATGAGCAAACGACGACCACAAACCACTAACAACGACCCCGAACCACCACCAACAACCACAAACTACTTCGCCAACCACAAACAAGCACGTTGCTGCCAACACACAACACTTAAATCCAAACCCTAAACAACAATAACTGAAAAAAAAAGAAGACAAACAAGATGAACAACACCCACCACTGTACTGTGCTCACAATGTAGGTGAAGAACTCTGTTCTCTTACACAAATCAAAATGCTCTCTGCCTTTGCCCTAACTCAATTTTTCCCCAATTTCAAACACTCAACCTTTACTATCCTCCTCGAACTATAATTAGTTATCACGTCACCAAACTTTAAGCCTAAAAATGACACGTTACCACTATGTAATACCATGCCATCAATCAATTAACTCTGTTTCTTTGAGTTTAACAGAAGGGACGATGTTGACACAAAATTTACTAAGTTGGGACCAAGTTGACACTTTTATAAAACCAGGGACCAAATTGACACAATCGAGCAAAACTAGGGACAAAAGAGGCTATTAAGCCTTAAAAATTTAACTCATAGAAAAACACTCAGGACCAACATTAAACGAAATAAGAATCTAAAGATGTTATAACTAGAATAGTAGGGTAGGCAGAAAAGTAAGTGTTAGGCTCAAAATCCCTAATCATCTAGCAACTTAAGAAATCACTTAGGGATATATATAAAACGTAATTCAACTAAGTTAAAATAGCCAGACGCAACACTAAACGACTCCCAAGTGAAAACGTCTATGAGAGTTATGCTAAACGTGTAAGCTATACTATACCCAATGGTAAATAGTTAAACTCTTAAATGGATAAGGATGTTGAAGTGTCGTTACAATGTTTTAGTAAAATCCTCAAGTGTCTCAACTAATGTTCCAAAATCATGTAGAAGATAAACCTTGTTAAATGCTCTTGCTGAAGAGAGCAGAATCTCAAAAGCACTTACAAAATATTAGACGATAATGATATCTCAGTATAAAAGTATCAAAAGTTGAAGACATGACTAGAAAGTCCCAAACGATGAAATGGAAAACATCGTGCCAAATGTGTAGGTTAGGAATAACTATGTAACCCAAGAAAACTAGATAAACTCTCACTATGAAATGATAAGTCTAGCACTCACACATCAAAAGAACAAAACTTTTTCCAAAACACACAATAAAAGACACTGACTTTAAACACGATCTTAAAGATAACAAATATCTATAAAAAAAACACTAACTAAGAAAAAGCCTCTTACAGGATACACGATACCAGATACCAAACACACTCTTAGTAAACGATGAAAATCTCATCCTTGGAAATTCCACTAGAAAACACAAACAATCAAATCTTGAGTAAACGATAGAAAACATAAAAACCTTGCTTGTTCTTAAAAAGCATTAAATGTTACTAAATGCTCAACGTTTAAAACAACAAGGTAAATAGGTGAAAAAGACACATTTGATGTATACACATTTACTCTACTTTGTACAGGAGAACTACTACAAGCAGTAATATATTCTATCTTATGGAAGTCATAGATGAATGTTAGAAAGACGAATATATAAGCATAATGTTTCGATCATCAAAAGTCGTGCCAAATGAATGGTTAAATCTACTTTTGATAAAATTCTAAAAAGCATGTCTGCTCTAACAAAAAGACATCAACCTATGACTAACACCTACGATAAAATTCATAAAATTTTAGATCTCAAGACACAATTCGTCAAATTTTCATATTATCAAATCTCAAGACAAACGTCGTCTAAATGACTATATCAACAAAGGTGTATAAATAAAAGATCAAGAGAAGAAGAAGATGATGATGATGTGAAAAAAAAGAACATAAAGAAAAGTCATCATCATAATTGAGCAAGAAAATCTCTTTGAGCTGTTAGAGTCAAATCCTTCTACACAAGAGAAGAAAAGGTGAAGAGATCAAGAAAAAGGAATTCTCTCAAGCCTCATTTAAATACATGCTTACTTTTGTAAGGAGAGAAAAGAAAGTAATAGAGTGAAATAGCACAAAATACTATCAAACATCATTGTAATATTAGCTTACTATTTGTAAGTAGAGAGAAAAGAGAGAAACATTGAGTGAGTCAGCAGACAATTTTGTATTGAGCAAATATCCTCTCTCTGAGAGTAATCATCTAAACGACTTGTAAGCAATAAGTTTATTGCAATTATGAAGAGAATTAAAATAATTGTTGTTTAACTCAGGCGAGTTAAAGATTATTAGGCAACAGATTAGGTTGATACAATGATTGTCTAGTGGAAATCGGGAGTGAGTGAAACTCAACCAGTCTAGGGTAACAAGGGTTATTCGCTGACTATGGATACCGGTAGTGGTGAAGAATACTGGATAACCAAGAGCGGGTGAAACTCTATCAAATTCATAGTAATAAGTGGTTACTAGGTGGACATGGGCAACCAAGAGTGGGTTAAACTCAACTAGGCAGCGTATCAAAGGATACTATGATTGTTTAGGGATACCATGAGTGGTAAAGAATACTGCATAACCAGGAGTGGGTGAAACTCAGTCAAGGTCACAGTAGTAGGTGATTACTGGGTAGACAGGGACAACTAAGAGTGGGTTAAACTCAACTAGGCAACGTATCTAGGGATACCAGGATTGTCTAGGAATATCATGAGTGGTGAATACTACTGCACAACTAGGAATGGATTAAAGTCATTCAAGACCATAGTAACAGGTGGTTACTGTTGGACAACGACAACCACGAGTGGGTTAAACTAAACTAGACAGTGTGTTAGGGAGACACTAGGAGCGTTTAGGGATACCAAGAGTGGTGAAAAATACTGCGCAACCAAGAGTGGGTTAAACTTAGTCAAGGTCATAGTAACAAGTGGTTATTATTGGACAACGACAACCAAGAGTGAGTTAAACTAAGTTAGACGGTGTGTCAGGGACACATAAGAGCGTTTAGGGATATCAAGAGTGGTGAAAAATACTGTGTAACCAAGAGTGGGTGAAACTCAACTAGTTAGGGTAACAGTGGTACTCAGTGTGACAATGGATAACAAGAGTGGTTAGAATACTCATATGTACTTCATTGAATATTTAATGAAAGCTTCTAAGTTCACTTAGAGGACAACTGGATGTAGCTCTAACTAGTGAACTAGTATAAAAATTGTTTATGTGTTATAGCTTATCTCGTAAATTATTAGTGCTTGAAGAAAGCGATCTCCTAACACACAAGTCTTCAACAAGTATTTTCATCCTTAAAGAATTACTTCCTGCCAAACTCTTGGAAAATGACTTTAAGCTGGTTCAATAAACGTACTCAACAAAATAACATTTATAAAAGAAGCATAACCAACTTACAAGTGTAAATCATACCATGATCATATTTTTATCCTTAAAAGTGTTACGAAAACACTATTCAATCCCCTTTCCAGTGTTTTCCGCAACTTCATGTATTATGTACATATCCTCTCTACTAGAGCAGTCGTCTAAGGACTTGTATTCAATTTATTGATTGTAAATGCTGAAGAGAATTTAAACACTTTATGCTTAACTCGGTGGGGTTAAATGGCATTTAGACGAGTTTGTCTAGTGGAAACCAAGAGTGTGTGAAACTCAACTAGACAACATATCAGGAAGATATTTGGATTGTCTAGGGATACCAAGAGTGGTGAATAATACTACACAACGAGGACAATTACTCTCACTACATACATCTGATTCAAAATCTGACCAATTCAAGTAATGAACTATGTGTCTAATACCTACTGTTAAAATTTCAGCTTGATATGACGATTAACAAAAAAAAAAATCTTAATTTTTTCGAGATGACTCAGTCTAGAAAATGAAGTGTCGCCCAAACGAGAATTTACTTGCTTCAACGACAATATTTGTTGCCTAGACAGAAATTTTGTTGCTTGAGCGAGAATTCAACAAAAGCTTCGTCTAGTTGCAATATCATTCTCTGTTGAATTAGAATGGTGTTACTTGGACGATAATTTTCTTACTTCGAGTGAAAATTTACTTGTTTGAACTAGAGTTTGGCAAAGAAATGAATTAAATTATAAAAATATTCTCAATACACTGAAAATTTCACAAAGACACACCAAAATTCTAGATCATATATCAATTTTATGATTCACATTCTCGTCATCAATATCATTTAATAAAAAACATCTCATAAATAAATACATATACAACAATTTTATAAACCAAATACAAAAAAACAACTAATTCAATCTAACCAAATCACAAATCATAAACCATATTAATTTGGAACTTTTAATAATAAGATTTCCTTACATATTCACTTACACTTGCCTAAATACCAAGTCAAGCAATATTTATAATTAAAGTAGAATTTCTTAATTTCGAATTTATTTAACTTTCCTATCATTTCTACTATCATGTATATTATTAATATCACTTGCAATTATCACAATTCTAATAATCTTACAATTAAATTTAATTTATTAATTTAAAGAAATAGACTTATATAATTAAATTAGCCGCTCTTATTTCAAAAGACTTTTCCTCTTAGTAAAAATAAAATAAAAATTAAAATCAAAAGAATGAAAAGGTGTGAGTAATTATGAAGGTGTAAAGAATTAAAAAGGTGTATAAAAAGACTGGTCCAGGCCCTAGATGTTCATGCTTCTCCTCTATAATAAGGTACAGAGATTAAATTGGAGGGTGTACGAAGTAACCCAGTCCCTCCTTACCTTGAGACCTTAAGGCTCTTCTTCACACACAACTACCACACTATCTCCCTAATGCAACGGCGCCGCCTCCGTTCTCGCCGGATTCCGTTTCTGGCGACGATACCGGCGTCACTAGTGGCACTCCTCCTTCGTCCTTCTTCTCACGTAAACCATCTCTAGTCATTCTGTCGTTCACCGCCGCCGCTCAAATCTCGCCAACTCGAACCCACGCGTTGACGGTGGTAGTTGCTTATGACCTCGCCGACACCACTGTCAGCTCCCTCCCTTTCTTCCTTCTATTTTTCCATCTGGTGAGAGAGGTTTTGCTCTCCCTTCTTCATTCTTCCTAAATCTGGTTCCCAATGGAGGACCTAGCGAAGCTCTACTGTATCACCACCATCCTCTACCAGTCAGAGTAGTCGTTGGTCTTGTTATTTCGGTTGGAGGTGTCGCCGTCCGGCACAAGCTCGCCACCGTTCGACGTCCATTGTCTATCCAGAGCTGATGTGTGGTGTGATGTAACATAGAGGTTTCATCTTCCCTTTCCTCTGCTATTTTTTTATTTTCCATTTTGGATTAGTTGTTATTTGGGGTTTTTCGTTTTGCTTTGGGATAAAGAAGGTAGTAATGTATTTTTGGTGTGATGATAGATTTGTTATTTGGTGTTTGTAGGTGAATGGAAGATTGTTTGTTTGGTGATTTGAGATCAAAGGTGAATAAGAATATGATAGTTTGTGTGTTAGGTGCAGAGAATATGAAAATGGTGACAAAGAAGATGAAGATTGGAATGCTATTGTAGGGGTTGGACGACGTCTTCGTGTGTTGATTTCTATTTTCAGTGACCTTAGTCTATGTTTTATGTTATGTTTAATCTCACCCAAAGTCTCTATTTTTGTCTAAAATCTTAAATAGGTTTTTTTTTTGGCGTATCAATTGAGTCCCTGTTAATGTAAATTTGATTCAATCATAGGCCTGCCATCAAATTAACCTAAAATATTTGCTTAATATCGTCTTTGAAGCGTGACAATGCATGTGCGAGTTGGTTGATTCGAAGAGATGGATAATGAATTATAGAAGTCTCATTCTTGTTCATCTTCGACATAAATAATTTGCACAAAGTAGAATAGATATGCATGCAGACACATATGATCTTTTTCTTATCACTTTTTGGAATAGTGTTTGTACCATTTAGCACGTTTACCAAAAACATCATTTTATAGTTCTAGTGAGAGTTCGTCTAGCATTGTTTAACAAAGCATTAGCACAAGTGTGTTTAGCAAGACTCTCATTGACATATTTATGAGGAAATCATTTTGTAGTGCTTGTGTTTACTAAACAAAGCTTTTCTCAAAGCGTTTAGATTTCAAAAACCATTTTCATAAAATGTTTGTCTTTAAACTATGTTATTTTTCCAAAGATAACACTTTGTCATATGCTCATTTCGTTTAACGTTGTTTGTTAAAATTCAAAACATATAGGGGTGTTTAGATAGTTCAATCTTATAGACGATCTTGTCTTAACATTATGTGTCCTAAAGGTCGTGTTTTTGTGATTTTAGAATAATCTTGAGTTTTTTAAACTTGAAGTTGTCATATCATTTGGTATGGACAACAAATGGAGATGCTCCAAAGATGAAGTTGTTTGAAATGATGATGAACATGCTAGTGATTGTTTAAGGTATTTTTTTTTTTGAAATATTCTAGATTTTTAAAAAATTCATAGTTTAAGGCATGTTTTTTTTATTTTTTATTTTATTAATATTTTTCTCCCATTTTTCTATACTTTACACTTTTAATTTAGATACGCATACTACCTCTAAAATTCTGAAAATTTTTGTGTTGTATTCTTGCATTTGTATATTGATTTTCCACGGTTTCAGTGGAGGAGAATATTAGCGAAAAATTAACAAAAAAAAAACGTAGTATTTGACGAATGAAATAGTGAAAGAGATGAGGAGAAATTTCCCTTGTGTTAAATACACACATAGGGTTCTCTATTTATAATAAAAGAAATATGGGGTAAGTCCAAAATACAAATAAGAAATATAAACAAATTAAATAAGAAATATAAACAAACTAACTAAAGATAAGAGATAAATATAAACTAAATATAATATCTCTAACACTCCCCCTCAAGTTGGAGCATACAGATTGTATGGACCAAGCTTGGAATAAATAAACTCAATTTGAAATATATGATCTGTCTTCAAGAGTGTGCGACAAACATATGTGTAATCACATGTCGACGAACAACTAACAACAATCTATGGACAGTGGTGGACAACTGCCAAACTTCAAATAGCACCATGAAACTTCAAGTGGGGTGACTTTGACAAAATAGCACCATCAAGTACAGGGATTGCCATCACTGACTGACGGGGCCTGTAGTGGCTAAAAGCGACAAAACTACAGGGAATGCCATCACTCACTGATGGGTTCTGTAGTGGCTAAAAGCAACAAAACTACAGGGAATGCCATCACTCACTAATGGGTTCTGTAGTGGCTAAAAGCAACAAAACTACAGGGAATGCCATCACTCACTGATGGGTTCTGTAGTGGCTAAAAGCAACAAAACTGCAAGGACTGCCATCATTGACTAGTGGAGTCTGCCTAACTTGGTTCATACTCCCCCTCACGACGAACGGCGGAAATGACGGCGCGCCGATGACAGACCGTGAAAGTGGAAGATCATAATGAGCTCTTATTCATCAAAGTACCCAAAAAACAAAGGGTTGGTCATAATTTTAGTGTTGAAATTTCTTGGTGTTAACCACTAACTGTCCTTGAAGACCTTTCATAAAAGATAAGATAGCGGAAGTAGTATAGGTAGGACTGGCAACAGATTGTGACAGCAGTGACTGATTGCAGTGGCGGCACAAGCAGCGGATGGCAAGAAGGTCCAATTGGTGCAGCACGAGAAAAGGGAATTAGAACCCATTCGTGGAGGCATACACCAGAACGCAGATACGAGAGGAAGATTCCGCAATGCGAAAGTGTGTGGCGAGAAGACGAAGATGCTGAAGACAATGACGATGGCAACAATGGCTGCTTTGGAGGGTCATACCGGAGAGAGGAAGCTCTGGCGAGAAGATGACCGGAGACGGTGGCCGGAGACGACGACGGAGACGGTGGCCGGCGGCGGCGAACGGCCGGAGACGGTGGTCGGAGACGGTGCCGGCGACGGTGCCGGCGACGGTGCCGGCGACGGTGGCCGGAGACGGTGGCCGGCGACGGTGGCCGGAGACGGTGGCCGACCAATGACGATGGCCGGAGACGGTGGTCGGCCGGTGACGGTGGCCGACGACGGTGAACGGCTGGAGACGGTGGCCGGCGGCGGCGAACGGCCGGAGACGGTGCCGGCGGCGGTGGCCGGTGACGGACAGCGGCGAAGGATGATGACCGGCGGTGAGTAGCGGTGATGCATAGTGGAGACAGTGGCCTTTCTTGGCTTAAGCAGAATGACATAGATTGAAAGACTTTTAGTAGGGGCTGCCGGCGACCATGGCGGCCGGCCGCCGGCAGACAACGAAGACAATGGCTAAAGAATCAGAGAACCTTGCTCTGATACCATATGAAATAGTGAAAGAGATGAGGAGAAATTTCCCTTGTGTTAAATACACACATAGGGTTCTCTATTTATAATAAAAGAAATATGGGCTAAGCCCAAAATACAAATAAGAAATATAAACAAATTAAATAAGAAATATAAACAAACTAACTAAAGATAAGAGATAAATATAAACTAAATATAATATCTCTAACATGACATCTGTTATTCCTACAATAAACGTTAATTATATCTGTTATAATGCAACAGACGTTAATTGACGTCTGTTTAGAGACAATAGATGTTAATTGACGTTTGTTCAAAGAAAATAGATGTCAATTTGACGTCTCTCGCTATAATGTTGAACCTTTAAAAGACCTAAAATAACAGAAGTTAAAAGCCTTTTTTGTGTTAATGTTGACCCACAAAGACTATGTCTATGTACCTATAACAAGACAATTAAGTATATTTTAAAAAGTTACAATTCAAATATTTAAATATGGAAGACGATGAAAAATATTACATGCATCATATTTCTATGGTTGAAATATTCAACATTTTATCTCCCCCAATTATCTCTAGTGCATCATTTATGGTAATGTATAATGGCACATGACACTGGAGGCCAAATACTTTTAACTTTCACTCTAGCTCTATTTGTTTTCTATTCAACCTGTTTAATTTCGTCATGAGCTTTCTAGAGGATCATCCTCTACTTCTGCCATGTTATCATCTTCATGGATAATAGGTTGACACATGACCTACTTCTCAAGATGAGAGAACTCAAATAAAGATTTTCAAATGGAAAATTTATTTATAAAATGTTACATAAAGATACTAAGAGTAATAATATAAAACTTGTGGTGGGCCAAAGTATGACATGATCAATGCTTCAGGCACTTGATCATGAGGATCTCAAACTTCATCAATCGTCACATGTGCATAATGGAGCGGTAGAAAAACACCATGAATAGTATGTTCACCTTTAAGTTGTCATCCTATGGCCACTATGTTGAGAGATGTCCATCAACCAATAACTTATACTAACAGGTGTAGTCGATATGATCTACAACAAAGAATGAGCTTTTTGTGCTCACACTGTAACATTCCAACTCAGGATGTCTTGGGCACCCCGTGCATTGATTTATTAGATAAAAATTTATTCATTACACAGCCATCAAAACATATATTAACTCAATTCATCATTGCACCTAATCATAGATACCATAAACAAACAACACGATCATATAGGTACACAATCATATCCTTCGATCACCATTCAAACCACAAGGCACTGCACCAACTAAATAAGATAAGTTTCATAGTCCCTTTCACCAAACACCCTACTCAATGTACACAAGGTATACTATGGTAGCAGATAAAAGAAAATTAATCTCCTTATTAGAAATCACTAAGAGTTTTCCAGCATCATCTATATTAAGTATCCATGATATCAGAATCATCAATGCATCCAAGGGAAAAGAAAAAAATGGCTTCAGTCCAAATCTTCATACTACCTACAAAAATATATATATACTGTTTTTATTTTTAGAAAGAAAAACTCATATAAAGATTGCCACTATACTACTTCATTTTCTTGAAACAAAACAGTGCATTGAGAAAACATTGTTCCAGGTGTTGGTATTTATCCAATTCAGATTTCTTTAAGAGAAAGCTCAACAAAACAGTTCAACGAAACAATATGGTCTATTGTCCAAACCCATATGCACAAGTTGGCCAACCTAATTTGGCCTATGATCTATACCAACACAACAATCTCTAATGACTACTTAGTCATCTTACTCACATTACATTGCACTTAGAGAAGGATAAAAAAAACTAGAACCTTATACTATATAAGTAATTCACACATCTAGCCACACATATCAACTACTTTGTACATTTTTTTTTGTTTATCAATAACCTAGCGTTTCGATTGATGGAAACCACAATATCCCATCCTACGAGACCACACCTTAACCTTAGACAATACAACAATCATCTACGATCTACATAAATACTATTTTTCTTTGGTTCACGTCAACATTTCTTAACACCTCACTAACACCCTTGCTTGGAACAGAAACTCACGAACAAACACCAACATCTCACCCTAGTGTTGGATGATGCATGTATACACAATTTCCCATCTATTTATCCTTCATGCAAAACCCTCACTCGATGATGTTTCATAGAGAGATATAACATGTAGTTTCATACACGTTCAACATATACATCTAGGGTTAGCTCCCCTTACCTTCACTCTAAGTTAACACTCTTACTCCTCTTTTGGTTCACACACTGGTTGATCCTCCCCTTTTATGTTAGCTTCCAATTTTCTCTTCTTCTCCCGCACTCACAACTTTCCTTTTTGGTATCCTTTTTTTCTCCCCCTTGTTTTCTTACCTTCCTTTTTTTCTAACCTTCATCCCTATAATGATTTTTTTCTTTTAAAACCATTCAGTTTTCTACACCCTTCAAGGTAAGTCTGGTCCACAATTTTTATTTCTTCCTTTACTTTAGTTTCACTTCTCTCTCGCATAATTTTGTTCTACACCTATTATTTTAACCCATGGCCCTAACTTTGCTTAATATTTGAAAAAACTAAAGCCCTTATGGGCCTCTCACGTGCCACCAAAAACACTAACCGTGTGGGCCCCACAGGAGAAAAAAAAAGGAACAATTGGATCATCCAGTATCGAGCCCTTTTCCATTGAAAATATACACAAAATAGTTATGTAAATCATACCAAACACACCATATATAAATAAAATAATAAATAAATAAATATATCCATTAACAGTTTAACACAAGACCAATTCACTTTATTTTATGATTGTTTTCCGGGTTTTTACACACATGACATTCTCTTGCAACTTTAGTAGGTAACTTGTTATTCTATTGTTGCATGGATTAGAGCTTTTCTTCAAGTTCTCTTTCTATTTGTTGTTGTTGTTGTTAAAGTTGTTCCATAAAGCTTTAATCCATAAATAACATGCGTTGGTTAATTATTTTCTCCATTTGGATCTCTATCTTCCTCAAGGCCTACTGAATTAATCTCGAAGACCAATTGTACCTTCAACGCCACAAACACGACCTGGGTGCTCTAGCTTTCCAATGCCCATTGTGAGTATATCGTCCTGACCATGGATAACAATGAACCCTGAGTCTCTTTCTCAACCAACTCATTATGAACCACACAATCAAGTTTAGTCATAAAGCACTTCAAATGACTTGAACTAAGTAGTACTTATGAAATCAAGTTTAGTCATAAAGCACTTTTGGTATTACCTAGTCAATCTTAGTAACCCCCATTACTTTAACTACAACTAAGTATCACTCGCTCCTGGTTGTGCATTATTATTCACCCACCACTCTTAGTATTCCTAGTCATTCCTGGTAACATTTGTTACACTGACTAGTTGAGTATTATCATCATTCCTAGTATCACCTAGTCAACCCTAGTAGCCCTTGTTACACTGACTATAACTGAGTATCACCCACTCCTTGTTGTGCAATATAATTCACCACTCTGATATCCCTGGACAATCTCGATATCTTCTTTATATGTTATCTAGTTGAGTTTCACCCACTCTTGGTTTTCACTAGACAAACCTTGTATCAACCCGATACATTGTTTAACTATCATTTAACTCAACTGAGTTAATCATTAAGTGTTTGTATTCTCTTCAGAATGTGTAATCAATAAGATTTCTTATAAGTATTTAGACAATTACTCTCACGAAGAGGATGTATTTACAATACAACTCAATCTAGTAAACCTTGTAAGTTTTGCACTCTTCTTACAAATGTAAGCTACTGACTCTATATAGCTCGGAGTGTATTCTTTAGAATTTTTTTTGTTATACACGAGGATGATTTTTAGTTTATGTTTCTTGTGTGCATATCCTCACTCAACTCTCATCCATTGATCTTCTATTTATAAGCTTTATGAGAAATTAGCTGTTAGACAAAATTTGTCTTTGATCTTTAAGTCTTCATAGACTTTTTCATATGTAGCAGCCATAGATTGAAGTCTACTTGTTAGAGTATGCATACTCTGTCAATACTTTATAACAAGTAGGTTGTATGAACTCTTTAGCACAAATTTTGGTGGTGAGAACATTTTGTGAATGTCTTATTTGTCTCTAACGTCCACTTAAAAGTTGTATATGATAGAGCAAGTGGATACTTGCTATAAAAAACTGCAAAAGAGCACAATAGATATTCATGCATGTAGATATGTCCTTTTTCTTATCACTTTTGTTGTTTTGAAATGTTGTGCATTTAATGCTCTTTAATGTGTGTTCAAACAAACTATGAGCTTTTCAATTTTTTTATCATTCAAACAAGATTTGAGCGTTTAAGCATTTTTGTAGAGATACCAATAAGTTCTTAAGGGTTTCATCGTTGGATGAAAATGTCGTTTGGTACAAGGTATCATTTGGCATATACAGGGCATTTACTAACAACACTTTGTTTAGTGATCTTAGTTTGGTTCAAGAGTGCATTTAACAAGATGTCGTTCAACACATGTTTTTGGAACAATGTTTATATCTTTTAGTGTGTTTACCAAAAACATCAGTTTGCTCATTAGTTTGCAAGATATAGTGATATCAAGAGAGAGTTTAACATGACTCTCTTATGATATATTGACATGTTTACTGACTCAAGATCATGAATGGGTAAACTGTTGAGATTGTTGACAACACAATTTCTATATCAATCTAGTTTTTTATGATGACAACACATTGCTTAATAACAAGCACATGTTGTTGTTGCATTACATGTTCTTATGCTGATTAATTGTAATATCTGTTGAACATGTTTATGTATTGTGTTACATGTTCCTGTGTTGATTGATTGATATATATCTGGAACGTGTTTACATGCTTTATGTGCTATGTGCTATGCATCATTTCATATGTTTTACTGCACATGTTTTAAAGCTGAAAATCACGAGCACTTTTATGAACTTATTCTTGTGCGACAAAGTGATAGTACAATCGACTACATTACTAATGGATTCGACTATGCTAAAATCTTTGTACATATTTTGAGAATCAGTGATATGTGTTATTTTGAGAAGAAAAGAATTTCAAAATGTTTTACATGTTCATAGTCGAATATGTGTGCTACACATTCGACTGTATCTGTTGTCTGATTTGAAATTATGTTATGCTCTTGCACTCTAACGACTATATTTTTTAAAGTTAGTTGAGCATTGGTGACTTAGTCAACTCTATTAAATGTGGTTTGTTTTTGGTTGACTGAAAGCTGCTATGTTAACTGTTCTGTTATAATTGTCATAATCCAGTCGACTGAATTAGTAGTGTATTCGACTGAGAAATCATCTGACTAACTAAAATCTATAAATAGGCTGAACATAAATCTGTTTAGAAGACTTGTGATGAACTGATAATTTCATTTTTGTTTCAGATTTCTCTTAACTCCAAGAATTCTCCAAGAAGACGGTGGTGATCTTTCTTGAAAGAGATTCAAAGACGAGATTATATTGCGCATTCATTGTCTGATCAATATCTGCACAAGAAGTTGTTATGTGATTGATCGTGAAGGTTTGACATCCTGTGAAGACTGCTAGAATTGATTGTGCATCTTGGCATTTGTGAAGACTGCTGATTTTTGACCTGTTGATTGCAGGGGATAGTGCACTTTGAGGATTGTTCAAAGTGGTGTTGGCAGATTGCAGAAGAGGGGATTCTTGCTGCAAGTCTTGTTGGTTTATTGCCTATATTTTGGTTTTGGGTTAGAGAGGAGATTTATATTTTTGACGTGGAGGTCTTCTATAGATTTCTTGTTGTAAAAACCGCAACCATTATAGTGCATTTGCTTCCTGGGTTGGAAGGACACTGGATGTAGGCATTGTTGGCCGAACCAGTATAAAAACCTGTGTTTGCATTTCTCTATCCCTTATCTTTTACATTACAGTCGACTTTATTCTTTACGCAGTCAACTACGTATTTTCTGGTGCATACATATTCTGATCTCTTGCATTTCAAGAAACTTTAAAAAGCTTTAGACTTTGATTACAAGATTGCGAAAAGAACTTGTTTTTGAAACAACACCAATTCACCCCCCTTCTTGGTGAAGAAATAAGCCAATCTGTTTTCCAACATAAACAACCACATATTTGATGCAAGCATTGTCAAATATGTATGAGAAGCCATTTGTAGCCAATAAAGTGTACTTGATTCGCAGACTTTTCAACATCAAAATGGATGAAGGTAACTTGGTTACTCATCATATTAGTGAAGTTAATATTATTATTGTACAATTGACATCAGGGGAGATAACTTTTTATGATGAAATAAAAGCATTACTTTTATTATTTTCTCTTCCGAAAAGTTAGGGTGAAATTGTTACTACAATTGGTAATTCTACAAGCAACAACAAGTTGAAGTTTGATCACATATGTGACTTAATCTTAAGCAAAGATGTTCGCAGGAGAAGTTTAGTGGAATCTTCCAGTTTTAATTGTCAGATTAGAGTCTAGGGAGACCAGAAAAAAAAAGTAGGGACTGATATCACCTATTGAAATTGTCAAAAAAGGGTCACTTTACAAATCAATGATGGGTTTCAAGGAAGAACAACGACAAAAAGAAACAAGATGATGATCAATCAACAAATGCAACAACTGATGAAATTACAGATGCACTACTATGCCTTAATGTATATTCTTGCCTTAAAGTGAAACTTAATATCTATAGGCAGTTGGATGATGAGGGGCATTACACCACTTTTGGAGATGAACATTGGTAGGTAATGAAAGACAATATTGTTGTTGCTCATGGAAAGAAGTAAGGATCTTTTTACATGATTACAAATGAGGATATGATATCAGTTTCAAAAGTTGACAACAGTTCCCCTTTGTGGTATCAAAGACTTGGGCATATGAGTGAGAAAAGAATGAAACTCACGATCTTAAAAGGTAAAATACGTAACTTGAAGCATGTTGACATTGGGTCTTGTGAACATTTTATCTTTGGAAAGTAGAAAAAAGTTAGCTTCTCCAAAATAGGTAAGATGTCTAAAGTTGAAAGACTAGTTGGTGCATACAGATGTTTAAGGACGAGCTCTAGTGAAATCCCTTGGTGGTTCACAATATTATGTAACCTTCATTGATGATTTTATAAGAAAGGTATGAGGTCTACTTTCTTAAGAATAAATCTAATGTCTTTTTGTGTTTAAAAGTAGAAAAAGGAGGTTGAGACTCAAATAGATTTAAAAGTTAAATGTTTGATGTCTGATAAGGATGGAAAGTATGACAGTAGTGAATTCATGGAGTTTTGTTCAGAGAATGAGATCAGAATGATCAAGACAGTTCCAAGAACACAAGAACAAAGCGGTGTGGCAGAAAGAATGAACAAAACCTTAAATGTGAAAACAAAATGTATGAGAATCCAATCAGAACTATCCAAAGTGTTTTGGATAGATCCATTAAAAAAACTCACATCCTTAAAAGTAAAACATGTGTTGCATAGGTAAACCAATATATTGTGTTTTGTTTTTGAGATTTACTAAAATGTCTTTTTGTGTCATGATTTTATGAATTTCAAAGACATATGTTAACTCTTCTATCTCACTCTTAGAGTTGGGCAAAAAATATTGAATTGTACTGTACTTCAGTTAATTGTACTATATTATACTAAAAAGAATTGAACCATTTTTACTATAACTTAAATATACTGTTTTATGGTTCAGTTTTTAAAAACTGAACTTAATAAATTTTCAGTTCATTTAACTGCAGTTAATTGTACTATCTTTGTGATCAGGTTAGTTTGTTTATTAGGTTGAGAGGATGGTTCTACCTTTTCTTTTACATCTTCATTTTTTATACATTATTAAAATTACAGTATCTTTTTTCTCAAAATACCTTTAGTTTTAATTTTGTACATAATTTCAAAAAAAATGTGTAAATGATTGATACTTATAGAAATAAAATGGTCATATAAAAATAAATTTTTGTATTTGTAAAGAAAAAAAAACAATAATAAATTATAATGTCATATTAGTGTAAAATAATTTTGAGTGTTAACTTAAAATGTAAATCGGGTTATCCCGCAAGATCAAACTTTTTTTGGCATGTGATAAAACTGTCAATATCTTATAAATTAGATAACTTTAACAGGTTCACAAAATTAAATAGAAACTTTAAAGAGTTTAATGATATATTGATAATCCAATTTTTTTTATCATATTCATATCTATAATTAGACTTGCATGAAAAATTATTAAAGAAATTGGATTATCAATATATATTAAAAAGTTTCTAATAAGAATATTTTTCCTCTAAAAAAAGTAAAAATAGTATAGTAGTTAACATTAGTGCAGTTTACAATTCAGTTAGTAGTTTAGTTCAGTTTATAGTATAGTTTAGTACAATTTACAACTCAGTTAGTAGTTCAATTCAGTTTACATTATAGTTTAATACAATTTATAATTCAGTTAGTAGTTCAGTTTATATTATAGTTTAGTACAGTACAATTTAGTTTGATAAAACAAAAAAACAGTTCAATTCAGTTTGTCTGAACTATTTTGCAGTTGAGTTCAGTTTAAACAAATTAATTTTTAGTTCAATACAGTTTTTAACAATATAGTAGAGTACAATTTCATTTGTCCATCCCTACTCACTCTTGTTTCTAAAATTCAATTTTTATGAAACGATTTATAAATACAAAAATATGAATCATATATGAACTTTCTTAACAAATCACGCGAAACCAACTCAACTCAATACAAATGTCATGTCGAAGATGCTTTTCCTTATTCCTATACAATATCACCACAGGATGCACACAAAGACATAATATTTATACCAAAAATTACTTACGCATTTTTTAGTTTAAACACTTTTTCAATAAACAACATTTTTAATATAGTGACAATCACTTCAGTTATTGTATTTATAAAATACTTTATTTATAAAAATTGTGGAATTTTAATTTTAAGTTAATGTAATTTTTAAATAAAATGAGATAAACAAGTTTCACTTAAAAAAATTATACAAAAACTAAAAATATATTAAAAATAAATTCTTTATTGAAAAACTAAAAATATAAAAAACATGATTTTATTTTAAAAAATAAATATGAGAAGCTATTTGAAAGTTAAAAAATGTGAATGCTATTTTATTAAAATTATAATGCTTATTTTAAAATAATATGGATGATTGAGACATAATATATACCTCTCTCTCTCTATAACGGTGTTCAGTTTTCTTTTTCCACTTTAATCATTCAAATTATTATTTTATTTAAATTTAACTGAATTTTTAAATTTAATATTTTTTATTAAACATAATTAATTTTAAATTAAATAAACAAAAATCATCTACAAAATAAATAAAAATTATAACATCCCATTTTAGTAGAATAAAACTATCAAAAATAAAACATTACATAGATGATAACTTATCAGAAACTACTGACTTCCAATAAAAAAGACCTAACACTTGAAGAACAACATCCTATCTATGCGGCTGCTTCACTCCAAACCTCAAGCTGAAACGTCTGAAAAGACGTCCTCCCTAAGCTCACACCATTTAAGTAATCGTCGCAAAAGAGAAAACATACATAAAGACAGATAGGAAGGGTAAGCTAGATAAACAAGACAATTCATATATATTAAATTACAATTTCAAACATTAGTTCAAAAATAAACCATAACAATCCATTTATCCTATACATGTCATAACCTAGACAAGACTCATCTAGATTAGGTATGAATGTTGAACTATTGGTAGTCTGTGCACTTGTAATGGTAATATAGTTGGCTGAAACCAAGCTACCATACAAGGTTAATCCATTTCATTTGCCTAGGGTCCTAATCAAAGCCTATAAACAAGAACCTCTCGTTACTCTTACCACATGACTCACTTATATCTACTTGAGAATAAATGATCATTAGAGTGTCGGAACAGACCACCAGTCCAAAGTTCCATACATTCATACAACAATAAAACAAGCACGACCATACAACCTCTCCACGAGTCATGGAGTTACGTCCAACAACCATTCCCTTCATTCACAAACTTTTCATCACAATGTTCATATGCATCATTTGCATTCACATGTAAATCATACAAAAATCCATTAATTTTACATTGACTAACATCATATAAGATAACTAATTATAATTCAAAGAACCAAAATCAACCAAACAAGTCATCAAAAGTCACATAATAAAACAATTTTCTTTAAGCCATCTTATTACCCACATTTAGGTAAGGAAAACAGCTTGGAAACCCTCACCAATAATTTTGAAAAGGTCTAAAACCCCCCAAAACAACTTAAAGAACGTCCAAAACAGACATCCAAAACCCTGAAAGCCTCCCAAAAATAGGTGTAGTGGCACACACTAGCACTCGAGCGCCCATGGGCTGACACCTTTGGAAACGGGCGCTCAGGCGCTATTAGTAAGATCAAGACTCAATTTTCTCACTTTGAACACTTTACCCCCAACTTCTAAAGGTTTCTAGACCCTCCAAACCCTGAGAAAACTTTGGAAACCCTACTATAACTTAAATTGACTCCTTGAAACCCAAATTCACTCCTATAAGCTACCCAAACTCAATTTTGCACTTTCTAACACGTATAACAATTTACCAATTGCCTAACCAAGTCAAATTACACTTGTTATTACACCTTAACATCTTAGAATCCTCACGGTCCCTCAGTTTCATGTTTTTACTATGCAAAACCTCTAAATTGTACTAAAACTCCCACACTAGTGGAAAAACGCTGTTTAACGTCGGTTATTTTGGGCTTTTAACGTCAGATCCTGAACCGACGTCTATTCTAGTGACGTTAAATGAGACGTCGGACCCCATAGGTCAGACGTCTGTATAGGCGTCGAACTATATAGGTCAGACGTCTATATAGACGTCAGACTCATATATCAGACGTCTAAAATATCGCCGTATTTGATAGGATTTTTCTCCGCTTGAGGCCTCTCGAGTTGCTCCTAGGTCATGGTGATTCGAGTTTACAACTTTATATTTTAGTTGAAGGGAATGGATTAAATGTTCTTATTTTGTATTGGACAGTTTTGATAATGTAGTGGAGAGGGAATTGGAGGAGTGCAAAACGCAAGAAATCGCCGTCCAAGAACGCTGCCTAAGGACATGAGCAAAACTGCACAAAAACTCAATGAAAACACATTTTAATCAGTTCAAATGAAAAATAATTCATCAAAGAGTAATGTAATCAGAGTAAAATTAATTTTAAACGGTGCAAAAGTGATAAAACGAACCTGAAAAATGTAGCCTGTGCAGAGAAAACGCGAGGAAGATGATGAACAATGAGTGCGCATAACTACTGCCTCGCGTTCGCAGTGTTTTAATGCAGACATTTAGACGCCGGTTCCTAGAATAACAGACGTCTAAAGTGCCTTAGAAGTCAGAGTGGTGATATCAGACGTCTAAATGGAGTCAAAAAGTGACTTTTTAAATTTCTGGATTTAGGGTTTAGACGTCGGTTCCCAGAATAACAGACGTCTAAAGTGCTTTAGAAGTCGGAGTGGCGGGATCAGACGTCTAAATGGAGTCAAAAAGTGACTTTTTAAATTTCTGGATTTAGGGTTTAGACGTCGGTTCCTAGAGTAACAGACGTCTAAAGTGCTTTAGAAGTCGGGGCTCTCCCAACTGACGTCTATATGTCTGATAGGTAGGTGAATAGCCATTAATTTCCGCCATATAGACGTTGGGGCCCCTCCTAACTGACATCTATATGACTGAAAGAAATGACTTTTCACCCACCTGTCAGACATATAGACGTCAGTTAGGAGGGGCCCCGACGTCTAAAATATTATAAACGTCGGGGCACCTTCTAACTTACGTCTATATGGCCAAATTATTTACGAAAATGCCATCAGTCATCAATATACGTCGTGTTTACCCTTAATCGACGACGAATGGGTGGCGTTAAATAGCGTTTTTGCACTAGTGCTAATAACTCAACCTAAGATGACCTAAACCATTCAAAGCAGATTTCTATCATTTAATAACCTAGACAAGTCCTAATAGCACTAAAAACAGACCTTCAACCATCCAAAATAGTTTACACTCATTGTTTCAATATCTCATTACATAAAACCCCTTCTTTACACCAAAAACACTAGACAACTTCAACTATGAACCACCTCCTTTGTTACATATCAATTTTCATCCATCTAACTCTTCCAAAAAGTCTCAATTAACCACATAACAATGTTATACCCGTTTTCATCTCACTCCAATACTTATTTCTCAATTTCATTCACTAAAACCTCTCTTTTTAAGCTTGAAACTCAAGTAATTCGCTCTTCCTTATTCTAAACACTTTAAGATCAAAATCCAAACCCCAATACAACTTCCAAACACATAATTATAACAGTAAAACTATCTAAACATATCACACAAATCATTCAAACAATCAAACCATCTTGGATCATCATTTAAAACTCACACATCACCAGAACAACAAATTCAAATACATGCATTTCACTTTATTCTACATAGATATATTAAATTCAAATTAACACAATAGTCTAGAACAAGTTCTAACTTCACTTATCTCACAAGACCACTGATCAACTCAAGGGACGTTCCATCGATTGCTTGAAACGCAAGGAAACTCTAGACGAACCTATGAAACACCAAATGATGGTCGGACAGAGTCCTTATGATCTCAATTTAATCATGAATAAAAGGGAAAATAAAATAACCACATGCAAAGGAGGATTCTTGGACAAAATCACAAATTGAAATCTAACAAAAATAGTGATAAAAACTTACTTGCTCTACAATAGAAATTGATCAGCTAGAAATGTAGACCTTGTCACCGTGAGTAATTAGACACCTCCTGATCGTTAAAGAGATGACTCAAGAGTCAAAGCTCTTAGAGAAAAGATAGAGAACTCTAGAAAACTGGTTTCTAGAGTTTTAAAATAATAAAACTTATTTATTTCAAAACTATTTATAACTAAACTATTTAATATTAAAATAATTGAGTTTCACTATTTTTAAACTATGATGACTACTAAAATACCATATTTTGAAGTTTCACAAAAACTATCTATAATTGAATTATAAATATTATTTATATTTACTTTTATAATAACAATTATATTATTTTTTTTATCACATAAATATAAACACACATACCGTAGTTTTTTTTATAAAGATTTTACTTTTATTATTCAAAATAATTATCTTTTATTTCACATAATTTCTTTATTAAAAAAATAACTAGTTTTCAGTTCTTATTTTTTTATAAATCTATTTATAATTATTACTATTTTAAATCATGTGTATGTATATGTTTCCACTATTTTTTCTTATTTGTAATATAATGTGGCGTATGGTAAAATCGATAGTATTCTTATGAGCATTATAAAAATGTATGTATTCCACTAACTTTCAGTCTATATTTTTATTATATTAAAAGTATTCAAAACACAGGAATGTGTGTTATTTCTATGGGATAATAAAAGAATAATGAATTAATTATTATAAAAATAAAATATAAATAATTTTTATAATTTAATTATAGATAGTTTTTATTTATTGTGTAAATTATTTTTATTTATTTATTAGATTATTTTTATTTACTTAATTTTAAAAAATAGTTATATTTAAAAGAGTAGTTAAATTTAAATAAAATGATAATTTGAAAGATAAAAGTGAAAAAAATGGAGAGAAATCATTCTTATATAAAAGTATATATAATATAATTTTTAAATTTAAAAATAATTTATTAAAGTAGAACTTGAATAATTATATAATTTCTCTTTAATTAAACAATTATACTGTATTGTTATATATTTTATTAAACAATAAAATATTTTAATTTGATAGAGTGAAATTGTATACATAATTAATCTTAGCTTGTTTTCAATTATATAGAATAGATATATTATAATACTGTATTTTTTCATTGCTATACATTATTATTACATAAAAGAAAAAGAACAGGTTTATACATACCTATTTGGAGATTCTGTTTTTCACTTATTTTTTTAAACAAAGAAATTGTTAGGGTCTTGGCGTCTGCCACAGACTGCGCAGTGTTTGAACGTTGAAGGGAGCATAACACGCAAAGGTTTTCTCACTGTTCAAACGAATCGAATTCCATTTGATCGTGCCAGGCTCCGATCTCCAAATCCGCAACAACAATGGTGAGGGGATTGCTCAACAAGCTCGTCTCTCGCTCTCTCTCCGTCGCTGGAAAATGGCAGCACCACCAACTCCGCCGCCTCAACATCCACGAGTACCAGGTCTATCTCTGTTTTCCTATCTCACCGTTATCGATATTATTACGATTTACAAATCAATTCCGGTTCTGTTCCCAGAGATGCCTCTCACGGAATCTGTTCTTAACAAATGATGCCTTATAGTTTCTATGGATAATGAATCTGGAGTTCCTTCGAAATATAATTTGTGAAATTGTGTATGTTTATTCGTTGGAGCACTTTGATTTATTGATTGAGCGAGCATCGCATTTAACGACAATTGAATTTCCATAAAACTAGGGCGCTGAGTTGATGGGCAAACATGGTGTGAACGTTCCCAGGGGCGTGGCTGTTTCCTCTGTTGAAGAGGTCAGAAAGGCCATCAAGGAATTTTTTCCTAATGAAAAAGAGGTAATCCATGTCGTAACTTGATGTTCTCAGAAAATACTAACAAGTGTATTTTTTAGAATTGCAAAGTGCTATGTGTTTCTATTAATTCCCTTAGTAAAAATAGAAACCTTAGTTCTGCAAGTTTTTCATCTGGAAACTTTATATAATGTCTTGGCTTGGGATAGATTGCATGTTACTATGATGACAAACAGTGTAAATCGGATGATTGTGCAGTTAGTGGTTAAGAGTCAAATTTTAGCCGGTGGAAGAGGCTTGGGAACTTTCAAAAGCGGCCTTCAGGGAGGAGTGCATATTGTTAAGACTGAGCAGGTTGAAGACTTAGCTGGTAATGCATGTCTTCCCTTTATTCCTCTAATTACAATTTCCTTGTTCTCATTTTATGGTCTTTTGGCCTTCAATACTAAACTATGACCTGTGACATAACGTGCTCATATGCATTGATTTATTAAATTTAATTAATATTGGATATACTACTCTATCATGCGATTTTAAGTGATATTTTTTCTTAGTACTATTATTATTTCACTGCTGTCATTTTCATTATTATCTTTATTATTATTATTTCAGGGAAGATGCTTGGACAGATACTAGTTACCAAACAAACTGGTTCTCAGGGAAAAATAGTTAGCAAGGTTTGAAATTATTCAACAATTCTCGGTGCAAATATGCTAGCATTTTCAGTTTCTGCGTATATGCTAGGAATTTCCATTTCTAGAAATTGAACATTTGGTCTGGCAATGCAATGATATAAACCTTCACAGGTGTATTAAGCTTGGGTAGTTATTGTTTCTTTCTTTTTTTCCTTAATGGAAAAAATTTCCAACCTCATTAGAGTCCCCAACAAGTCTTGTTTCTGTAGTATGTCTAGATAATTTGGTGCTTCCAATCATTACTTCAGTTACTTCGAATTTATAGTTCGGTTTTATGTAGGTTGATTTCAACAGGTAAACTGGTGTAGTCTGGCGTGACTTTAGTCCTTGGATTGGTTAACTGAACATGCTTTCTTTCAAAACATTTCTATCAATAGTTACTTAAGCTATTAATTAATAATCAACTGTGCTAGCCACTTATTCCTTTTGATTCCTAACCTGTTGTATTGATATTGAAAGTAAATTTCCTGTGAGTAATACCAAATTGGATATTCAAATACCTTGTGTAATGCTCATAGTCTTTATTCTAAAAACTGGATGTGCAACACCGTGGCTATTTTGTTTTATTTTGGGTACCACTCAATTCATATATATAGAAATATTCACAAAAAGGGGGGTTTGTTTTAACTGCACATTTTCCATGTTCCACAGGTTTACTTGTGTGAAAAGCTTTCTCTTGTAAATGAGATGTACTTTGCTATAACTCTGGATCGTACAACTGCTGGTCCAGTACGTTTCCTATTTCAATCTGTTATCTTTGATTTGCTTTATATACAAAGTTAAATTCATATAACCAATAAACTGCTATATTACTTAATGCAATTATTTCCTTTTTGTGTTTTTTCTTTTGTAGATTATAATTGCTTGTAGCAAAGGAGGAACCAGCATTGAAGACCTTGCAGAGAAATTTCCAGACATGATTATAAAGGTTTGTTATGCATGGTTTTTCTTGTGATGGTTTGATTTTTTTGCTTGAGCAGTCTTCTTTGCAGGACGCACCTGATGCACTCTTTCTTTCTAGTAGGTACCTGTCGATGTTTTTGAAGGAATTACTGATGAAGGTGCTGCAAAGGTTGTTGATGGTTTGGCTCCCAAAGGAGCTGATAGAAATAAGTCAATTGAACAAGTGAAGAATTTGTATAAACTTTTTATTGATTGTGACTGCACTCTGTTGGAAGTAAGCATAAGCAAGTTTTAGTTGTGACTTTATTCAGAATTATTTTATGAAGATGTCTCAAAAAAATGATTATTTTGAATAGATCAATCCCATAGCAGAGACAGCGGATAATCAATTGGTGGCTGCTGATGCTAAGTTGAATTTTGACGATAATGCTGCATATCGTCAAAAAGAGATATTTGCTCTCCGTGATACAACACAAGAGGACCCTCGAGAGGTTTACTTCTTATTTTTTTTGTTTTACCTTACATGGTGATGGAATATTTATTGCCCAAATCCACTTCATCTTTGCCACTTGGGCCCAGGGGGATTCAAACTAGCTGAGATTTAATTGAAAATGCCTTGAGTTCTAAGAATTAGGTATAGTGTGTTTTTGGGTTAGATCCAAAACATATTTTAAGTAAGCCCGAATTGGCATGATGCCATAGTAAGCGTTTTTTGTAATTAGTGATAAATAAGAAAGTTCTCGACTTAAAATAATACCTTTTACAAAACATGATAACATATCTATATTGATATGCTTTCTTTTGAAAAAAATAAAAATAATATATATATATGTGTGTGTGTGTGTATATACATATATATATATATATATATATATATATATATATATTGTGTAACATTTCCTTAGCTTTACTTTCCTACTTCTAAATTTCAGATATGCAATATCAACATGCTTAATATTCACCTTTTTATGGTTTATCTATATAGGTTGGCCAGGTTAGTAATTGGGCTGGGCCTGTGTTCAGGTCAAAACATTGGCCTGACCATATATAGTGGGTGGGTTCATGTTAAGAAAACCAGATCAGCCTGTCCAATCTACACATGTCAGCCTTATTAATGTTGCTACGCAGATTTCTTTCGTGGCACTGTGCTGCTTTTGATATGTATGTGGAGTTTAAGTTTATGGTATACCTATGGTAAGACAGTGAGATTGTTAGGAAGGCCCAGAAATGCCATAAAACCTAAATGGTTAAAGGAATTTATTGGATGGGGTTAATACATTAGGATATTAGGTTATTGTTTTAATATTAATTAGTTGTTATTTAAATTTACTAAAGTCAAATGATGACACCTATAGTGTCATTATTCAATTGTTGGCACCATTTAGGGTATATGTACACCTCCTCCTTACCTATTATCATGAAGGGAAATATGAATGCTTATTTTACTATCTTTCTACTCTTTTAAGTTTAATGGTAGTCTTCATGGTATTTGCAGTAGGTAGTTTTTTTTCTTCATAACAAAGATTCTATGTGGCAAAGCCAGTTTCACACGATCTATTTATGGCGTATTATTAAGCCTTTATATCCCTGAATCTTCTTTCTTAATTGCGTGTAACATTATGGTTTTTATCTTAAAACAGGTGACTGCTGCAAAGGCAGACTTAAATTATATTGGGTTAGATGGAGAAATTGGCTGCATGGTGAATGGAGCCGGTTTGGCAATGGCCACAATGGATATAATTAAACTGCATGGGGGTACTCCTGCCAATTTTTTGGATGTTGGTGGGAATGCCTCTGAAGGTCAGGTAAGTTATCGAAGTTGGTATTACTATTAACCATTATGATCAACAACATAATTGTTCTTGCGTCCTTACTCCAATAAGACAATTAAAAAACATCGTTTAATATGAATAATCTCCATCTTATGATTTTTTGTTCATATTTAATGCAATTATGTAATTCAGGTGATTGAGGCATTTAAAATATTGACTGCTGATGACAAAGTGAAGGCAATTTTGGTTAATATTTTTGGTGGTATAATGAAGTGTGATGTTATAGCAAGTGGAATAGTGAATGCTGCAAAAGAGGTTAGTGAAGCTATGACTATATCCACCCCCTCTCCCTCTCTTTCCACAAACAAATATTAAAAGAAAAAACAAAAAACATGGCCAAGTTTTGTTCCTCCTCTGTGCTACCATATTGATGAGAACGAAGAAGATTTTTTATCTGTTCAGATTAATTTTTTAATCTTATCCTCATTATCAATTTAGACTATGGTTTTATGTGGATCTTTTTGATATTGAGAGACCAAAGTGAAGCCAAGAAAATGTAAATTCTTTATATATGACGTCTTTTAACATTTCAATTTTTGTCTACGATGTTGATGTAAATTGTGGATATTTCAATTTTTGAAATAATGTTTGACATAAAGAACCGCTATTATTGTTCTCGATCTCGTTTTATTTGGAAAAAAATTTGGGATTGAACATAATACCTATTTTATCCTGATATTATAATAGCATTAACTTTTCCTTCTATTGTTCTCAAGGTTGCATTGAAAGTACCAGTAATTGTACGTCTGGAAGGCACCAATGTTGATCAAGGAAAAAGAATTTTGAAGGTAAATGTTAGATTTATTAATTATAATATAATGAAAAGTGTTACTGAAGAGTTGCTTAGTATGTTTTTTATTATCAATGGTTCAACAGGAAAGTGGTATGGCATTAATAACTGCTGAAGATTTAGATGATGCTGCCCAAAAAGCAGTGAAAGCTGCTTACAAATGAAGAGTTGCTTCTCTTTAGATTTAAAATTCGGTTTAGTTATAACATTATTCTTCGTGTTAAAACATTGAAGAGAAAGGGATTTCTTTTTGGCTGCACTGCTTATCAAAGAGTTTCCAATAAGTTAGTGATTTCCAACTTTTGTAGTTCGTGTGGGTTGATGCACGTCGATTACTTTTTGGCTTCTCTCACAATTCAAGATACTGGTCCCTTCCTTTCTGATTTTTCCTCGTTGAATTCTCTTTACTCTATATTATGCATATAACATGGAAAATACTTGTTTATCTGTTCGACACGGTCGTTCATTAAGAGGCCAAAACCTGTTTCTAAATCGAGGTTATTCAATTTTGGATGTTTAATGATAAATGTCTTTCTTATGTTCTGTTGGCTCAAAATTAAATCACCAGAAATAAGAACAAAAGGAAAAGCGGTTGTAGTAACGTAAAATATGACCAATTCTAACATAAAAATGTAGGATGCGGCATAATGCAAGTCACACTTTCAAGGATATTAATTCTAAAACAAATAGGGTAGGGATTGTTGTCAAATCAAACCAAAATCGAAACATAAAAAATTGAAAATAAACATACTTCAATCAAAATTTTTAAATCATGTGATAAGATTTGTCATTATTCACAGTATACACAATTATGTTTTGTATACATCTATGTTAATTCAAATCAAGTTAGGAAAGGCTGTAATTAGACAAAGTTGTTTCACTCACTTTTGATCCTTTCATAATTCAATTCAATTAATTAAATATAGAATTAAACATGCTTTTAGTTCCTTTCATAATTCAATTCAATTAATTAAATATAGAATTAAACATGCTTTTATTCCTGTAAAGTACATCTTCCTTTATAAAGGAATTTTGATTTTAGTCCTGCAAAAACAAAGATCCAGACTAATGGTTTCACTGACATTTTTATTTTCTTACTGAGTTTTGTTTTTCTCAGCTTTTCTCCCTCTCTCCCTCGTTTCTTCCTTCCCTCTTCCACTGACTCCCCTCCTTCCCCAGCCCCAGCCGTTGACACATCCAGCGACTCCAACATCATCGCCGTTACCTCGCTAGCTGTTTGTTTCCTTCTCTGTTATCGTAACCGTTTCCTCCGTCGTATCTCTCCCTCATCCGCTTCATTATTCTCGTCCGGGAATCTGATAAGTAACAAAAATTAAACGCCCTTTAGACGACCCCATTTTGGAATTTGATTGAGACTGTGAGGTCGGGGTAAGTTTGACAATTAAAGGGGGAGATAAGTGTAGGCAGAGATGCTTATAATGTTAGTGTTGGTTTGTGGTTACTGTACTGGATTTTATACAATTTTTATCTGAAGCATTGGTACTGCTACACCAGTTTTGCTGGAGGAGCGTTTGTCGTGTGGCAAGGTGGAGGGATGCAGTAATATTTTATATGTGAAGTAAAACAGTCATTGGTGTATGCAAGAAAAAACACTGCTATGGAGGCTGGACTGTTAAAGTGTGATATGATTTAGACATCTTTGCAGGTGCTCAAGCCAGCTGCTGTATCAGGAATCTTATTATCTGGGTTCATGCAAACCTTGGACACCTTCAAATTAGTATCCAAGGCTTTAAACCTTGGCTATTGGCAGATGAAGTTTAAGAAAGGCTGAATGAATAATATAAGATTATTATATGGTTGTTGATCACGGTTATGTAGAAGTTTTCAGCTGCTCCTTTTTTCTTTTGTTTCATGATGAAGTTTTTTTTACCTTCTAATATATCTCTTTGCTAAGTTATAATCTCAAGGAAAAAGGAAATCCAAATAAAAGAAACGACAATAAAGATATTTGTTATCAAGTAATAATGAAAATAAATACAAAAAATAAAACCAGCTGAACATCAGTGCAAACAAGTGTCATAAAATAACAACAAAAGCATTAAACCACACTAATAAAATATAATTCACTAGTTTTTATTTTTTACTTTGATCATTTTGTGCAAAACGTCCAGACACCAGTTCTTCACAATGAGCTAAATTCCATAGGATAACTAAAAACACAGAATTATATTTCTTCCTTGGTTGACTCCTTTCCGCTTCTGCCACTTTTTCATTTCTTTTCTAAGTCTTTGGAGAAGAAATATAGCAAGGAAAATAATGCAGCTCAAAATGAAGATTCCTCACAAAAGAAGCAGACAATATCATCAGCAGACCCACAACCGACTTAACTTGTCCATTCTCAAGCTAACATGCAGCTATGCACACACTGGATCAACATTTAGCAAACTAATATACTTGATATATAAACAAGTTTGGCTTGGACTTGAGGTACTTAAATATTGACTACTACTTAGCTAGGGTCAACCTTTGGATATGGAGATTCTCTGCCGAGCTTAGCTGCTGAGGTAGGGCGTGGAGGAAGTAGCAATAGTAGTGACCGGTTGAAAGATTACGTTGATCGTCTTTCAAAAGAGTTCTGGAATGTTAATTTTTAACGATGTTAATTTCGGAGGACTAAAATCAAAGTTTTCTTAAAAAGAATGACGAAAATGTACCTTACTTTGAAAGAGGGACTAAAATCAAAATCGTTTGATAGTACAGAAACTAAAAACATATTTAATCCTATATTTAATTAATTGAATTGGATTATGAAAGGATCAAAAGTGAGTGAAACAACTTTGTCAAATTACACCCTTCGTTAACTTGATTTGAATTAACATAGATGTATACAAAACATAATTGTGTCTACTGTGAATAATGACAAATCTTATCACATGATTTAAAAATTTTGATTGAAATATGTTTATTTTCAATTTTCTATGTTTCAATTTTGTCACTGTGAATAATTACGTCGATAGCCACATCAGCTACTTTTTAACGGTGTTAATTTCGGAAGACTAAAATCAAAGTTTCTTTAAGGAGGAGGACTAAAATGTACCTTACTTTGAAAGAGAGATTAAAACCAAAACCGTTTGATAGTATAGGAACTAAAAACATATTTAATCCTTAAATATATTAAAGAACAATATTCAATAAAGTTCTTAAATCTCTTAACTATAGAGCGGTCTAAATTTACATTTATTTTAGCTATATTCATATATTATAATTAAATATTGACAATTTGATATAACGATTATTATTTATCATTTCATTATTATTTGTTACATTGTTATTATATGTCTTAGGTAAGTATTATTCTAATAGGAACATAGGTTCATGAATCATATTAATCTTATAAATACATTTAATATTCTTGAGAAATACTTACTTCATAAACACATATATTCAATATATTTATAAAGATCTTAACTTTTTTATTGACTTGAATGTTGAAGAGTCTTTTACAGGTGAATCTTTCCCCAACAAGGAGTCTCTTGTAGACAACGAGAGTTATCAAAACCACGGCTATGATCTTGTCACATGTTCGCAAGTACACGCTCAAGATCCTGATAAGATCATTTGGTGCTCACTGTAGGGCTTAGGTAAAATGTTTCCCAGCCTCACCTCCCCATGGTCACCACTCGAAGGACTGACCTACTCTCCTACAAGATGGAAGTCAACCAAGTGGCGACCCTCCATTAACAAGTGCAAATGCTCATACAACAACACAAACAACATGACATCGAGCTTGAAGTCTTATGGACCAACAACAAACCGACTTGTAGGAGCTTTAGCAAAGACTGACCAACCTCAAGAATGAGAGGTCGTCTCTTCAGCCTCGTCATGACCCTCGAGAAGAAGACCTTTGGAATCATCAAACAAGATATAGCTCGCCATCTCGGCGAGATTCAAGTGGGAGTCGGGACTGCTCCCCTCAACACCGAGCTCAAGGAGATTAGAGCAGGTTGGCCAAGCATGAGGTAGAAGGAACCTGGGGATGCTCTTGCCACTTCGACTACAATCGACATTGGAATCGAAGACACAAAAGCAAGTCACCTAATGTAGGACGAAGGAAAACTACGGATGCTCTTTCCAGCCTGAAGAGGAGCTTGACATTTACATGTAACCAAGATGCATAATTAGTGATGTCCTAAGATTCCACAAGGTACCTTGACAGGCAGATAGGCTGACATGAGTGTCGAGTTGCTCGGATACACACTAGAGATTTTTGAAATAGGATTGACCATGTCAGGAATTTCTATCCTTTCACCATGAAGTGGCTCACCCAGATCCCCAATGGAATAGTCATCAATACTCAAAAGTACGACAAAACAATCGTTCAGCCACACACCTAAAGGTTTATGGAATCCAGGTTAGCATTAATACTCATGATGAACGAATTTTTTATAGACTGTTTCCAACAACTTTGGACAAACTATAAAAGATAACCTCAATTGAGATGCTTGACATGACGAGGATAACCTCAACCATAAAGCTCAGCTTGTAAAGATAACGTTGGGTGCGAAGCTCGACCTACAAAGGATTAGCTTGACTTTGAAGCTTGACTCGGCCTGCAAAAGCTAAGCTTGACCGTGAAGCATGACCTGTAAAGGATAAGCTTGGTCGTGAACCTCGACCTTCATAGGACGACCTTGACTACATAGCTCGACTTTTAGATGATAATACCAACCACAAAGGAATATCAGTAGTTAGTCACATCCAAATCTAGATCGACTAAAAAAATAAAAGTCATGCCATAACATAAGATAGAAACAAAGTACTACAAATGTTGCTAATCATACTCGAAAGTGTAAAATAGTTAAACTTACCTACATGTTAAAAATTGCTAATGCTGCAAAGTAAGGAACCATCTTGAGAAGTTGATACCAACCTTCTAACGCTAGGTTGGGCCAAAGCATGAAGAGATGTTATGGTGATGATGAAGGTGAAGAAGCAATGGTGTAAATGGGGAAGGATGCTCCCGATTTTGGTGATTTGGTAAGATTGGAATAATGTTTGATGGTGCTCTTAGAAAGATTAGGCCAACTCTTAAAGAAATATGGCTAGAGGAGACCATATGAGATGCTCTAGTCTTGACTTTAGAGAATAATATAATGACTCAATATTTTGGCAGCATTTCATTATTAATCTCTAAGTAGGTTTACAAGGGGGAGATACCTCTATTTATAAATGAAGGTGTCTTCAAAGTAGACCAAAACCCTAAAATGTTATCTTGCACCAAATCCTAAAAGTCCTATCTTGGTGAAAGAGAACTTGACATATGATAGTCTAACTTTTAGAAAAACTCTTCACTCTTAGAGTACCATATGGAAAACCACTTTAAAAAAATTTCCCTACTACGAAATTGACATATGACCACTACCTTTGTAAGAAAAATATCCACTAAGAGCTTTCCATGTGGAAAGCCACTTTAACAAAAGTTCCCTACTAGGAAAATGACACATGACCACTACCTTTGTTAGAAAACTCTTCACTAAGAGCTTGTCATGTGGAAAACCACTTTAGCAAAAGTTCCCTACTAAGAAAATGACAAATGACCACTACCTTTGTAAGAAAACTCTTCACTAAAAGCTTGCCATGTGGCTGCCATGTCTCATGTGGGCACCTTCCACTAAACTAGGGTTACAAAACTAATCACCCAAGAATAACTTAAGCTAGGTGCAAGTATTACCCTACAACTTAAGCAACATTGTTCAAAAACCCTACAATACCTGGATCTTAATACAAGACCTATGTTAGATATATTATCTTTATCTTATCTTTATATTTTATCTTTAATTAGTTTTTTATTATTTCTTATTTGTATTTTGGGCTTAGCCAACTTTTCTTTTATTGTAAATAGTGATATTATATGTATATTCAACGAAAGGAAGATTAATTCCACATATAGTTTTTCACTATATTCAATATGGTATCAGAATCTAAGGTTCTTTGGAAAAATGTCTGTTGTCCCTGCCCACCAGAATTGTCGCCGTTAGAGCCATTGTCGCCGCCGTTATCATTGCCGCCACCACTATGACTGTTGCTGTCATGGTCGCCATTGTCTGAATATCAGTTTCAATCAGCAACCACTATTTTGCTCGTCTCGTCCAAGCAACCACAACACCATCGAGATCGTTATCATCAGAGTCTAGATACACTCTCACGATCGTAGTTCTCTTCTGTCATACTTTATAGTCGATCATGGCTACATGAGTGCCATTGTCTTCTATGCTTACCACCTTCGTTAGACTTGTCTCGACCTCCTCTCCTTAGATCTGGCATGGTTATGTTGATTGGGCCTCTTTATGGTTTTAGGTATTTACTGTCTCTTGCTCGTTCATGGCTTTTGACCTCTCTTGTGTAACCAATACATCTAACCCTATTACCAGTACCTTTGACCCGTCCATATATACTAACTATGATAATGTGCATTTATCTATTGATAAGTTAGATGACACTTATTGAGCGACTTGGGAATCAAACATTAAACATTGGCTTAAGAGTTAGGAATATGTTGATCATATTACTCAAAATATTATATCTATTGATTATGTCACGGTTACCCGTTGATTGAATATTGATGCTCAATTATGCATTATTCTCAAGGATACCCTTCACTCTTGTTTAAAACAAACTTTTCGTTCCTACGAAACATGTGTTGAAATCGGGGAACACACCAAATTATTATACGCCAATGATACTCAACGTCTTTATGGTGTTTATCATGATCTTTCCAACATTTTTGCTCCTCGACTTCAAGACTCTATGGTTGATTATATGGGTAAAATTCAAGTTCTTTTTTCATGAATTTAATGGATTGTTGCCTCCTGCCTCTATTGTGGCCCAAGAAATAGAGCAACCATCAAAGTTCTTCATGTTATTGGCATTGCATGACCTTGCTGATGAATATCTCATATCTGTGATCAAATTTTGGGTTACCTGTTGTTCCCACTTTGACTTCTACTGGTTCTGCCCTTTTGTGTGTACCTAGTAAATTCATCAATGATACACTTGTTTTTTCTATGTTGACATCTCAACATCATGATCACAATCACTCTCGCAAGCCGGGGAAAGGACATATCAAGTGTGACCATTGTGGCAAGCTAGGAGATAAAATTGATAAGTGTTATGCATTACATAGTTGCCTTCCTAGATCTGCTGCTATTGTTCATATTACTCTTCCCTCAAAATCACTTACTAGGGATCGTCCTTCATCCAATATTACATATGACTTTGTTATTTTTAATAAATTTCTCAAATAGTATAAGGATCAACAACCTTTTAGTTCCATGGCATTTGTAGCACATACAAGTACATCTTTTATTGGTCTGACTCCATCTTCTTCTCTTGGCTCTTGGGTTCTTGACTCAAGAGCCACAAATCATTTTATTGGTCTGACTCCATACAAGTACGTCTTGACATTTCTTTTACAGTTAATGTGATAAGTCAATTCTTTAATTTCCTATGTGAAAATCATTATACAAATTGTTTTTTATGTGAAAGTTTTTTTTATGAGATGTAAAAGAGTCATATGTATCTCAATAATATAAGCTAACAACGTTGTAACTAATATTGAATTTTAAAATTTTAAGTTTAATTTAAAATACCTATGCTTATTTTTTTAATACATATACAATACATATATATTAAATTAAAGAAATAAAAAGAACTTAATTACTTCTCATTTTTTAAATTTAAACAACGCAAACATTACTTATTTTCTACTCTTCTTTCTACTTATCTCCTTTTCTTTCTTTTCTTTTCCGGTGTTCATATATGCTCTTATGTTTCTCATTAAGAGTAAACTATATCCTAATACATGGAAAGCAGTAGTTTCTTCTAAGAAGGCAAGGTACTTTGTAAGATTGAAACTGTTGAATTAGTTATCAAGAAAGTGGATGTTGAGAAATATAAAAAAGATGTGCTACGTGGAATAATATTAAGTATTATTTAATATCTAATTAAATTTATAACCTGGTTTTGCCAATAATATATATTCTATCTGGACTGTAACTTCTTACTCCTATAGTCGCGTATGAAGATATCATCTTCAAGAGACTAGATAATCATAGTTTGTGGCTTTGTAGTTTCTTAGATTATGCACATAATATGTATCTGTTGAAAAATACAATCTAAGGGTATAAGATATTACTACTTTTTTTTTTTTTTTTTTGTTTTTTGGTATACGAGGATAATTGTAAAATGGAAATAAGGCAATTCCCATGAATTTAGGAATGAGAAATATCCAATGACCTATTTTCGATCGAGGAAGACTTAGTTTTTTGTAGAAATGAGTTGGTAAAGGGATCTTAATTTTAGCATATATTGAAATTGGATTCCCTTAAATATGGTTTTGTATAAGATGTGATTGTCAGAGCTGAAATATCGATTAGCTTCTGGCTTTGATTGTAGGGAAAAACGAACGAACCAAAAATGCAAGGAAGATGAGAAATGTTAGTTAGATAGAGCCCTTTTCAGAGCATTGCCATCTTCATGAGACTTTTGTCAAAAACTGCCTAAAGTTTTTGAACCATTACCGTTATCTTTCTTGAAAGAGCAAAAGAAGCAGAAAGCCATATTTGCAAACACTCAGAAGAAACCAAAAACACATACCTCCCACCATGGTTTCTTCAATTCCATCGTCATACACACATTAATTGCTCAATCTTCAACAATGTTGGTTTCTCATCTTCCAGGTTAACTATTTCCAAAAGATTATTCAAACGCATCAAATTTTCTTCACTTGAGCATGTCCGGCGGCAAGGTCAAGGGCATTCTTAAAGGCTTTAGATACTTTACTCAAATATTTGGTAAGCATTTCCAATGCCTTTTTCTTACCATAATTAATTATTTTTCTCTTAAAAAAAAAAAAAAATTTACATGACAGAGAGTGAAAAAGAACAAGATATTCAGATCGGATTTCCCACAGATGTAAAGCACGTGGCTCATATAGGGTGGGATGGACCCTCTGTAAATTCTCCCAGTTGGGTAATTATCAATTTTCTTATAAATATTTGATCTCCTTCACCAAATAAAGGGTTTGTTTGAGGGGTTCTTGTATGTGTTTTTCAGATGAACGAGTTTAAAACCTCTCCTACTGTAGATGTCCATAATAAAGGTCTAGAAAATGGAGTGAAACGAGTTGCCGAAGGTGGTACGTTTATTATTTAATCGAGTTTAGTTTAGGTATTATTATTATTATTATTCTGAGTGGCTAAAAATGTTTGCACACAGAATCAAGGAGAAAAAATGTTCGAGGGTCGTCAGATTTACCCAAGGCATCTAAAAGACAGTCAACGGGTGTTACGGATTCTCCGTCACGAGAAAAGACAAGCAAACCGCGAACGAGGAAAACTTCGCACAAGAACAAAGATGAGATCGCCCACTCACCCCGAATACCCGAATACCCGGATCCATTTCAACTACCTCCATCCCTACCCTCACCCGATAATAATAATAATAATAATAATAATATTCCTAAAAAGTCTCGTCGCCATAAGACAAAAGATCATTCTGGTGGCGTCCCATCGAAATTGAGAACCAAAGCCCATCCTGGTTCGGATCCTGGATCCCCGGCCCAACCCAAGTCTAGGAATACCCACACCACCTTTGATGATACTGAACACGATCTTTTGCTCTAATGTAATGTTGCCCTGTTAGTTTAGTGTTGTGCATAGATAACTCTTGAAACCAGAACCCATTTTTATATTTCTTATTATTACTATTATTATTTGTTTCCTTTCTTCCTTTTTGGCCTTCTCTATTGTATTATCACTCTTTCTTCATATCATATGTAATCATCCTGGTTTCCACTACTTTTTTCTGTTTCAGATAATTACAACATTTTCGTTTCAAACGCATCATTAAATGTAACATCGATTAGCTTTAATTATTAACTTCCTATTTATAAGGAAAATTAAACAGAAAAAAATGGTAAATTAGCATGCAATGTCAATTCAATAAATGATTGGTTCCTGCACCCTCTGATTAGTTCATCGTCGTACGATCTGTCAATTCTACAAGTGTCACTGCTAATCATACAATACCACCAATGTTAACAACACATAGAAATAGGAAAGAAATAAATAATTTATATATTAAACTTTGAGTCCCCTACATTCTCTTCACTCCCATAACTCATATTTCCACTTTACAAGGTCAGAAATAAACATGTGGTTTTGTGGTTTACTGGTAAAAAAGAACTAAGTTTCTCCTAAAGGCTAAAGAGACAAAAAAAGACAAAACCCATTCTCTACAGTTAGGAAGCAACGGAAAACAACCTCAAAATCCCGTGAAGACAAGCACCACAGCAGCTAAAGTAGCAAGACAAACCAACAAGGAAAGGGAATCAAAGCACAGCAGAAAAGAAGCACCACTGAAAACGACAGCATCAGGAACATCAGTTTTCTTGCAGGCTTTGAGTTGACCCAATCCACCATCACCACCACTTTCACACCCCATTATATTCTCCAAACATAGCCCTCTGTTCCCTCCCACCTTCAGCTTCAGATTTTGTCCTACTCTTCTTGACAATCTCACTCCCCCACTCAAATTGTTGTTCTCTAAGTTTATCTCACCACCATACTCCAAAAGCCCAAAAGGCACAGGCCCGTCAAGGTTATTGTTATCAAGCCCAAGATAAGACAAATTTTTCAAATATACCCCCATTGAAACAGGGATGCTACCCACCAGACCCATCTCCGAAAGCCCTAATCTTTCAACACCCCCCATATTTTCCCATATTTCCGGAATCGCCCCGGAGAGAGGATTCCCATTCAGATACACTTCCTTCAACGTTGGGACCTCCCCAAGAAACAAAGGCACGCCGAAACTGCCGAAACGGTTGAAGCTTAAATCCAAAAACTCCAAACTCTGCAACCCTCTTAAACTCTCCGGGATTCTGCAACCAAAAGCGTTGAAGCTCAAATCAAGCTTCAAAAGCCGAGAGAGATTCCCAAGCGAGTCGGGTAAACAAGCTTCAAACTTGTTTCCACTGAGATCAAGAACTTTGAGCTGGTTGAGGAGCCCCAAACTGGAAGGAATTTCACCGCTAAGGTTGTTTCTGGATAGAGTAACCTCTTCCAAGTTGAGGAAGCTAGCAATCTGAGAGGGGAGCTGGCCGTGGAAAGCGTTTCCGATGAGAATAAGTCTGCGGAGAGAGGTGAGGTTTTGAAGCAGAGAAGCGAGAGGTGAAATGAAAGAAGGGTTGTTGATGAAAACAAGTTCCTGGAGGGATGAAGGGAAAGAGAAGGAAGGAGAGAGAGAAAGAGGGGCATTGTTGAAGCAGTTGTAGAAGAAGAGTTTGCGGAGGTAGGGGAAGGAGCTGAAGAGATGAAAGTGGAGGGTGGCATTGGAGGAGCAAGGAGGGTTGGGGGTTTCGTCTGAAACGTAGCCGAAGCTGAGTTGGACGATGTGGGGCGTTTGGTTGAGTTGAGTAGGGTAGTCGCAAACGACACCGTGTGGAGCGGAGAGGCAGAGGTCGTCGGGGAAGAGGGTGCGCCAGGGAATGGTGGGGTTGAGGGAGTGAAGAATCTGGTATAGTGATTCTTGTTCGGAGGAGTCCAAAGGAGGTTGCTGGTGGGAGAAAGAGAAGAGGGTGGTTGTTAAGAGAAGAGAAAGTAGTATGGACAAGACAGCCATTTGGTGGGAGGAATGTTTTGTTTTGAGGTTGTTGGTTTGGTATTAGTATGTAGAATGTGGAATGCGCAGACAGATGAAAAAGACGAGAGAAAGAGAGACAGAAACCTGCTGAGGAAAGAAGCGACAGTGGTGCGCCGCACTCGCCGACTTGGTGTGTCGTGTTGTAGAAAGCGACGCGTAACGCCGTCTACCTACATTCCTTTTCCATTTCTATCCTTCTGTAACATATAATCTTTTTATCTATATCCCTCTCACTTTATTCTAATAGGAAAATAAAATTTTAACAGCATTTTTTGACACCATTTTGACACTGTACACGTGTCAAAATGTGGTTGAACGATTTCAAATTAAAAATAAAATTTTAGTTTTTCTCTTCTAAATATACCTCTGCTTCAACTTTTTTAATTTGAAATCATCCAATCACATCTTAACACGTGTGCAGTATCAAAATAGTATCAAGAAAATGGTGTTAAAATATCACTGTGCATTCTAATATTGGTATCAACTTACTAAAATTATAATTTTGGTTTTTAATTAAACACAAAAAGACAAAACTGATATACACATTTTTCGAAACCTTTTCATTATATGCTTATTCCTTCGCTTCCTCATTCTTTGGGTCTCTTTACTTTAATGCCATCGCTTTTTCAATCTTTTGGTTTGTTTATTTTAAGAACTCGATTTAAAGAAAAAAATACTATGAAAGAGAATAAAATTGTGGAATTATTCGAGATAAAGTGAAAGAAAAGAAAAAAAATAAAATAATTTGATATACATAATTATTTTCAAAGGAAATTATAAAATGACATACTTATAAAATGATCAATTTTTTATTATAAATTAATTTTAATCAGTTATTAAATTATAATTTAATTATTAATGTTAATAATAATGTTACTTTTATCTTTTATTATAATTAATTTTAATAGTATTTAATGTATATACATTGTTATTATTTCAATTGCTTTTATATAATTATTTTTATTTTTTATTCTAATTACTTTTTTTATATACATAATTAATAGATGAAATATTATACTTCAAAACAAAATACATAATCATAATTAGTTATTTTTCTTAAAAAGTTATCTTTCTCAAGTTAGGTGGCTTCAAACAAGAAAAAGAATTAAGCTACTGCGGAAGTTAGATAGTTTACTGGGTGAAGTTGCACACATAAAGTGTATATGGTAAAAAAATTTTAGTGTTTTCAAGAGAAGTTAGTAACTTAAAAGGAAGGTTTATTGTCTTCGGATGTCTATATTTATGCGGATTTGTATCAATTGTGTCCTCGTAATCTAAAGTGCTCAATTGAGTTCATGTTTTAATAAAATTGATTCAATAAAGCTTTTGTCGTTAATTGTTATGGACATTAACATTCTTGCGAGGTGGCATGCTGACTGTATAACTTTTAATGACGTGACACAATTTGGTTTGTTGATTAGATGACATCAAAAAAGGGCACGCTGACACCTTTTTCTTTGTCTTCTTCATCGTCTTCGTCACCTTCGTTTCAATCATACATTCTTTTTCAAAATCACATTCTAGGGTTAGGGTTTCCGTATTATGATGTGAAACGCTAGCACACCTCGTCCACCATCTCCTCCTAAACCCTCCCCTCTGCTGCGATATTGACTCCTCCTACCATGGGAAACTGCTACAGATTCCCAGCCGTCGTGGCCCTCGAGGACATCAAATCGAGCTTCTCCAACGCAGGCCACCATGGCAAGCGCAGTTCCAAGACTGAGGCTGTCAAACAGAAGGTGTCGATCACGGTCCATGCCGTTCACCTCATCATGGAGCTTTACGAGGAGGGTGAGCTCTTCAACTTTATAACTGTGGAAGCCAAAATGGTCGATGCACACTGCTCACCAACACTGCTAGAACCCCATTCTTCGATACATCCTTCACACAGTATCATCCAAAACCAATGAGTTTTAAAGAAAAATTATTGATTTTTACAGTAATGAGATTCAAGGTATATTTGTTTGAGCACCCATCTACACATACCTCCATCATGGCCTGGACCCAGATACAGCGATTGATTGCATTAAAGTAAATTGGGTTTCAATCAAAGTTAATTGGTTTCAATCAATAGTGGCTTGTCACTGTAAACTTTAAGAAAAAGAAAGCCTACATCGCATGCGACGATGACAACGAAACAATTTCTGACTTAAGCGATTTTGATGAAGAAGCAAACATCTGTTTGATGAAAGATGACAACATTGCTGGAAGCCAAGTAAGTACATCTAGCAATTCTGATAATTATAGTCAATATGATAGTGAAGATGAGTCGTGTGATACTTATGCTGCTTTATTGTAGAATATGAAAAATTAAATATAGCTCATAATAAATTGAAAAAGGATTTTAAAGAATTAAAAATAAATTTTGAAAATATTCTTGAAGATAATAAAGATTTGAAAAATAAAATTTTATTTTATGAAAAAGGTAAATATATTAGTAGCAATGAATGTGCATCTTGTGAAAATTTTAAGAAACTACTATAACAAACAACCTTAGGAGAATGTGGTAAAAATTGTGTAGAAAGTAAAAAGGTTGTTAGTATGTTCCTAAAAATAAAAATAAAAATAATAAAACCCGTAGAGTTTTGGGTAGAGAAAGGAACAACTTGTAGGAACAAAAATGTTGTCACTTGCTTTAATTGTATGAAAAAGGATCATACTTCAAATAAATGTAAAATTAAGCATTATGGTGTTCCAAGTGGTAGATATGTTTTGGTTTGTAAACTGATTCAAAATTTTCAATCTAACCCAGAGGACCCATACAAAATAGTTGGGTACCTAAATAACTTGGCAATGGATGTTTAAAACCAAGGAATTTCATGTGATGTCTTGACAATGAACTTTTAAAACACATGACTGAAGACAAGAAGAAATTTACAAACTTCCAAAAAAAGGAACGAGGATTTGTCACCTACAGTGACAACAACAAAGGAATAATCCTTGGAATAGGAGATATTAGAAGTGAAGATACCTTGATGATAAAAGACGTGTTGTACATAGAAGGATTGAAGCATAATCTAATCAGCATAAGTCAACTGTGTGACAAAGGACTCAAGGTAACCTTCAAACAAAATTTTTGTACTATTCATAAAAATGATTCTTCTGAAATTTCTTTGAAAGGAATTAGACATAACAACATATATTTGATTGATTTAGAAAATGCATCAAATGGGAATATTTCATTTTTAGTAGTAAAAGAAGAAAATCTATGGTTGTGGCATAAAAGAGCTGCTCATATTCATATGCAACAATTGAATAAAATCATTTCTAAAGACTTATTAATTGGTCTACCAAAACTGAAATTTGTGAAAGATAAATTGTGTGTTGCATGTTAAAAAGGAAAACAAGTGAAATCATCTTTTCATTCAAAAAATGTTGTTGCTAGTTTAAAACCCATAGAGCTTTTACACATGAATTTATTTGGTCCTTCTAGGAAAAAAGTTTTAGAGGACATTATTATGCTTTAGTTATTGTTCATGATTATTCAATATATGTTTGGACTTTCTTTCTTACTCGTCCTTCTAGGATAAAAAGTTTTGGAGGAAATTATTATGCTTTAGTTATTGTTCATGATATTCAATATATGTTTGGACTTTCTTTCTTACTCTTAAAAGGAAGCTTTTAAAGAATTTAAAAAGTTTGCTAATCAAGTTCAAAATGAATTTGAAAATAAAAGCTATTAGAAGTGACCATGAAGGTGAATTTCAAAATGAATCTTTTGAAAGCTTTTGTGAAGAGCATGACATCTCTCATAATTTTTCTGCTCCTAGAACTCCTCAACAAAATGGAGTTGTAGAAAGAAAGAATAGGTCCTTGGAGGAACTTGCTAGAACTATGTTAAATGAATATATTGTTCCTGAACAATTTTGGACTGATGATGTGAGTATTGCATGTTATGTATTGAATAAAATGCTTATTAGACCAATTTTGAAATATACTGCTTATGAACTTTTTAAAGGTAGTGATGAGTCGATATTTAATTGATTTCACTTAGTTTATTGTGCTAGAATTAGTCAGGGAATTGTGCTTAAATGTCCGGTATTTTCCCGTTTTTCCTAATTGTGCTTAATTTGATCAGAAATTCTTATTTTAAATAATTTGAATTTTCTGAGCTAATTATTTGCATTATTATTTTCAGGGAAAATTTTGGAAACACAATTTGGGACATTGGGAGGACACCAAATAAATTCAAGACTCTCTAATTAGACATTTTAAATTTTAGTTGTATTGTAATTTTAATTATTTAAACTTTTTGGACAAACTTTTGCACATTGGGCCATTGTTAAAAAATTATGAGGGGTCCAAAATTGTAGGACACTGGTCACCCTAGGGTTTTATTTTTTAGGGTGGACCCCACCCATTTTAAGACACACAACCCTAGGATAGGAGGACATTCCATTCAGCCGTCATTTTTGGTGTGTGGTATGCAGGAGAATGTAGACTCTCTCGGCTGGAACACACTTGGTTGGCACATTTTTTTTTTCATGGAGCTTGTGTTTGCATTGTTGGATTATGGTTGAATGAAAAGGATGAGCACTTTTCTTTTCTTTTATTCTTGTGCAGCGTTGCAGCAAGTAGTATAGCATGGTACATTTATTTATTTTCTTTGAATGGAAGAGCAAGGTGTGTTGTCATGTCCATCGGTCCACTTATTTTTACAGCATTTTTATTTCATGGTAAGGAAGAGAATAACACAGTGACAACAGCTACATCTAGCCTCTTCATTTTGTTTTTAGAAATTGATGATTTTGATTATTAGAAAATGTGCAACATCCTTATTTTTGGGAGTAAATTTAGGAGCACTTTCTTTTCTCCTTTGAGTGATGTGACGGTGGTGGTGAATATTAAAGAGCTGCATTGACTTTGATTTTGAGAGGAAATCACAGTCATCTTCTTTGCTTACGGTTCATTTAGAGATGCACTTGGTTAACGTCTTGGAATGCACACATGTGGTTTGGTGGAATTTTAGTGTTAATTACAATTTGGTTTTAGACAATTTAAGTGCTGATTTCATTCCCCTTTCTTCTAGAAAAGCACGTCACGGTCTTATGTTCATTTTGACGAGCACAATGATTTTCTATGATGATCAACTCAGCTGCATCTACTTTTTACTCATGGAAGAAAACGAATTTAATTTTGCTTCTAATTCCAAGCTGCACGTGATTTATTAGCCTAAAGCGTTGAATTTTAAAAGATTTAAATGCGATTTCCTTGAATGTGTTTTCAGCTTTCTCTACACCTCATGGCATTTAATTTAATTCTAGTAATTGCAATTCAATTCCAGCTACAACGTCCCTTTACTTTTTAGCTTGTTACATTTAAATTTGTTCATGCCATTTGCCATTTGTCATTTGTCATTTGTCATTTGCCATTTGCTTTTAGTTGAAGTATTGCATATTTCTTTTATTTTGCTGCAATGATGCGTTTTCTTATGAATCAATTTCAATTCAAAAGGGTCACGGTCAAGGGTTGCTTTAGGCCATTTTGCAAATTTAATTTCTTTAGTAGGTGCATGTGTCATGTGAATTGGTAAAAAAAAATATGTTGTTTATTTTCTTTAGTTTTAAATTAGTTTTAATTGTAGGTTGAGTTGTTTTTAATTTCTTTAATTTAGTTCTGCATTTAAATTAATTTTAACTGTGCTAGATAATTGTTTGTTGCAATGTTGGGTTTAGTATTTGATTTGTTCCATGATGTTTTCTATCTTACGCGGTTGTGTTTAATTTTCATGCATTTAATTTAATTTAATTTTCCTTGCAAACACATTTTCAAACCCCCCCTTCATGTTAGACTTGACTTTGATCCGCACTTGGTCCTTGAGAGACGACCTAGGGGTCATTCCCTAGCACTATATTGCATTTCTTATTATGCAATCAAATTTGTGTGGGTCGCGACAACCCATCAGTAGAAAACCAAATGTTTCACGTTTAAGAATTTTTGGATGAAAATGTTTTGTCTTAAATAATGAAAAACAAAATTTAGGAAAATTTGATTCCAAGGCTGATGAAGCTATTTTTCTTGGATATTCTCTAAAAGGCAAAGCTTATAGAGTATTTAATCGGAAAACATTTGAAATAGAAGAATATGTGCATGTTGTCCTTTGATGAAATTAGGGACCTTGGGTCAAAACCTCTTGAGTAAGATGATTCAAATGCAGGTGATGATGAAGATTTGTAGAAAACAACAAATGAAGTAAAGAATGATGACAATCTTCAAGATGAAGATCTAAACAAAATATGGCAGCAACCTAGAGGATTATCTTTGGACAACATCATTGGAGACATATCTAAAGGGGTAAACACTAAGAGAAATTTAGTTAATTATTACATGATTGTGGCTTTAGTTTCACAAGTAGAACCTAAGAACATTAAAAAAGCTTGTCAAGATGAACAATGGTGTATAGTAATGCAAGAAGAACTCAACCAGTTATATAGAAATCAAGTATGAGAATTGATTCCTAGGAAATACACTCATTAAGTGATTGTAACAAAATGAATGTTAAAAAACAAACTGGATGAAGATGGAAACATCACCAAGAATAAAGTTAGGCTTGTCGCACAAGGATATAGTCAAGAAGAAGGTATAAATTATGATGAAACATATGCTCCAGTTTCCATGTTAGAGGCAATACTCCTATTTCTTGCTTATGCATCTATAATGAAATTTAAGTTATTTCAAATGGATGTTAAAAGTGCATTTCTAAATGGTTTTATGAAAGACGTGTATGTTGAACAACCACCCGATTTTGAAGATTATAAATATCTTAATCACAACTATAAGTTAAAGAAAACACTATATGGTTTAAAACAAGCACCTAGATCTTAGTATGAAAGACTTAGCAATTTTCTTTTAGAAAATGATTTTAATAGAGAAAAAGTTGATTCAACTTTGTTCATTAAAAAAGTCGGAAAACATATTTTGATTACTAAGTATATGTTGATGATATTATTTTTGGATCAACTAATAAATATCTTTGTGAGGAATTTTCTAAGACTATGTTGGGTGAATTTGAAATGTCTATGATGGGAGAACTAACATTCTTCCTCGGTCTGCAAATTAAGCAAATGAAAGAAAGTAAGTTCATTTCTCAAAAGAAATATTGTAGAGAAATTCTTAAGAAGTTTGAGATGGACAAAGCAAAGGAAGCATCTACTCTTATGGGAACCTCTTACTATTTAGATAAAGATGAATCAGGTAAAGAGGTAAATCAAACTAAATATAGATGCATGATAAGTTCTTTGTTATACTTTATTGCTAGTAGACCCGATATTATGCAAAGTGTTTGTGGTATCCACCTAACTCTAGTTAAACATATATTGAAAAACCTGCATCCTTTGGTTTGTGGTATCCATTAGGAATGAAACCTAGTCTTGTAGGGTTTTTAGATGCCAATTATGGAGGTTGTTAGACAGATAGAAAAAGCATTCATGGAACATGTCATCTTCTAAGTAGTTTCTTAGTTTCCTGACATTCTAAGAAACAAGCTTGTGTAACCTATCAATAACTGAGGCTGAATACATTGTCACTGGAAATTGTTGTGCACAAATTTTATGGATGAAACAACAATTAGAAGATTATGAAATTTACTTAGATCATATACCACTAAAGTGTGATAGTACAAGTGCAATAAACCTTACAAAGAGTCCCATAATGCATTCTAGAGCCAAACATATTGAGATTAGACATCATTTTCTTAGAGATCATGTACAAAAAGGAGATTGTGAGATAGAATATATTGACACAAAACACCAATTAGCTGACTTTTCACCAAAACATTGCCTAAGGAAAGATTTAATGAGCTTAGGAGAGATTTATGGATATTAGAAATCTCTCAGTGTTCAAAATAAGGTAAAATTAGTGATGAATTTTAGGTTTTAGGTTTTTTAAATTCTAGACCATTTTATGCTTTCTTATATTTTTATATCCCTTGTATGCTTTCAATTCCTTTAAATTTAATGAAGTTTATTTTGTTTTAAAAATTCCTTGCATATATTTTATTGCTATAAGGGAGAATTTTATGTCAAGAAGGAGTTTTATTTCTAGTTAATTTTGGGGGAGAAAAATTAAACACAACTTTTTAATTATGATAAAAAAGGGGAGAAAATATTTAAAGCTTATTTCTAAGTTCACTAGTTTTCTTTTCTTCCTTAAGTTGTGTTTTGTATACATATTATTATCAAAAGCTTTAAATCAAAGGAGTTTTTTTATCATCATAAAAAAAGGGAAGATTGTTAGCAAAATGATAAATATGAAGTTTTGGTGATGCCCAAATAAAGTCAAGAACAATAAAGAGTTATTTGAAGACTTGTATTGTATTATAAAGCTTTTGTAATAAGTGCAAAATAACTGTAGCAAATCACTATTCACGTGAATAATAGTTAGTCGATTAATAGAGGGTGTTAATCGATTAACACAACAAAGTCTTGAAACTCAAAATGGGTATGTAATAATCGATTAGTAGGGGTGTTAATCGATTAACGTTAATCGATTAACGATCAAATTAATCAATTAACACATATAGCCGTTCGAGTTTCTAGTCGTTTTTAGCCCTTGGACTATCCGTTATGTTTGTCTTATAGTGGTTAATTGATTAACACTTAGATTGATCGATTAACACAGGAAAAAGGCTAAAAACGAAAAATGGAAGAGTCTTTGGCTTGAGTCTATAATAGACTCTCATTTCTTACTTAAGGACATTCCCTTGAACTCTTGAACTTAGAAACTATTATGAATCACTTGAGAATTTAATATTCTTATTAGGCTTGTGAAACTCGTGTCTACGGAGCTGATGAAGTGTTGTTGTAATGACAAAGGAACAGTCGGTTCATCCTTGGTGTGTCTGAGGAAGTGCTCAGAAGAAGGAGTCATCCTTTGTGAAGATTCAAAAGAGGTGTTCATCCCTTGGTGTGTATGAGGGAGGTGTATTTCATCTCTTGTGGCTTCAAGAGAGATGTTTTCTAAACCTTGCAAATTGTATCTGAGTGATTATATATAGTTTGTGTTGGTTTTGTGATTAGTGGAAAGTTAATCTTGTTTTGAGATTAGCAACAAGACGTAGGATTGGTAAGATCCGAACGAGTATAAAATTTATTTGTGCAAATTTCTCTATACCTTACTCTTTTACTTTGTTAATTTTATCTACTTAGTAAGTTTAATTGAGAGAAAATTTTAAAAGGCACATGTTTTTAGTAAAGAACCAATTCATTCCCCTATTGGTTATTTGTCCACGCAATCATTCCGCTTAACCACTCTGGCAATAGAAACACAAAAACTGAAGACACAACTCGCAACATGGTGCGTTCAACGGTACAAGACCACCTCTCAGTGCCCTACGTCCAGAGATTAAACCAAGGACATTGGAAGGCCAACACTTAGTGGTAAAAGATCACGACTTAGCGCCACAAATCCAGAGGCCAAAACCTATGCTACTGGAAGGCTAATACTCAGCGCTATATTAGTGGCTATCAGCGTCACATAAAAAACCAGAAACTTCAGACCTTGACCTGATCACATAAAAGACCGAATTAATATTATTGACATTGTGATTGATTCTAAAACATATTTAAACATCAATTTGAATACTAATTTCCTCAGTTGGCCAACGACTCAGTACATTAAATCAAACCAACAACCACCACAACCCAGACAACAAACTTAGCATATCAAAATACCATATTTCAACATAACTAAAAGCTAACTAAGTCTTGAATGATACAAACATAGACTTCCAACATCAAACTTACTCAAAGAATATTCCATACAAAATTTCACTTGTCAAACCACCAATTCTAGACCAATTTCTAACTTGCATTTTAACCTATTACCAAATCACAATTTGACATCACTTTCAATCACTTTCAATTTCTAACACACCATATTAATAACCATAATAGATTTAACCTTTAGAACCATTGATCAGTAGATAGTCTTATAGAAGACTTAGATGACACATGAAAAAACACTACGTCTCACATACAAAGGAAACGAGATAGACTAAAAAAAAGTAGAAACTAACTTACTCTTTTGAAGAAACTGATCTGGTAGACTTAAAGATCTTGTCGTTGTGATCATTTAGGCGGTATCCGATCTTAAAACAAATACATGAGAAGAACTCCTAAAGAGAAGTCAAACAATTCTAGAAAAGTGAGATGATGTATTTTAAAATAATAAACTTGTTTATAAAGAAACTATTTATATAAAAATTATTTAATATTATAATAGTCCAATATCACAATTTTTTTTAAACTACTACAACTTTTAAAATATTATTTTTTAAATCTTTACAATTTTAATTATTAAATGTGTATACTCTTTCGAATATAGGTGTGTTTGGTTAGAGATTGATTATGTAAATAACAACTTGTTTTTTGTTCTCTTAGAAAATGATGAAAGAAATACATAAAAATATAAAACTTAAATGTTTCCATGCTTTTAAAGAAATTAATCGTTATGTAAATAACTTAACTAAAATTAAAAAATAAAATAAATTTCAAATAATATTCTTCTATGCTATCAATAATAACTCTTAATTTATTTTATAATAGATATCAATTTTCAATATTTATAATTATTTAATTTGTTGGGTGAAAGTCTTTATATTATTTTATATGTGAATTAAATTTGGTCTCAAACATTTTTTATTTTGTATTTTTTATTTTAATAATATCCTTCATTTAAGGTTTAATGTCTCCATACGTCTCTATTTTCTTCTAGAATTTCAAATAGGATCCTTTCTTTTTTGGTGTCTCAATTGGGTCCTTATTTTTGTGAAATTGAATCAAATAGAAACTTTCCGTCAAATTGATTAAATGGAATGGGATCTGGAATGCTGATAATGATCTTTTAATACACGTGGGTGGAAATTCAATCAGAGAAAGGGTAAAGTTGAGAAATTATTTTATACCCCCATTCTCTCTACAACCCTTTCCCTTCTTACAAAGCTTCTTTCTCCATTACTATACACCCTGCAAAATAATGCCTTATTCTTCTCTCTAATCCTCTTCTCAACAAGGTGGCCATGATTCTTCTTCCTTATTTTTTTTCTTTTTGTGTTCATCTTCTTAACTCCACTCCTCTGAACAGTACCACTGCAGCGTGGGCGCTTGTTCATCCGAGAAGAAATTGCACCTTTGTCCGTGCTCAGAAAATTATGCTCCTCCATCTTCACGTACTGCGTCGAAAACTATTTTTGGAACTGGAAACAGTTCATCGGAGAAGACGATGACAAAAAGCTCTAACTTTGCATAACCCCAGAAGATGAAATTGTGGCATTGTTGGGACTGTTATGGTTGTTGTTGGAATTCTCTTCCTTCAAGATCGCACTGGAGTCACTGTCGGAAGACCTGTCTTTGAAAGCCCCTAAAACTTCATCACTCTTGTTGAAGCATTCGTAACTCAACTCCTTGGTGATGAATGCAAATTGTTTGCTTGTTTCTTTGTTTTTTAGACTCACGAGATTCTACCTTTTTTAGTAAGGCTTCGTTGTTTGTTTGGTTGGAGGGTGTCGCAGTTAAGTTTGAAGGAACCCTAAAACTTAAAATTTCCCTAATTTAATTTGCAAATTGCAGAAAGAACCAGGCTTTCACCAGAAAGTATAATACAAATTTCCCACTTTACCCTTTCAATAATTGAATTTCCATTCTTTTAACTTAATTTTTAAATCAAAATTTAAAATAATAGAATTTACCCACATTTATAATGACACGTGTGTTAAATGAGCATAGTCAGCATGTCAGGTGCCAAAACACTTGACTCCGTCTGATCAATTTGACGGAAAGGTTCTATTTGATTCAATTTTACAAAAAATAAGGACCAAATTGAGACGCCAAAAAAGAAAGAGTTCTATTTAAAATTCTGAACGAAGATAGAAACCTTTTGAGACATTAAACCTTCATTTAAATGCTTTATATCTAACACACACACACACACACACACATATATATATATATATATATATATATATATATAATAATAATAATAATAATAATAATAATAATAATAATAAGAAATCATTCTAATATATAACGATTTAAAACTTAATTAAGTTTTTTTTAATAAAATATTTAGTTTTATTAAAGTAAGAAATAGTTTGGTGAATCTTAATTGAGAAAATGTTAATAAACATTAATTAAAGAATAATTATAATTTCTAAATAAAGTATTAACTAAATATAATTGATCTCAACATTTTACATGAACTAAAGAATAGACTAATTAGTATTAATAAAAATACTTATTTGAATTTGATAAAAAAAATAGGTTTGATTAAAATTTAAGTTTATCCACTCAGATGATGTTAAGTTGATAAATCCTATATATTACATTGAGTTGATGATATTTGAGTTTGGCCTACTTTATCATATAACCATGTCAACCTGAAAAAAAATGTTAAGAAAAGAGTTGATGAAGAAGGTGTGAGAACATAGAATAAGCCAAAATCAGAGGCTCAGCTGGCTAAGGCACCCAAAATGAAAAAGATAATGTTTCTTTCTTTGTCGAATCGAAGATAACAATGAAGTGAATAAGTTTGATTTTGACGAACACTATATGAAGGACGAAGCACCGAGTTTGAAACGGAATTACCGAAGCCTAAACGACAAAAAACACTAAGCTATATAATTCAACAATGTCAGCATGTTTATTTGGTTTTGCATGAAAATGGAATCTTCTTCAACGCCTCCTCCTAAGTTCCGCTTCAGAGACCACTCTCTCATGGAATCTCAAAACTCCTCGGATTCCACCTCCGACGCCGTTTCCGCCGCCTCACCGTCCGTCACTCACACTTACGCCGACATTCAAATTGAATCCATAACTGCAAGAGTATTTATTTTCTTCAACTTCTTCTTCACCTTTTATTTATGGAAATTTTATTTTCATAATTATTCAGTCGACAACATTGATAAAATACTTGAACAAAGGTAAATAAAAGAATGGAACACGTATGTTTCTTCCGATTAAGTTTGGCTTATTTCTGGTTCGATTATTGATTTAGGGCATTAAGCAGTTGTGTGATGAACTTCTGGAGCTAAAGGAAGCAGCTAATGAAGACTTACAGAGAAACATATATGCTAAGTATTCCACTTTCCTTAGGTAATTAAAATCTCGAATTTTTACCTTTTAATGTTTATCATCAATACTATATCCTATGTGATTGTGGGTCCATGTTGAAGTATATTAATGGAATTCCATTATCACGTGTTAGAAATGAAGAGAGGGTGCAATTTCTTTTGTGTGAAATGAACATTTTTTTGTTGCTTAAGGAATTTTATTTGAAAACGCACACTGTCATGGAAAGTAAAAAATAACATCTCTTGTTAAAATATTCAGAGATGTGAGAAACAACAATGAGGATAGTTTATGTTAAATAATTATTCTATAGAAGGTGGACTGTGAAATAGTATTTGGTGGTGACGGTGTTATGCTCTCTATGTGTAGAGTACTGGAGGAAGCTAGAGAAATGGAAAATGAGCTTGTGCAAATGGAAAACCATTTTGTATCTCATAGAAGACGAGTAAAGGATCTTATAGATCGAATATATCCAATGATATTGTCCGTAGATATAACCTTCGAAGATCATTTAAATGTTGTCCCATCTCCCCCCAGAGAGTTGGAAGCTCTTGTCAATGAATGTTTAGAGAATTTTGATATTTGCATGTCAGAAAACAAGATAGATGAAGCCCTGCACTTTCTAGAATCTGCAGATGAGCATTATCAAAGCCTTCTGATGCAAGATTGTTCCCATAGTGAGATGATGTTGTATGAATCTGCAATTTCTGAGAAAAAGTCCATGCTTATACAACAGTTTGCACAAATAGCTGAGAATAAAAGAACAACAGGACCGGAACTTCAGAGGGCACTAGCAAAACTTTGCAGACTTGGTGATAGTCAACTTGCTATTGATCTATTGCTCAAGCATTACCATTTGCGTATTGTGACTGGAACAGATAATTTACAGTGGGCAAAGTTATCTTCAAGTGAGTTATATATAAGGGAACTTGCAAGGTTCGTGTTCTCAATCATTTCACAAGCAGCAAGGAGCTTTGTGATGTTGTGTGGAGAGACTTCTTCATGTACCTCAGAACTCATGCTTTGGGCTTATGAAGAAACAAAGTCATTTATCATTTGTTTTGATAAATACATTAAAGGCACCTCGGCAATGAGTGGAGGATTGTCTTCTGTCGTAAAAGCAGTCAAGTTTGCTGTCATTTATTGTTCTTTATTAGAAAATCAGAAATTAGTGTTGCAGCCATACTTGGTGAAGCATCTCTGTCCCTGCGTGGAAGAGATTTTAAACACGCATATAAAGCATTTTAAGAAAGTGATTGCAATCTTCTCAGTGAGCGATCCTTGGATTTTAGAGAAGTATCTTGTGTCTGGAGTGTTTGTTGGGGCTGGATCTTCAACTCTAGCAGTTGGGGAACAACATGACTACTGCTTGCTAACTACTAGTGGCCGAAAGGTTCTGACATTATTGCAGGTTTGTTCTATATATAGATTGCTATATAGTGTAAAGTAAATCGCAAAAGATGAGTAGGTGACATGTTAATATAGAAATTCCCACATTGTAACCAAACTGCAATTTTCATAGTTTTTTTGTCAATGCTACGATGGGAGGACCTCTTCGCTTAGATTTGCAGAACTAACTAAGACTTAACCATCATCAGCCTATAAAATTGCTATCCCTTACTATTAAAACAAAGGGGCATACTTGCATTCTTTTTAGACTTTGACAGCGTAAAAATTGTATAAATTAAAGAGAACTTATCATTTTACCACTTTCTTTTCTGTTTGGCTTGCATTATAAGCGGATACCATTGCATGAAAAAAGTAGGAAAGATTAGTATTGTTAATTTAATTATTTAATGTTATTATTTGTTTATAATCAGGCCATAATAGAAGATATATCTCCCTTAGTTTCCCTTCAAATGGGGAGTTTAGTCATTGGTGGAATCACTAACCTCTTCACAGAGTATATTGCTATACTTGAAAGAGCCCTTGCTTATGAAACAAGTTCAACTGAACAAGGTAGTCCACGAATGAAGTTTGCTGAGTCACTACCACAACAGGTTTCTATTTTGGTCAATTTATCAACGTTAGTGCGGTTTCTCTCTATCATGGTAAAAAATATCTTTAGCTGCACTGATCTGGCAGAATTACAAGTCTGTGAAAACCTTTCAATTGTTCATCAGCACGAAGGACTTAATGATTTCTTATTGTTTATTGAAGAGGCTTCTAATAAGTTGAGAAACGTGTTCTGCCAGCAATTAATTCTCAGAGTATTGTGTACTTATCATAGACATGAAATATCTTCAGACAGTCATTGCAATGGCCAGTTGGAAGCTAACACCATCCACAATCCAACGCCCTCTGGTATATTTCAGGTATTATTTTGACAAATAACAACTTAAAGACTAATGATTGTTATGGTATATGAAGGCAATAGACCGAGACAACGGGTGGTTCAATTACTTTTTCAAGACTTATCTTAGTTTGCAGAACTTCTTAATTTTTGAAATTGTCATAAAAAAAAGGTATTATACCAGAAAAAAAAGGGTGACATAACCATAGATTAATATTTCTTATCTATTTTTGTATCCCAATATATTTATGCAAGATTTTTATTTTGATTAAATTTTTTGTCACTGTCTTGGACAGGTTTTATTTCTAGAATTGAGGAAAATAGAACAACTTGAGGAAGAGGGTGTATTTGAAGTGAATTGGTTGATGGGATTACTGCGAGAATTAATGGAGTCTATGTTTATTTGGGTTTCCGAAAACAAAGAGATCCTTGCAACTGAAGAGAATGTGAGCTCACAAACTGATGAAGCCAAACAGGTTTTTATATCCTTCTTTATTCTTTGTAGGTCTGTGCTGAAAGAGTAAAAGCATCGCCGCAGCAAATTTGCTATTTTTTATCAATATGGCTGTATTCCTATTTACTGTAGAGTTCTTCTAAACCGGTCATCTAGTTCCTATGAAATTTTGATCATTTCCGTGTCAGTGTGTTCCTGTTTGTACCCAAAATTCACCAACATTTCTGGAAGACATTAGCTTCTTGGCTTGTTCATATTTTTTGTGTATGCTTTCTGGCGAGAATATTATTCCAAATCTCTAACACCTTTGATGTAATATACAACAATATTCGTACATTCTTAATCACAAAATTCAATTGACTTCAGATGTGCTTAGTAGAAATGTTCGATTTTTTAGAGAAAGTTTGATGTAGTTTAAGTCTGGTGTCTAATTAAGCGTGTTCAAATTTTAAATGGTGAAAATTCTTGAAACATTTTCTTTCTTAACCTCCAGTTGGCAAAATCAATTAACAAGGGCCTCTTTAAAGCACTCATTAAATCTTATATTGGCACTGACATTAACCCAAAGATAAATCCACTTTCGAGACTATATGTTTGTTGAAACAAATTAATTAGGAAAAATATGTCAGAAATCTTACATTAACTAGAGATGAGATCAATATAAATAGTTGTAAAACTCATCTTACAAGCTGATTTTATAAGTTTGAGTTAAACTTAAATTTATTTATTAATATGGTGATAGGTTTGGCATTGTCTATAGTAGAAGGAAAAAAACATGACAGTTAGGACAGTAATGTTATAACTGTCACAGGCATCATAAAACGGTCTGTTTGGGTGGGTGGGAGGCTGTTATGTCTTTTGAATCTTAGTTTAGAGGAAAAGTTGTGGAGAGTGAGGTCTCTTGAAATACCTCAGTTGTAATAGAGTTCTTGTCTAATTCCCTACTTCATTGGTAAGGAATAGACCTTGTATGAATAAAAGTGTATCTTTCTGTATAATTCTCTTTCTGAATCTATCAATTAGTATTCAGAGCTGAGATCATGGTTGTGTGGAGGGGTGGAAGATATGGTATGGTGAATACAAGAATGAAATCAAGAATGTATGGCCTGGAAAAGATAGTTCAAGAACTGATATCATATGGTATAAGAACCATATAGATGAGTCTGTCCTTGGTTTATGCCTTGGAAATCTCATATATCACAATTTTAATTACGTAAAGTGATTCTTATCCATTTTCTTTCTCCATTGAGCAGTTTCTTTTGGACGTGCAATTCTTGGTGGAAATTGGAATGTATGGAGGATATTTCTCCGACGATCCTTTACTCCTTCTCACTCTCATGAAATCAACCTTCAATTCAGCTGGACTAGACCCTTTCAAGTAATGCATTCTTATTTATAGTGCTTTTAGAAATTCATTGTTCTTTATTAATCAAAGGTCTGAACCCAAAACTATCTAACCACTACGACACATATTTCTCAAACAAAATGCACGTTCATAACCAGACAGGCCCTTTAAGTTCTCTTGTATGATTCTATTCGAATCAAGCCATGGTTCATCTGAAATCACATCATTTGTTGCATTATTTTTCTCTCTTTTGTTCTTCCTAAAGAACTTCCTTTGATGATAGTAGAGTTTCCCCATTATTCCTATCTTTATAATATTTACAAATACATTCTATATAATGGGAGGTTGTCATGATATTAAAGGTAACCAAAGTTTTAAACATTGCCTAATATAGAGATATCTCCTGACGGTGTTCTGGTGTTCTTTTTTAGAGATGTAGATCAAGATGATTGGGCAATAGATGCTGCTACTAAAACAATTCAAAAGCTGTTGGAAATTGAGAAAGCAAGTTTGCAACCAGAGGAGCATCTAGTTGCCATCACAGAGGAGTCACATGAGCATGAGAACCAAATCAAACAATCCGCATATGGCAGTGATTTTTCCGAGGAAGTTGAATCAAATTCTTCAGAGAATAATTTAGATGCAGTGGTGGATGCAGGGAGAGATGAGGTTGCCAAACACGAAACAGAAGTTACTGTTGATGCAAAAACATCTTCACCAGACATAGTATTTAGCCCTGATGAGGGATCATTGCTGAAGAGAGTTTATGTTGATACTAGAGACACTTCAAATTTGAGAACACCTTTTATCAGCAGTTTGCAATCAGAGAATACTGATTTTGAAAGAGGCAAATGATAGGAAAAATAAAGAGCTGGTCCTAACATTTGGGCGAGATAGGACTCAAATCCAAGGAAACCAAATCAAAATCAGACTAATGATCACCATTTATATAATTTATAATTATACGTTTATTCAATTTTAACTTCATGTTTTTATTTATGGCACCTAATGTAAAACTTATCTCATACCATATTCAAAGACTGAAAATGAAACAAAAATCAAAAAGAAGAAAAGAAGAAAGGAATACTATTTTGAATGTTATTTTTCAGTTGCGTATTGTAGCATTGATTATAAATTACATACAGAAATCAATTATAAGAGACTAACTAATTTATAACAATATTGTAATTATTTCAATTAACAATAGAGAGAAGTCTAATATCTCCCTTAAGTTAGGGAAGGAATATCATTCATGCCCGACTTGGAATAAATAAAAAAGAAAAGGATAAGGAGTTAAGGCTTTTTGTGTAGACATCAAAAAGTTGCTATACTGAATCAATTGGTAAAAGCTTAATCAAATAAAAAAATTACTTATCGTGAACGAATTGGCAATTAATCTCAATATTAATTCTTTCATGGAAGACTAAATTTTCTACAATGTAAAGAGCAAATTTATTGTCACAAAATACTAAAGCAGGATTAAGAGAAACACAAAAGGTAAGAAGCAATGTTGGATAGACCCATCAAGCAAACATGTGAATCATTGAATCTCATAAGTGACACTAGCAATAGAACTATACTTGGTCTTAGAAGAACTTCTCCAAATTGTGATTTACTTCTTAAATTTTCATGATATTAAAGAAGAGCCAAATTAGCCAAATTATACTCTTTTGCCACATCACCATACAATTAATATTGTTTATTTTGGATCAAGCCTTCATGAGTTTGTTTTTGGTACCACTTCAAAAGGCCTCTTACCAATAGAGGTACATGTCCAACTCTTCTTTTATTCGATGTGGGACTTTGTTTGTATCCCAACAAATATGAGGTAAAAAAACAGTTGATTGCATTTATTGTACTCACTTAAGTGTGAGAGTCTTTGACAAGTACCCCTTCACACGGTTCAGAATTGGAATATCAAAATCTTAGGAGTATTTTGTAATGAAGCTCAAAAGCAACTTTAAGAGATTTGTTTCAACTCCAAAAACAACTTCAGTGCTTTTGTGATTAGAAATTGATACCTGCATAAATTGTTAGAGTGTCTCCTCAAGCTTTGTAGTTCTTTCAGATAAAGAGGGTTGTTGTTGTTGTTGTTGTGGTTGTAGTGGTCTATTGAATTTTCCAACTTGCTCTTGACCCATATTAGGACGAGGTTTCCACCTTTGTTACTTGGATGGAACTGATTACCCATATAATTGAATTCCTCTTGAATATTCTCTGACATAGCACATTGATCATTGATGCAATCTCCACCACATAATTCACAAAGTTGCTGATAAACTTCTGAGACATTCTGTAACTCCTCTGACAATCTTATGAGTATTTTGAGTGTGAAGGAGTGTTTCGACTATAATCCTCCATTCCACAACCAAACAATAAGAATTCAAGTTATTAAAATAGAATTATTAATAAAAAGATTAGTTTCTAAAACTTATTCAAAATTTAATTTTTGATAAAACGAAAAAAATAACTTTAAATTATAATTCAAATAGAAGTTCATTAAATATTAAGATAAATAAATTTATCATTTTTTAATAATTAGTAGCAAAAGGTATAAGTATTGGAAGATTTATTTTTTAAGAAAATTAATAAATAAATAAATAAAATATATATATATATAAAAGTATACAAAATTGACAATGATAGAAGTTTGATAACCCAAAAGTAGCGGGTAGCTTATTACCCGTACCGCGCAGACATCCCTGTCACGGTGATGGAGGAAATTTCAAACTAATTTGAATCTCTGATGCAATAATTCATTGGAAAAACGAAGACACGACACCATAAAATCCTTTAATAATTGAAGGAAACAGAGTAATTAATTCGAATAAATTACACATTCATACTATGTAACGGTTAGTTTCCACTTTTTCAAATAAAATACAATTTTGGTGAAAGGAGAAAGAGGCTTTGAGGTTTGTTGACCGTTTCTCAGGCCCCAGCACGCTCTTCCTCTTTCTTTTTTCTTTCCTTCTTCTTCTTCTTCTTCCCCTCAGTCAATTACATGTATTTGATGCCACTACTCTCACTCATCGTCACCCTTCTACCCTTCTTCCAAACATTCTTCCTCTGAATGGGTTGCTTTTTTGGTTGCTTTGGTTCCTCCAAACACTCAAACAACAAGCGCAAGGTTCTTGTAAGAAACTTTCCAATTCTCTCCTCCCTTCTCAACAACCACCCCAAGATTCTCTTTCGTTTTCTTGTCTTTCCAGATTTTTATAAAAATGTGATATTTTCTTTCCAGTTTTGTCAGCAGCTAACAGACCCCAGTTGATTTCTTTCTTTCTTTTATCCTTTTTTTTTTCAGAGAAATGGTAGTAGCAATGGCAAGCAAGAGCAACCTACTGTCTCTCTGGTTCCGGATTGCTCCAAAAATGCCGTTAACCCTATACCACAACTCCTGTAAGTAGTCTCAGTACATGATCTTCTATTTTCTTCGTTACTTTCTATTTTTTAAGCTTTTCGATAGAGATAAATGTTGTTTGCTGCCTCTCTGGTTGATGCAGGGAGAAAAGTGCGGAGCAACTGAGTGTAAGTAGCAGAAAGAAAGTGACATTTGATTCCAACGTGAAGACCTATGAACCTTCTTTGGTGGATGAAGTTGGAGAGAGGAAGAATGAGGATGTTGGAGAGGAAGCTTTGGTTCATCCAAAGTCATCTTCCTCTGAAGATATTAGTTGTGTTTCTTCAACGGGGTCTTACCCACCCAACCATAGGTACCAGAATTGCCGGGACAGTGAGGACGAGGAGGAAGAGATTGATTATGGGGACAGTGATCTTAGTGATGAGGATGATGATGTCATCAGAGAAGAGTGCAAAGAATTGGGGGAGGACTTTGGAGAAGATGGCACGGTAGCAACTACTGCTGCTGATCATGTGTTTTCTGAAGAGGTTGATGTGAAGTCAATCGAGTCCAACCTCAATGCCAGAGACAGAAGTGTTTATGTTCATCCTGTACTGAAACCAGTGGAGAATCTCACTCAGTGGAAAGTTGTGAAGTCTAAGAAAACGCCCTTAAGACCTCAGAAAGAAAATGAGTTTGGGGAAGGTGTGGAAGAATCACCTTTCAGCTTGAAATCAGAAAGTGACACACCGAAGAAGTTGAACCAGGAGATCCCTGTTGACGCCAGCCTATCAAATTGGTTGGTCTCTCCAGAGACTACACCTCTTAACAAGGCTGGCTCAGTGACTTTATTTCCTGGTACGCCTGACAGGAGCACCCCACAAAGTCCATATTCTGTGTTAAGTCACGAAGATAGGCCAATTTTGGGTGCATTGACATTAGAAGAGATCAAACAATTTTCGGCTACTTCTTCTCCAAGGAAGTCACCTAGTAGGAGTCCAGACGAAATGCCTATTATTGGCACTGTTGGGACCTACTGGAATTTTGCAGCCTCATCGGAAGGTTCTGGCTCAGCCTCTTCCTTTAAAGGAATTCCGAACTCAACAAGCAAGTACAGAGAGGTAAAGATGAGGTGAATTTTAAGAGATGTTGTTACTCCTAAGTTGAGGGTGAATTCTGATTTGGACATACGTTGGTGTGGTTGTGCAGGATAAGAGAGTGAATTGGCACTCAACCCCTTTTGAGACAAGATTAGAGAAAGCTTTGAATAGAGGTGCTGCTTCTTATGTTCCTCGTGTATTTTAGACAAGCTTGCTATAGTGTGTGGTTTGGGAAAGGGAGTGAATTGTGCAGGGAATGTATTTATTTTATTATAAATGTGATAGAGTGTCAAGGGTTTACTTTTCTATTATAATTTGTACTTGGCTTTAATATTCATCATGTTATTCGCAACTCAAGTGCAGTTTATAGCGAGTATAACAATAATGTCTGTGCAGTCTCTCGTTGAGATCACGTTTTGTGTTTCCATGAAGACAGATAAATCATGATATCTCATGTACATTCTGTTGCACTATTGCACTCAAGTGGTCTTTAATCTGTTGTTCACTTTCTTATACAAGTTAATACCCAAAAGGTAGAAAAATGTCCATACTGGTCTCCATGTACACACCATCCCTTAGCATCTTATCCCACACTGTCTGAGTGCTGGACCTGTCTGCTTGGGCAAGAAAATATCAATTCTCACCCAAATCATTGAGAAAATTATGGCTACAAGTATTGACCAGAGCACTACAATGGTAGGGGTTCTGTTTTGCTTTCCCATTAGTCCTTTGAGGAAAGGATACAAGTGCACAATGACCCACAAGGAGAAGAAAAGCTTCCCAAAGAAAGGTCCCCATGAGTCATAGCCATTGTTAATGGCATCAGAGATTCCAGCCACAATTCCCACCATATTTAAGATCACAAGACTTGTTGGTGGGATTAGAAGACTAGTCCACTTGAAGAGATGGAACTGTCCAAATGAAGTGTCATGTGCTGATTTTGCTCTCACGGTGAAGCTAGAGTTTACTCCTCCAACTTTAAGAAGACCTTGAAATACGGCAAAAAGGTGTGAAGATACACCCCCAATGACCCAGAATTGCTCATTGCGCCACCAGTCATGAATGCTAACCCCACTCCAACGAAGCTCTAGCACACAAGTTAAGATGATGGAGATAAATAAGGCCATTAACCAAATGCTAGCAAAGTTTGACAGCTGCACAAAAAAGAACTTTAGTCAGACGATATTGTCAATAAACTTGTTTTTCCTTCCTTCAAAAGTAATCGTGTATTAAGTAATCGCAAGAAATCAACATTGATTCTGATCAAATTTTCAACCAGTTTCAATCCCGTGGTTGTTCTCTCATTTAGAATTCTTCCTCAAGACTTAATCATTTTGTAAATTTTAGTACTAGACTGCTAGCATATATTGTTAAGAAGAGTGCTAGCTATAATCTTTCGAACACATTCTATTGACTGAATTTTTGAGAAGTAAAAAATTTAGAGTCTTCTTATTTTACTTATGAATTTGTAATGTACAATAACTTGTAAAATAATTGAGAGTGTGCCTCTGCTAGAGTGTGTGTGTGTGTTACCAGCATTCTTGTTATGTTAATGAGAAAACCAAAAGCATGCGGTATTCAAGTTAATTGAATATAATAATTGATTATTGTGCACCTACAGTGGGGATGATGAACTTTCCAGTCAGAAGACAGACAGCAGGAATTGTACAGTAGATCAGCAGGGGGATAGAAGTAAATGGATAGACGATGGAGTTAATGTAGGCCAACCTCTGTAGCCATTTCAGTTTTCCACTATAGCCATACCACAAAGGACAATAGCCACTAAAGAAAATCTCAGTAGAACCAGCAGCCCATTTCAGAACTTGGTGCAATCGATCTGATAGATTTATAGGAGCTGATCCCTTAAAAGCTGCTTTCTTTGGCATGCAGTACACTGATTTCCATCCTCTACAATGCATGTTAAACCCAGTTAAAATGTCTTCTGTGACTGAACCATATAGCCACCCAATCTGCAGAAGAACAAAATGTCAAGATGACTCGATTCCTTAGCAGTCATGAAATTCTAAGCTCCTGCTTTCATAAGGGAAATAAATGTCTGATTAAAAAAATGGATTCTTGTTTCTTGATGTGCGTTGGAGCTCCTCTAACTACAAATCTATATAACAATTTTCATTTCAAGGACTTGTGTGTACAGAATGCAAAAGGGAAATAGTTCATTTGCAATAACTGGGTTACCTCTTTTCCCCATTCAGTTTTCTCTTCATAGTCACAGCTTATAACATGAATTGCTTCCTTAATCAGTACTCGGGTGTTTGTGCCTTTGGGAAGTCCACCATCTTCCATCAAAGCAGAAGCAATGAAAACCGGTGATTGTCCAAATCGTTTCTCTAAACTTTTCATGGACATGAAGGATAATTCCTCTTCCTCTTCGTCATCAAAGTTTACAAGTTCCTGATCAGTGTCGTCATCAGATGAAGACTCGGAGTCACTAGAACAGCAGCTGCAGGATGAAGGCCAGCAGCAACTCTTCATCTTTGGCCTTTTATCAGAAAGTGGATCAAAGCCATATAATGCTTGCCTGTTGAACACACTTCCAGTACCAACATAAAGAGGACCTTGAATCCCATCAAGGCATTTCATGTTGATCTATGATACAAAGAAAGCAAAATTCAAAGGAGTAAGGATCAGTTAATGAAATTGCAATTTGTATATAAGTTTAGGAAAATAGTCCTTACATCAAAGAACACAGTATTGTGATTAGCATATCTGTCATTGCAATCGATGCCATTGAACCTTTTTGGAAATTGGACGTAACAGAACTTCTTTCCAAGTTGGGGGTCCATTAAAAAGCACATGGACTCCCTAAGAACCTTGGTATTATTGATGAATTGGTCACAATCCAGATTTAATGCAAAAGGTGCATTGGTAAGCACAGCAGAAACTCGAACCTTTTGAGGAAATAGAACAGTGAAAAGATTATAAACAGTTGTGCTGATATATATTTGAAGTTTTAGGTTTTAAGCTACTTACCAGAGCATTCATGGCACCAGCTTTCCCGTGGTGTTGATATCCAGGACGTTTTTCCCTGGAAACATACACAAGCCGAGGTAATTCTTTGCCTTCCTTGTCCAGTGAGCCAGTACTTCCTAGACATACCTGCAAAGACAAGTCCGTGGATTCAATTTTTTAAGTGCTTGTTTTGTTGGTATCCAAACTTCTGAAGAAAGAATTAATTTTTAGACTGAAGATAATTAACACTTTTATTTAAGGGACATAAATCAATAAAAATTAACTTTTGTTACAGACGCAAAATCTAAACGCACATAAAACAAGAAACAACTATAAAGAATGCAATTGCCAAACCTGAATCATTCCTGGATGATCATCCATGTTGCTCCCAGGCCATGGGTTACCGTCTTTCATAACCCAACCTTCTTCTGGTTTCTTCTGAGCCTTTGCAACCAGTATGTTAATTTTCACCTTGAATTCTTCGTATTCTCTCTGCAAAATTGCAAAGGAAAATGCCTCAAGTCTCACATGGGCAGTAGAACAGCATAAAAAAGAAAAATCAAAAGTAACTTTCATGGTTTATTTGTGTAGTCCTCACCTTCATAGCCCTGCGATCCTTAACAAATGTTGGATGCACCTTATCTTTCAAGTAATCAAGTTTCTCAGAGAAATAAAACTCAGGTGCCCTTGTCTCAATGTTGTACTTGTTACAAAAAGGAACCCATATTCTAGCAAACTCGGCAGTTTCTGACAAGGTATCAAAGAGAAGGATTGAAGCACTGTCATCTGAGACATAGCAGCTAACCTTATCAACAGGGTAATCAACAGACAAGACTGATAAAACCGTGTTTGCTGTTATAATAGGTGGTTCCTTAAAAGGGTCTGCAGTGGTTACAAAGATATCAACCGGGGCTAGAAGGTTTGGCTCCCCTTCACGCTCAAACCTTAAGGACAAACGTTCAAGGTAAGTTTCACGAGTAATAGGGAACCACTTGGGGAGTTGGTCAACAATCCAAGATAATGCAAGCCAGATTTCACAGACTACAGAGATTATCCATAAGGCAATTGCATCATGCACTGGAGTTGTGATGCGCAAGTGGAAGAAGAAAACTAGGATAACCACACGCAAGATTATGACTATGCGATATGGGTTGATTAGGCTTGAAGCTATTGGAACCTTGCGCCACAATGGTTGCCTTGCCTCAGCCAAACTGCAAGGTGCAACACCTCCAAATATTAGTCATTTGTGGTTTCAACAAGAATTTAATTACAAAAAAAAATTACAGCGGAAAGGTTTTTTATATGTTATGAGAATTTTAATATCTAGAATCATTTCTGCTGTACTGACAATGTAAATTTTTTTATTCTTGCATTGAATAAAGGTTAAAGATAGAAAAATGTAGTTTCATATATACATTGTTTGCGTTAAATCTGTTTACATTAATAAATTGGATAAGGTTATATTCTAATAGTATATATAAATTTAAGTCTAAATAGATTGAGTTCTTTAATTCATTATGGTGATAAACTTACAGATTGTCGTCTTCGTGATCGTTGCTCATTAAACTTTTCTTATCTTTCCGTTTCTCTTCATTGCTATAGAATGCTTTCTGTCCTTCAAAATCCTCTACAGAACATAACACCGACTCAGAAAAAGTGTACAAACAAATTAACAGAAAGACCAGAGATAGGAAAAACATTGTGTTGGAGATTAGGTACGAAGGAGTTAAAGTTTGTTTCCATTTCCAATGTTAAATTAATAGAACAAAAAAAAAGGTATTCACCACTTCCGGCCACAGAGAAGGCTTGACCATAGTTGTGTTGATTGTAGTCTCCATTTTCCTGCAAAAGAAGACACAACAGAACCTTTGCGCGTTCAAATCCATTATTGTTAAAAGATTTTATGTATCATAATTGTTGAGTAACAAAGCAATTATACTTGGAGAAGCAAGCAAAATAAGGTGGAGAAATTGAATAAGCAAAGTGAATACCTGGTCCGAGAAACGGAATCCATTTCGGGAGTGAGAACCAGTAGCTGAGGCAGTACTCATGGCCATTGCAACTAGCAAGCATGGATTGCTGAGAGAGCAGAAGGGTATTGCTAATATAAGCAATGGAGGGTTAAGAGTGATGATAAAGGAAGAAGGATAAGCACTAATTGAATGTAACCATCACCCTGAGAGTTGGCAAGTCGAGGATTTGATTTTGAGTTGACAATTACTTCATCTGCTCAATCATGATAACTTCACTTGCGTACTGTTAGGTGCTACTTCTGCATGCATGCATGCCCATGCAAGTATTAGCTAATCTATCTACCTAACTTAAAACCCTACTACCTTCTTCTACACGTATTTTCAATGATTATGTAATCAAATGTTTTTAACTCAAATATGTTGAGATAGTACGGTTTGAGTTAATTTCCCTTTTCAAGTCTAAAACTTATTTAAGATTTTGCTGTTAAAAGATTTATTCACTATTACATCAAAGAAATCCTATAGCGGTTAGTTTTGCATTACAGCACTAGTTTCAAAATCAAGACATTAAAACGAGATAAAAAAAAAAATGGGATTTTTTTTTCCGGTTAAGAACCGAAGACAAAAGTTGAAGCTTTTGGTTCCATTTAAAAAAAAACCACAGTAAACAAATTAAAATAAAAAAAAAATTGAATCTATATGAAACCAGTTCCAATAATAACGGTTACCATAGACTATGTCAGATTTTAAACAATTATTTAATTTTCGTGATCTGCGACACATGTTCTTGGAGAATCAGTCCTATAAATCCTATAACTTTAATAATTATTCAAAATCTAACAAGGCATATGACAACGGTTGTTATTAGAATGGATGTCATAAACCATTTTCTGCTTCAGTTTGTTGATTAATAGGTGTCATAGGTCCAATTTTATTAAATTATTTTTTTAATGTAAAGATTTATGGCCTTAATTGGATCAACAACTGAGTCTTAATATCTGCATAAGACACAATGAATTCCATTAGTGTATATGATTTCCAAATAATGGACAATTTCTTTTTTATTAAATGCAAATATTACCATTTCTCAGCCACTTGTAATATAGACATGAATAGATGTCACCATCAAATTCATTACATAGTAATCGTACTTATATGGGTCGATTTGTTTATTACACTACAATATATCATTACAATAATAATTAATTAACAAAAAGATAACTGGAATAAAACAATTATAAGAAAGTATTTACCAAAATACCAAATCTTTAGGGCCAACCATCCAAACTTTTTAGCATTAGTAGTTGATTTCCCTAACAATATCATATGTGCTGCAAATAAACTTTGAAAGAAAGAATATATTAGGATACACTTATATAACAAATAAAGTTCATAACATTGAGGTTCTTATAATGTACAACTTGTTTGAGATGTTTGTGAGGAAACTTGTGCAATAAACAGAACGACACAACAATGTTGACTTGTAGGGAAACCATGAGTAGCTGTTAATGTCGCCTGAAATAGATAATGACTTAATTATTATTAAAAACACAAATGAAACTTTCAAGTTAACAAACTACACTTATCCAACAAAATAAGGGACAAAATATACCTCATTCCCCCATCCAAAGCAGTTGGTGGCGTATTGTTGGATGTCATCAAATTTATTTTCTTCATGAGTGAGTTGGGAGTCAGTGAACCCATAGACATCATTGAACCTCAAATTGTTTATGACACCAAACATATACCTAAAAACAAAGAAATTATTTCATATAAGTAACTAGATAAATCAATTTTATATAAAGAATGGTTCATAGACTTACATCATCCGCAACGGGTAATATTCAACTAATCTTTCCCCGACGAAAGCTCGAGGACATCATCCCTATATAAGTATAATGGGAGGTCAGAGTCTCTACCAAATATAGTAGAATCTCATGTAACTGTCATCAATTCGTTTGTAAAGATGTTAGCAAGCTAGTATAATGCACCAAGAAGGTCATCCTCAGAAAAATGAATCTTCTTGAGTGTAGGACTCCCCTGTTCACGTGTCTCCTGTAACATGGGAATATATTTAAGTTTGAACATCAATAACATGTAAAGTTCAAAATTGAGAAGTGAATAATGGGAGTCCATACTAGGGGGTTCAGAAATATAACCAACCAATGGTCTAGGTCAGGCGACAAAAGATTGAAATGCATGTGCCGCAATAAATATCTCATATGTAAGCACAAGAACTAGAGCCTCTCGTACGACAACTTCATCTACCATGACCTTGACTTGTTCATCTAATATCTCTATACCATGAACAATAGTGGTTGTCTTAAACATTGTTCCACGAGCCACTAGTGTCTTCCCGGTACCTTTTAAAATATATAACTGATATGGACAAGTGTCATCCATGTCATCCCCTGGGACGAATGGAGCTGAACAACTACCTTTACCACTTCTACTTGTTACACTCAATGTCAGCTTATATAAAGAAAAAATATTGAATACATAAGTTACCATAAAATCATTATTAATTTTACCTGTGGAAAGCATAACATGTTCCCTTGGAGGAGATGCTTGCGGAAGAATGTCATAACTATCAAATTGTTGTTGGAACCGACGCATAACCCATTCAATCACTTCACAAGTAACTTCATCATATATCTACACCCTGACTTTCTTAGTGATTTCTTACGTCAACCTTTCTTCATAGTCAACAGTGTGTGAGAGACAGGAGGAGCCCCAAAAATAATGTTGAATGCCCACTCTGGTTCCAACAACACACACTCTTCCAAGGTGCTCAAGTCGTCCAATTGTTGCAACAAAGATATCCCGACGACCTTCTAGAGTGAATTGGCCTTGAGAGATCTGCTCAGCTAAAGAGTCTTGTAACATAACAAAACAACATTGTTATTCAAAATAACATCTAATATGTATAATGAAAATATTAATATTATAAGAGAAGCGATATCTTAAAAATGCTTTCTAATATCTCTTATGTAGTGCAAAAGAGTAGGAGCCCAATGATCATAAACAGATTAACTTTCGTTTCTCATGATAAGATGGTGGTGAGGGAGGTTGAGGAAAGTCACCCTCAGAAGGTGGGGCCTTACTTTCTAACTTTTGTTTCATGATTTTCTCTTCAAGCTTTTTATACCATCCACGAGATAATAAGTGAGGACTTGTATTTTGAGCACTTATACCTTATGCTTTTGTCCTTGCTTGCTGTCAAAGAGGAAATGAATTAGTTCTTATCATTAAAATTGTCAATGAGGAAATGAATGATTTGAAGTAAACTAACTTGTCATGCCTCAAATGTACAAATCTCTACAAATTGACGTCATGTCTCTTCATCAATAGTCTTATATTTGACACATGGGGTTTCATTATTTTTTTCTCTAAATATATATCTTGACGTCAACTTGGTCTTAAAACCCCCAAAATTTTTGACGATGGAGAATAAACACTTATTTCTAAGCATCAACACATTTGGAATGTCAAATGTCATCTGCAATAAAGAAAAATGTGCATCAATACAAAAGTATGAATATAATCAAACTATAAGTGGAATAATATTAATTAACTTACCAAAAGATCTAGCCATATCATGTTCCGATCAACTTCGAACACATGATCAAATGATGGAGAAAAGATAGATATTATGCATGTGTCACTACTCCTAAGTAGGATCTACAGACATCTGCATTTAAACCGGATGCCACACTAGTGACGATGTCAACTAGGACAAGTTTCTTTCCATTAGCTCTTCTAGGTAATAGCTTCCTTAATCTAGTGGGTTTAGAAGTATGTACTTCATCCCCTGATGATGTCATATATCTGTTAAAATAAAACTAAAAGCATAATAGATTAATAAAAGACTTATAAAATAACATATAACATATTATTTAGCAAAAGATGTAAATTTGAAATTCATACATAAAATTATGGATTGGTCATATGTATATCCACTTATTGTGATTTTCCCAAATTGCATGTACATCGTTGATGAGTACATATTTATACCCACATTTATGTTTTAGAATTCAAATTTTTGATAAGATTCTTGTGCTTAAATGATTGATTTAATGTGAATTTATGACGATTGGATTTATTGGGTTTGGGAATTAAAGATGCTTAAAATGTGATTCTTAGTTGCATAAATTATTTAGGATGTTCTAATGTTTATTTGTACAGCTGAAGTTATAATTTTATTAATTTAAAGCATGAAATTGACAAAGATGGTCCAATTTGGTCAACTCAAAACTTTTATGCAATTTTGAAAAGAAAGAGATGGCTAAAGTGCAATTAGAGGAAAATTTTGGACTTATGTGTAAATTTGAATAAAATAAAAATGGTTGAAATGTAATTTTGGGCAAGTTTAAATCTGTTAGATATTTTAAAAGATATTTTGGAGAAAATATATCTTAAGATATTTTACTTGATATTGTTAAATAATTACCTTATTTAACTATATCAATAAATATCAAAAGATAATATTTGCCATTTTTTTATCTAGGAAAGATATTATCAAATATTCTCAAAAACTAATTAATCTGTTGAATATTTGAAAGATATTAGATATAAGATAAAAGATTTTATCAACAGAAGATTCAAAACCCTTTCAAGCCTATATAAAGAGACCTAGGGGACTTCATTTATTCATCAACCACTCATCTCTCTTATTTCATCATGTATTCATCTCCATTCATGGAGAGCTAAGCATCTAGGACTATTCTGCTGTAATTTCATTATGGATTCTGAGGTCAAGTGAATTAATGCAATTGTTTATTTTGATTATTGATTTAAGTTGTTCTCTCTCTATGTCTTTCATCTCTCTATCATATTAAAAGCAAAGATTTTTGCATCATGATGTGTTTGAATCTACATGCATATTAATTATATGAGTTTTAGGGTTTCTAGGTTTAGTTGAGAATCTACTTTGATTGGATTTAGGAACTTTCATATGATTAAATGGTTTTTACTATCAATTGAGAATGTACTTTGGTTGGTAGTAATAATTTCAACTATAATCAATTGAGAATTTACTTTGATTGATTAGCTTTTAATTTGGTTAGGAGATTTAAGAATAGACATGATTAAACACAATAAAATTGATTGAGAATGTACTTTGGTTGAATTTATTGTGAATAATCTAGAAAGGTCTTGCATTTGATTGAGAATGTACTTTGATTAACTGCAACTGCCCTCAAATTAATTAAGAATGTACTTTAATTAATTTGAAACTTAAACAATAATCAATTGAACAATGATATGTGAATAACCGATGATGAATCTATTTTGGAAAAGCAGTGGAATTAGTCTGTTTCTTCATAATTGTTTTTAAGTTTCTTCTTTGTTCTACAACATTCTTTAAACATTCTTACTTTTATTCATAAGCATTGCATAACATTCATAAGAGTCAGATGTTCGAAATCGATTTCGTGTTCGTTGGGAGAGGACTTAGGGTTACTTTAGCCCTATCTATTTTCTTGAATACTACTTGGCAATACTGAAGTTGCCTTGAAAATTAGTATTAATTTGATAGCTCCAACGACAGCTTATCAATCGTCAACTAGAGGGTTGCATCAAAATTTATCGTAAGTTTAAATGGATGGTTACTAGTATATGAAGATTAATCACATTATCTTTGTTAACATCATGATGTTTTTTGCTGACATACCAATGATTAAACGTAAGATCTTTGACATAAAAAACCTAAGATGCTTATTGTGTCATGATAAAGGATTTGTCTCGATAATCCACCTTTCGAAGATCAACTAAAGTAATACCTTATACATCCATTTTCACACCACTCTTGTTGTTAAACCACTTAAATTTAAACACTGAAATAGAAAACATAGTGTAATCAACCTCCCATATGTCTTCTATTATACCATAGTATGTCATTCCCAACTACAAGATTTTGATCTTTGAATGTGAAAAATTGTAGCGAATCAGCTTCTAGACTGACTCTATTATTTTGTATCGTGCTTTTATCATCCAAAGACTTCGTATAGAATGTGAAATTATTAATTTCGTAACCTATACAACATACGATATCAAACTTTATTCCATTTGCTAGCCATAACAGAGTCTTAGAAGAATGTAGATATTTTAAAACCTCCGATTTAAGCCAGGACATGAATATTTTGTTATGCTCCATCAATTTTCATTTCTTTGATTCACAATGGCTTTGTGTACTTTTGAAAAAGATATCACCTCATATGTGTTGTTCAATATGTACAGATGTTCTTATAAAACTTCTTTGCGATCTTTGGAAACCACATTAACACCTCATATGTTTTTACCCATAGAACATTTGTTCAACCATGATCTACGAGGAACTCATATCGAATTTGCTTTAGTCATGTAATTTGAACAAAACTTGATATTTTCTTCAGCAATGTACCTTTTAATCATTAAAACTTCAAACCTTCAATGACCCATATTTCAGACATTTTTTCAAACCTTCAAACTTTTTTCGGCATTATATGTAATTATTCGAACATGCAAGTATCCTTTTATACTCCATACCCATCGGACAAACAATTTTCTTCGAATCATAATTACTGGATAGTGTATTTTCATTTGGCAGCATTTCATTCAACAACAACAAATATTTTGTGAATCTCTTATCAGTCCATCCATTGGTCGCCTTCTAATTCATGTGTCTTAACACCGTCGAAAACCATGTGAACTTAGTTGAACCGACATACAAAGGAGTTTTTGCATCGGTGGACATCGTCTCATACATTGGGCAAAAGCTTATACACCAACATCATGGATCATGTCCTTTATATCGTGGAATCAAATACATGTTCAGTTTGGGAGACAATTGGGGAAACCGTTTGAAAGTTTATTAATTCATCGTGTCATGTCCATGTTGTATAACATCGAAGGAAACCATCACAAATAAGATGTTCCCTAATTTTGGTTACATTCAACTTTCTCCCATTCAAACAGTTGACATAAGGACATTTAAACTTCACTTCATCATTACTTCTACCCTTATTACGATGCGCAAATTGTATAAATTCTTCTATTCCTCTCTCGTACTCAGCACTGATGCGTGGAACATTAATCCAATCTTGATCCATATGTATATTTACTAAATTGTTTACACAATTTCAATAATCTTAATGATCACTTTAATCGTTTTTCTACTTAAGGTTTGATCTTATCCCATTCAAGAAGATTTACTTTCTTTAGTTTATTGAACATATAAATTTTAAACAACATATCTAAAATTTCACAAAATGTTGCCAACATTTCGCATTGGTCTTCAAGTTACACGAAATGAAAGTGATTAAAAACCACAATCAAATATGTACTCGAAGGTCAATACAAAACACAATTGCAAAATATTCATGAATTTTAAGATATCTATATTAAAATTGATATGCATTAATAAACTATGAAAAAGTTATTACTCTTCTTAAATTGCCCAACCGGATAATTCAATACTCGATTCTATAAATTATAATTATTTTTATATTTATTTTTAAAACATACAATTATTCACCAAATTTGGAGACAATAAATAATTTTTGTATTGAATCTTAAATATACAACAATATATTTTCGGATACAATTAATCACATATATAAAAATTGAATAACCTACTGCAACATTATACAAAAATTGAATAACCTACTACAACATTATACAATATTTAAAAAAATTAAGACAAATAAATAAGAACCTCAGAGTGAAAAAGGAAGAGAATAATGGAAAACGGTGCAACTATTCATGTATTCGAAAGCACCAAAAGCCCACCACAAAAAAGTAATACCTAGACACAAATACAAAAGACTTATTAGTCTCATAGCATCCCTTCAGAATCTGAACAATTTGAAAGTTCCTTTTGTTGGGTGTAAAGTCAGCAACCTATGACAACGATTGTACAAAGAACTGATGTCATAAACCTCTTCAGAATCTGAAAAGTCTTACATAATCTCTCTGAGTGGGAATGTCAGGATCCTATGACATCGATTCTATGAATAACTGAGACCATAGATCCTTACCAGTGTGTACTTAAGTGAAAAGTTTAAATTTGTACAGATGTAGTCCACCTTTAGACTTCGGTTGTCTATTAACTAATGCCAAAAGGGGTATATGACATCGGTTTTTTCATAACCGAAGCCTATAAGTTTACAAAAATTGTAAAATTGTCATCGTGTCTTTTAAAGTTTCATTTTCATTGAAACTAAAGTCTATTAGGCGTATTAAAAGTCCATTTTTATGCTGGTGATTAGAAGGTTGAAAAAGGAATATATATTTAAATTATCATTAATCTTAATTTTTAAGAGATATAATACTATTGAGTATATTAGAACAAGTCCTCATTTAAGAGTTGAGAGAATTTTTGTTCCATAGACATTGTTCGTGGAAATAATATGGTTAGGTCAATTTATATATATATATATATATATATATATATATATATATATATATATATAATAGGTTAAATGAAAAATATTTAGCATAGAATATTTTTTTTTAGTTTTATATTTGTTGTATATTTCAGCTCAATAATACATTATTATAGGAAGTACTTACTCAAATTAGAAAATACTTATTCAATTTTTTATACTGTTAAGAATAATAAAGTTAAAGTCCAAAATCCACGTTAAATAAAAATAAAAAAGTTTAAACATATAAAAAAATATTAAATTAAAAGTGGTATTAATTTTTTAAAAACGTACAAATTCATTATCTCAAAATTTTAGATTCAAAATAATATTAATTATTTACGTGAGTTGGACTTAAGAAGGAATATATAATCACATCCTATAAATAAATATACTTAAATATATAATAACAACCGTACAACACAACATAATAATATAAATCCTTAAATTCATTTTTTCAAAGCTCTTGTCTAAAAATAATGTTAATGTAAGTTAGACTCAATTCATATTTACATAATATTTCCTAATAAATATCCCAGACCCATTAGTTTTCATTGTTCTTGGTCATAATTATATAGTAATATAAATGAAGTATTTTTTTAAAATTATGATAAGAATAAGAACTACACATCTAAATAATTTGGTCGTGTAAATATCTGAATTTTTGTGATATATGAGATATCCATAAAGAAAAAAGTTAAGAACCACATGTCTCTCTTTAGCGTTGTCCATGGTTCACATCATGCTAGTTATTTTAAAAAGGAAACACAAGCTGAAAATCTTGGTTGATGATGAAATTTTGGGCACAGCAGCTGCAACTGTACTGTTTCAGGATTTTTGCTAAATCAAAACTTGTCTTTTTACATTGCATCTATGTTGATTGTTGATCTCATTGTACTAGATTTTCTGTATATTTCTAAACTATTTCCTAGTTTTTGATAGAAAGAAACATTACTCGCCACTGTCTTATGCAATAGATCTTGTAATATAAAGGATAGCCATATTTTTGTTAATAATTCTTTGCATTTGCACCTTCTTTTGTATCAGATTGTTGGCTTATAAACGTCAATTTTAAGTTGGCACATCCTACGAACAAAGGGATCTCTTTACGTCCTTTTCCTTTTCTTCTCATAATTTCCTCAGAAAATTCCCTTCAGTTTGTAATTTTTACTTCAACTTGCTACTGATAAAACATAAAATCTTATTTCATGTTTATTATTATTACCGCCGATGAAGGAAAGATACTTTATAGTTATTTAATTTCATAAGCGTAAATTTCTTTATTTATTGACAGAAGGATGAAAATAAATTATACTATTTTATTTATTCAAAAGTTTAAGACTAGCCAACTAATAAACTATTATCTATTGAAAGAATTTTTACGAATCAATCTCATCTCAAAATTGTGTCACCTGGCAAACTTAAAACTTAATACCCTAAACTTTTCTAACTTTGAATTTTTGTATGTAATTCTTTATTGCTTTTTTGTTTTCATTCTCACTTTCTTCAAAATAACAACAATAAAAGTCATTCATAAATAAATTTCGCAATAATACTACCTCTATATTATTAAATAAATATTATTTTTTAAATAGTCCTTTTTATTTAAGTTATCACTGAATCTAAAGCTTTTGCAGCTTTATGTATTAGTTCACTTTTGTTGATACAAAAGGAAAAAAAATAATTTAAAATGATGATTCAAACATATGTTGCTTCTAGATTTTGGATTTACAATCTCTTACTATTAAACTGTCACGTTGTCCATTTGTTATTGGTGAAAATTCAAAATATTGATTTACCTCTCATCTACATTTAGAAAGAGAAAAACAAATACAGTGATAGAATATATGATATAAAATAGGAAAGATAAAAATAGTACCTGTATAATAAATATTTTAGAAAAAAAAAAGAGCATAAATGGGTCATTGTCTTAAAAATTTATGTATTCAACATGAAGACAAATAATATCCATAAAATAACCAAATAATGATATTACATTAACCAGTATAATAGATGAGACCATAATTATTATCAATTAATTTCTGTTTAATTGGGACGCTAATCCCATAATTTCTTGTAGTGGGTGTCTTTAATGGTTTTGTCAACGTGTCAATTATTTACTTAAACTTTGTCTCATAAGAATGAACCAGTTTATATATGGTTAACATGAAGTTTTTCAATAAGTTTGATGTATGGTAAATTTTGAGATTTTTAATTAACTCTATTAAAATTTTGTGATATTTTGAGTCCTTAAATTTTTTAATTAAATCGGTTAATATTTTTTGTAAAAATTTTAAAAATTAACTTTTCTATATTTTATTCTTTAAAGGTGTAAATATATAATATTATTGTAATTTAAATAATTAATATTTATAAATTATATTCTAGTTATTAGTTATAAAAGAATAATTAAACATGTAAGTGTGATAATTATTTTAATTTATCTAATTGAAAATATTAGCTAATTAATTAAAAGTTAAAAAATATTTTATATAACTAAATATATTTTTAATATTTATTCATATGTATTTACAAATAAAGTTTAAAAATAAAAATTTTTAAAAAATTGAAACCAAATTAAAAAATAAAAAAAAAATAAAAAAGTGATGACCTAGTATGATCTGACCTATCAACTCATACTGTATGAAGCGGGTTATCACTAATGACCTGCTTTTGTTTGAAGGGTTAGTTTGACCCATCTCTTTTTTACGAGTCAATGATGAGATAAACTAACTTGTTTTGCCACTCTTAGTTTTTTTTGGGACATTTATTGGTTTTGAATTTTTTGGATTTTTGAATTTGTGGATTGATTACATTGAACATAAGCATCCAGTTGTCATTCCAAAGAGAATAGGTAATTTATGTGTTTTGATGGATGTGCACTGAATTAAGGAGGGATGAGGGAAAGGAACTCTTGGTGACTAGAAGGTGGTTAAAGGAGGCCTTTAGTTTCGGTCAAGGATTGCATAGTAGGGTTGATGTGCAAAATTTTGATTTTTAGGGTTTTTAAGAGACAGACATATCTTATAAGTAGAGGTGTATATTCTCTTGTAATTATCTTTAATGTTGAGTAATGTTATGCTACTCATTTTTTGTCATACTACTCATCTTAAGATTTTGACTAGATCAACTCATGAGACCTTCCTAGTCACATTCCTCTTAAAGTTGGCCTAATCTTTCTTTGAACCTTCAAACACCACACTACCACCATAATACCACCTTAGGTCGTGAGCTTTTCACCCTTGTCCATCCATAGCTCCACATTTTACACAATTTGCCCACCATTTTTGTACCATCATCACCAAAGGGATCATCCTTCGTAACATCTCTTCTAGTCTAGCTTGAGGAAGTTGCTACCAGGAAGACCATTGGAATAGTATTACTTGTTAGTTTTGATTAACATGTGCTCGACAATTATGGAATGATGTGGTAAGTAAATATATTGATATAGTTAAAGATTTAGGAAATATAGTTTAATTGAGATTAATATATTATGCATTGGAGTACCTAAAATCATATTGATTGACAATTATAGGATCAATGTGAGTTGAAGTATCACATGAAAGAAAGATGAATAATCTAAGATATTTACATAAACTAATAAAAACTATGATGGTTAACTGTATATTTATTGCTGAATTCATTATTTTAACATGATTTTCACTCCACACATCTCAACGTCTTCAAATATCCCTCCCATATTAATTTTTACCAAATATCGATTTACATGAATTAAATTCATTATTTTCCTATTTTCAAATAAAATCCGGAAGTAAAAATTTTTCTCCCGAAAAGTCAATTTTGGATTACAAAATTTAATTTCGAACAGCTAATTCCGGAAATCAAAATTTTGTTGCTTCGGGATTCAATGTAAATTTTCACTTTGGAAATTTATTTTCTGATGCACGGAAGAACCATTATAGAACTTAGTCTCAGCATCATATTTAAATTACTTTTATGTTCCCACACTATTTGGGATAATGTTTTTAGGAATTATTTTTCGGAATTCGATTTTCGGTAACGTCGTTACCTTCTTCAACAACGAAATCACACCACAAAAATACCCATACTTACCTCACTTTCACAAATGCCCTGAATGGAATTAAAATAAAGGATGGGGTGCAGCAAGCAACGGCCTATTTCACTCTTTTAGACTCTGCGGGTAAGGGATACTTTCTGGCGTTCAAGTTTGGGCTCAATTTTGTGAATAGGTGAACCCAATTTATAATTGGATTTGTAGCCCATTTTTAACTCTTCACACCCCCAATCTTCAAAACTAGTACCCTTACCCTCACCGTTCCTTCCCCAACTATATTACCGTTTCTTCATCTTCATTTTGAACCCCTTTCATCTTATTTCACCTATGCTTATCTATGTGAATTTTCAAATCCCTTCACCTTATCCATGACTTGTGCAATAATTGTTTCATTGTTTTTTTTTAGTGTGGTTAATTTGATAGAAACTTTCTATCTCTACAAGGGAAATTTCTTCTTCTCACCTCTTTTGTATTTCCTCACCCCTACCATAACCATTGTTCTACCCTACTTGCCTTCCTATTTTCCCATTCACCACCTTCATCTCTTTTTTTCAATCTTTCCAATTTTTTTCTCTTTGCCTTTGGCACCTTACTGTCTATATCTGCCTTCTTTTTTATGACACATTTGAAAATGTTAGAGCCATTATTATTTTTCCTATTAACGAGTGAAATATGAAGTTCATGGCACTACGTTCAAAGAGTTCATTGTAAAATGAGAATTTGAAAAACATTATTTATTATGTCCATTATTCCATATTGCTAATATGTTTAGTTTTGAACATGCGCCTAAATGCTGTGGCTTCAAATTAACTATGATAAAAGTAGATTTTGAGTATTAGGGTTAGAGGAAATAAAAAGGATAAAAGTATTTGCAAAAGTATGAATAGCTTTATGTTATTTTTTTCCCACTTGCTATATAAATTAGAGACAACTATGTAAGAATAGTCATGGAAGTGTTTAGTAAATAAATTTAGAGTAAATAGTTTATTAGTATTAACATATTTGTATATAGTACAAAAAGAAAATAATTACAATTTTAATTCAAAAATTTAATTTCATTGTTTAATTTCTGTATAATCAAACTAATTGAATACCTATTCGACCTTTAATAATTGTCATACATGTTTATTAAAGTGAAAATTAACCACAATATACAATTAGCCTTGAAAGAAAAATTAAAGATTTTAAATTTACAAAGACAAAAAAACAAGTTCCTTTATTATTATTTACCTATTAATGTTAATTTTTATTTTAATAAATACACATTATAATCACTAAAAATAACATGTCTTCAATTACTTTAACAATTAATGGAGATAAAATAAAATTAACAAAATTAATAATTTTGTACTAAAAATGTTCTTTTATTTTTTTCTTATTATATTAAAAATGACATATTTCAATTATGATTATATTCAATTAATTATTTATCTCTAAATTTGTACATAAGTTACTCTCATAAAGACATGTTTATCTTACGTACAGAGAGTTTATCATCAAATTAGTGTTGATATCTTTTTCACTATATTACATGTCATTCTTTAGAAGGCCTAAGTTAAATTACATGCTTTTTACTATTATATGTCATTTTTTAGAAGGCCTTGTTAGAAAGGTAAAACAATGCAAGACATTTTTTGTTGGGATGGAATGGAAAGGAAAAAAAAGATCCTATGAGTTAAGTGAGATAAAGTGTGTTAGCCAAACGAAAAAAAGAAGGCATAAGATGAAAGACCAAACATTATGAACACAAATAACATATTTAAAGTATAGGGATCGGAAAAATGTAGTAATAAAGCTTGTTCAATGGTTAAGAAGGTTCATTGTATATTTGAATCAGAATATTTTGAATTTTTTCATTGGTTGTGAAGCCTGTTAGGGTTAGGCTTATTTTCTATAATCATTTACAAACAAATATTCTATTTAGTATATTGATATCATTAATGGAATCTTTAATTATATGGTAGAATATGTTTACATGTTTCAATTTTCACTAGCACAAAAAAATCATTTTACATTTGATATTTTTGGCCTTTTACATTTGGTTTATATTGGACGTAGATTTAGGAGACGTAAATTTACATTTGTTAAATAACAGATTTAAATTTACGTTTAGTGGTAATTAACATAACAAATATAAAAGTTCATGCTTCTTCGCATGCCACCACACACACTCGCCAAACAACCATAAACTAGATATGTATCACAAAGAACAACAATCAAACAAATCTGTATCGCCACATGAACCATCGTGCCCAGATCTACAATACAATTGCACCATCACCGTTCGAGCAACTACGAGATCCATTGAGTACACTGTTACCAATAAGGAGTATTGGTAAAACCTGAAGATGTGTTTTGATGATGCTGCAACTTGTAGATTTTGGATGTAGTAGGAAAATATTTAAAATGCAACTTGTAGTTTTTGAATGTAGTAGGAAAATATTAAACCTTGTAATTTTTACTGGAATAATCGATTATAGACAGGCTATAATCGATTATCACTTGCATTTTGTACTAGAATAATCGATTATCATGAAGCAATAATCGATTATCACAAGTCTTACTTGAATAATCGATTATCACTTCGTATAATCGATTATCACTTTTTGAAAACCCTGTAACTAACTTGAATAATCAATTATCACTTACAATAATCGATTATTCGTGGCAGTTGTGAGCTGACCTTTGGCATTCAGTGTATTTGGCTATATAATTGTTTTTTGAAACCTTTAGAAGCAACGTTTTTGAACTGAAAGCTTTTTAGAACACTGTGTGTCAGAGGAACGTTCTTAGCAGCTTTGTTCATTGTTCCCTTGCTTGGTCTTGTGAAAGGAGTGGCTCGCGTATAGTGTGTCGATAGTCGGAGCAGACACTCTTCAAGTTAGCAAGGTGCTCTGCCTGGTATTGTGAAAGGAGAAGCTCGCGAATCGTTGGTCGATTGTCGGAGCGATTCTCTTCAAGTTGGTAGAGTGGTTTTCTTCGTTTTATATTTTGTTCATTTGATTGTAATCTGTAAAATTGTTTTTAGTGGAACTGTTAATCACTCTTTGTAGTGATTAACGACTAGACGTAGATTCTGTTGAATCGAACCAGTATAAAAATACTCGTATGATTTTTCTATTCCCTACACTCATTTTACTTTACGCATATTAACTGTTTGATTAATTTTCTGAAAGAAAATTATTTCACGAAAAAGGACCAACTTCGTTTTAACGTAACTGAACACGCTTTCCGCTTACTCTGAGTTTTTTAATTCCGCTGTGCTATACTCTTCGAAAATCCCCCCCTCCGATACCATCAATTGGTATCAGAGCTTGCTTTGATAGTTTTTCAAAATATTTGCAAAAATGGCCGGTCACAATCAAAACGTTGTATATGCTGAAGGTGCTTCCATTAACAGACCTCCACTTTTTACTGGAGATAACTATGCCTTTGGGAAAGTTAGAATGAAAATGTTTATGGGGTCTATTGATAGAGGCATCTGGGAAGCTGTACAAAATGGTCCTTATATTCCTATGAGTACAGTTGATGGTGTAGAGACAGAAAAACCATATTTTAATTGGACTGCTGAAGAAAATAGACGAGCTCAGTTTGATATTAAAGCTCGCAATATAATTTCATCTGTTGTTGTACTTGATGAGTTTTATAGAATTTCAGTGTGTAAGATAGCACAGGAAATGTGGGAAGTCCTCATAGTCACTCATGAAGGAACAGAGGACATGAAACGCGTTAGGAAGAACACTCTCATTCAGGAATATGAGATGTTTCGAATGCAACCTGGAGAAACAATTTCTGACGTTCAAAAGCGTTTCACTCATATTGTGAATCACTTAACGGGGTTGGGTAAGACTTTTGATACTGATGAACTAAATGTGAAAATTTTGAAATCTTTAGACAGGTCTTGGCAACTAAAGGTGACTGCCATCTTGGAGTCTCAGAATCTCACTCAGATGACAATGTCAATTTTGTTTGGAAAGCTCTGTGAGCATGAGCTTGAGTTGAGGAGGCTAACTGCTGAAGAGGATCAAGGCAATAGAAAAACATTAGCCTTCAAGTCCGAAATATCTAAAGGAAAGAGCTCTAAGAGGATCGAAGAAGATGATTCTGATGATGAGGAAAACATGAGCCTGATGATAAAGAAATTTGCAAAATTTATGAAGGCAAAGGGAAAAGAAAAATTTCATAAAGAAAGGAGAGAAAGTCAAGAATCTCCTTCAAATGTGAAGTGTTTTGGTTGTGGAGAAAGAAGGCACGTAAAATCTGAGTGTCCAAAGAGCAAGAAAAGTGAGGACAAGAAGGAAAGAAAATTTCAAAAGAAAAAGAAAGCTTACATAGCTTGGGAGGATAATGCTTCTAGCTCAACAAGCTCAAGTGACACAGAAGAAGAAGCCAACTTATGTCTTATGGCAAATTCTAAAGATACAGGAAGTCAAGAACCAATTAAGTCAAAGGAGTCATTGTGGTATCTTGACAGTGGTTGCTCAAGACACATGACTGGTGATAAGAAAAGGTTCATCTCTTTTGTGAAGAAGAAGCAAGGATTTGTAACTTATGGGGACAACAACAAAGGCAGAATAATGGGAACCAGAGACATTGGAGGAGGAAACACATTGACGATAAAAGACGTCTAACACGTTGAAGGCCTCAAACATAATCTTTTAAGCATAAGTCAACTATGCGACAAAGGTCTCAAGATAACTTTTTGAGAGTGATAAATGTACTGTTTATTTTAAAAATTCTGCTGAAATTGCTTTGCAAGGTGTTAGGCACAATAACATATATTTGATTGATATTGAAAGTGCATCTAGTCATAGTATAACATGCTTACTAAAGAAGAAAATCCTTGGCTTTGGCATAAGAGAGCTGCACATATTCACATGCAACACTTGAATAAATTAATTTCTAAGGATCTTGTGATTGGTTTGCCTAAACTAAAATTTGAGAAGGACAAACTCTGTTCTGCATGTCAAAAGGGTAAACAAACCAAATCTTCATTTTCATCTAAAAGCATGATTTCAACATCAAAACCTTTAGAACTTTTCCATATGGACTTGTTTGGTCCATCTAGAATTAAAAGTTTTGGTGGAAATTACTATGCTCTTGTAATTGTTGATGATTACTCTAGATTTACTTGGACTTTCTTTTTAACTTTGAAGAGTGAAGCTTTCAAAGCATTTAGAACTTTTGCTAAACATATTCAAAATGAGAAAGATTTGAAAATTAAAACCTTGAGGAGTGATCATGGTGGTGAATTTGAAAATGAATCTTTTGAAAAAATTTGTGAAGAATATGGCATTGCACATAATTTTTCTGCACCTAGAACTCCCCAACAGAATGGTGTTGTTGAAAGGAAAAATAGATCATTAGAAGAATTAGCTATAACGCTTATGAATGAGTCTAATGTGCCAAAATACTTTTGGGCTGATGCAGTAAGCACTGCTTGTTATGTGTTAAATAGGATGCTTATTAGGCCAATTCTAAAATTAACTCCATATGAATTGTTGAATGATAGAAAACCAAATATATCCCATTTGAAAATTTTTGGATGCAAATGCTTTGTTTTAAATAATGGAAAAGATAATCTTGGTAAATTTGATGCAAAATCTGATGAAGCAATTTTTCTAGGATACTCTTTGACTAGCAAAGCATATAGAGTGTTCAATAGAAGAACATTAATAATTGAAGAATCAATGCATGTTGTCTTTGATGAGATTGTAGACCTTGAGGTAAATCCTCTTGAGTCAAATAAACCCATTGCAGGTGATGAGGACTACTTAAGAGAAGCTCTTGAAGAGATGTATCTAAATGAGAATTATCCTCCGGAACTTCACGAAACACCCCAAGTTGTTGATTCCAAAAGCTATCAACAACCAAGAGGACTATCTTTGGACAACATCATAGGAGACATTTCAAAAGGGGTAACTACTAGACACAATTTAAATAATTTTTGTCTAATTGTTGCTTTTGTGTCTCAGATAGAACCTAAGAATATAAAGGAAGCTCTTCAAGATAACAAATGGTGCATTGTTATGCAAGAAGAGCTAAATCAATTTGAAAGGAATGATGTTTGGGAACTCATTCCAAAACACGATGAATACCAAGTCATAGGAACTAAATGGGTATTCAGGAACAAGCTTGATGAGGATGGAAACATCACAAAGAATAAAGCAAGGCTAGTTGCTAAGGGCTACTGTCAAGAGGAAGGTATAAAATATGATGAAACTTACGCACCAGTAGCCAGGTTAGAAGCAATTAGATTATTACTTGCATATGCATCTTTGATGAAATTTAAACTGTATCAAATGGATGTTAAAAGTGCTTTTTTAAATGGTTTTATAAAAGAAGAAGTGTATATTAGTCAACCTCTTGGCTTTGAAGATTTTAAATTTCCTGATCATGTTTACAAGTTGAAAAAGGCCCTTTATGGTCTTAAACAGGCACTTAGGTCTTGGTATGAAAGACTTAGTACCTTTTTGATTGAAAATGAGTTTTCTAGAGGAAAGGTTGATTCAACCTTATTTATTAAGAAAGTAGGAAAACACATTTTAATTGTACAAGTTTATGTAGATGATATTATTTTTGGGTCAACTGATGACTCTTTGTGTGAAGAGTTTGCAAAAATAATGCAAGGTGAGTTTGAGATGTCTATGATGGGTGAGTTAAATTTCTTCTTAGGATTACAGATAAAACAAATGAATGGAGGTACCTTTATCTCCCAAACTAAATACTGTAGAGAAATTCTTAAGAAATTTGGTATGGATAGCTACAAAGAAGCTAGTACTCCTATGGGTACTTCATGTTATTTAGATAAGGATGAAACTCGAAAGGTAGTGAATGAAACTATGTTTAGAGTCATGATATGATCTTTGATGTACTTAACTGCTAGTAGACCAAATATTATGCAGAGTGTTTGTGTATGTGCTAGATACCAAGCTAATCCTAAAGAGTCACATTTGACTGCTGTTAAGAGAATTCTAAAATATCTTAAGGGAACCACTTCATTTGGACTTTGGTACCCCTCTGATGCCTCACCCAGCTTAATAAGTTACTCTGATGCACATTATGACCATCCAACATACCCTCCTCTTCCTCAACTTCTATGGAAGAACACTTTGCAAGGTTATCTAAGCAATTGGAGGATATGTGTCTAGCACAAAAGACTCATTTTGATGAAGTTTATGAGTGACAACAATCTCTTGATGAATACATGGTTGATAAATTCCTTAAGTTTGATGTTCGCCTCTCTAACATTGAGAGTCATCTCAATATTCCACCTACTGAAAGATCACCCAGTCCTGATTTCTAGTTTTTAGGCCACTAAGTTTGTTTGCTGTGTTATTTTATTTGTATTGATCTTTATGAATTTTATGTAACTCTTTTCTGTTCTTAATATAATGAGCTTTTATGTCAATTTTATGCATATATTATCAAATTGAGGGGGAGCTTATATTAAGGGGGAGAGTTTTACATTACTCTTTTTGTTTATGATAAAAAAAGGGGGAGAAAAATTATAAGGGAAAAATTAAAAATATATGTTACAATTGGTACAGGTACTGCTAACTGTGTGGTTGTCTGTTAGCTTGTATGTGTTGCAGGTAAACCAAAGTTGCTTTTAAAAATGAATTTTTGATCATCATCAAAAAGGGGGAGATTGTTACCAATAAGGAGTATTGGTAAAACCTGAAGATGTGTTTTGATGATGCTGCAACTTGTAGATTTTGGATGTAGTAGGAAAATATTTAAAAAGCAACTTGTAGTTTTTGAATGTAGTAGGAAAATATTAAACCTTGTAATTTTTACTGGAATAATCGATTATGGACAGGCTATAATCGATTATCACTTGCATTTTGCACTAGAATAATCGATTATCATGAAGCAATAATCGATTATCACAAGTCTTACTTGAATAATCGATTATCACTTCATATAATCGATTATCACTTTTTGAAAACCCTGTAATTGACTTGAATAATCGATTATCACTTACAATAATCGATTATTCGTGGCAGTTGTGAGCTGACCTTTGGCATTCAGTGTATTTGGCTATATAATTGTTTTTTGAAACCTTTAGAAGCAACGTTTTTGAACTGAAAGCTTTTTAGAACACTGTGTGTCAGAGGAACGTTCTTAGCAGCTTTGTTCATTGTTCCCTTGCTTGGTCTTGTGAAAGGAGTGGCTCACGTATCGTGTGTCGATAGTCGGAGCAGACACTCTTCAAGTTAGCAAGGTGCTCTGCTTGGTCTTGTGAAAGGAGAAGCTCGCGAATCGTTGGTCGATTGCCGGAGCGATTCTCTTCAAGTTGGTAGAGTGGTTTTCTTCGTTTTATATTTTTTTAATTTGATTGTAATCTGTAAAATTGTTTTTAGTGGAACTGTTAATCACTCTTTGTAGTGATTAACGACTGGACGTAGATTCTGTTGAATCGAACCAGTATAAAAATACTCGTGTGATTTTTCTATTCCCTACACTCATTTTACTTTACGCATATTAACTGTTCGATTAATTTTTTGAAAGAAAATTATTTTGCAAAAAGGGACCAACTTCGTTTTAACGTGACTGAACACACTTTCCGCTTACTCTGAGTTTTTTAATTCCACTACGCTATACTCTTCGAAAATCCCCCCCCCCCTCCGGTACCATCATACACCTTGTCGAAAATGCATAGCAGCAAAACTCTTCATTGCGCAAGCTTCGCCCATCACCACGTAAGAAGCAAGCACCAATGAAGGTCCTCTAAGATTCGCGATATTCACATGATGTTTTCCCAAGGTGGTCTGTGACGTCTTCCCAAGATGGTTCACAAGCTGCGAAGAAGAAAGGGAAAACGAAAGTGGTGCGAAGGAAGGTTTGATATCAAAGGAATAAAAAGCAACACAAGAAGCACCAATGGAGTGCTTGCAATGGTCATTGGCGTGTTTTTCCGTGCTACTGTGAAGAAGAAAGTGAAAATAAAATGGCTTAAGGGTTACATATGAAGGGATTTACATCTGATCCCCTTATGTTAGAGGTAAAATTTAATTTTTACATCTAATCCTCTTTGGTGAGACATAAATTTACTTCCAAACACTACCTACCAAACGTAAATTTATGTTTGACCAAAGAGGGTGATACGTAAAAATCGAACTTTTCATTTGACATAGGAGGATCAGACATAAATTTTGACAACTTATTTACAAAAATGTCTCTGTGCTTTTTTTATTCTTGACATTCACTGAGTAAACATAAATAACATGATGTAAATAAACCCATGTGTTAGTGCTCCTAGCTTTGGGTGTTCACATTTCACTCTTGTTTGTAAACCTCAAAGGTCCATGTATGGTTAAAATAACCATTAAGAGACTAGTAGTTTGAAAGACTTGCTACAAATTGATTTTTGATTTTGTTCAAAGCAATTGATTCATCTTTTTTAATTCTAAAAATTATTTCAAGTTGTCTTTATATTGTCATATATGTAGATGATATAAATTTCATAGGCTTTTCTTAACATTATTTCAAACGATAATATATCAACTAAACTTTATTTTCATTCTCAAGCAAATTGTGATCTTTATTAGTAGGGAAAACTTTTCGCAACCCTCCCGATGTAGCACGCTATCAAGCTTTTGAAAATTTCTCTTAAACGCTTAGACGATTGACTTCATAAATGTGTACGAACAATTTGACGTGCTATTCAAAATATGTACTGCAGCGTTTTCTAAGAACTTCCATTAAGAAAAATAAATGTTTTAGCTTAAATGATTCTTATGTATTGAAATTAAAGCGCAACTGTAGGTGTTTGTAAGAGGATCGTTTAGACAAGAGAAGAGATAATTCCACAAGAGATTTTATACTGGTTCGCTCCAATTGAGCTACATTCAGTCTCCTCCACAAAGGGCTCCACTATAATCCTCACATGATTATAAATGAGTATTAGCTTCATTCCTAGTACTCAACAACCCCGCCGAGATTTCCTTTGAGTATTAGCATCACTCTTGATACTCAACAACCCTAGCCGAGATTTCCTTTGAGTATTAGCACCACTCCCAGTACTCAACAACCCTAGCTAAGATTTCCATTGAGTATTCGAACCACTCCTAGTAGTTAGCAAGCTTGCTAAGATTCCTCAACTCAAACAAAGTTTAGTTGTAAGTATTTTAATTCTCTTCAGAATTGCAATCAACAATTGCTTACAAGTAGTTCAGACTATATCTCTTGTAGAGAGAATTTGATTACAATACAAAGCAGTTTAAACTCTCGTAGGTGTTTATCTCTTCTCTCTTATAATAGTAAGCAATATGACAATGAAGCGTGAGAGTACTTCTTTTCTCTTTTTCTCTTCTATTCTTTTTTCTTCTCTTTTCTTCAGCTTAGATGTATTTTTTTTCTTGAGCTCTTTCTCTTTTTCTTTTCAGCATGAATATTTCGTTGTAAGCTTTGCTTCATTATCCTCTTAAGCTATGCTCTTGATTTTTCTTGCAAGAGTTCTTCTATTTAAAGGTTTCATGGATATTTGTTCGTTAGACTGAGTTTGTAGCCTTGATACCAGTGTTTTCTCTTTCTTCTTCTTCGTACAACAGTCGTTAGGTAAGTCAGCTTGTTAGAGCAAGCATGCTTTTTTAGAACTTTGCTTGAAGTAGGTTGTACGATCTTTTTAGGTATGACTTCAAGTGAGGAACATTTTGTGAATATTCATTTGTCTCTAACGTTCACTTTTTTATATTTGATTTTTTGCTCCGTGGATGCGTGTAGAATAGTTTATCTATAAGAATGAAGTAATTTGTTCATGCAACAAATATGTCCTTTTTGATAACGATTGATTTTACCCTTATCTGATACTTAATTTTGATACTAAATGCAACCTTTTTGACTTAGAAACTTGCTTGAAATCATGATTTTTGGTTAAGTTGTGTGAATAAGAGAGTTGAGGGTGAATTTAATGATTTTATGCCTAGATTCCCTTGTTTTAGTAGGAATTGTGATGATTTGGAAGAAGAGTTGAAGTACTAAGGAGTTGGAACTCAGGAAGGACTAGAAAAGCATCAGGAAGGAGGATCGTAGGACACTGAGCGCCCTTTTCAGGGGCCCTTAGTGCAAGAGTACATTGTCTCGCGCCTAGCTGCTCTTTTCTGAGGCCCTTTTAAGGGCGTTGAGTGCCATTTCCTTGAGTCGCACCATGCTTGCTTGCCCTTTTGGAGATGCTGAGTGCCACTTCCTCGAGCCACACCACGCCTGGGCGCCTTTTCAGGGGCGCTAAGCCCCAATCTTTGTTGTTTCATGCCTGAGCGCCTTAAGTGGGGCGCTGCGCATTGACGAATGGGCTTGGGTTGTGTTTTCTGTTTTTATTTTGAACTATTTAAGGACTTGGACGTCCTAGGCATTGTATCTTTTGATAGAAGAGGCGCAGAAACATACTTTTTCACTCTCTAAAGGTGGATTTGGATGTGGGAGCTTCCATATTCAACTTTTAGGGTTTTTTTTATCTCATTCTTTTCCATTGTTCATCTAGTTTTACCATGATAATGATGAACTAAATTTTATTTGTTGTTGGGAATGATGTAAACCTTTGTGAACTCTCATGTATTTGAATTGATTATTAATTACAAATGCTTCTTTCATTAATTGTTAGGGTAATTCTTCTTTGCTCAATGCTTGCTTTGTTTAACCCATTCATAGCATGATGTATGATTTGCATGAGTACCTGATAACGGTAATTCTTACCATTATCTATGGTGCAATATTCTTACCAAATCAACTCTCCTGAAACTTGAAACACGTTTTATCCTCTATCTAATCTAACTTTGTCAATAAACTCAGCTTAGGTTACACACATAAGTTTTCATCACTAATTCCTCAAATTTTGTATGAACTTTGTGAGCTTTGGAAGGACATTCATCTTTTCAAGAGTGGAGAACCAAGGAAGAGCTTTAAAGATGAAGTTTTGAAGATGTTTTCCTGCACAAGTGGCACCCAGGCGCCCCTAAAGGGCGCCCAGCGCCCTTCGATTTGCAGTTTTGCCCATTCGCCCACGCCCAGGCGTCACCAGAGGGCTCTGGGCACCCTTTGATTCGCTGTTGGAGCTTAATTGATGGCGCCTGGGCACCCTAGAAAAGGGCGCTGGGCGCGACTTTTTGCTGACTTGGCACCCTAGACCTATAAAAGGCACACAGTTTTCGAGGGTTGTATCTCCTTGGCGGCTGAAGCTCTGAAACTTCATTTTGGACCTCTTGGAGCAAGTCTTGGGTTGTGGGAACTCACCCTTCTTCCTCCTTGGGTCTCCTTCTACTCCATTTTCTTCCATTGTAAGCTCAAGCTCTCCATGACTATGGAGAGCTAAGTTCTTTTTGTTGGAGAATGATGTAAACTATGAAACTCCATTGTAAATACACTTGTTTTGAATGAATATATGCTTCTTTCATTACTTGTTAGTGTTTATGTTCTTTGCTTAATGCTTGTTGTGACTTGATCAACCATAGCATGATCCTAGGGTTTGCTTAATGTTGGGAAATGTTGGATGAACTTTGAAATGGACTAAACATCTAAAGGAAATAGTGTCTAGGGATAGAGCTAGGACCTTTGGTTGTCATAAAATTTTTTTCTTAATGCGGGTGAACTTGTTAGGTTACCAAGGGATTGAGATTTAACAAGTGAATCTAGGCTTTCTCACCAAGGCATTAGATTTAAGTAACTTAGTAAGTTGACAAGAGCAAGGTAATGAAGAAGAGTAGTGATTGTGTATTTGCATAGGAGTGTAATAGTTGAAATCATTCTCCAACATATCCATTCCATATTTTCATCAATCATTTCATTTTCAAGTGTTTTGGCCACAAGAAGTTCAAACCTTTACTTATGCATTACTTTTATTTTCATTGCACTAAATTCAAATTAAAGGGAACCATTCTTTAGCTTAAATTAGTTAGTAATTATACATTAGTAGAGTAGTAACTGAGTCTCTTGGGAAACGATATCCGGTCTTACCGGTTTACTACTTGTAACGAATTGGTACGCTTGCCAAAGTCTTAACAGTACCGAAGGGTATCTTACAATTCAGGTTCTAGGGAATTGCTCCCAAAAGTAGTATTGCTCAGGAATTAATTATTAATCGTAATGCAGAATTAATTATTAGGGATGCAAGGAATTGTGACCTAGTAATTAAGGATATGCTTTATTCGTCGAGAAGTCAGGTTTTAAGTACTTTAGATAGTGACATTGACATTAATGAAGAAGTAGAATTCGTATATACATGAGAGTAAGCTAGGTGAAATCTAACCCCAACAACATATTCATCTCTTAATACTAAATTTATTCGTTCATCTCTGTGCTTTTGTTCAATTGATCAAACTACATGCATATTTACTTTCTTGTATTTGCATTTTAAACCAAAAGAGTTTGTTCTAAAGTCTTATTTAATCAAGAAATCACATAACTGTCTAGGCCGTGAGTCTATTGGGAAACGATACTAGGTCTTACCATGTTTATTACTTGATACAATTCGGTACACTTGTTGATTCATTAACACCGTTCTTATCACTTTTATTATTTTTGAACGTTCAGCATTTAATGTTATTTAATGCTTGTTAAGAACAACAAAGTGCTTTTTGATTTTCTACCGTTAGGTAGTATTTTGCAATTAAGCTCTTTTAAGGATACTAAGCGTGGATAAATACTTCATCGTTAGACGAGGTACTAATTAAGCTCACAGTATCGTTTAGTCAAGTAAACTCTTCTTTTGTTTTTGTCCCTTTCTAGAAGGATAACGTTTAGCTTGTTTAAGCTTTCTTTTGTATTTTGCTTTTATGTATTTTAAAATATTTTTCAGAGACATTGTCTCAACCTGTTCTGTTTTTGAGAGTTTTACTGAATACCTTTTTCAAGTATGATAAGCATCAAACGTTTAACTTCAACTCTCATAGACACTTTAAGCACAACATCGTTTAACATATGTATTAGTGTTTTGTTCTAGATGTTTTTCTATTTCCTACAAACCTGTGTGTCTATCTAAGTTTCCTATGTTGGGGATTTTGGTTCTAGGTTTTGTTTGTTTGGGATTTTGGCTCTAAGTCTTGTGTTTTCATCCTAAGTCATTTTCTGATTATTATCCCGTTTTAATGTTATTTGATTAAACTTCAAAACATGAGAGTGTTTATATGCATAAACGATTTTGTCTTAACAGTTGGGCCAACTCTTGAGAAGGACGGTTGGAGGATACGACATGGGATGCTTTAGCCTTGACTTGAGACAAGATATGGTTGCAGAAAATATTTTGGTAGCATTACATAATAATTCTCCAAGTGGGTTTACAAGAGGGGGAGACACCTCTATTTATAGATGAAGGTGTCTCCAAAGTAGGCCAAAACCCTAAAAGTTTGTCTTGCACCAAACCCTAAAAATCCTATCTTGGTGAAGGAGAGATTGAATTGTGACACTCTAACTTTTAGAAAACCTCTCCACTTTTAGAGTGCCATTTGGAAAACCAGTTTAGCAAAAGTTCTCCACTAGAAAAATGGCACATGCCCACTACCTTTGTAAGAAAACTCTCTATTAAGAGCTTGCCATGTGTTAAGTGAAATACTTGGAAAACACTAGAAGGGAGGTTGAATAGTGTTGTAGGAAAACTTTTTGCCAAAAAGGTTGTTTAACAACCTTTTTAAAGATTAAACGGTTTATATAAGTTGTTAAACACTTGAGTTAAATAATTTTTCTCAAACTACAAGTTCCGAATGAAATGTTTTTCAATCTTCTAGCTAAATTTTCTACACTATTTTGAAAAAGATAATTCTTAATAAAATTAGCGTTTGGTGACAATAACTTTTATAAACGGTTGAGATAATAAGCTATTGTAGGGTTTGTAAGAAATACATTTTAGCAAGACTAAAGTAATAAACACACAATTATTTTATACTGGTTCACTCTATCAACTACGTCCAGTTCTCCTGTAAGACATCTTAGAGGGTTCAACTATAATCTTGAACAAGATTACAACTAAGTGTTCGCATCACTCTTGGTATCACCTAATCAATCCCAATAACCCCCATTACTCTAACTAGAACCGAGTATCACCCACTCCTGGTTGTGCAGTATTCTTCACCACTCTTGGTATCCCTAGACAATTCTAGTATCTTCCCGATACATTGTCTAGTTGAGTTTCACTCGCTCCTAGTTTCAACTAGACAAACCCGTCTATCTATCGTTTAACCCTATCGATTTAAGCGTTAAGTGTTTTTATTCTCTTCAGAATATGCAATTAATCAGATCACTTACAAGTCCTTAAACGATTACTCTCACAGAGAGCATGTGCTTACAATATAATTCAATCTAACAGACTCTTACAGTTTTCTCTCTTCTTACAATTGTAAGCTTATGATTCTATGAAGCTTAAGAGTATTTTCTTTTATTTTGAGCTTACTTTTCTTCTTAGATGATTTCTTTTGTATTCACGTGCTTATTCTCTTGTTCTTCTTTTCAAGGATCTTTAATTTATAGGCTTCGAGAAAATGTCTGTTAGATAGTACTTGCTTTGATCTTCGGATCTTCTTAGCTTTTTCGTAGGTAGCAATCGTCGATTAAAGTCTACTTATCAGAGCATACATGCTTTTTTAGTACTTTATCAAAAGTAGGTAGAAGATTCACAATTGAGGTGTTTTTGAGTTGATCAAGATTCTTGTTGGCATCAGTGGTGATTGATGTGTTACCTGTTGTGAGTACAGGGGTTGGACTCGTGAAGTCTGGTAGACTTTGAGGGTTGTTCAAAGTGGGTTGCAGATTGTAGGAGAGGGGACATCTTGCTGCAAGTCTTGCTGTGTGGTTTGCCTATATTTTGGTTAGAGGGTTAGAGAGGTGTTTTATATTTTTTACGTGGAGGTCTCTATAAAAGCCTTGTTGTAAAAACCTTGACCATTATAGTGCATTTGCTTTCTGGTACTGGAAAAACACTGGATGTAGGCATTGAGGCCGAACCAGTATAAAAACCTACGTTTGAATTCTTTATCCCTACTATTTTACATTCAGTCGACTTTACAATTCACGTAATCTACTTTGAATCAAAGATTGCGGAAAGACTCTGATTTTGAAAACTCACCAATTCACCCCTCTCTTGGTGTTAAAACGAAGCCTACCTATTTACCAACAATGGCACCAGAGCTGGTTTTCATAAGATATTTGAAAAACTAGTCGACTCTGTTTTTCTTTGAATCGACTATTGACCTGGGGATGACTTCCAGTTTTCAAACTTTTGCTGAAGGTGCTTCAACAAACAGACCACCTCTGTAAGACCCATGAAAAATATCTATTTTAATAAATAGTAGTAAGTTTTAGCATTATTATTAGTAGTAATAATGAATAGAAAATATAATTAAGGTTAGAAAATTTTAAATTTATGATAGAAAATTATAATAATTTCAGAATGGGGGATTTAAAATTTTGAGAAATTATTTTAGAAGGTTTTGTTAAAAAAATAATAATAAATAAATAGTAAAAAGTGAATAGTAAAAAGTAAATAGTAAAAAGTGAATAGTAAAACATGAATAGTAAAAACGAAATAAATAAATAAATAAATCAAATACTCTGAAAGAATAAAAATTCTTAAGTATTAAGGAAAGGTTAAGTATTAAGGAAAGGTTGGTAAGTGGTGGTTGAGATTAAGATGTTAATATTAAAAAATTAGTAAATAGTAATTTTTTTTTACTATAAATAGCCAAGGAGGGGAGAATGATTCTGCACAAAAAAAATAAGAGAAAGAGAGAAAGTGAAAGAATTTAGAAGAAAATTTTAGAAGAGTAGAGGTTCTGGAAGGTTTTCGGGAGAACAACCTCGGAGTAGGAAACTAAGTCTGGAAAAGAGGTAAGGGGAGCTAGATACTGTTTTTCATTGTTTGTATGAACTGTGCATGTGTTGAAATTTGTATTATTTTTTGGTTTGATGAACAATTGTGTTTTGGTGTGAAAGTATGTTGGATCTAATTGAATGAGAAATTGCAGAACTATGAATGGTGTTGTGAATATATATATATATATATATATATATATATATATATATATATATATATATATATATATATATATATATATATATATATTTGGAGGAGAAGTGTGGTTGTGATTGAGTTACTAGTAAGGTGAATCTGTTTCAAGAACTATTAGGTAGAGTGTTAAGTGAAATTATAGTGTTTGGGGCAAAATAGAGGAAGTAAGGGGAGCTAACCTTTCTAAGTTTTAAAATTATAAAGTATTTTTTTTTACTATTTATGTCTTGAAATTTTGTGCAATTACTTTTAATAAAAAACCTATGTGCTTGTTGTATAACTATTTGAATTTCTGTGATAATGTTATATGCTGTTGTTTTGAATCTGTGAATAAGAAATTTGTTAAGAACAAGTTGAGGAACACTTTGGCTAAGGAAAGACTTGGTACTTAAGTTGTTCATTGTGACGCACCTCTCTTTCCTGGAAGTCTACTCGATGTGTTTTTAACTAATCCTTATTAAACAGATTATATTTCGCTGATTTTATTTTTGTAAAATACTCAATGGATATGAAATCTATGTTGAATGTATGATATTATGTTGGATGTGAAATTTATGTATTTGAGCATAATGAGACTGTGGTAGAGAGTGGAAAATCCTTACCGAAGATCCATCTTGAGAAGTTGGACAGAGTAGGAAAGATGTAGTTTCAGTGGTGGTATTTATATCCGAAGATCCAGTTTGGGGGACATAGTAGGTATGATAATTGAGCTAGCAAGTAAGTACATCCTTATCTGAAGATCCATTTTGGGGGACAGAGTATGATAAGATGTAGCTTCAGTGATTGTATATTTATCCGAAGATCCACTTTGAGGGACAGAGTATGATAAGCTAGCAAGTAGGTGCATCCATATCCGAAGATCCACTTTGGGGGACAGAGTAGGATATGATGTATCTGCGTAAAGTACCACTGCAAGTGTAGAACCTACTAAGAGTTTGATATTCATGTGAATGTTTGGATGAGTATAGTTTAGATGATTATGGTATATTTGTGGTATGATTGAGTAATTGATATGTATGCTATTAATTTAAATATACCATGTTGTTTTCTATTGCATTAGCTCACCCTTACTTGTGTGTGCATGTGAATGCGATGATCGTATAATGTGTCATGTTATACGGGAGCAGATGGAGGAATGTCGTTTAATCCAATTCAAGTGAGGATAGAGACAGAAGAATAGTTGATAAGAGTTCGAGTTATATTTATAGATGAGAAGTTGAAATATGAGTTTTGTATATCGAGGAAAACTTTTATTTCTCGTTTCTATGACTGTTCTATCATATCAAGAATGTAATAACTATATTATAGTTTAATACTATAATTATTGGGATGTTATAGTTCTTATATTAAAAATAAAATTAAGAGTGAGAATATGGGATGTTACAACCTTTGTTTGCTGGTGAAAAATATCCTTTTTGGAAAAATAGAATGCAAATCTTTCTTGAATCCGGGGATAGAGGAATTTGGGATGCAACTTTAAATGACCCTTATGAGCCTACTAAATCTGTAGATGGAAAAACTGTTGCAAAACCTTTTACTGAATGGTCAACTGAAGAAAATAGAAAAACACAGTATGATGTTAAAGATAGGAACGTTATTGCCTCTGCACTAATTGTTGATGAATTTTTTAGGATATATCAATGCAAATCTGCAAAGGAAATGTGGGATGTCTTGGAAGTCACACATGAAAGCACTGATGAAGTCAAGAGAGAAAAAAGAATTTTCTGATTCAAGAGTATGAACTTTTCTCGATGAAGGTTGGAGAGACTATATGATGAAATATTTACTAGTGTTTGCATTTTCTTTATAATCACTATGACTTCTTAATGGTATAAAACGAAAAAACAAAGTTTTTTTTTTAATCTATAATAATCAAAACGCTCTTACTTTAAGTTATAATCTATCTTTAGTTCCTGAACAAAACACCTGCAATTAAATATAGTGAAAAAATATGACACATTTATTAATTATTAGTCATGTTTTTACAAATTCTTACTAAACCCCTCTCTTACACTAGTTTATGAGAGACTATTAGTATATATTAATAATTTGCTATTAGTTACTCTTTAATAACAGATAATTATTGTAACTCTTAACAACTTTTTGTTGCATTTTTTGATAACTACTTTATTGTATGTAGATTATACACTCTTCTTATACCTATATACGGGTGTATTGATAATAATTTTGATATGAATAAAATCAGTTTCTTCTCAAAATTTCTCTCTACTTATTCGTTTTTATCAAAGTGTGTTATATCTAAACAAGAAATGTGATATTATTATTATTATTATTATTATTATTATTATTATTATTATTTTTATTATTATTTCAAAATCAATGCATATGGGTACGAGTGAAATAGATTAATAATAAAATATTTGAACCTATATACATTAGGCTTTTACTTTACTTCATGTGTTCCCACAATTTTTTTTTTCAAACTTTTTAAAATGACCATTTTATCTTTTTTAAATGGGACTTTTTGAATTTATGTTTTAGAAAGAGTTCTTTAAATTTTCGGAACAAGATTTTGGAATAAAACTTCTAGAACGAAATTTTTGGAATAAAATTATCGTAACACATGAAATACAATTCAGAACAAGTTTTTTGGAATAAAATTTCCAAAGTAAACTTTTCGAAACGTATGTAATGTCTTTGGAAACAATTTTTTTACATAAAATATGTTCTGAAAAAACATATGAAATCCATTTGGAAAAGAACTTTTGAAAATTATTTTTTGGTATTTTCTCTATTATTGTCTCTTCAGTGTTCTCCCTCTTTTTTTCTTCCTTTCCAATCGCAATGATGATGGAGACATCAGTGGTGTGATGTAGTTGTGAAGAGTGTTTGAATCTTCTCTATTTGTGTAAGATGCTATTAGTAATTGTGAGAGTGCAGGAAGCAATAGCCTACACATTTTCTCAAATTTTAACGGCTCTATATTACATCACTACCCATGGAATTTTTTACACATATACCCTCTAGATCTAATTTTAATGGTCACTCTTAGATTTTATTTAATCAGTATTTCATCTTACATCTCTAATATCTCATTCTGCATCTCCTAAAATTATCATTTTAACCTTCTGACATTTAATCTGTTATTTCTAATTTTTTAAAAATTTTACTTAATATTTTATCTTATACCCAACACTTCATCTTTCTTACACTTTTAATTTTTTTTTAAATTTCTTAATCTTAATAAATATTTTTTAACTTTTTCTCTTTTTTTTTTCAATAATGATATACCTCTTTAATATTGTATCTTTCTAACAAATTTTTAACACTTTATTTTTTAATTATAATTTAACAACTATTCAGTTTAATTTAAAAATATAATATAATTTAGTATTTTTTTTCATATTTTAATAATTATTAAAAGATAATTTGTATTATTATAATAATTATATTAAAAAAATTAAAACTAAAATAATTAAAATAAAAGTAATACAAATAAAAACAAAAAAACAAATACAATAATATAAAATCTGATTTGATATATATAAAAGTATAAAATTATATTAAAATATTAAATTAAATAAAATTATTATTAAATTTTAAATAAAAAATAAAATTTAAAAAAATAATAATCATCGGATATTGATATCCCATAGTTATCGGATTTCTAAGTTCGATAAAAAAAATTTTAAAAATTTATCTAATATTATTATAATTATATAAATTATATTTTAATAGATTTTTAAAAACTTTCTTATCGGAATTGGAAATCCGATAACTATGTATCGGATACCAATATCCGATGATATTATTTTTTAAAATTTTATTTTCTATTTAAAATTTAATAATAATTTTATTTAATTTAATATTTTAATATTATTTAATATTTTTATATATATTATTATTTTTGCTTTTTTATTTGTATTACTTTTATTTTAATTATTTTAGTTTTAATTTTTTTATATAATTATTATAATAATAAAAATTATATTAAAATATGAAAAAAATACTAAATTATATTAGATTTTAAAATTAAACTAAATAGTTATTAAATTATATTAAAAAATAAAGTTTTAAAAATTTAGTAGAAAGATGCAATGTTAAAGAGGTATATTATTACTGTAAAAGAAAAAAGAGAAAAAGTTAAAAAATATTTATTAAGATTAAGAAATTTTTTTAAAAGAAAATAAAATTGTAAGAAGGATGAAATGTTGGGGTGTAAGATAAAATATTTTATGAAATTTTTGAAAAAGTTAAAAGTAAAAGATTAAATGTTAGAAGGTTAAAATAGTAATTTTAAGAGGTGTAGATGAGATATTGAAGGTGTAAGATGAAACACTCTTATTTAATCAATATTTGTGGTGGGCTCAAACTCAAAGCCCAAACAGGAATACCTAAGCCCATAGATACTCACAATTTGTTCTTTTATTAAAAACTGCATAATATTTGTTCAAATTAAAATGCGTTTAAAAATGTATGCTTATTTTAAAATGAATAAAGTTTCGAAAAAAAAAATATAACCAAATTACTTATTTCGAAGGTTCAACAATTTGACTTGCAAATGTATTAGGTATATAAGTAGTGAAGGCTGGTAGTTACTAGTATGATAATTTAATAATTAAGGGATAACCTTTTTTTAATATTGTGAATCGACCTTACAATTGTTTAAGATTAATACAATTAGGACGTGACATAATGGTAATAATGTAAGTATGGTAGAGATAATGAGTTCTTAGCAATAATTAATTAGACCTTACCTAGATAATAAGCATCTAAGTAGAAGATTATATTTATGCAGATAAAGTGTCACGTTAAACATGAAAAAGATAATTAAGTGACACGTAAGATAACCTCCGTTAATTTTTTCTTCACAAAAAATTATTTACGAGATTGACCAGGTGAAGTGTTCCATCAATTGAAGTAAAATTCATTCTTTTCTTTACCTTTTCTACTTAAAATCGTATAAATTTGATTGTTTTAATTTGTATACTACGTAATAATTTAATACAACTTTCTAATTTTAGTTTCAAAACTGAACTAAACTAAAACTTGGCAATGCAAGAAAAATACATATGCTACGTAGACAATATTGTTTCAAATGAAATACTCTTATTTTGTGAAATTAAAAAACAATTATAAAGATCAGTTTCACGGAATATGTGATTATAATTAAAAGAAATTTGAGAAGTATGTTATTTTGCACCACACAAATTTATAGAATATTTTTAAGGTCGTAAAGTGATTACGAACAATATTTTATCATCCTAGGTTACTTTGGCAACATATCAACCATGTATTCATCAGAATGATAACTATCAAACCTGAATCAACGCTGGTGGTTATGGTTGTCGATCTCCTTCACTTTGAATTCTTCATATTCAATACTCTAGGGACAATGGAAAAAATATATATAATATTAATTGCATGTGGGAATAATATAGAAAGATATTGTGTTTTTTTATCAAGAAGTGGAATATCAAATAAGAAAAAAAAGCTAAAAATATAAAACATAATTTGAAAAGAAAAACAAATATTAATAATGTCTTTAACATGAGAATAATTTGTTAATGGTATTTATCGCTTTTCTTTCCATCTATTATGTTCTCTCTCCCATTCCATCTCTTGACTATTGATTGTTTCATCACCTTATTATCTATTACATGTCACTTTTTTCATCTTATATTTTCCTTTTTTTTTCTCTCCTCATCTTTCCCTCCCTCTTCTATGTTCCCTTCCTTTTTTTCTTATTATTTTTCATTTCATTTTACATTCTATATTTTATTTATTTTTTCTCCTTCTCTCTCTTTTCCTTCGACCCATACACTCCAAAATCAATTCACTCACACAAAAAATAAATAAATAAATAAAATAAAGCATTTCCACTGCTTACCATTAAATTTGTAGCAGAGAGGGTTTTGCATGCATCAAGAGCTGCAATGGCATAATCACTGGCTCTCACTCCCGAAATAAAGTCCATTAAGAAGAAAATTCACCATATGATAAACTAAAATATATATATAATAACATCAATATTGGAACTTTGAACCAAACGAAGAAAAGTTAGAGAACCTGATGAAGCAGCAGAAGGTTGGGAGAAATGGGATTGATTTCGAGAGTGAGATCCAGTGACTAAGCTAGCAGCTAAGAAAGTGAAATGAATGAAGATATTGTAGAGAGGGTGAGAGAAAAATAGAAGAAGATGGTATTTATACGTAGAAGAATCGATTTGGGTGGTGAGTTGACAATAAGATATCATCTGCAAGTGTTTGAATTAGGAGAGCAGTGTCTGTCAAACAGCGAAAGTGTGGTTTCAGTCTAAGTTGTGAGAGATGCATATCAAAAGTTTGAACACGTTGTCTTCATTTTCTACATTGCTTGCCCTCAAAGTTCTCTTTCCTAAAATTTTAATGCTCATGCAAATGAGGGTTGGAGTGTCACGTCTCCACCTTATCATGGTACAATACGAAACATTCGTGTATGATCACAACACAACCAAATCTCCGAGCTTCTCGACATGATGAGACTTGGGCAGTTTGAACCTAGCTATAATGTTTCTCATTAATAATTATGTGTGTTAATTACGAGACATTGATTCTTGCATATCAGCACAACCTGCTTGTGATTGATTGTCAACTGTCTGAGGTTTTAATTTGCATATATAGAAATGAATCCATGTTTCATTTAGACAACATAAAATATTGTACGATAAAATATACGTCAAAACTGCATACCACGCACTCTTTTCGCCTGCATATCTTAACTTGTAAAATAAGTCTTATCTATAACATATTCTTCTTCATACAATATTATTTCTGTTTGTTAAATTTATTCAAATATTATTCAGAAATTTGAAACTAAAAATTTATATTTTTTAATGATTTTTTTTTTGTGTTTATAAAAATGTACTAAAAGGCGTATAACTTACGTTAATTCTCGAAGAAAAAAAAAAGAGATGGTCATAATAAAAACGATGGTCTACCTTCATCAATTCTAATATTTCTTCACCCATATACATTCATTTGCAATAATATATATATATATATATATATATATATATATATATATATATATATATATATATATATATATGTTGGAAATTATTAGGAGATTTTGAAAATTAGAAAGCTGAGATATAAAAGATATATTGTATAAAGGGAATTATTTTATTTTATTAATGTATTTTATATATAAAGTAAAATGTAACATAATATTAAATATAAAATATTTACACTATCTTAATATTAATTTTCTAAATTTAAAGAATGACTAATTTCTATAATTCAGAGATATTTTTTAAACTGGAATATTTCTTAACAACTAATTTTAATTAAATAAAACATAAATATTCTCAACATTCCTCTTTGTTTAATATCTATTTATTTGAATTTGAAATCTTTAAACTTGATTTTTTCTTCTTTTACCGTTTGATTTTTTCATTTTTTTATTTGTAATTTTTATGTTCTTTTTCTTCTATAAAATCACATTTAATTTGACATTCTTTATTGTTTTTTTTCTTTTATCAACATCATTTTCTTTGTCATATGTGGATTTCATGATACTAACGTTAGACTTTTGATAAATGTTAAAATGTTGGTTTTCATGTACTTTCTTTACTTGAAAGTCAAACTTTTTTAAGAGATATTAATTTTTTTTTATTTTGATCATTCTTTTATATTTTTTTATTTGTAGTTAATTCACCCTTCATTAAATCCAAAATAAATTTTATAACTTTCATTTGAACTTTGAACACTTCTATGTTGTTAGCATATTTGACTATACAAAGTTTGTTTTTAAAGCAGAGGTTATAACCTTTTTTTAATATTTGAGTAATGCTTAACAAATTTTGAATAATCTTAGGAGCATATAAGACATCAAAAATTAATTTGATACTTGAGTTTAAATTAAAATTGTTCATGTGTCTTTCACATCAACTTATTCTAGAAAATATTTGATTTATTGAGCTCCTTGAAAAGTCTTTTATCATGAGTCATGTGGTTCTTACAACCACCACCTATAATCCAATTTTTGTAGATTTATTGGTTATAACACATGATGTTGCAAAGTAACTTTTCTTCTTATTTATCCTTCTATAACCTTTACATATTCTTGAGGATCTTAAGATTTGCACACCTTTCCCATGTGTCCCTATTGACTGTATGTGTAGCATTTTACATTTAGCCCCGTCCAACACTTTGTTGGGTTGATGATTATTTTTATTGCAATGATAAGATGAAAAAACCAATGTGTTATTATATTTGCTCTTTTTTTTGTGTGTGCTTAATATGAGAGCATTCTCTTGGGTATGAAATAAAGCATCACATGATCTTTTCTCTTTAATCTTCATTGCTCTTATACTTGTAAGACATATATCACTTTCGTCAAAGTAATTGTAAACAAATATTTTGTATTTTTTAGCCAACAATAGATGTCACCAGAATTTTCTCAACGAATTTGTTAACAATACCCACCAATGTTTTTGCACATTCATTAATTTTTCGAGTCTCTTTCATCCTCTATATTAATTTTAGGTGTTTGTTTGTTCTTATTTCTTGTTTTTAGTTCATTTTCTATTTTTTCTTGTAAAATTCCTAGATTTTGTGAAAAAAGTGTTAATAAGGTGTTTTTAAGTAAATTTTTAGTTTCGTCTTTTAGGCCGTGTTTGTTTTAAAAGATAGATTTGGAAGAGAGTGAATGAATGGATTTGATGAGATTTAAGAGTGAGTTGATTGTATTTTTTTTAAAGATTTGGAGGTGAATGAGAATGAATTTGGAAGTAAAATTTGTGAAAATTAGTGTAATATTTGACCGATATGACAGATAAAAAAAAATTTAATTAGTAGAAATTGAAGATTATCAAAATGCCCTTAGTAGTATAAGGAGAGAAAGAAATAAAATTAATTTTTAACATGAAAAAAATTGTATTATTATTATTATCATCGTCGTCGTCGTCATCATCATCATCATCATCATTATTAAATCCATTGTAGGAACCAAATATGGCTTGTAACCGAATACAAGTCCGTGAGAATCAAATACAACTTTGTGGTAATTGAATACAGGTTCATGGAATCAAATACAACTTTGTGGTAACTGAATACAAGTCCATGGGAATCAAATACAACTTTGTGGTGAGGACTAGAAATCGTATCCAGCATCCATGGAAGCAGTTCCAGCAACTGCAAAGTCCTCCCTCTTTCACTTAGACGTTCACCTTCAACCTCCATCACAACACCTTCATTTTCAACCTCTACACACTACTATAAAAAAGTGCATACATAGCGCTTTTTTTTTTATCATAGATAGTGTTTTTTAAGTGCTATCCATGTGTGCGCTATTTATTGTCAGCCACAATAGATAACGCTTCTTTTAAAAAAGGTCTATCTATTGGTTAATGAGAATAGATAGCGCTTTTCTAATGAAGCGTTATCTATTGGTGGCTGGCAATAGATAGTGCTTCTTTAAAAAAAGTATTATCTATTGGTTCAAATTTTTTTAAAAAATAATTAATTTTAGAATAAAATATAAAATATTGGTTTTATATGTACAAATGCACACTATATATTGGTTCTATTATATATAAAAAAATATAAAATATTGAGAAAAATATGATAAATGTCTCAAAGAATGTTCATTAATATGAATAAAAATTATTGGTACACTAATATTTCAAAATTTAATCGTTAAGTTGTCCAGTACGTGTCATGACATGACATTGCTTTATAAGATAATATGTACAACCATAACATATATATCCTATTAGTACTTATAAACATGTACATCACCCTAATGTAACCTATAAGCATGTACTAATTAGATGTAAACACCAATTTTCTCTAACTTCAATTATTTGACTTTCATGATATTGTTGACATCTGAAACTAGAAAAATACTGCAAGAAAAATAATATAGAATTAGTTAATTAAATTTTACTACAAATTAATTATGACGATAAAGATAACTTACATAAGTTGGAATTGTTCCTCCTTCACAGTATGCAATAATTTCCTTCATATATTTGACACACGTAATACCCACAATCATTGTTGTTGGGTTGTCTTGGGCACTAGAATCCAAAATTAAAAAACATTTTTATTATTTTGAACATAAAAAAGAACCAAAACTCTAGCATACTCTAAACAGATTCAGTGCATGATAACAAACAACTATATATCATTGCAAGTTTAAACTCTTAATAATAAGTTATGCTTTCATAACAACCATATACTCCTTTAACCAGTTTCACAATAATACATGTTATGTAACTAACCATTACTATACAACAAGGAAATAAGTCTTCAATCATTCAAGAATACAAGTTATTCACCTAACCAGTACAATACAAGCAGCCATAACATGAACTAAAGGTCACATAATTAAGGTCATTCAATAGTTTAATTATCACAATCAAGACTATACTACACAAAACATATTAGAGTAATGTACCTTAATTGTTGTCCACTTGATATTGTTTGACTTAGACTTTGAAACCATGTTTCCTGTTTGAGCTCGATAGGTTTGTATAACCCTAGTGAATAAATAAAATTAAAGCATGTATGAGTAAAAACAATACAACTAAAAATATACATATATGTCAACTAAAAGTATACAAGACATATATTCTTACATATCAAACAATTTCTTTAAATCGTGTCTCATATTAATGTCTATCGCCACTGGGTCAAGATAATGAATTATCTCCAGTTTAAGATTGATTCCCAACAAGACCCAATATTAGCATTACTTAATATAAATCGAGCATGTGTGAAATATCCAAGCAAGTACCACATTCATGAGACCATAGAAAAATAGGTAGATAAGCTCATAAAACTAATCACATTTAGTTTCCTCCAGTTGCCCTTTATCTACACGAGATAATCAAACTGTAGACAAGGAATTGACTAATTTTCATTTCATACTTTTAGCAATGATGACTCACTCTGTAAATATCAAATCAACAAGAAGATATTGTGATCTACTATAATTCTCTCTTAAGGTCAAAATACACATATACAAAAATGTTTAAACCAAAGATATTGGACCATACAAAGTTAAACAGTTTTAACGAATCCAAGCTGATAACAAATTATCATACATGTATACCTGACACTTATACTTCCAAGTATCAAAACACATTACCTACACAGTTAAATACTTTATCTTTATTTCATTAACTCTTATCAATGCCCTCAATTTTCTCATACCAATTTATCCTTGCAAGTCAACGACAAAATTCCTCACACAGAATATACCATATTTCAACCTATGATTTAAATCTATATTATGCAACACAAAGTAGTTTTATGTCTATTTCATTATAATAAATACAAAGGCATAACACTTAAATTAGTTCACGGTAGTTTAGCAATATGATCTTGTGTTGTCAACAAAATATTTACCAATATGAAGTAAAACAAATTTTTATATTCTCAAAAGCTTAACTTGTTAATTGTAACATCCCGATTAGGATGTTGGTGTAAGTAAAATAACATCCATTATTTAGGAAAATAAAACTCTGATACCATCACGATATAGAAAATTTTTTAATCTTTATTAAGTTATTGTGAAAATAAATAAAAACATGCGAGAATAATAATTATCCAATTACAACTTGAAATAACATACTAAACTTTGTTTAAATAAATCAAAACAACATCCTTTTGAAAACCCAGGAAATAATTCCCCACTCGTCTCTCGTTCTTCACCGCTTCGACATCATCAACAACAACATCTGTAATATCATCTGCTCCTGTATAAATACGATCATCGCAGGTGGAAACCATCACCACAAATGCAAGGGTGAGCTAACAAAATCAACATCTAACTCACAGATAATGATATAATATAAGAATACAATTATCAATTAAGACATAAGATCATAACATTTCAATCATCATTGATTTCCTAGGAACATTTCCACCACCATGCATTCGAGAAACATCATAACATCAAAGAAAATATTAACATTTTCTATAAAACACCATGACACCATATAAAACACTATGGCTTCATATACAACGTTAAAACATCATATAAAAATACCACGACTTTCTATAAAAACACGACAACACCACATAAAATTACTACGACTTCATGTACAACACCAAAGCTTCATATAAAAAAAATACTACGACTTTCACGATGTTTCCTTTATACTCATTCCCCTCAACCTATTTACCAAAATAGGGCCTACTTAACAAAGTAGGACTTTCACGATCCTGTTTACTAAAACAGGGCCTACTTACCAAAGCAGGACTTTCACGATCCTGTTTACCAAAACAGGGCCTACTTACCAAAGTAGGACTTTCACGATCCTGTTTACCAAAACAGGGCCTACTTATGAAAGTAGGAGTTTCATGATCCGGTTTACCAAAAAAAAGGCCTACTTACCAAAGCAGGACTTTCTGCGAGTACACCGCCAAAGTATAGAACGTTAATACAGGAAATATTGTGATCGCAATTCAACACCATGAATATCCTCATCAACCACCACAGAAAATAATATAAAAATTGATATCTTATAGCCGGATCATAATCATCCATAATAACAAAACCATTAGGCATTGGCGACCATTTTAAATAACCCATTGCGTACGAAAATCTGTATATGCATTCACAACATCAAATGCCCGATACCATACCCTTCACACATAACATATTATTAAATATTATTTATAAGGAAATTGACATTCACGTAACCCATGACAAGCAACCCAAAATTTCCCAAAATGTCAACTTAAATGGTATTTAATAACCATACACTATACTTCTTGAAACAAAAATAAATCATAACAATAACAAAGACAACAAAAATCTGCATCTCAAATCTTAAATAAAACACTTAAAATTCACCTTGAAGAACCCATTCTCATATGTCCAATACTACATTAATTATTACTTGTAAATGTTTCGTAAGTGATAGATCACAACCCACAATTTTCCTCTTAAAAAAAATATTTAAAAAGTAAAACATCATCAATTTAAATGATGACTGCTACAGTTTTGTAACCTAATAAATAATTTATAACAAACACACCTATTTGTTTAACTCCCGCAACCCACAACCACATATATATATATATATATATATATATATATATATATATATATATATATATATATATATATATATATATATATATATATATATATATTAAATGGTATGTGATTTAGACTAAATCGGAATAGTTTTTAAGATACCAAAACTTCATGCGACACCAAAACTGTAGCCCATTTATAGTTTTTAAGAAAAAAGCATATTAAATGGAATGATTCCATCATATAGTAATCTTGCACCGGAAACAATAAAAAATGTTGTCTAATAATGGTTTCATGCACATAATTTCTAATAATTTAAAGATATAAGACTGCACCTCAATATAATAATTAATTAAACTTATAATTTAAAACAAATCTGCACCAAATTTTAAGTGTTCAAAGACGACACAACAAGAGTTAATTTAAATGAATCACACTGCACTAACAATGATCATTTTAAATGGCATCTATGTTTCAACATACACACATGATCATCATACCATCATTCGCTACTCGTTACAGATATCACAACAAAGCAACATATAAAATCCAAATACAGATAGCTCCCCTTACCTCTAATCCATCAAAGAATTCTAGATATATGCTAGGCCCTCCTAATAGCTTGGTTCGCAGCCTTCTCTCAAAATAATTTGTCTTTCCCAACTTCTTTCATGGCTATAGAGTTTTCTATCCCTTCTTCTTATGGCTAAGGTTTCTATTTTAATATTATATAAACAATAAAGATAACTGTATTGATTTTTCTAAAATCTTTGTAAAAGTCCATCAGTTTCATAATAATATTTAAACACTACAAGTCCACAAAATATAATTATTATTTATATATTTTAACCACATATATAAGCCAAATTATATTATACTTAATATATATAATATTACCATAACCATCCCAAGTCATATTAAAACTGTAATTCCACAAACGAAATATTATTTATATTATTATAAATAATATAACAAAAGAAAGCTGCCCAATAAAATATTATTTATATAAAAATATATAACTATTAACGCAAGAAATAAGTTATCTTTATTTTTTTTTAAACTACTTTAATTAACACATTAATTTTACTCTCCAAACTTTAATTAATTTTTATCAAACAAATGTACAACAATTATTATAAATATTAATACACACCACACTTGCACATAAAACAAATTGGAAATAGATAATAAACATATATTATCCATGAAGTAAGAATCAAACACATGACATTTAATCCATATTAACGCTCTAACCAATTGTACTGCACTTCACTTCTATTTAAAATGTTATTTTTTATTTTAATAAACATAAATAAAATATAAACTATCGTTCTAAATATCTTCTTTTTTTTTTCTGGATCTTACATTAATTAGAGGTCCAAGGAATGGTTTTATATCTCTGACAGGATGTTTATGACTGGGCCCAAAACGCAATTGGATTTTATAGGAAGAAATGTGCATAATTCATAAAGTCGGAAGACAAGTTATTACCTTTCACTTGATGATTTATTTTAAAAGGATTAGACCTATAAGGGAACATATCTAATTAAAAAAAAAGTACACGATGAAAATAGGACATAATTCTTGTGGCTGCGTAGAGGATACCTAGAACCCAATCATAAGGATCTGTAAATGAATTGTATCTTCTGGCATGGAAAATAGAAGTTATAGGTACTATGTTAGTGAATATTATTAAGCAATTCTTTCGGAAGACTTTCCTATTTTTCCTTGTGTAGTTTTCCTTGGGCAAAAAACTTCTAAATCAACAACTAATTTTCTTTAAGCAGAAGACTAAGCTGAAAAACAAAACAAATAATTACAAACATTTACCTAAATAAACGAATAAATTATGAGCAAATGAGGTAATTATTGTTAACACTATGGCAAGTGTACCAGATCGTATCAAGTAGTAATAAAACGGTAAGACCGAGTATCGTCTCCCAAAGGATTCTTAGGCCTAAACTTTCATGTGATTTGATTTCTTAAGACTTGATGAAACGAAAATTAGGGTTTTCTATATGCAAATAACAAAAATTGAAATATGCATGCAAAATGGTTGATCAGTTGGCAGTTGAATGTAATATGGATGAATGATGTTGTTGGGGTTTACGAATCCTCCTAATCTACTCTCATATATCTTTAATAATTCTACTCTTTCTTTATTGTTAATGGAACTTTCTAAATTACCCTAATCCTAATGTCTTGGTGAAGAAAGCCTACTCCTAATTACTAGTTTACTATGTCTAGTCTCCCTAGTAATTATTCATGCATTAATGTGCACAAAAGCTTAAAACAATTGGGCCTCTTATTCCTATGTCTAGGTAATATTGCTCCCGAGAGATTCCCCTCATGTCTAGACCTAACTATATGTGTCCATATAAGTATCAAAGATTATGCATTCGAATAACGTCTTAAACAAAGCATTAGATAGAACGGAGGAAAAACTCTAACAAATAATGAAATCAAGCATATGAATAAAGAACAATTTGATATATGAGAGTTTCGAAGGATTACATCATTTTCCCCAACAACAAAGGGGTTTAGTTCACCATTGTCATGGTGAAACTAAATGAAAAAAATGAAGACAATGAGAAAATAAACCCTAGAATTGTAGGTTGGAGCTTTCGCCTCCAAGGGATGAGAAATGGTGTTTCTGCGTCTTCTTCTACCAAAGATACATGCTCTGGTTCATGCAAATCTATTTATAACTTAGAAAAATAACAGAATTTTGGCCCAAGCTCATAAGTACACCGCCCAGCGGTGGATAACACCATTCGACGGTAGGTGCGGTTCTCATCTCACCCCTTGGCGGTGCCCCTTAAACGCGTGACAGAGACTTCATTGAAGGTCACACCGCCCGACGGTGGATAGCACTGCCTGGCGGTAGCTGCGATTCCTATCTTCTTCAATTTTCCACCTTCTTTTGCATCCAACACTTCTCTTCCTTCACTTCCTTCATCAGACTCCTGATAAATCATGTCAAAGCAAGCGAAAACCGAGCATAAAACCAAGAAAACCTATGTTGACTCTCTTATTCTCTAACTTAAGCAATTTGCATGATTTCAAGCTACTTCTAAGTCATAAAGGGTGTGATTTAGTATCAATTTTAAGTATGAAAATAACGGTTTTTGAATCGTTATCACAACCCCAAACTTAGAACTTTGCTTGTCTTCAAGCAAACAAAATGAAACTTAATCTTCAATAATTCATCACAATGGTTCAACCTTTTCCAAATCTATATCTCAAGACAAGTCATCACTTGAATCAGCTCATCCATAGAATTTAATCAAGATGCACATATGCTTTAAATCAAACCATCATAGTGTTCTTCACAATCATATAAGACACAACAGATGTTATTCTCATGAACGACAAATTAGCTAAGCATAGATATAATCACAGATTCATGGAACTATTCCTCACCAGACAAGGTGTTTCACTCAATCACTCGAGTGTTTCCAAAGTTTATTCCTTCCCTCTACTATCCACATATCACGTAGAATAAAATTGTCATTCATTTGCCACAATCAAACATCATCACATACACATGTCATCACAAGGACTTTTCAAGGCTTATAATGTGGTTGGGCTAACAAGAAAAATTGGTTTTTCTAGATCACAAATCCTTGAGTTAAGAGAGTCTTTCAAACAATCATAGTTTAAGCACAAACTCTCTTTTTACCAATCTCACTCATTCCCAACTTTCCCTTTTTTCTTTTGCATTGAGCTTTTCTTTTCATGTTATATTTTCTATCTTTTTCATGCTTTTTCATTTAACACATTAGCTCAATGCCTAGCTCTTTCTTTTTCAACTTTTTCAACAACCCCAAACTTGAACCTTTATCAATACAACACAACAATTATCAACCTAACTTAAGGTAAAGATTTTCAAAGCAAAGGTTTTCATCCTATTTAAGGCTTAGGTTCAAAAAGGGTAGAACATATAATGTTCTTTTTATTGTGGGACGAAATTCTTCTTTGGCTAAGAAAGGGTTATTCAAGAACGACCTTGATCATATAACACATACATGCAACTTAATCAATCACAGAAACTCAAGCAATATTATTCATGCTTTCAAGCAGATAACAAATATATCAATCAAATTCTGGGACTTCAAACCTCATTCATAAGATCAATAATTATTCCAATCATCTTAGAAAAATACTCCACTTAGCATCATAATCACAATCACAAATTCATCATGCATCTGTTCACATGGCTAGTGAACACTTGACCTGTATATCAGCATATGACAATCTCAATCATCATTCAGTAACAAGAATCATCAAGCAACTCATCTCATGCAATCAACAGTCAAACCATCATAACAGAAAAGTTTCAGACCAAGTACATTACCCTATACTACTCAACAGAAGCAAACCTATACTAAGAATTCAAATTACAAAACAAAAATAAAAGATAAGAAAAACCTGGGTTGCCTTCCAGTAAACGCTTGTTTAACGTCACGAACCTGACACAAACCTTTCTAGCACTCATCAGTAAGTGTCGATCTTGTCAACACCCATCAGTAGGTGTACTTCCCTGTATCCTTCAGTGAATACATAATCAACCTAGCATCCCTTAGTAATGCTTCCCAATAAAAATTGTTTAACAATATCCAAAATTTACAAAACCAAAATTAACAAAAGAAAATAATGTTTAAAAGTCACTAGGGTGCCTCCCAGCAACCGCTCTTTTAATGTCACTAGCTTGACCCAATAAAGCTCAAGTCTCATCTTTCATGTTGGTGTCTTCTTTACCTTCATCACACCAACTCATCAAATACTTCCGGTCCACCTTCTTGACTTTCTTAAAATATGGAGCTTCAATCTCTATCACTCCATTCTCTTTATAGCCTTTCACCACCCACTTCTTCTCCTTGTATCTTACAGGTGTACCAAGCTTGAATGGTGCATCCTTCAAGTCAACGTGGACTATCCCTCCTTTGTCAACTTTCTCCTCTTCCTTTACCTGCATGAAAACACAATTATTACCTTTGTTGATCACTTTAGCAGGTTTATGATAGACAATTGTTGCATCTTTCTTTGAAGCTTTATACTTAGGCCTCTTTTTTGCTCGTATCAACTTCTCTTCGGAGACATTATACATCAACTTTTCTTCTTGGTCTTTAAGAATAATCACCCCATCAGGAACACTTATAACCACTTTGGTCGTCTTCATGAACGACCTTCCAAGGATCACCGGGATCCTATCATCGTCTTTCATCTCCATCACAATAAAATCAACCAAGAATTCAAGGCTTTCAATGCGAACCACCACGTCCTCCACCATACCATAAGGTTTCGTTGATGATCCATCCGCCATAACCACAGAAATATTTGTTGGCTTCAATGTCAGACCACCAATCTTCTTTAGCATAGATAGGGGCATCAAATTAATACCTGATCCTGAATCAAGTAAAGCTTTCCTTATCTTCACACTCCGATTTGTGCAAGGAATTGTAAGGCTTCCTGGATCCTTCATTTTTGGAGGGTGTCTCCTCTTCAAAGGGCCACTACAACCTTCCTGTATAACTTTCTCTATCTCTTCTTCAATATATTGCTTTATATGCCTAGCATAAACAGGAGTTTGTTGCAATACTTCAGTCAATGGCGTAATGATCTCCATTTGGTTGAAGATTTCTCTAAAGTGCCCACAATTACTCTCTTTTCTCTCTTCTCTTCTAAGGTAAGGAAGATCACTCTCATCTTTTTCAATTTTTTCTTTTTCTATTTTTTTCTCTTCCCTCTTCTCTTTTTCTTCTATAATCTCTCCCTCACATATTTCTTCTCTTTCCTCTCTTTCCTCAACCATGCTCACAACAACCTTATAATCTTCTCTAAGGTTAACTTCAATATTAGCCCTAACTTGATTTTTCTCTGTGACCTCCACCCTTTTGGATAACTAGCCAATTTGTGTCTCCAAATTCCTGAAGTTAGCTTCATAGCTCTTATAGTTGGAATCATACACCTTTAGAAATTTATCGAACTTCTCATCCAAATTGTTCACTTTCTCAACCTTTCTCATCCAAATTGTTCACTTTCTCAACCAATAGTGAAACCTGTTGCCATAGTGGTGGTTGTTGTGGTCTGTTAAATTACCCTTCAGTTTGCCCAGTTTGATTATTCTGACTTTGCCCAATGCATGGGTGATTCTTCCAACTTTGGTTATAATTACCTTGATTGAAGTTACCCTGGCGGTATTGAAATTGGTTGCCCATGTAATTTTCTTCTTCTTCTTGGGCCTCCTCTCGAAAAGCACATTGACCATTGATATGGTCACCACCACAACGATCACAAAGTTGTTGTTGTATGTGCCAAACATTCTTCAATTCAGTAGGCAGTTGAGCAATAGTCTTTGCCAGATTCTCCAATTGTTGAGTCAACAACTTATTTTGTGCAAGCAATGCATATTCAGTGGGCAATTGAAGAACTCCTCTCTTTTGAACTATCACGCCCTTTCACTATGAGTTTCATTCTCGTTAACCGCCATGCTTTCAATCAACTCATAGGCTTCCTCAGTAGTCTTTCTCTTGATATTACCTCCAGCTGAAACATCTAGCATAAGTTTTGACTGTGTACCAAGACCTCCAAGAAACATGAGAACTAAAGTTGTCTCATCAAATCCATGCATAGGCATCTTCCTTAGCAAGCTTTTAAATTTGTCCCACGCCTGACCTAGGGTTTCCTCCATTCCCTACCTGAAAGAAGATATCTCCATCTTTCCTTTGTTGATTTTAGCCTGTGGAAAATATTTATTCAAGAATTTTGCCACCACAACCTCCCAGGTTGTAAAGCTACATTCCGGAAAAGAATTCAGCCACAGTTTAACATTGCCTCCCAATGAGAAAGGAAACAAGCTAAGTTTGATCGTCTCATCCGGAACACCATTGATCTTCACCGTGTTACAAATCTCATTGAATGTGGTGAGATGATCATATGGACTTTCATGTGACAGTCCATTAAACAGGTTACTTTGCACCAAGTGTATCAACGCAGGATTCATCACCATGTTCAGTGCATTATTCCTCGGCATTGCAATGTTGTTGAAGTGTTGAGGGCTAACCACATTGGATGCATCAAATAAAGTGCGTCTAGGAGGAGGAACTCCTTCCTCAGCCATCTATTCCGTGCTCTGGTTGGATGCTTCTGGTGAGGGTTGCAAAAGTCTTTCAGGAGAAGGGAATAGTTCTCTAGATGATCTTCTAACTTTCTTCCCTCTCCTTTTACTTAATCCTTCAAGAAGAGGTTGTTGATTTTTCTTGCTCCTTTTACTTAAATGGACAGTGCAAACAAGTTTTAAATGTTCAATTAAACATGTTCAAACAACTACAATGCACAGAACCAGACACAAGCTCGAAATCATAGGTGAAGTTGCTAATTATGCAACAAAAACAAGAAATCTGCAGCAAAATTGGAAAATTTGCAGAGAAGCAAAGTCGGTTGGATCAAGAATTAATCAGGATTGAACCTAATGATCTAGATCTAGCTTGAGAATACTAAAAGCTAGCAAAATCAAAGTAGCCTAAGACAACCAAGGATGAAAGCACGGTGCAAAGCTTTAAAAACGAAGTTGTGACAGTACCGAAAACAGAGTTTTGGTCAACTTAACTAGTGATTTTGATTTCCTGCGATTCATATGAATTGCAAGCACGCTGGACACATCCAAAATCATAAGATAAACTTGCTCAAAGCTTTAAACCACAAAATTCTGGACCAAATCAACTATCACAACTTGAAATCAGAAATCAATTTCTTATGCAGAGATATTCTCGGTTAACGCTCAAAAGTTTCCTTGATCAAAGCTAGGCAATGCCTCATGGCTTTGTGTGATCAAAATTGAGCGTAGAAATGCATTAACACTCAACAAAAACGAAAAAATCAAAGCTGGAATAGAATCAAAACCGAGTGACAGAGTGAAAATGGCAAAGCTAAGTGCACAAGACCGTGACAGAAACGGATGTAAAATTGGATGATGAATTGGACTCAAACAAGTGATATGCACCGATTAAAATGAGAATTAAACACTATAGAACAGTGAATCGAACAAAAAATTCATGAAAACGCAAAAAGAAAAAAAAACAGAAATGAAAAGTGATGAAACAGTAACACATATGAACAACACATGACAAAAACAGAGAATTCAAAAGAGAATAGCATTTAGCTCTTGCTGCGTGGATGAGATTGGTGTGCTCCTGATACCAAATGATGGAAGCATCTTCATGACACGCAGAAGCATGCTCCAAGTCGCAGAATTGGCAGCGAAATGATGAAGAAGATGAAGTTTGAATTGCACGGGAGATGTTTGTGAAAATGTCTGATAGTTTTTGGATGATTGTTTTGGTAGGATTATAGCTCAGGCAGCCTTCCAAAGGGGAAAGGAGTTATAGGAGGTGTTGGATAACAAAGCACAGAGGTGAACTTGAGAGTAATAGCTGAAATTTGACAGCATTTCCTTACTTCAATTCAAGTTGAAATTACAAGGAATGAAGCTTCTCTTTTATAGATGGAGAAAGCTTTGTGAGTCGTGCAATGCAAGCTATCATACTTGCTTATTGAAAACGTGATGAAACTAAGGGAAGCTTGCAGAGGAAGTTGTCCAGCTGGCTTCTCTTCTATGTGAAGCACGTGTGGCAATGAAGAAGAAAGTTCTCTTGAATGGCTAAGCGCGGATGGGTTTTGGCTGGGCGCATCTTCATGTGTAAGTTCTTTTCTACTTTGCTTTCTTATCTTAATGAGCTTTCTATGATGCCTTGCACATGGTTTCCAACCTACAAAGTAATGACAAAGTATTTAGTTTTTTAAAAGAACATGCTAAGACTTTAGAAAGAAAAGATTAAGCTTGTATTCAACTTCCCTTTCTTGGTCTTAGTGTGAAGTTGGTACTTCTTTGGATGGAAAGTCCCTAAAGGGGTTGCCATCAAGTGTGTTCTTGAATGCTTCTTAAAAATGTTATTAGGATGATCAACAACTTAAGATCCAGGTGGCTCTGTATTTAAGATACCTTTTGGGGGTATAAGCTTTGCAATTTTCAATCTACTGGTTTTGTTTTTAATATGAAGGAACTTTGTGAGTTAGATGGTCGTAAAACTCAACCCATCTTGCCAAAATTGATGGGTTATGCTTGTTGACCTGTTGGGTTTGGAATTGTTTTGCTAACCCTGTTACTTGTTCCAGTAACTGGTCTGGTAACAGATAAAGTAATCATTTTATCATTTCATTAGCAGAGAGATATTTTTTGTTATCATAAGTTGCTTTGATTACTGCTTTGCTTGGAGAAGTTTAAAGTGAAAAAGATGTGAAATTACTTTGAATTTAGAACTTTGTTAAGGACATTTTCTAGGTTGCTATGTTCAAAGTGGAAGGCACTCTTAACTATTTATTTACCATGTTTTATGCAGATCCATATGATCAGACTTGGTTCACTCACAGGTCTAGACTGTCAAATCCATTTTTCTTGGATTGAACTCCTTCATAACTATTTTGAAGAGTTTTTGTAGCAACCCTTAAAAAACATTACTAAAAAATTATAAATAACGTTTTTTTTTAAAAAGCGTTATCTATTGTCATAGTTATTGATAGCGCTATCTATTAATTGTTGTTAGTTTAGTTAGTTAATAGATAGTGTAACCTGGAACAACTAGTTATGTTCATTTTGTCTCTAATTTTACAGTTCTTTTCTTGGTCTATAAATAGGATAGCTTAGCCTTATAGAAACTTGTTTACAATATGGCTTTCTTAGTAGGGTTTATAATATTAACATTATACACCACTGGTACAACTTTGTACCTCTGTTGTATTGTTTGTAGTTTCTTTTCATGAGTTTCTTGCATTGTGTTACAGTATATATTGTCTTCTATAGTTACCCCATCATTTTCTTTAATTTTCATGGATAACATAACACAAAGTAGCAATAAAGTTGAGTTTTCTTGGATTGACACTTAGTTGCCAGTCTACTATATTAGAGGGGGAATTTGGAATTTTGTTTAATCTCTACGCGACTACCGACTAGGAGGTTAACACTCACTTTGTTTTCCTCAATCCTATTTATATGTTGGAGTCTATGGGAGATGAGATGACTTTTGCATTCTATTTTTCTCTCATTAATAAGTTGTTATGGCATCAAGGTGTCTATCATCAGTTCAGCCAAAGGGATGTAACCACACGCATCATGTGTATACATGTTGGTGGTTGCATGGCTACTCATCCTATCTTTCGATTGTTAAACATAAAAATGATGCAACTAGGAATAAAGTTTGAGAAAATGACTCTTCTTACACTACATTTTGAAGCATTAAAGACATATCGCCTTTACCATTTAAAGCCACCTTAGATTGTTTTCTTCGAGAGTATGGTTTTCATACTTGACAAATTGAATCGATTGGTGCTCTCTTTTATGTCAAAAGGTAAGTGACGCATACGTTTTTCATCCTCAGATTTTGATAACTCATTTGATTCAAAAGAAGTATTGAATAAAATGTTTGAGCACTCTCAATGCAAGAAACAAGCCAAGTCTAGTGGAGAATCTCATGATTAACCATTCAAACCATCTTTCCCTGCTTTTTGCAAAAAGCTTTCTACACCTTGTCCAAAGAATGAACCTAAAACACCTTCATTTACCATTTACAAATCCTAATCTTCTGAATATATTTCTATATCACCTAGAAGACAAAGAAAATATAATATTTTCACTCCCTCTTTTAACAAAATTCTGGATAAAACAATGTTGACTACCATCATTTCTACAAGAAGACCATTACTCACTCACACACCGATATCATCCATCTCACCCAAACACTTCAATGAGTTAGACCCTTCAAAAGACACCAGTCACTTTAATCCACCTTCACTAAACATTTTATAGCATGACACAACTCTACCATTATCAACACCAAAATCTCCACTAGTCTCTTCTCATCCAACACAATTATATAAAAGTTGATAAAAATCACGAACAAAGATTTCATGAGACGTGTAGATCACTGTTCTTAAGGACTTATCCACGGTGTATTGCGCAAGCCGCCCAAGATACAATAGGAACTTCCCAAAAAGTTATAAGGATATCAGAACTAGCAAAGAACTCTATAAAGAGTAAAAAAAATAAACCGAGGATAATATAAGAAGGGAGAGAATGACTAAATAAAGAAGAGAGAATGAGAGAAGTGTTGTGTTCTGGAATGAACACAAAGGCTCTATTTATAGAGTGGGGAAACAAGTGAAGTCAATCCAAATCCATTGCCAATGAGAAGAATCCTACATTAGCTAGTGAAAATGGTTTCAACCAACAAGACGTTAGGAGCATGACTTGCGGATGAATCTGCAGAGCAACATTAGACTTACGGATGAAGTTGCACAATAACATTCACCAACCAAGCTTCATTCGCAATTTAAAGTGACTGACTTTTGCAATACACAAGCTAATTTTACAAGAATCCCCCACATATTGCAAAAGACGAGAAAATAAGATAAGAATAAATGTCTTGGGTTTTATAAGATGTAATGCATCAGAGCTAGTATAACAAGCTATATGGATCAGTCCTAGATTGCGAAACTTAACACACAGTGTAGTTGAGAACCAAAGACACTTGAGTGTGTTAAAGGTTTATCAATCACAATATACCCTCACAATCCTTGTTGTTATCATTGTGATGCGCTTACTAGATCATGCACGTGCCCAATATTCATGAGTGCTCTAGAGATCATACAAAGATCTCATGTAAGTGGACCCACTTGACATTCATATAGGTGATTTCATCAAGTGTATGCTGCAAATCATACATCACCGTAAGGGATATGTAAATCATTAAAACTTTGTTTAAATTAAAATTCATTCACCACATAGAATTTTAATTACAAAGTTTAAACTATCAATAATGTAGTCTCTAATACTTTCACACACATCATAGGAATGGACATACTTGATTTAAAATCAATTAATGTTATCAAATTTAACAAGTGACATGTTTTTACCCATGTGAATTTTATTCATGGGATCTCCAATCACAAAGGTTGGGTCACCATCACTTGTTTGTTTGTCAATGGCTTAAGTCTCATTCTCCTCAATGTTTCTAAGATCATATTTCTTCTTAAGGGTTTTGTGAGAGGATCTACTAAATTTCGTTTTGACTTCACATAATCAATGGAAATAGTTTCACTCTTTAGCAGCTACTTCACCAAATTATGTCTATATTGTGTATGTTTATTCTTTCTATTCTAATTCATGTTTTTAGTTATAGCTATTTTTGATTGGTAATTACAATGTATTGAAATCCATAGGGTTCGTTTCATTCCTAGTGGAGTGTTCGTTAAGAAGTTTTTCAACCACTCAGCTTCACTACCAACCATCTGAAGAGCAACAAACTCAGATTCTATTGTTGATCTTGCAATAATTGTTTGTCTAGTTGATCTCCATGTAATCACACCACCCCCAAGTGTGAATACATAATCACTAATGGATTTTGTCTCATCTAAATCGAAGATCCAGTTAGCATCATTGTACGATTCTACTACAGTGGAAAACCCACTATATTCACTGGCATAATTCATTGATCTCTTAATTATCTCATAAGCCTAGCAAGTGCATCCCAATGTTCTTAATTTGGATGTTGAGTGTACCTACTTAGTTTACCTACTACATAAGTAATGTCAGGTCTAGAAAATAAATCAAATTTACTAAGCTCCCGATCATCTAGGCATACTGATGAGAGCATATTTATGCCCACATTTTAGATTTAATTTCAAAATTTTAGTGGAATAATTGTGCTTAACTGATTGATTTGAATAAAATTTGTGATGATTGGCTTTATCGGGTTTGCGAATTAAAGAGGCTTAAAATGTTACTTTTAGTTGCATAAATTATTTCGGATAGTCTAATATTTGTTTATGTAGTTGGAATTAAAGTTTGAATTGCAATTTTGAAAAAGAGAGAAAGGGCTAAAGTCTAAATAGAGGAAATTTCTGAGCTTCTCCGCAATATTGGAAAATTAAAAAGGTGTAAATGGAATTTAGGAGATAATTCAACTATAATTAATTGAGAATTTACTTTTATTAATTAACTTTTAATTTGGTTAGGAGATTCAAGAATATACATGATTAAACATAATAGGATTTAATTGAGAATGTACTTTGGTTGAATTCATTGTGAATAATCTAGAAAGATCTTGCATTTGATTGAGAATCTACTTTGTTTAATTGTATATTGCCCCCAAGTTAATTGAGAATGTACTTTAATTAATTTGAAACTCGAACAATAATCAATTGAATAATGATCTGTGGATACCTATGATGAATATATCTTGGAAAAGCAATTAAATTATCTTATTACATTATAATTGTTTCTAAGTTTACTATTTTTTCTTCAAACATAATCCATTAACATGGTCTCTCACTTTTATTCTTGAGCATTGCATAACATTCATAAGAGTCAAATATTGGAAAGCAATTCCATATTCGTTGGGAGACAACTCAGGGTTACTTTAACCCTAACTACTTTCTTGACTACTAACTTGACAATACTAAAGTTTCCTTGTAAAGTAGTATTAATTTGATAACTTCAACGATAGCGTATCACATACTGAAGCTGAGATATAGATTCTCCTCCATTTTTAATTTATTTAGAGTTAACATCATAAGGGCTATACTCACAAGTTTGAAGTCATAATACCCAAACTTCTTAAGAAGTATCTCAATGTATTTTTCTTGGGATAATAATATATTATCTCCCTTCCTTATTATTCTAACACCTAAAATTACATTGGCTTCACCCATGTCCTTCATTTCAAAGTTCGATCCTAGAAACAATTTAGTTATAGCAATAATTTCATTGCATGTACCAAAAATTAACATATTATCCATATACAAACATATAATGAGACAATCACCATTTTTAGATTTAGAGTACACACTGTTAAGATAAAATCGCCTATAAGACTTATATGTCTAAATGCTCTCATGTTTTGAAGTTTAATCAAATAACATTAAAGGAGATAAGAATCTGAAAATGCCATAACTAGAAGAATAGGATAAATATAAACATAAGTGTTAGGCTCAAAATCTCCCATTTTCTAGCTACAAAGAAAATACTTACTAAAACACTTAGGGATATAAGAAATAGAAAAAAAAAAACTAAGTTAAAGCTTACGAACATAACGCTAAATGACTACCAAATCAAGGCATCTATGAGAGTTATGCTAAATACATAAGTTATACTATACCCAATAATAATTAGTTGAACTCTCAAGAAGTGAAAAGGTGTTGAGACAATGTCTTTGACTAAACCTTTTAAAAGCCTCAAACAAAAATTCAAACACATGTAGAAAATGAAACTTGCCAAATGCTCTTCTCTAAAAAGGAAATATCCCAAAACAGACTAGACGATACCATGAGCTAAAACTCCCACTTCGTCCAACGATGAAGTTCTTACTCACTCAACGTTTGTTATCTTAGAGAAAAGCTTAAATGATAAATATTACTTCAACAGTAGAAAATGTAAAAAGCACTTTGTTGTTCTGAACAAGCATTAAATGTCATTAGATGTTCAACATTCAAACAAACAAAAGTGATAAGAGATAAGACATATATGCTTCATGCACAATCCATTTTATTCTATGCAGATACCCTACTACACGCATCCACATATTTTATTTGAAATACATCAGAAGTGGACGTTAAAGACAAAGAAGACATTCACGGAATATTCTCTTCATAAGAAGTCATGTTTGAAAGATAGTACAACCTACTTTTAGCAAAGTACTAAAAATGCAAGCCTACTATGACAAGTTAACTTTAACCAACGGCTGCTTCACACAACAAGGTAGAGAAAAGACAAGATTCAAGACTAAAGAGCTCAATCTAAGGGATATATTTTGAAAGAGCCTTTAAATAGAAGATCATTCAAAGAAAGAATTGAGAAGAAAGCTTATAACCAAAGTATCATCCTATGAAATATGTTTAGAAGAAAACCACATAAAATCTCAAGTTCAAAGAAAATATCTGAGAAGAGAAAAAGCAAAGTCAAGCAACATTCTCAAGCTTCATTGTGATATTCGTATACTGTTGTAAGAAGAGAGAAAAGAGAAAGAGAGAAATACCTAGCGAGTTTATAGGTAGTATTGTATTGAACACATAACCTCTTTGCGAGAGTAATAGTTTAAACAACTTGGAAGCAATTGGTTGATTGCAATACTGAAGAGAATTAAAACACTTGTTGTATAACTGAAGCGAGTTAAGGAAATTTAGGCAACGTATCAGAGGATACCAAGATTGTCTAGTACCAGGTGTAGGTGAAACTCAACCAGTCTAGGGTAATGGGAGTTATTCGCTGACTAGGGATAGTGGGAGTGGTGAAGAATACTACACAACCAAGAGTGGGTGAAATTCAATTAGGCAGTATATTGGGGGATACCAGGATTGCCTAGGGATACCAGAAGTGGTGAGAATACTCAGTTGTAATTTTGTTGAAGATTATAGTGGAACCTTATAAGGATAGAGGAAACTAGACGTAGCTCAGTTAGAGCGAACTAGTATAAAAATATCTACGCGTTTATCGTTTACTTCTGTCTCAACACTTCTCTTATAAAACCTGCAGTCTCATTTTAGTTTTAAACATAAGAGCTTCCCATACTAAAATGTTCATTAAAACAAAAGTTCTCACAAACACTACAGCGAATATTCTGAATAACACTTGAAAAGAATTTATTGTTCAAAACCAATTACAAGGTCGAGCGTTTAATAACTCTTGAAAAATCTCGTACTCGACGAAAGTGCTATATCAGGAAGGTTGCGAAAAAGTTTTTCCATTAACATTAATCAACAGCCCCCTCCCCTCAACCCCCTTCTAGTACATAATGTGACACTCACAACCTAAGTAATTCAGGTTTTTACCTTTATTGCAAAAGTTTAGGTCTGGACCATAGGATTAATATTAGATACATTTATCACATTCTTATTTATATTAGGTTTAGGTTTGAACCATAGGATTCATATTAGGTTTTTACCTTTATTTGCACATTACATTTTTTGCACCTAATTTCATTTACTAACCATATTTCCACTTTATGATGACTACCTTACTCTAATTAATCAAATTTACTAGGACGTAATATTAATACACCCTTATACCCTGTCATTAAGCCACACCATTGTTGAGACTAGAAGGTTACGATAAAAATTATCTTTACATAGATCAAATTCTTAAATAACAATATGCAAATCACATACATGTCTGAATTCTACTACTACCAACCCCATAAACTACTTATAACAAGATGTACCCTTGCAATATAAACCCACAACGTCCATTAATTATAGACTTAACTAATTCTAAGCACACAGGACCATCCATGTTAATTAACATAGCATAGTTCCTACACCAATTGCATTAACTGTTTGTACAATTCTCTAAACTTTAGATTAGAACCTATATAATTCTCCAATGACCATATCAAAATGCATCTCAACCATCTGAGAACAGAATCAACTATTCGAGAAAACCTATTTTAAGTTTTTATCTGATCATAATTCTCCTTATCTATTGCAAAACCTATAAACCTACTCATAAGCCTAAATTCACAAGCAATCAAATTATGACACTATCTGACCACTAACAACCTCTTATCAATCCCCACGCTTCCTTAACCAAATTTATAGTTCCTTTTTCGAATTTACTAAATAGTTTGGATAATAATACAAATCCAGAAAATAGTGAGTGGTGTTAATTGCTACTGCCATAAGATTTTCATGAAACACCCCGCCCCTTAATTTATTTAAAAGGTTCATTTCCTATATAGGATGACAATGCACACATATATCATTGTTGTATAACACAGATAACACCCTAGGCTAAAAAATCATACCCGACTCATACATATATAACCAATCAATTCGGCTAATAAAATGAACAAAACCATCCAGTTAAGTGAGCACAACATTAAAATTCATAGAAACAACATAAGACTTAGCAGTCCTTACCTTATTTCTTCCTTCTTTCTTTTTATTTGTAAAACTAGAATGCTCCCAAAACCTTGAAAATTTCCAACAATTGCTCTTACATTCACTCTCATGTCAATTATCAAACAATACTCAAGTGCACCTTTTCTCACTGCTCACCTCATTGTAAATATAACCTACTTTACTCCCCTAGTTCCATTGTCAATTTCTTCTCACCTCATTGTAAATATAACCTACTTTACTCCCCTAATTCCATTGTCAATTTCTTCATGTCCTTATTTACAGTCTCTAACCCGAAATAGTTACAACAAACCCCATTAGTTACCTATTCCTGCACGTTCGAAAAAAGTTATCTTGCTTTCCATTCCTACGTGTCTCTTATTTCTTTTATGTAACCAATACTAAATTTGAATTTTTGTTCAACTACTTTGACCTTGCTACAAAGGTCATTTAAATAAAATCACACGCTAAAAAATAAAATTCATACCACCCATAGACAAGCATAGGTTCGATACCTGAACCCCACACCTACAACAAAGTCTCAACTACCAATTCAGCTAGCTTAGTCATTTATATAAACAATGCGCCAAAAAATTCATAATGTGCTCCATCTCACCAGATAGTAAAAAATAATAAATAAATAAATTATACTCATTTTATGTTTAACACAAGAATTGAACTCATGACCCTCATATGACAATAAGGCCCCTTAACAACTGGGCTACATATAACACGTGTTAACCATACAATTTTTTTTCATTATTATATAATCAATTTTCCTGGGTCTTACATTGCATACCATTAACTTGATGAAGGAGCCACCCTTAGGAGCCTTTTTGAGATGTAGCTCTATTCAACCCAATACTCCAACTGATTCTTCATGTGGAAGCGTGTCACGAACTCCCCTACATCGTGGGACGCCCACTCGTAACCAAGGATAATGGGGAAAGTTTGGGCAAGATTCACAACCTGGTTGTTACGTCAAAGATAGATCCTAACGCCGACGAAGACAATGCATCATCATCGTATCTCCGATTGCCCCTCACCAAAGACTCCTCAAACGAAGACAACTTATTAGTTGACATTATTGCCTGAAGGAAAGAATATCGCTCGGTAGACAGAGAAGGTTGAAGAGAATAGTGAAAATGACGAGGAAGGGCCACCCCTATTTATAGCCAACCACCCTCTTGCCTTTGAGTGATATCAACCGTCAGATCAAGCGATATCCCATGACCTAAATCACGCGACCCTACACATTTTACTAGGCACAAATTATGAAGCATTTTGCGCATCTTTTCCAATGGTCATTTTATATAATAGGACAAACGACCTCAAACACCACTAATACACACCAGACTGAGCAGTTGTAGTTGCCCATTTCACAAACCCCTTTTCTAATTATTCCAGGCTCGAGCTTGGGAGATCTGTGTACTTTATGACCGTTCAATCAATAGTTGACTAGACAATCAATTTCCTCATACCCTTAGTTAGCTCCTAGAAATCGGACAACTCTTACTAGAGAGTTAATGATCGATTGGTAAATCACCTAATAGTTGATCAAGGTTACAAATTAAGCACGTTTATAGGTAAAGTATGTTTATCAACTATTAAGTCATAATTAGGCCGTTGCCAATTGAAAGCTCATTCTGAAACCTATAAATACAAGTTTAAAGTAATGATGTAGGTGATCATATTTATTGCACTATTTAGAATTGACTCTGGTCACAAAACGATCATCTATTGACTTAAATATTGAAGTACCTTTTGTAGGTAACTCCCACATAGTATAAGAAGTATTGAAGTGAAAACTTGGATTGCTTAGACAACTTAGAAATTGTTTGTAATTTAGTATTAAAGATAGTTGACCTCAATCTCACTGCCGAAATAGTAAAAATAAATGTTTTTTAAATCTTATATATATATATACTCTTATCTCTTTTAGATATTATTCTAGTAATGAATTAATTATCTTCCGTCGTCCATGTATTTCTAAATAAAATCTCACTTTTCCAATCATAATTTAAAATTAAAAACATAAAAAAATCTATGATGTATATCAATATATAAAAATTATACTACATGTTTCATATTTCTATTTCACTTAATATTATACTTTAAAATAAAAAAACAAAATAAAAGAAATATATATATATATATATATATATTATATTCCAAATTAATTTAATTATATTTTAAAATTAAAAATTGTATTTAAAACATAAAAAAAAATTAATTTATTAAGTTAAACGAACTATATTTATTTATTTATAAAGGTTGGGTATCAAATTGTATTAAAATTTAATTAAATAATAAATTCTAGTTTTACGTTTTGAGGAATAAAATCATATTAATTTCTATTATTTTTCTTTTATACATAGAATAAAATGGCACTTTTGTTTTCTAATAAATTATAATTATCATATTGTTTGTATATTTGAAAGTTCAATTCTTATAGTTTTAATGAATACTTAATAAGATAAAATACCAATTTATTTTTAAATCTTGAAATTTTTATTGATAATATATATTGTAATGATTTAAATTTTGACATATATTTTGAAATACAGATGTGTACTTATCCTATTTAGATTTTAATATTTAATGCGAATTCAAATGTGCTGTTTGAAAAGGAAATGTATGACACTACCATTTTAAAATGAGCTATTAAACGATGCCGGTTTTGACGTTTGTTTGTGTAAACATGAAAACCTAATTAGTTCCTTCTTCCTTTCTGTTGTCGTTGCAACTCATTAATCCCCTTAAGGCCACCGTCACCGTCGCGTCGTCGATCCCCTTACGCCCTGATTCCGGCAACCGCCGTCACCGTCGCTCCTCGCCGCCGGAGGTAGTCAGTCCCTCCTGGTGTTTCTCTCCTCTGTTCGCAGAATCGTCTAATCGCGCGGGTCCGTCACTCCTCTTCATGCGTAAGTCTTTAATTGCGACCTAGTACGAATTTAATATCAGTAGCAACAAGTGTTACAGATACTTGTTAAATTAATATAAAAATTCAAAGTTTGTTCATTATGTTATAATTCTTAACCTAGAGGGGCAAACGGGAACCCAAGTATTCTGAGATATTTGTAAGAACTCAGAATCCCCTTTTTGCAAAACAAAAGGGCTTATCAAAATGGCTCTGTAATTGCTTTTTAAGGCATTCTCCACTTTCCTAGAGTATGTATCAAAACGTATTTTTGATAATGGTGGTTTATTTTGACGAAGAATTGAACAATTATTTTTAATCAAGGCTAATTGGCCCCGGTGGTTTGCGGCGTTTTGGTGAAGCAATGGCTGGAAAACAGGGTGGCGGCGAGGACTTGTCGGTTAACCTAGCTGGAATGTCGAAGAACCAGCTCTACGATATCGTGTCTCAGATGAAGGTGCATATATTTCTTCTTCATCTTCTTCACTCAGGGAGAACACCATACTAACCATTTTGTTTGTTGTCGTCCCTCAGAGTCTGATAGAACAGAACCAGCAACAGGCCAGGCAGATCCTAATCCAAAACCCTACGTTAACCAAAGCGCTTTTCCAGGTTCTTAGGGTTTCTGAATGTCTTGCTTTTATTTTTCTCTTTTTGTTGCATCACTGAATGCTTCGGATTTCACACATATAACTTCTAAACATGAGTTCATTTCATTTACCAAGGCACGTGTGTATTTGATACTTGTTAGTTAGGTAAGGTCATGTAGTTATTTTCTGGTGATTATATTACATGAGCTATTTTCCCTAATTTTTTGGCATCATAAAATAGTAATTTTTCATGTACGTGTATCAGTGTATCTATTACTTGGACTTCATTTGAATTATATTCAGAGCAATCAGATTTGTATTTGTTTGTGTTAGAACTGTTCTAGTTGTGGTCTCACTAAAGCATTAAAATCTGCAAGTTTAGGAGAATCAACTTATTTGTTTCTGGGGCAGTTCGAAATTCTTTAATGAAAACAGTAGTCTGTGTCTTTTTCATTTGTTATTATTGTTCAGTAACCGTAGTATTCAATTGAGCGTCTTCAGCTACTCAAATTATTGTTCAGTAACCGTAGGTTGTGACATTTTTGTCCATTTTGTTTGTTCAACAGGCCCAAATTATGCTTGGAATGGTGCAAGCTCCTCAAATGGTATGCACTTACTTTCTTTTGATGTGGTCACTACCATCCCTTGATAGAATTTTGGATGATAAATTTTGTTTGTTTCTAGGTTCCAAAAGTCCAGCCAATGGTTTTGCAGAACAATCAGCAGTCAGTACAACCAATACAACAACCAAATACTCAGCCTGCTCCATTATTGCCTGGGCATGGTGGGGCACAGGATCAAGCAGGTGTATCTCAAACACAGATTCCTGTGAGGAAACACCATAACCAATCTTCAGTGCCGGTTTCATCTGCTGTTCCTGCAATGAGTCATCAATCTCAGCCCATTTCTGCCCATTCTTTGCCAATGCCACAACAGCCGAAAGGACATCTTGCTCCCCAAGTGGCTCTTGCATCTCTTCCACAATCATCACAACTTCCAAACATACCTCCTCCTTCACTTCATTCATCGTCACAACCTCTTCATCCTACTCAAATGCCAGCTGCTTCCAGTCAGTTACAGCAACCATTGCAGTCACCTGGATTTCCCCATATACCTATGCAACAACCACTGCCACCGCAGATTAGACCACCACCTGCAGTGCCAACCTTCCATCCCCAATATCCCCCACAAATGGGTGCAAACTTAGGTTTTCAACATACTGGTGCATCTCACAACCTTTCACAGTCTATGTTTCATGTAAGATGAGCTTCACTTGACAATTCATAATTGAATGAGATGTTTCATGTAAGTTGAATATTGTTTATTGATTAAATTTTCAGCCAGGTTCAAAACCCACGGCTAGTGTTGGATCTGCATTCCCACAGGGTCAGACACAACTTCCAAGTCAAAAATCATCTCAGCCACCTTATCAGGTATGTTGAGGTTTCCTGATGATTAAGACTTAAAGATTGCGTTTTGGCACCTTGAATTGTGAGGGAGCAACTAGGCACTAGTGCACCTGCATTATTGGTTTGTGTAGGGCTTTCTATTACTATTATGAATGTATGATTCCTTTGCTTCATTGAATAGTTAATCCTAACTTGTCTGCATCAAAGCTTAGTCTTTTGTTTTAAATATAGGCCTTCCCCCCCCCCCCCCCCCCCCAAGTTATTACTCATTAAGCTATCTGATAGTTTTAATGAATAGCACTGTTTCTCGCATGCTGTCTTATAGACTAGCTTTTATTCAGAAAAATTATATTTTTATTTGTATTGGCTCGATTTAGAAGTTGTTATAATAAGCATTCTTTAATTTAATGGGAGGTTTGTGATTTCTAATAAGCATTCTTTAATTTAACAATCAAAGAAATAAAATAAAAAATTATGTTAAACTAAATTTGCAATTTTTTTAATTTTTGAATTATAATTTAAAAATAATAAAACGTTCCCTGTCTTTATTTTCTCTTCAAAATTCAACTTCTAAACATACCCTTAAAAAGAATATATTTGATACAATCCATTATGGTGGTAATGGTAGAACAGGAAAGTAGTTAGTTTGTTTTCTATCCTAGTTTTCCACACTTGAAACGCTTTTCTTTTTTCAGATATTATTTCTTTTTCCTGCCATTTTTAGCCTTCTCTGTGCATAACTGATAATATTTATCATTGCTTCATTCGAAGGTACTTAATCAGCTTGGTTAATTGATTACCACGCTGGCATTTCACCTAACCGTAAATTTATTTTGGTTATTTGATTATAAGAAAGTAAATCTATATTTATTTTGATAGGTTGGGAATATGCCTTTAGGGCCTGATTTTGGCAATCAAGCTGTAAATGCTATGCAAGTAGACCGAGGAGGGTCTTCTTTGATACCTGGTCCCTCAGATAACCTAGCACATCTTTCTGGTCCTCCTGGACCTCCATATGTAGTTTCTGGTCCGATGGGTGCTGCTAATCAAGCTCTTCGACCTCCTGCGGTAGTTGTTTTTAATTACAGTTTAGTTTGTGTAAATATTTCAGCTCAGTCTGTTGATATTCTTTCTTGGTACATGCAGTTGACACCAGAGATGGAGAAAGCTCTGCTTCAACAGGTCATGAGCCTCACACCAGAGCAGATAAATCTCCTGCCTCCAGAGCAAAGAAACCAAGTGCTGCAGCTACAGCAGATGTTGCGTCATTGATGCAATTCGCACCTTGAAAGTTAGGCAACCTTCGATCCTTCCAGTTTGGCAGAGATTGTTGTCATATATCCAAACTGACTGGCTGCTAAGTTTTGTAGAAATTATTACAAGTTCATGTAACAAATTAGAGACCATAGTATTCTTTTCTTCTGGAATTGGGCTCCAGTTAAATATCAGCCGTTTGTTTGTTGGTCTATTTGCAAAACTTCTCCCCGTGTTCCGCATTTATTGTTAATTTCACCTGCCCTGTTTTACCGGTTATCTAAATCTATTATGCATGTCTATCTGTATATATATACTTTAAAATAATGGAAGGATTCATGCTTTTCCTGGTGATGCACCATGGTTGGCTAGTTTTATGGAGCTTATGGACGCAGAGAATTTGGTTACTGTCATTAACACCCTCAGCATAGGAACACGTCTTTTTGTTTTCACATTTCTTTGATGTGTCAGCGTTGTAAGTCTTGGGTTTGGTACTTCCTGGGCTAAATTTTAGACTTCTCATCGTTGATGTATTATTTGCTTATTAAAATCACATTTTCTCTTATCGCAACCAATGACTAGTCTATTTTATTCATTTACATATAGAAAATTATGAAATAATTATGTGGATGTTACAAGCTAGGCATTGCGGAAGATGCAGAGTGACAGATATAACTGGACAAAGACGGGATAAGTAGTGACGCCTGGCTTTGGTTTCCTTCGCATTGTAAACACGCTAGTCTGTCAATGAATGCTTTTTCTGAGCAATATAATCAAGTACAAAACTATGTTTCCAATTGAAGTGTTAAGTAAACAACCTTTTATTCATTAGTAGTGGTTTGAGCAATATTAAAGCAAATTGCATAGAAGTCTTGTTTCACGTGTAATATTCCTTAGGTTGGTCTCCAAATTTAACTCCACTATATTTCAAATATTTTTGTATTGGTAGGTGACAGCATATCATAATTGTTACAAGCTGAGTAACATTTTCCCTCATGAAGTTTCCTGTGTTCTGGTCTTCGTCCTTTTTAGGAGTTTTATAATTAATATTAGTCCAAATAAAATTTCCCTTGTTGGCTATATATATATATATATATATATATATATATATATATATATATATATATGCTGGTCGAAGAGGGTGGAGATGAAAGAAGTTAAGAGCAAATAATTTCACAATTCTATGAGGGTGCACTTTATGAAGGTGCAGGTTAAAAAGGTTAAAAATGTAATGGTTGGAGATGTAGGAAGAAGTTAAAAATATACAGATGACCAAAGAAATTTCTAAGGTGAATGAGAAAAAACACCGAAATAAGATAAACATTTGGTGAATTGTTTTTAGTTTTTTTTTGGTTTTGTTTTTGTTTTTTTATCAGAAAGATTTGGTGTGTTGTGAACCATAGTGACACTAGCCTTTTTTTACTAGTTAAGAATTTTAATTTTAAGTTTGGGGTTGCTTTTTACAGTTATCTTTAGGTTTAATATATCATTTAGTCCCTTTTTATGGTGTTTTGGTTCAAAATAGTTCCACCTATGAAAAAAGTTTACTAAGGTCTCATATTTCAATAAAAATTGTTCAATATCGTCTTTTTGGCAGACGGCGTTAAAATCTTAATGGTGCAGATGCTAGCATGACGAAACGTTGATGAACTATTAAATTGGAAGCTTACGTGGCTCTGTGAAGTCATTTACATGTGGAAATAATTAAGATAAAAATAAAAAATGACATAAAAGAGGTTAAAGTAAAAAACCCTTACCCTTATATGATTACGTCATTTCTGGGTCTTCGCTATTGTGAAAGTGGTGATTTCTGGATTGTACTGCTGATTCTACTGTTGAATCCTTGAAGGCGCAAGTGGAACTTCGTACGGAAGTGAGGTAAAGGGTCATTTTCTGAGCCTAATTAGTTCATGTTGATGATGTTTTATTTGGAAGTTAAGGTTCATGTTGTTGTTGACTCTGATTTTGGACGTATAAAAAGTTGTTTTATTAATCACCTTATTCAATTGAAGGTAAGAGTTGGAAAAATAACCATATATATATATATATATATATATACATATATATATATATATATATACATATATATATATATATATATATACATATATATATATATATATATATATGGCGCAACACTCATCAGACAACGTTAAGGTTTTGTTCTGGGTCATTGCATCACTCATGATAAAACCAGGTTGGAATTGAAGTTATCCCTTCCATGTGGGGTAATTCCTCGTTGCAAATGTGGTGACTGAATCGTTCAAAACGCAATGAACATTAGTAAAGCAACATTTTTCAAGCGCAACCAAGATTTTTTTTTTTTTAAAAAAAAAGAAGCAACCCACGTTCAATTGAAGTCAAGTTACCTGGTTTTGGCGATTCAACACATCCAGATTCATAGATCCATTCAAAAGCCATGATAAAACCTGCAACAATTGGCAGGAAAGCAAAAAAAAGGGAACATCAGAGAGAGAGATGTATTTTGGGTGAGGGGAGGGGAAGGAATGAAAGCGAATACCGAATTGGAAAATTGCGTGTGAAGAAATGGAAAAAGGAGAAAGGGACACCTGGATCTAGCCATTAGCAGCTGCAATATGAAGAGGGGAGTGGTGATCATAGACAGTGGTGTGGTTCATGAGAGAAGGGTGCGTGTGCAACAAAGCTGCTACAATGTCTAGGTTCCCATGCTGCACTGGAGGATAAGGGTTTTTTAATTTGATCCAGACTTAACCTATTTTATTTCATTTTATTTTTTTTAAATATTTACACATTAAAATAACTTTACAGAGTCACGTCAACATCGAAGTAAACAACATGTCATTGAATTTTTGCCATGCTAGCAACTGCACCGTTAAGATTTTAACGGCGTATATGAAAATGATCATATTGAACATTTTTTAATGAAATTGAACATTTTTTAATGAAATATGGAACCTTAGTGAATTTTTTCCAAAATTGGGATCATTTTGAACCAAACCCAAAAAAAGTGAGACCAAAATAAGTATTAAACCTTATCTTTACACCCCTATTTGAACATTATAACTATCCTTTGCATATTTGAAGTTAAATTAGCATACATTTAAGGCTTTTTTTTTAAGAATCAAATATCACTTCAGTTAAATTTGTTGTTTTTTAAATTGAAAATACAATTTTAGTTAAATTTATTTTAAAAACTTCATCAGTTTAATTATAATAATTAACTAAAATAAATTGTATACAAGTTCAAGGTAAGACAATTTTCATATTTTGTACGACTTCACCATAATAACCTTCGTGAGCATCTACACCTGAAACCAAACGAATAGAAATTTTGAAGAATGAAAACTTTGACTTGTGAAGAAGCTATGCAATGTTCATAGCTTATTGAAGGTTTAAAATTCTTCACTTTGTTACAGCTTGTTTCAATTCTTTTAGATGAACCGAAATCGTATTATTATTATTTATTTTAAAAAAATAAATTTAATCGAAATCGTATTTACAGTTGGTCTAACATTTGTCTTTCTAATTTTAGCTCAGCATAATGTAGTGGTAGATCAGTGTAATCCTTGATTTGAACAAGGGTTGAAATGTAAGTGTAGATTAAATATCATAACTCTTGTAGATTAATGATAAAATACCATTTAGTTGTTACTTTATTTATTTGATGTAAAAATCCTAATGTATTGTACGATCGAAATTCTTGAATTACCTTGATATTTTTATAGGAGTACCAGTTGACTTAACGTTTTTATTTTTATTTTTTTTAATCCAACTAGTTCACTAAAAAAATTAGTAAGAGATAAACATTTATTAGTTGATCACATCATAAAATGAATACATTTATAAGTAAAATATATTTATAAGTTGTTGAGTTATGAATAGGTTAATCTTAATTAAAAATTCATTTAAATTTATAAATACAAATAAAAAAATAAATGATTATATTTATTATAAATTTAAAATTTTACTAAAAAATGTATGTGATTATATTGATCAAGAATTTAAGATTTTATTATAATAATGGATGAATGTGAGAGTTTACTACTTGAAAAAAAAAAAAAATAAGTGTTTTGATTGTGGTATAAACCTAATAATATAATAATAGCGTATGTTTAAAATGTAATTAAGTAGAAAAGAAGAATAACAACATTTTTAAAACATAAAAGTTGCCCTTGATAAATCTGAACCAGTGAATATTCTAATGACATATCTAACGGAACAGGAAAACTCGTCCACACCGTAGAATTCGTCTCCAACAGAGAAACTGCAGAAAGAGTTGAACTTTAAGCTTTGTGTGTAGGTGGTGAGAGGCAGTAGCCGAAGAAATTGAAGATGGCGCTGTGGATGGAAAAGGGTTCGGAGCCCTTAACGGAAAGCGAGAAGGCTGACCTTGAAGCCATTGCTGCACTCAAAGAGTCTGCTGCCTTTGAATTCAAGGTATATATTAATGTTTCGGGAATGCTAAATAAACATTCTTTTTCTTTTGTTGGCTTTTGATTCCAGTTCAACTTTCAAATTCAGGAAAAGGGTAACCAATATGTGAAGATGGGTAAGAAGCATTATTCTGATGCCATTGATTGCTACACAAGGGCAATTGATCAGAAGGCCTTAGGTGACTCTGAGACCTCTATTCTTTTTTCAAATAGAGCCCACGTGAATTTGCTGCTAGGAAATCTTAGACGTGCTCTCGTAGATTCTCAAGAGGCCCTCAAGTTTTGCCCTTCAAATATAAAGGTATTTCTGTTGAAGGTTTGTGGTTGTTTGATTGTTTCTTTATGATTGTAATTGCCTGGTTTGTTGTCTCAAAGTGCTGCCAACTGTGACTAGGCAATTTATAGAGCTGCCAAAGCTTCCCTTTCACTAAATATGTTGGCTGAAGCAAGAGAGTATTGTCTGAAGGGTCTTCAGTTGGACCCCAATAATGAGGATTTGAAGAAGCTTGACAGACAGATTGATCTGAAGATATCAGAGAAGGAAAAACATGAGGCTCAAGTCTCGAAGGCTGTTGCAGAGGCAAAAGTATCGAATTTGAATTTTGAATTGTTTTCTTGTGTGTTTGATATCTGTTTTGGATGTATGAATGTCAATGCCCTTGTTTGCTAAACAAAAAACATGCAGGACCTTGTGTCTGCTATAGAATATAGAGGCTTGAAGATCGGAAAGGCAATGTATCGAGAACTTACTGGATTAAAGAAACCTGTGCTGGATAAAAGTAATATCCTTCATTGGCCTGTTGTTCTTCTGTATGCAGAGGTTATGTCTAGTGACTTCATTGAGGATTTCTGCGAGACTGACATGTTTTCGGTTCACCTTGATATGATATCCTTTTCTGAGAATTGGTTGATAGGAAAGCAGTTTTTATGAATATGAATGTGTTACATGCACCCTTAGCTACTCAAACATATTTGCAGAAGATCAGCCTTTGTCATGGGATGTTGAAAACAACTACAAACGTGAATTTATTGAATTATACTATGAGGTGAGCTCTAGTTGAAATTCTTTTGCTGTTTGACTGTGTGTGTTTTTCTGAATGAAAATTGTAATTTTGAATTTCACATGGGGCAAGGTCATATCAGTATCTGTAAACAGTTCATCTGTATTTTGTCTTACTTAAGGATGGGATACTGCAGGGCACGCTTTATGGAGTCAGCACTTGGGGACTTTGGGCATGCAAAATTTGTGGTTATTTACTTAAATACTCAAGTTTGTGTTCTGGATCTTAAAATAATAAAAAAAAATGTCGCTTCAGTTTGCACATATAGATCTCAAAATGTGTCAACTGGTCCCAATGGTGATCAAAACTGAATAGGAAATTGTAAATGAAAGTAAAAGTTGTCTTTGGATACAACTTAAGTACATAATTGTTGTTGCATAAGCCCAATCTTTAATTCATTTGGACTCTTTGTTGAGTAGTTATCATCACATTCCACGTTTTCTTTTATAAACATTTTTTTCTGTTACTAACTTGGATTACTAAGATTATATTTGCAACATCAATTTTTGGTAGCATAGTTCTGATTTGATGTATTATGTATCAGATGTTTGAAAATTTCAAAGCATTTTTTCTCACCTTTGGTTTTTGATTTATCAGGCTGGTTCTGGACATTGTCTATCGAAGGAAAAACTTCTTTGTTGTCTATTAGAAGGAACTGCAGCTGCTCACAGTGATAGTGTTGGTGATGAAGAGAAAGATGCTGTTGAGGATTATAAGCAACAAACGGGTATGTTACTTCTGAACTACTTTTCCTCCGTTGCTGTTGATGGTTGAGTCTTACTAGTTTCTCCTTTTGTGATTTATAATGTATGAAGTATTGCAATCTAAATACGAGGAAAGCATGCATTGCTCTAATTTTCGGTGAACTATTTTTGTGATGTATGATAAAACTTTTCGAACTTATCTAATCTTTATAATTATGCTTCAGAAGGTGTTTGGTTTGGATAAGAAATAAGTATTTCGGAAATATTTGAGTTCAAACTGACATTGTAATATTTGATACATGGCTTGTCTTAAATTTGATTTTGAACAGTTCAATATATTTGGTAAATTTTGGTTAATCCTTTTTTAAAATTCAAATAATTTAAAAAGCAACAACGAAGAAATTTTCATTTAAAATAAACATAGTCAGTTTAATACCAATGTTATAATGGATATTTGTAACTGGTCGCTGCAAAATTGATCAAATAAGAACTTATTTAAAAACTCAAGTGATTACAATACATAACACTTCAAGAAAACAGCCGCATCACACTTAGCAAGGCAAAACGTCCGCATAATGTACTTTAAAAACTTCTTTTGTTACACAAAATTTATGTCTTCTATTTGACTTCTCTTAGAGTAAGGATTGAATGCCCAGAGAAAAGTGAGGAGTTCTAACTATAAATTGAAAAGTCAATTGTTAAAATTATGATTAATCATATGCACATGAATGGTGAATCCTCCTCCCTTGGATAAATTCTTAGGTCTTATGTGGGTTGATTAAATAATTCTTGAATGATATTGTCATGAAACAACCGTACCCAAAGTGTGAAGACGACTGAATGCTTTTTATATTACTTAGCGGGGATAATTCACGGACCCATCTACTGTGTGCTAAAACTCAACCTTTTGTTAGAAGAATGAGGAATGAGGACAACAAAAATCATCTGAGTGATTGGTCATGAAGGCTTAGATGTAAACTATTCCAAAAGCTTAAGCTGTCAGATGAAGTCAATGGTTTATATGTTTTCTAAAATGGATATCTCAAACCATATCAATGTTAAGTGATTATTGATAGTAGTTTGTCTGAAAAAAAAAAGCAGCGCTTGTGTAAGTTTAGCAGAGTATATATATATATATATATATATATATATATATATATATATATATATATATATGTATGTATGTACGTATGTATATGTATATTTAAATATAAGCTCATTTTAACCATTTGATTACATGGATTTTGTTGTTTGATTTTTCAAAATATAACCTGCGAGATAAAACATCAGGAACAGTTGAAAACTTGATGTGATCTTTTATGTTCACAGGTTCCCCAAAATGGATCAAAGTGAATGAAAGGAGGACACTCCATGATGTTCTCAAAGAGCCTAATTTCATCATTCTTGGGATCCCAGGTAAAATATAGTGCACGAAAATGTTTTGGCTTCTTTATCATTGTTTTTGTTTAGAATTTCCTCTGTGATGTATTTGCAGTCTTCTATGTTATATCGAAGAGATCCAGCTTTTACAACAAGTTCAAAGCTGGAAAGTGGGCTCCTCCAAATGTATGAAAGAAGAAACAAGCATTGGTTTAAAGGTTGAATGTTTCAAACTAAAAGTCTTGAAGATTGCTTGTAGTTCTTCCAACTGTTTGGACTTCCTTTTAAACTAGAGTTACCTTCCAATTATTGAAGTTGTTTGGTGAGTGAAAGATGTTAGGCAGGTCTAGTGGCCAATGATAGTACTAAAATACGAGGAATCTCCCTTGAATGAGTTCAAATCTTCTCCCTTATTACGTAGTCAACAAAGTACAATGTTATGTAGCATGTATTTTTTGGCACAAATGTATAATTTGATAAGTTTTGTTATAGACTTTTATAAGTTCTTGGTGCATAGTTTTCATTATGCAGAATGTCCTGGTTACATTTTCACTTAGGCACACCATTGTTGGCTATAAGTGGTTTTTTTATTTTTGTTTTCCAGTCGATTGCCTTACATCATCTTCCTTATGATTCTATGTACAATAAATAAATATAAAACTAGATAAAACCAGCGCAATAGGGACTAATTTAGCATCAAAGAGATGATGGATTATACATAGTAGTTATTCAGGTCAGAATAACCTATTATTGTAAAACATGAAAACAAAGATAAACCATTACATTTTATTCACATAATTAAAAGTTGAAAAATAAAAGTATATAAATAACGTGATCACTAAGTTTTTATTTTAACCAATTTATATGTAATTAATCAAATTTGATTATAAGCAAGGTTTATGAAAATAATTTATGCACTTTTTGTGTGGCATGATTTGTAAAGGAAAAAAAAAAGTGCAAGAGGACTTAGACTTTCCCCTTTTGGTGTTTAATTTCGAAACTCTGTAAAGATTTGGCCTTCCTCGTTAAACTTGTAAAAAATTATTTATGACAGAATGAGAATGACATGAGTCATCCAGTGTCTGTGTTTGCACTCTAGGATTATTTAAGAATTTGTATGGGTGGTAACTCACTCCACACTTTTTTGGCAGATATTTGCAACCGTGACAGCATACATTCGAATGTTATTTAGTATCAACATTTGGCACAGTTAAAACTCAAATCCACCGCATAAAGAATTCTGATAGCTAGTTTTCATGCCAACTGACATGAGAAGATAACATTCATATTATTATCAAGGCATGCATGCATGCACGTCTTTATGAAGTCTACATAGTTTCAATTGATTTTACTTGATCTCATCATCACTCATGCATTGCAAGCACACAACGGAGACATCCTCCTTCATGCATGAGGTCAAATGCCTTATTGATCTCCGCAAGAGTCAAACTGTGGGTGACGTACTCATCAACCTTGATTTCCTGCAAAATGATTCAATCAAGCTTATATATTTTGTCCATAAAACTAATCATGCATTTTCACTTTCATATTTCCATTTAAGCTTAATGCAAGCACTGGTTCAAAACCTTTACCTTCTTCATGTACTTTTCTACAAGCCAAGGCACTTGTGATCGGCTCTTGAAGCCACCAAATGCTGTTCCCTTCCATACACGCCCAGTCACCAGCTGGAAAGGTCGAGTACATATTTCCTGACCTGATGCTGCAACCCCCACAATAACTGATGTCCCCCAACCCTGCAATTTTTTAACAACCTTAAACTTAGATCCTTAAACTTACTAACAACTTTGTTTTATGTATTACTTTCTGCTATCAATGTTCAACTAACTTTGTTAACTTTAGATGTTCTAATACTGTCACTAATTTCAGTTTGATAACGTAAAACCGTCAGCACTAAAATGGTTTCACCATGCCCAAAATATGTGTCAGAAACATCTTCACTTTTTAATTTCGGTTAACTCTAAAACCAACTTTTATTGTTAGACAAGTAAGAAGAAGTTATAAGGGATTTACAATGTCAATTTTAATTATATACATGTTTCAATAGTTTTAGTTTACTTAACTTTAGATGTTCTGACACTATCATATATACTAAAAGACACTTTAGACAAACGGTAAGAGCTAAAAGATAAAAAAAAATTCTTGAACAAGGACAATCGTAAATTTGTAAATGATTAAAGACTAAATGATTAATTAAATATTTGTTTTTACATCCATGATGGTATAATGCATGAGGGATTGAGGTATAGCACTAGAAGGCATGCAGCAGAGTCACCTTATGGCAGCATTCCAAAGCAGCTCTCATCACAGTGACATTTCCAATACACTCAAAACTGTAATCAACTCCACCATCTGTGAGATCAACTATGACCTGCTGAATTGGTTTCTCATGTTCTTTTGGATTAAGAAATTCGGTGACTCCAAAGTTTTTTGCTGCAAGTGAAGCAAGACAACTAAATAAAAGAAGAAATGCAGCTTTTTATGTAGAATATGAATAAAACGAAGGCTGAAAATTAACAATAACTTAAAGTAGCACACAGAAGAAAAATCATGAAGCAACAATCGATAAATACAATTACAAACCCAAAGAACAAAGATACTCAGATCATATTTGGGGCTATAATTATCCCACTTGTGAGTGAAATTATTCAAAAATGAAACCATCTTTATCAGACAACATAAACAAATGTGGTTTTTGTATGGTTGGATCCACAGATGATGGTTAGTACACTGAATTTGACAAGTATTAGTCAAAAAAACATAATAGAGATACTTACAGCATTAAAGAAACACTCATGTCAAAACTATGTCAATAAGGTTAAGGTGTACCTCTTTCAAACTTATTGCTATCAATATCTATGCCAATAATCCTTGATGCACCAACAGCTTTTGCACCCTCTGCTACCTGCAAGTGCAAATTTTGAGTCACATCTCATAATGGTAGCATTGACTCCAAGAAAAATATTGCCAAAGTTGACTACTGTTATTTTACAAACTCACAGCAAGCCCAACAGTTCCAAGGCCAAAAATAGCAACAATTGACCCCTTTTCCACCTTTGCAGTGTTCCAGACAGCTCCAAGACCTAAAATTTCATACGAAATAATAATTGAATTGGGTACAATATTAAGCAAGCAATATTGTTTTTAGAACTCAAACGCAGCTTTAGAACTCATACAAAACGGACATGGATAATTTTGAGTTCGACCAAACTAGGAGAGTAATATCACGATTAGTATCTAGTGATGAAACTTCTAATTTCATCCATAATGTCTTTGTTGGATAAAAGAGAGATATGAAAACTTAGGAAGAGAATATGAAGATGGTTCTCTGTTGAAGGGTTTTGTGAATACATACAATAACGGATAGTAATTTCGGAGTGCACACTTAGAAAAAAAAAATTATAACAAATTAACATGAATACAATCACAAGTAATCAAGTATATGTATATAGTTGTAGTTAGCATATATAGCTAACTACATAAAAAAAAAGAGAAATAATGACAATCTGAACACAACAAAATTTAAAAATGATCTAATAGCAGTTACGAGCAGATGCTAATACTTTAGAAGATAAACCATGTTCATTAGACAATGTTTCTTAAAGGATATTTACTAGACACACTCTATTGGAAGCATCGACTAGACGTTGCCATTAGACAATCTACATGACGATTAAGACATAAGAAAAAACTCAATAAATATCTTCCTTGACTTGAGTCTTCTTCTACGTCAATGTTGTCAGACGATTACCACCAACAATCACCATTGAGAAATTTCAAAACTTGCTTCTTAAACTTGGTGAACATAGTAACAAGATCCTCCTTCATAAGATTCTTCGGCACTTCAATTCGTTCTTTAGTATGAAGAAAATGATATCTAACATCAATGCATTTGGTTTATTCACAACGACCTTGATCTTTATTAAAAAATAAATTACATTCGGAATGTCATTAAAGAAAATAAATTTCTGGCTTAATTAGTATTTGCTCCCTATATTAGTATTTGAATTAGTAGGAAAAATTGGAACCATTTGTAATTGGATAGATAAAAGGTTCAACTAAAGGCATAGACAACACTTGTTGAACAAAGTTAACATCTTATGCAGATGAAGAGAATAAAAAAGTTTCTTCAAAAAATGTGACACTTGTATACATGTAATATTTTTCAGTGTTAAGAGAATAACACTGATATCATTTTTGAAGACAAGAATACTGTAAGAAGACACATTTGATGGCTTGGGCTGAAAGTTTGTTCAAACCCGGAGACACATCATGTAAAAAAAACACAACCAAAAACTTGAAGAGTAATTGAAAAAGAGGTTCATTTGGAAATACAATGAAATATGGAACTTGATTGTTCAAATAAGAAGAACACATTTGATTAATAAGATAACAACCAATAAGGATAACATCACGTCTAATGATAGATAGGTAGATTGACCCTAATCAATAAGGTACGGAAAATTTTAAGTGTCTATTCTTTCTTTCTGTTATAACATTTTCATGGAGTGTATAAAAATAAATAGACTAATGTGAAATGTCATATGAATTTAAAAGAGTAGAAAAACTAGAAGAAAAATATATTTTTTGGCATTATCAGTTCTTAATATCATTTTGCCAAATTGGTTTTTAATTTTACTAAGGAAAGACTCAAAAATATTTCTAAAGTTCAGATGTATCTTTCATTCTCATAGGTGCATCAGACCAAGGTGTCGGAGGACAAAAAAAAAATGGTGACGGACGGTGGCAAATAGTGGTTAACAGTGGCAATAGCGGTGAACTGTGACTAATAGCGGCCAACGTGTCAGACAATGACAAATTATTTTTAACACAAAACAGATAACAACTTATAAATTGTATTGAAGACTATTTATTATAAAAATAATAAACATACCAGTTGGAACACCACATCCAAGAAGACAAACTTTCTCCAAAGGAGCTTGGGGATGAATCTTAGCGACACTAACATCATGAACAACAGTGTATTGACTAAATGTGGAGGTTCCCATAAAATGATAGAGTGGTTTTCCGTTAATAGAGAAGCGACTCTTGCGATCGCTCAACATCACTCCTACTCCAGTTGCAGCTCTAACTTTCCCACACAGATTCGTTTTCCCAGATTTACAAAACTTGCACTCTCCACACTCAGCCTGGTAACAAGGTATCACATGATCACCAGCCTCAACTTCACTAACACCTTCTCCAACACTTTCCACAATCCTGCACCAAAACATACTTAACAATAAATTATAATATCACTTTTTCTATTAGCCAACAAAAATTAAAATAGTTAAATCTTTTATAATGATAATCAACCATGATTTATATTCTCACTAAAACTAGAGTCAACACATTTCCTCTTGCTTTGAAGAAGATCCATAAGAAAGTTAAAAACAAAAGAACATTTTCAAGTGTTTTCTTTTTTTTTCTATACCCTGCAGCCTCATGACCCAGTATACATGGAAAAAGACCTTCTGGATCCTGCAAAATCAATATAAAATAAATTCATGAGACAAAAAATTCTCCATGCAGCAATCAAACATATCATTGAATTAACCCTAGCAGTGCAAAAAAAACCTCACGTAAATACCAGAAAAGATAATTTTTTTTTTCTACATTGCCAACCCAGAAGAAGAAAACACCAATCAAGCCAAAAAAAAAATAAAAAATAGTGGGACAGAATAAAAATAAGGTACCTTGCCGCTCCATGTGTAAGCATCGGTGTGACACAGAGCAGTGTAGAGAATTTTGATTCGAACCTCTCCATTCTGCGGCGGAGCCACCTGCACGTCCTCAATGCTCAATGGCTTGTTTGGTTCCCAGGCCACCGCGGCTTCATCATGAAATCAAAAGTTTCAGTCAATGATTCAGGTATGAATATACAAAATATGTAAAGATAATAACAAGAGAGAGAGAGGATTTGAAATATGTATTGAGAGAGAGTGAACAATTGGAGAGATGAAAGAATGGGACCTTTGCAGGTAATGACTTGTCCTTGAGTAGCCATGGATGAGAAGAAAAAAGAGCTGAGATTGGTTCAATGAGATATGGACAATATAGCAGTCTATGATATACTAGGTATCAGATTGTTAGAAGATTATATACACGAGGTTTATATACTCAGACACTGACAGTGGGACTCCTGACCAAATAGCATAATGTAAACAATAAAAATCCCTCATATCATTTTAGGTTTTATGCGTCCCTGTAATTTAAAATTTTTATTAATTTAAAAATTAAAATTTATAATTTATAATATATAATTTATAATAATTTATAATATACAATTTATAAATCATTATTTATAATTTTTAATTTCTAATTTCACATTCATAAATTGTAAATTATAATTTATAATTTATAATTTAATTGGAACCTAATAAATATACTCAAATTTATCAAGAATTTAAAACTTATGTCTTTTATTGGTATTCTTCTATTTTTTATATATAGGTACTATAAATTAAAGAATATTAAACTTATTTCAATTACTTCTAAAAATGAGGTTTAATATATTGTTTAAAAATCTCTTGAGTTATTTTATTAGACCGTCATGTTATGTAAATGAAATAAAGGAGAGAAGTAATAATATAGTTGTAAACGTGAGTCTACTTAGACTCACTCATGATGTAATTTAAAAAATATTAGCTTGGTTTGGATTAGTAATTTAACTATATATATATATATAAATATATATATATATAAATATATATATATATATATATATATATATATATATGGGTTTGCTAAGTAAGTTTTTTTTTTCACTTGGCACATTTTAGTTGAGTGTACCAAATTTTAATAGACAAAAATATCTTCATATATTATGAATTATAAATTTTAAGATCAAGAGCATTTGAATAATTTTTATGCTCAAAACTAAAAAAAAAAAAATTTCAAACCTTTACACTCACCTCTCCCTCTCTCATTCGTCATTCCTCTCTACCATTTCTCTTTGATTTCTCTCACTCCAACATTATCTTTGTTATCCCTATAGTAGTCCCAACTGAAAAAAAATCAGAAACACTCACTTAACCTTAATCCACCTTCCTCACTATATATCGGATCTGTTAACATATAGTAAGCTCTTTTTTCAGTTGGTACATTTTAGTAGAGTGTACCAAATTTTAATAGACAAAAATACTCTCATATATTATGAATTCTAAATTTTAAGATCAAGCGTATTTGAATAATTTTTATTCTCAAAACTAAAAAAAAAAATCTCAAACCTTTACTCACCTCTCTCTCATTCATCATTCCTCTCTACCATTTCTCTTTGATCTTTCTCACTTCAACATTATCTTTGTTATCCCTATAGTAGTCCCAATGAAAATAAATCAGAAACACTTACTTAACCTTAATCCACATTCCTCACTTATCCAATTTTTTTCTCTCTCATCTTCATCCTCTCTCACATCTACACACAACAATCCTTGATACCACAATTTGTTGCTTTTGCTCTATTCAATCATTTGTTTTCCACCTTAATAACACAGTAATTGATGATGTTGATGTTAATTTTTTATTAGGGGGTTGTGTTATATCTTTTCCCATCTGATTGTTATTAAATTTGTATAAACCAAAAGTCTACAATAATTTCAATAATTTCAAAATTAAAAAAAAAGAAATCCCGCACGAAAAGACATTAGCATCAAACCATAATAATTTCAATAATTTCAAAATTAAAAAAAAAAAAAGAAACCCCGCACAAAAAGATATTAGCATCAATCCATAATAGTTGCAAAACATTTAGTTTCTTAATACCAATTTTTATAAAATCTTAGAAATGAAAGTTAAACTATGAGCATGATGGTAACAAATTTATTAAGTTTAAATTCCAATTTGAAATTCAGTGTATTTTATTTTTTCTTAATTTCACCTATACGATAAATGATAAATCAGAATGACAACATCATGTTTACACCTATGCTGGCCAAATTACATCCTTAACTTTCATCTAGGTATTACGGGCCTTTACTCGTCCTAAACTGGGTTGGCCGTTTCCGTTCACAATTGCCAGTATCTGCACGAATACATCCAGCTTTCCATTGTTTCCTGGCTTAAGCTCGTGGTGGGGAATCGCCATTTGATAGCAGAGTAGGAATTACCGAATGGGTTGCAATACAAAGAGCCTAGTTGTGTCCCACTCAAGGTTTTAGATCACAGATTACACCCTTTGCAAGACATTAATGTTCCACATGTACTTATTGAATGGAAGGAAGGGGTGCTGAAAGCGCAACTTGGAAGGAAGAATCACTAATTGTTATAAGAAAAGAAGGGGTGAAAATTGTGTATCTTATTCCATAATAAGGAGATAGTACAATTCATATATATAGCTCTTTAAAGCAATATAAAAACGGAATATAAATATATGAGCATAAATGCACATATATGAATGGAAAATAAATTAAATCCAATATCCCCCTCAAGCTGCAACATATATATCCTTAATGCTCAGCTTGGACAACAAATACTGAAATTGTGCGGGATGCAAAGCTTTAGTATGAATGTCTGCAAGTTCAGCTAAAGTAGAAATGGGCAAGAGCTTAATTACACCAGCTTGAACTTTATCCCTTATGAGATGACAATCAATTTCAATATGCTTTGTCCTCTCATGCATGGCTGGATTCTGTGCAATATGTATAGCAGATTGATTGTCACAAAACAGAGGAACTGGTTGTGGTAGAGGTTGTTTCAAATCATGGAGCAAATACAAAAGCAATTGAATTTCACATGTTGTGGAAAAATAACATGATTGTTGGAAAAATAACCAAGCCATCAAACATGATTGTTGGAGAAATAACATGGTATCAGAAAAGATAATTATTTCTTGATCATGTTCTTCTGCAACCAATTTTGTTACTGCCAAGATCTTCATCTTCTACCTGGCTTTCCTACAATTTCTTCTCTTTTTATGGCTACTCTCTCTATTACTCTTGCATCGTTATGTTTTATGTTTTGACTTTGTTTTCTAGGGTTTTCAATGATAAATAATTGGGTGTTTTAATCACTCGTAGCCCTGGATTGATTTTTGAGGAATCTGGAGGAATTTCGGAGATTCAGTTGTGAAATTCAATGGCTTCTGCAGTTGTTTCTTCTAATAATTCTCAGGCGTAGTCACATTCCTCAACTCTGAGACTTTCTCAAGAGCAAATTCATGGTCTATTGGCACTTCTTCCTCAATCTAATCCCACAGTCACACATTCTACCGGTCTAGTGAGTTCTCATAATGTTTCCACTTCTTCTCAGGATCAAGGTAATATTTATTCCCAATGGATTCTAGACATAGGTGCTACTGATCATATATCCAGTTCTTTGTCTCATTTTATTTCTTATCATAGAATCTCACCAATTACAATTTCTCTACCCAACAAGAACTCTTCATTTGCTCATTTTTCTGGCACAATTTCTCTTGGCCCACACCTTACTTTACATAATGTCCTGTTTGTTCCTAATTTTTCAGTCAATCTTATTTCGGTCACAAAGTTAACTAAATCTCTATCTTGTAAAATTACCATTTCTGAATTTTCATGTGAAATACAGGACAAGTCAACCCTGCAGATGATTGGGAAAGCTAAAGAAAGAGATGACTTATATGTCATGATAGTTCCTGCATCCACACCCGTTGGTTCACCAACTGCTATTACTCTTGAGAATTCTATTGGTTGTTCTACAATAAGACCTAACTCTATAGATATTTGGCACTCTAGACTAGGGCATTCTTCTTCTTCTTTTTATACCAAATTACGCACCATGTATGCTACTTTACATGATATAAAATACACTCATTGTGATACTTGTCACTATTCTAAGCAAAGAAATTTTCCTTTTCAATTAAGTATTATTGTTTCAAAAGCTCATTTTGATTTAATTCATGTTGATATTTGGGGGCCCTATTGTACTTCTTCTGTTGATGGTTTCAAATATTTCTTAACTATAGTGGACGATATGTCTAAATTCACATGGATTAAATTGATGGCAAGTAAGTTTGATAGAAGATCAGAACTTATTGGCTTTGTTTCTTATATCAAAACTTAGTTTGGCATTGATGTAAAAGTTGTTAGATAAGATAATGGTAATGAGTTTGCAATGACAGATTTTTATAGACAAAAAGGGATACAACATCAATTATCTTGTGTTGAAACACCTCAACAAAATGGATTTGTTGAGAGAAAACATCAAATCATTCTCAATGATGCTAGATCTTTAATGTTTCAATCCCATTTGCCCATAACTTTCTGGTCTTTTGCTGTTCGTTATGTTGTGCAACTCATTAATATTTTACCTTCCAAAGTTTTGGAATATTTTCTCCATCTCAGCTTTTACACAATGTTAAACCTGACATTACTTACTTACGAGTTTTTGGCTCACTTTGCTATGCTTCAACTCTTCAAGCTCATAGAACAAAATTTCAGCCTTGTGTAAGAAAATGTGTTTTACTTGGTTTTAAAAAAGGAGTAAAAGGCTACTTTTTGTTAGATTTCAACTCAAGGGAAATTTTTCTATCAAAGAATGTAGTATTTTATGAAAACATATTTCCTTTTCTTACTAGTGACAAGCACTCACCTATTAATACACAAAATTCAAATTCCTTTGATTTTGTCACCAAAGTCATTTCCTCTCCATCACCTCTTTTCTCAGAAGCTATTGATCAACCCTTTTTACCACCTACATCTCCTCCTTCTATTGTTTTAGACCCTGTTACTTTTTCTTCTCAACCTGTTTCTGTTGAACTTGTTAGGAAACAAATTGTCTTCGTTTTACACCAAGAACGGGGGGGGGGGGGGGGGTGAATTGGTGTTAGTTCAAAAACAAAATCTTTTCGCAATCTTGGTATGAAAATAAAGCTTTTGATGTTTCCTTGAAATGCAAGTAATGAAAAATTCCATGCAGCGGAAAAACGTAGTTGACTGTAAAATAATTAAAGTCGACTGAAATAAAGAGTGCACTGATAGAAAAAATCAAACCCTGGTTTTTATACTGGTTCGGTGATAACGGTTGAAAAACCGTTATTTTCATATGCTATTTTGGACTAAATTACGCCCTTTACTGCTTAGAATGAGCTTAGAATCAAGCAAAACACGTTTATTGAGTCGATTGAGAGTCAAGAGCTGTTTTTAGAGGTATTATGCTTGTTTTGCATTGTTTTGCAGCAATTTTGATAAAAGTGAAGAACGAGATTGAAGATGAAGGTCTTAGACTCAAGAATAAGAAAGAAACATGAAGAAAATAAGAGTCTAGGAACATCCCAGAGCCAAAATCCAACGTCGGGCGGTCAGATGCGAGGAGGAGACACCCAACATTGGACGCCGGGCAGTAGACCCCTGCCGCCGGGCGGTGGCGCGATTTAGGGTAAACCGCCGGGCGGCATACGTACGACGCCGAGCGGTATCTGCTGGGCTTGGACCTGTTTTATGTGATTTTTATGATCTGTTTGGGCTTGGGCTTGCTTTAAGTTATTTTTATGCCCTATTTAAAGGCCAAAACGTCTTAGGGTTTGTAACTTTTGATGGCTTAGGCACAAAAACACACTTTTCACCCCTTTAGGGTAGATTTAGGGATGGTGACAACTCTCCTTTTCTCCTTTTTAGGGTTTGTATCTCTTTCATTCCATTATGCACCTAGTTTCCCCATGACGATGGAGAACTAATCTTATTTGTTGCTGGGAAAGATGTAACCTCTAAACTCTCATATATCGAATTTCTTGTTTATTTATATGATTTTCATATGCTTTTATTATCAATTGTTGGGTTCTCATCTACGCTTAAGGCTTTTATCATTTAACTCATTCGATAACTGTTGTTTGCATTTATTGATACGGGAACGTACAGTAATGTCATGAACTGGTGAGTAATTCCTTGGTTAAGCAATACCACCTAGGGATAGGGGGTAGGACGACCAATTGTTTCTGCTTCTGTTTGTAATGTGTTGCTAGTTGCTAGGGGAGGCTAGGGATAGCAAGCCAGTAATTAGTAATAGGCCCTTTTCGCCGAGGGATCGGGTTAAGGGGAGACCAAGAAAATTTGCATGACAATATGATAATAAAGCGAATCAAATAAGAATAGTAGATTTATGAGAGTGATTGGGTGAAATCTGAATCCTAGCAACAAATCCACCTTCATCCATCCACTTTTGTGTTTAACCTCAATTGATCAAAGTGCATTCATGTTTATTTTTCCGTATTCAAAAACCCAAAATATTATTTTTATAGTCTTGATTGGTTAAGCAAAAGCACAACAGTTTAGTGCCGTGAGTCTCTTGGGAAAACGATACTTGGACTTACCATTTTATTATTACTTGATACGATCTGGTACTCATGGTAGAACTATTCTATGTGTGTGATCCTTGATCAATTAGATTTTTTTGATTTGATTTGATTTGATTTGCTTTGATTTGATTTGATTTGATTTGATTTGATTTTATTTTTACTTTTTATTTTTTTCTTTTATTTTATCTTTTTATCTTTCTGTTTTTATTTTTCTTTTTTTTAAAAAAAAAATAAAAAAAAACGAAAAAAAAAATTCTTTTGCTGTTTTTATTTTTTATTTTTTTGGGACTAATTGTGTGCTCTAGTGCAATGTTCTTTAGTGTTTGTAGGATAAAATTTGTACCAGGAGCACAAGATCATCAGGAGATAGATAAGGAAGGAGAATTGTTTCATCAACACCCTGATGTTAAAAGTGACAAACCCAAACCTGGCACACTAGTGAAATTTAAGAATAGGTTATGGGTTGTCAAGACTATCAAAGCACACAGAGCGCTCTTGAGATTGAGAATCCTTAGAGTTGGTGACAAGGAAATTTTCGAGATTTTGTTGGTGTCATGAAGGAAGCAAGAACGCCAACATAGATTTTCAACACCTAATGATGGGTGTTTGGGCTTTACCATATCAAGCTAATGACGTTAAAGAAGCGTTTACTGGGAGGCAACCCAGTTTCTAACCTAGTTTTTGAATTTTTTTTTATCTTTTATGTTGTTTTGATTTTATTTTATTTTATTTTATTTATTTTATTTTGTTAGGTGTTATGTGTTGCTTCTGATGGCAGTAATGATAGTATCTACTGATGGATGCTTCTACAACATCTACTGACGAATGTTAGGTGATTTGGCATTTATTGATGGATGCCAATGAAGATAAGAAAAATTAGCATTTACTGATGAATGCTACTGGGATAGCATTTACTGAGGGATGCTATAAGATTTAGGTATCTACTGAAGGATACAGGAAGGTATACCTACTGATGGGTGTTGGAAAGATCTGCACTTACTGACAAGTTCTAAACAGGTTTGGGTCAGGCTCGTGAATTTAAACAAGCGCTACTAGGAGGCAACCTAGATTTTCTTCTTTACTCTTGCATTTTAAATTTTTAGAATAGGTTGAATTTTAATTTCAGTATGTATGCTTGGCTTGAATACTTTTTTTGAAGATGTTTGACTGACTAATTGCATGAGGAGCATGTCTGATGATGATCTGATGTGAATGATTATTGAGTTGTGTTGCATGTTGATACCCTGTGAAACATATGTGCGATGAATTATGATGGTGGTCATGATGCTAAGCAGGATGCGTGAATGAATGTATGTGAGAAAACACGTTGTGTGAGGTATTGAGCTCCAGAGTTATTGTTGTATGTATTGTTCACAGTAAAGCTTGAATGATATTGCCTTAATCTTGATGATTGATTGAATTGCATGTGAATGTCATATGATCAAGGCCATTTTTGAAAGCCCTTATTTAGCCAAAATTTTACCCAAACGTGCTTAAAAGTTTTGTACCCTTTTTGAACCTTGGCCCTAAACAGAATGAAAACCCTTGTGCTGAAACTATTTACTTTGAATTAGGTTAATGATTCAAGGTTCAAGTTTGGGGTTGTGGGAAAAGTTTGAATGGAAAAAGGAAAGGCATTGAGCTCAATTGTGGAAAAAGAAAAGCATAAGAAAAAGAAAAGAAAAGAAGAAAAGCATGAAGATGAGCTCAATGGAAAAGAAGAAGGGAAGAAGTTGGGAAACAAATGAGATTGGTTGAAAAAGATAGTTAAACTTGAACCTTGAATGATAAATGAGCTCTCTTGATTCAAAGATTTTGTGATCCAGAAAAACCAATTTTCTTGACAGCCCAGCCTCATTACAAGCCTTGGAAAAGTCCTTTTGATGGCATTTGCATGTGATGATCTTGACTGTTTGAGGTGAACGACAATTTTATTTCATGTAACTTGTGAATAATAAAGAGTGGAGTGCTACCCTAAACACTTGAGTGATTGAGTGAAACACTTGCTTGGTGAGAACCTTTAAATTTCATGATTGCATTTTTGCTTAGTGGACTGATCATTCATAATGTGTGACATCTGTCGAGGAAAGTGTGAGTTAAATTCAGGAGAAAACATGCATGCATCTTGATTTGATCTTACTGATGGTTTGAAATTGAGTAGGTCTCATCATGTACTTTAGGAATGTTGAATCGTTGGATGAAAGTGTAGAAAGCCAAGTTTTGTTTTTAGTTTTGTGTTGTTTTGTTTTGCTTGAGGACAAGCAAATTTCTAAGTTTGGGGTTGTGATAACGGTTGAAAAACCATTATTTTCATATGCTATTTTGGACTAAATTACACCCTTTACTACTTAGAATGAGCTTAGAATCAAGCAAAACACGTTTGTTGAGTCGATTGAGAATCAAGAGCTGTTTTTAGAGATATTATGCTTGTTTTGCAGCAATTTTGATAAAAGTGAAGAATGAGATTGAAGATGAAGGTCTTAAACTCAAGAATAAGGAAGGAACATGAAGAAAAAAAGAGTCTAGGAACAGCCCAAAGCCAAAATCCAACGCCAGGCGGTCAGATGTAAGGAGGAGACACCCAGCATTGGACGTCGGGCGGTAGACCCTTGCCGCTGGGCGGTGGCGCGATTTAGGGTAAACCGCCGGGCGACATAAGTACGACGCCGGGCGGTTGTCTGCTGGGCTTGGACCTATTTTCTATGATTTTTATGATTTTTTTGGGCTTGAGCTTGTTTTATGTTATTTTTATGCCCTATTTAAAGGCCAGAACGTCTTAGGGTTTGTATCTTTTGATGGTTTAGGCACAGAAACACATTTTTCACCCATTTGGGATAGATTTGGGGATGATGACAGCTCTCCTTTTCTCCTTTTAGGGTTGTATCTCTTTCATTCCATTATTCACCTAGTTTCCCCATGACGATGGAGAACTAATCTTATTTGTTGCTGGGGAAGATGTAACCTCTAAACTCTCATATATCGAATTTCTTGTTTATTTATATGATTTTGATATGCTTTGATTATCTATTGTTGGGTTCTCATCTGCGCTTAAGGCTTTTATCGTTTAACTCATTCGATAACTGTTGTTTGCCTTTATTGATACAGGAACGTACAGTAATGTCACGAACTGATGAGTAATTCCTTGGTTATGCAATACCACCTAGGGATAGGGGGGTAGGACGACCAATTGTTTCTGCTTCTGTTTGTAATGCATTGCTAGTTGCTAGGGGAGGCTAGGGATAGCAAGCCGGTAATTAGTAATAGGCCCTTTTCGCCGAGAGATCGAGTTAAGGGGAGACCAAGAAAGTTTGCATGACAATATGATAATAAAGCTAATCAAATAAGAATAGTAGATTTATGAGAATGATTCGGTGAAATCTGAATCCTAGCAACAAATCCACCTCATTTTATCAACATCGTCCATCCACTTTTGTGTTTAACCTCAATTGATCAAAGTGCATTCATGTTTATTTTCTGTATTCAAAAACCCAAAATATTATTTTTATAGTCTTGATTGGTTAAGCAAAAGCACAACAGTTTAGTGCCGTGAGTCTCTTGGGAAAACGATACTTGGACTTACCATTTTATTATTACTTGATACGATCTGGTACGCTTGCCATTTTGTTAACATTCGACCAACAATGCCTACATCCAGTGCCCTTCCAACCTTGGAAGCAAATGCACTATAATGGTTGAGATTTTTACAACAAGGAATTTATAGAAGCATCATGCAAAAATATAAATCTCCTCTCTAACCCAAAACCAAATATAGCTGCACACACAAAACCATAATTGCAGCAAGAATCCCCTCATCTGTAATCTGAACCCACGTCGAACAATCCTCAATGTGTAACCAGCACTCTTCACAGGATGCCAAGCCTATCATAGCACACTTCACAGGTTTCCAAGCCTTCAGTCAAATACAACAATCTTCACAGGATGCCAAGGCTTCAGGATCAAACCAGAAGCACCTTCCTTGTGCAAATGTTGATCAATCAGTATGCGCAATCAACTCCTCAATTTGAATCCCTGTCAAGAAAGATCACCACCATCTTCTTGGAGAATTCTTGGAGCTTCCAAAACTGAGAACTTTCTCTGAAACAGGACAATGAAAGTGTTAGATCACAAAAGTTATTTAGAGCAATTCGTGCTCTGATTATTTATAGTTTTCCTGTCATTCTCAGTCGAATAGCCAACTAATACAGTCAACCGTATTAAAACAATTATAACAAACAGTCAACACAAAGGCTCCTTAGTCAACCAAATCAATGCCCATTCATGACAGTTGACCCAGTCAATCAATCCTAACTATCTTGTAAAAATATAGTCGTTGGAGCAAGTAGGCATAACAGGATTCCAAAAATAACAACAGTACAGTCGAATAAGCGTTCCACACTATCGAATGAGACTTGAAAACACATTTTGAAATTCTTTTCATCTCAAAATCTCATCAAGCACATGTTCACAAAATCTGTACAAAGATTTTAGCATAGTCGAATCCATTACTAGTGTATTCGACTGAACTAGACCTTTGTCACAACAAATATAAGTTCATAAAAGTGCTTGTGATCTTTTCTTCAGAAATGTGCAGAAATAATCAAAATCATTTTATCACACATTCACATTTCAATACAAGGATGTTCCAAACATATAACACATAATCATTCATAGGAACACACATTGCAAAGTAACAAGACATGTTCAATGAAAACATTTTTCAGAATAGTTTGATATATCAGCTGAACATGTAATATTGGAACTTAGGTACCGTTATTAAGCATTGTGTTGTCATCATCAAAAACCAGTTTGATATAGAGTTTGTGTTGTCAACAATCTCCCCTGTTTTTGATGATGCACAACCATGATTAATAACTCTACCATGTTTGTACAGTTCCACATATGACAGAGTAAAGAAGATAGCAAAATCAAGAAAGACATACTCTGTATATACAACAAAAATATGATCAAGCAGATAAAGTGTGATTCAACAATTCTCCCCATATAGACTTGCTCTCATACACTCATGAATACTTTCCCCCTTTTGTGCATTAACAAAAAAGGAATGCTTTGATATTTATGCAGTCATGAAAACAGAGAAGCATCAAACAGATATGCACTTTCAGATTTACAATGATGCTCTCAAAAGAAACAAGTTCATCACAAAAATGTATGTAAACTCCCCCTGAAATATAGGTGTGTGTGATGAGACAATGTGTAAAAAAGAAAGGTGATACTCCCCCTGTCATTATGCATGAATGAAAAAAACAGTTTGTATGCACAATGCAGAATATCACAGATCAATCACCAGTTCAAGCACAAATTTGTATCATTGGTTCACAATTAAATCACATATACATGCAATGGCACAAATATCAACAATCTCACAATATTATCTCAATTTAGATATGAAATCATGCAAAGCATAGAGATAATATCAGACTAGTAATGATTAAAGAAGTCAGTAAGGATAGAATATAATTCCTAAATTGGAATTGTTAACCCAGTTTGGACGTAGTCGAATGCTTTAAATCATCAGTCGAATGCATTGCTTTTCCAAAGTGTTGAATCCCAAATGTATATGTTCAAAGCAATGTCCTTCCTGCAAAACCTTTGAAAAACCTTTCCCAGATCAAGTATAGTGGTTAAGCAAGAATAGAAACAAATCATAACAGAAGTCAATGTATGAAAATGCATGACAGTTATAGCACAGTTGACTTCAATCATGGCATAGTCGAATCAATCAAACAGAGTATTTGATTTTATTTAACAGTTTAAAGAAAATAGATTGATTCAAATACTAAATTTTATTTCCTTGATAGAAAAGATATTACAATTGTAGAGCAAGCAAGGAAATACAATCCAAAATAAAGAAAACTCTCAAAAGATGGCCTTATATGCCCTTTTACAAAATGAAATTTAGAAAAGGTTGACACTAAGCTAGAATGAAGCTATAGGGACCACGGTCATGACATAGGAAAGACACATGGGAATAGGAGGATAAAAAAATGTCAAAAGAGTCTTCATCATTTGATTCTTTGGACACCAATTGCAGATTAGCCCTGTGCATGCTTCTTAGTTTATCACATTTGTCATGAAGAATCCTAATTTGATTGACAACATATTTATCAAAATTTGTTTCTGGGAAGAACTGTGATCCACCAGCAGTCACTATCTCTTTCTTCTCTTCAAGATCTTCCATCAAATGTTCACCCATAAATTTCCAACCTTTTATTGTCTTTACTAGTCCAAGAGACATGAGTGAGTCTTTGTCAAATGAATTTGAAGATCCCCAGATGCATTTGCGTTCATCTTTTACGTCAACCCCAAGAAGTATCAATGTTTTGCTTATCAGGCAGGCAAGGTAGGAACAAAGATCTTTTCAAGGCACAATATTCCATGTGATCTTTAATTACCTGTAACCAATTTGTGGTGATACTGTTCTTGATTGCATGAAGCAAAAAGATGTCTTCTGTTGTCATCCGATCCTTTTTAATCCTTCCAGGTAGAATGATTTTATCCAGAATGTGGGCAAGAATTTTCTCCTCTTTTTGTAATCCTTCATGGGCAAATAATTTCTCAATGGTGTATACACCTGGAAACCTTAGCCACTCAAGATATACTTGTTTCTTGTGCAACAAGGTATTCACTTATGATGTGGGTAAGTGTGAAAATGTGCCAATGGATGGTAAGTTTGTCAAAATATTCCATAGTGTATCATCAAAGTGAATGTTTAACCCTTTTACAGTAGAGAAGATATCACCATTTTCAACCCATAAGTTGTGATAAAATACCTTGACTAGATCGGGATACCATGTTCCTTTCAATTGTATGAAATCAGACAGACCTTGCTCTTCTAACCAATGTGGAAATATAAATCCTTCACCTTTGAACAGATCAAGATTGATGTTCATAGGAGTGGTTATGGCTTTTACTGACCCATTCATCAATCGTTGTTGTTCCCCTTCATTTCTGAACCAACTGCGTACAATTGATTCCCCCGTGCTGACTTTTGACATGCACTCATTATTTTCTGAACAGCTTGAAGACCTCATGGCGAGATGATTCTTGGAACTTTCTTGCAGAATTTTTTTTTTTGAGGTTTTGGAAAGATGACAAGACAGAAGTAGTTTGGAATAAGAATGTGTTCTCAAATAAGGAGGGAAATATGCATGCCTCATTTAATGTTTGAATGGTCAAAAAAAAATTTTCTGTTTCAGAACTATAAGAAACAGATGACATAGTCGAATGTATTATTACATGGAATCGACTGTGACGCATAAAACTCTTTTCAACCAGATTCAATCAATCAAACAATTTAAACACACATCACAAACAATCATTCAACAACAAACAATCAATATAAGCATGATGCAACAGATTGATACAGGTTTACTAGTTGTAGACATTCAAGGTGTATGATATTATCCATTGCAATTTCATCCTTGAGAGCAGTTCTGTATCAGCTGCATGTCCTGTAAAATATTTAAGTTTTGGTTGCTAGTACCCATTTGACTTTGGGTCCTTGATTGTTAGTTCTTGTCACATGTTCCTTTGGAATCCACACACATAATCCTTGAGGAACAACATGTCTATAATAACAATTTCTAACAGTATGACCAACACACTTGCAGTAAAAACATGCATTTCTAGCCGGTTTTCTTAATTCATTAAGCTTCCTAGTATTGGTTCTGTTAGAGTGACCATTAAATCCAATTCCTTGCCTATTATTAATTCTGCTAGAGGAATTTAATACAACATCTAAATATCACTTGCTTGAGTAAATTTGGCTAGCCTTCTAGTCAAGTAATAAATCTTTTCAACATGTATAGGACAATTTTCACAACCTTTTTCAACAGTAACAATTTTAATTTCACTATCCTTAGCAGACAATAAGGCTTCATTTAACTCCTTTTCTAGTCTTTCATTTTCAGCAACAAGGTTATCAATTCTTTGTTCGAAATCTTTTCTCCCAGAGCTCAGTCGATTTACCTTGTATTGGAGTCGCATGGCCTCAGCATGTAGCTCTTTGAATGCATCTTAAAGCAGATCATATTTGACTTCTATAGGTTCATTTGATATGTCTGCATCACTATCATAATCTTCCCATGTTACTCCTGTCATGTAGCACAAATTTGATTCCTCTTCTTGATCAGAATCCTCATCACTTGACTTCTCAGAATCTGAATTTTCCCAAGGAATGTAGGCTCCTTTCTTTCTCATATTTCTGCTTTGAGGAAATCTTTTCTTCCCTTTCTGCTTTGGCTGTATTTCAGGACAATCAGGCTTGATGTGACCTTCTTTACCACATTCATAGCATTGGATAGTGTTTGTGCTGAAGCTCTTCTTTTCGCTTTGACCTGCATGGTTAGACAGTTGACTATCATTTTGCATAAGTCGACTAAACTTTCTTACCATCAAGGTCCTTATCTCTTTGTCGTCCATCTCTACTTCTGTGAGATTATTGCTTGCAGCCTCTAGAGCAATGAACTTCTTTTCTTCAATCTCCTCCTCATCCTTTAGTCTACAAAATTCTAACTCATGTTCACTTAGGTTGCCAAACAAGGTAGCCATATGCATAGTTGTAAGATCTTTGGATTCAGAGATTGCAGTGACTTTTGGTTGCCAATTCCTGTTCAGACTTTTCAGAATCTTGATGTTGATCTCTTCTTTGTCAAAGACTTTGCCAAGAGCCATCAGGTGATTTACAATATGAGCGAATCGTTTCTGGACATCAAAGATGCTCTCACCAGCTTTCATTCGGAACAACTCATACTTTTGTTTTAGTGAATTCTTCCTGGCTCTCTTGACTTCATCCGTGCATTCAGGTGTTACCTCTAGAACATCCCATATTTCCTTTGCAGACTTGCATCGGGATATCGTGAAAAATTCAACAATTGTTAGTGTAGAGGCAATAATATTTCTAGCTTTAACATCATACTGAGCTTTTCTATTTTCAACAGCAGTCCACTCAATAAACAGGTTTCATAACAGTTTCACTATCAACAATTTTTGTAGGCACATATGGACCATTTAAAGTGGCATCCAAAATTCCTCTATCTTGCGATTCAGGAAAGATCTGCATTCGAATTTTCCAAAAAGGATAGTTTTCACCAACAAACAGAGGTGATCTGTTTGTTGAAGCACATTCACCAAAAGTTTGAAACTTTGAAGTCATCCCAAGGTTTTACAGTCGAATAGAATAAAAACATAGTCGACCTATTTTCAAATATTTTATGAAAACCAGCTCTGGTACCAATTGTTAGGAAACAAGTTGGCTTCGTTTTACATCAAGAGGGGGAGTGAATTGGTGTTAGTTCAAAAATAAAATATTTTCGCAATCTTGGTATGAAAATTCAAAGCTTTTGATCTTTCCTTGAAATGAAAGTAATGAAAAATTCAATGCAGCGGAAAAACGTAGTTGACTGTAAAACAATTAAAGTCGACTAAAATAAAGAGTGCAGGGATAGAGAAAATCAAACACTGGTTTTTATACTGGTTCGGCCAACAATGCCTACATCCAGTGTCCTTCCAACCTTGGAAGCAAATGCACTATAATGGTTGCGGTTTTTACAACAAGGAATTTATAGAAGCACCACGCAAAAATATAAATCTCCTCTCTAACCCAAAACCAAATATAGCTGCACACACAAAACCATAATTGCAGCAAGAATCCCCTCTTCTGCAATCTGAACCCACGTCGAACAATCCTCAATGTGTAACCAGCACTCTTCACAGGATGTAAAGCCTATCATAGCACACTTCACAGGTTGCCAAGCCTATCACAGCAGACTTCACAGGTTGTCAAGCCTTCAGTCAAATACAACAATCTTCACAGGATGCCAGGCTTCAGGATCAAACCAGAAGCACCTTCTTTGTGCAGATGTTGATCAATCAGTATGCGCAATCAACTCCTCAATCTAATCTTTCTCGAGAAATATCACCACCGTCTTCTTGAAGAATTGTTAGAGCTTCCAAAACTGAGAACTTTCTCTGAAACAGGACAATGAAAGTGTTAGATCAAAAAAGTCATTTAGAGCAATTCGTGCTCTGACTATTTATAGTTTTCCTGTCATTCTCAGTCGAATAACCTATTAATACAGTCGATTATATTAAAACAGTTATAATAGACAGTCAACACAAAGGCTCCTCAGTCAACCAAATCAATGCACATTCAGGACAGTTGACCCAGTCAGTCAATCCTAACTAACTTTTAAAAATATAGTTGTTGGAGCAAGTAGGCGTAACAGAATTCCAAAAATAACAGCAGTACAGTCGAATAGGCGTTCCACACTGTCGACTGACACTTGAAAACACATTTTGAAATTCTTTTCATCTCAAAATCTCATCAAGCACATGTTCACAAAATCTGTACAAAGATTTTAGCATAGTCGAATCCATTACCAGTGTATTCGACTGAATTAGACCTTTGTCACAACAAATATAAGTTCATAAAAGTGCTTGTGATATTTTCTTCAGAAATGTGCAGAAATAATCAAAATCATTTTATCACACATTCACATTTCAATACATGCATGTTCCAAACATATAACACATAATCATTCATAGGAACACATATTGCAAAGTAACAAGACATGTTCAATAAAAACATTTTTCAAAACAGTTTGGTATGTCAGTTGAGTATGTAATATTGGAACTTATGTACTGTTATTTAGCATTGTGTTGTCATCATCAAAAACCAGTTTGATATAGAGTTTGTGTTGTCAACAATCTCAACAGAACTTGCCATTGCTACTCCACAAAGGAAATCAACCAAGCTCTGATACCATGTTATAAGAAAAGAAGGGATGAAAATTGTGTATCTTATTCCATAATAAGGAGATAATACAATTCATATATATAACTCTTTAAAGCAATATAAAAACGAAATATAAATATATGAACATAAATGGACATATATGAATGGAAAATAAATTAAATCCAATACTAATTAAAGATCAATTTCTTGATTTCAACCTTGAGGACAATGTTGTTCAGAGGCAGTATTAATAGGTTTTGGAAGGTTTATGTCAGAAAAAAAAAGAGCATTTAGTAAGGGTGGTTAGAGGAGTTAGGAGGAGTTTCATAGCATTTAGCGATAGTTTCTTTGTTAGTTATGTTTTGTTTATGTTTTTTAAGGAGTTGGGAGTGTATTGAGTTGGTTGTTGAGTGTTTTATTTCTAAAACCGGGTCAGTCCTATGTAAGGGAAAATTTTTCTCTTGATCAATTCAATAAAAATTTTCTCCCTTGTAAGAATTCATAAACTTATTGTGATTATTGACTCTGAGATAGTATTTAGGTTACTTGATACCAAGAAACCTAACAAAATACATAAAATTTATGTAAATGCAATGCAGGGTCATGGTTTCCTGTGGTGGGTATTGCTTGGAACCATGGAGAAAATCTATGGGCTTCATCTGATTTTTATGGCGTAATAATTGTGTGGAAGAGAGAAAGAACAAATCAAAACAAACATACACAACAACAGTAGAAGTTTAAATAAATCCTTTTAGTTGATGGCCTGTGAAAAAAAAAGCTCTTTCTTTGCTAAGGTCTCCTTCATCTTTCGCTCTTTTGTATTTTTGTGCTATTATTTTTTAATTTTTCAATTCTTATTGCAATGTACTTTGTATCCATGAGGTAAATCAATTATAATCACCCACAACCTCATTGGGAACCAAAGATATCATATTAAAAAGGTGTACTGTTTTTTTGAGAAGAAAGTTGTCACTAGTGGAAAAACGACGTTTAACATCACCCGTTGGATGTCGGTTAGCGGGCAACCCGACGTATATGAGTGCATGGTGGCATTACCGTAAATAAGTTGGTAACCTAGATGTCGGTTTCAAGGCGAAGCGACGTCTATTATATTATACACATCTTCTCTGCACTAAACCGACGTCCAATGTAATGAGGTAGGCGAGAAGATAGTTTTTTCCTGCGCCATTGACATCGGTTGTGGTGGGGGGCCGACGTCTACTTGGCTGCAATTAATGCTCGTCACCTAATTCCAGGCGCTTAGACATCGTGTAGTCAATCACGACGTCTATAGCCTGTCTGAAAGGCGAGAAGACAGAAATTTATGCAAAATAGACGTCGCTATTCGTGGAACGCGATGTCTATAGGCCTGTAATTAATTATGTTCACCGAACTCTGAGGCACATGGACGTCCGATAGCAGAGCCCCGACGTCTATAGTATAATAGACACCGGTGCCCCTTCACAAGTGTCATCTACTTCCCTGACAGGAAATGAAACGTCAATCGGTTCAACGCCCTAGATGTCGGCTCCCCTGGACACCGACGTCTAATGGGCATTTAAAAAGTCACTTTAAATGTTATCTTGGACATCGCATTAGTTATATCCCCGACGTCTATAGTACTATAGATGTCGGTTTTCTGGAGGAACCGACGCCACATTTCATTTTAAATAAACTGCAGACCGTTCGCGGCATTGCAGTTTCTGATATCATCGTCTTCCTCCTCTCCTTTTTCTCTCTTGCGACTCCTCTCCTTTTCTCTCTTGCGGCATTGCATTATTATTTCTGATAACATCATCGTCTTCCTCCTCTCCTTTTTCTCTCTTGCGGCATTGCATCCTAGGTGCGTGTTTTTTTATGGTTACCGTTTAAACTTTGTTTAGTCTTTCATCGATTATCTTTTGGTTCAACTGATAAAATTTGTTTTCTTGTGTTGTGTTTTAGTGCAGTTTTGTTCCTCTCTTGGGGTAACGCAGTACAACATTCTTCCTTTGCTAGCTACCTCCCAGAAAAAGCGGCGTCTTTTGGATTTCTCGTGGCGTTTCGACCCAAAAACAACGTTGGGTCGTCGTTGCCTAGTTATCGTTTCACCGTAATTTTTCCCTTTTACAGTTGAAAATGGAACTAAGCAAAGACCCAGGTTCGGTTTTGGGTTGAAATGTCATGAGAAATTCAAAAGACGCGAGCTTTTTGTGTGTGGGGAAACTAGCAAAGAAAGAGTGTGATACTGGGCTATCCAAAGACAGGAACAAAACTGCACTAAAACACAACGACAGTATTAGACGTCGATTAATGCATACACCGACATCTATAGTGACATTAGACGGTGGTTAGTGACATGTTCGACGTCTTTATGTGCTCTTAGACGTCGGTTAATGCGTAGTCCAATGTCTATATAGTGCCTTTAGACGTCAGGTTAGGCGAATACCGACGTTTATTGGCGTCGGACATGGCACTAACTGACGTCATTATAGACGTCTGTTATATGGATGTCCGACGTCCCATGGATGTCACCAGCAATGACGTCGATTGTGAAGGAAACGTTAAAAGCCCAAAATAATCGACGTTAAACAACGTTTTTCTACTAGTGTGTATTCTTATACATGAATACATTTTTGTTGACTTTGTTCGGTATATGTAATTTTATACAATTAAGCAAAAGAATAAAGCAATTTTTTTGTCTGACTTTGCATTTCAGTTTACGAAGTGATCATGCCCATTCATGAACTCAGTTTCCCGAGTCCTTTTCTTGTAAGTAGCACATTCGATTAATGCAAGGGACACTCCATACTTTTCTGCACTCTGAATATTAAAATTTTCATTTTGTCCTTTTTGGAAGTGAAAAATGATTTATAGAGTATATGATTCAAAAGTTAAAATTGACTTATAGATTGTTCACTAATAAAATTTGAATTCTATAATTTTGAAAAAATAAAATGACAATTTTTTTATTCACGAGGATAAATAGGTTTTAGGATCCAGGATAAAAATATTAATCTGTAGAAAGAATTTGCCCAATGAGTCTATACAAATCTATACGCTTCTGTTTGGGTCCAATTTACGTTCATTAAATTTCAGCATTTCTGTAAATTTGCTTCGAAAAAACAAAATCCCTCCTACTGTTTGTGTGCATTACTTGGATAATAAATCCAATATTTTCATTTTTTCTAAAATAATACAAAAAATATATGGTAAATATTTGCTTAAAAGATAAGCTAAATGTTAATAATTATCAACTTATGCAACAAGATCAACTTTTAAAAAATTATAATAAAAATTTATATCTATATTAGCCACAATGTTACGAAAATTTCTCATTCATTATAATACATAACTCTACTGAGTCAAAATAATATATATATATATATATATATATATATTACTCGCCAAAATTGTCACCAACAAATGTTAATAACCTTTAATTCACAAAGGATATAAGAAAATACTGAGTTATTCTAAATAATTTAATTAATTGAAAATAAAACTTTTATAACTTAAACGTAATAATTTCATATTATAAAAAAAAATGACATATTTTATTTAAATAGTTAAAAAGGAGAACTGTTTGTATCCTAAGAAAAAGATACTTTTCTTCTCCACCCATAGCTTCAATACTTCCAGTTGTTGACTTCTATTATCTGTCTTTACTGTATAAAATTTGTATAGAGGTAATGTCCTCCACTTGCCATATTTAAAACTCCTTTTTCCAGATTGACAATATTCCCTTTGGAAGCACCACAATGGTCTTGCATTCGAATACCTGCCTAGAAAATTTTACATGAAACTTATTACCATGAATGTTTTCCCTGGTTCTATCAAGAAAATTGAATCCGTCAATTTAATGAGGTTTCATCTCTTTCATGTGTCTAGGATGTGCTGAGAATTTAGTTACTATGAGATCATCTTCAGCTACATTATTTGCAAATACATCTACTTTTGCTTTGGTGTTAGAGGAGTCATGCGTAAGTCCTTGTGTTCCGTTTAACCTTTAATAAAATATAAATTAATAAATAAAGTCAACCTTTAACATTTCCTATCCCAGTCAGAAGTAATACTTATCTAAAATATAAATCGTAATAATTAAACACAAGTATTATTTTATAACGCACTTAAGTTCACACATGATATGAATGATCTACGTGCAATATTAGCATCTTTAACTTTTCATTTCATTTAATATTATTTTGTTAAACTTCAAAATATATGAGAACATTTAGACATATAAGTCTTATAGACAATTTTGTCTTAACACAAAGAAATGACAAGAACAAAATTGGATAAGAACTTAAGACACGTATCTCTTGTAGACTTCCAAAATAATGACCAAAGCGCTAGATACCAAATGATGAAGATTGCTTTGAGGAGACTCCTTCAACATAAGATGATCTCCAAGATGAGTTGATGAAACTTCTTGAAAGAGGTGGACTCCATGTGATCAATGATAGTAGCTGAAGCAAACAAAGATGAAAATATGAAGATGTTGGTGTTTAGTGGTCTTGATAGATGTCCTTCTAGGAGACGAGGTCAACCATGAAGGAGAAAGTATGAAGAAGTGTAGAGGAAGAAATTTCATAAAGTGAGAGCTAAGGAAAAGAAGACTTGGAATTTTAGCACAGTAACTTTATATTCAACTAAGTTCTAAAATATGATACAAGGTTGCCCCTAGGCTGACATTTAATGCACTAGAAAGGAACTAAAAGCTTTCTATGGCAAGGAGGAGGAATGGAGCCTTCCCCACTAACTACCGTCCAAGTTCATTGTAAGGGAGCCTCCCTTGATGTTGACATCTTCAAAAGGCTTCCAAAGGCAATAAACCCATATATCATGTCCTATGGTGCACTAGTTCACTCTAAGGACTACTAAGCTTCTAAAACAAAGCTAAACAAAGTGTTTTGGCCAAATACAAGGCCTAAATAAAAATATTTACAAAGATATTAAGATAAAAGAAGAAGACTAAAAAATATGATATTTGACAAGAGTATAATCCTTTGAAGTTCCATCTCCCTCTTCCATCTTCTTGACCATAGCTCTTTGTGAGTGGTCCAAAGTCCTTTAAGGCTTAAGAGAGAGTAAGAACAAGCTTAAAAGTCCGTCTTCTTCTTCCAATCTCTTATCCTTAGCTTAAGTTTATGCTCCCTTGATGGATCTCCATTTAGTTTCCAAACTGGATTCCATCAAGGCTTCTTGGCCCGACCCCAAAATCAACGAACCAAGACAAAAAAAGATGCAACAAATAAAAATAAACCAGGATTTTTTTTTGTTCTAGGCTAGTTCGAACCCAAGCACTCATGCCACACACATCACCACTAAGCCAATTCAATTTTGTTGATTATGTAACCATTTAATACTTATTTAAATATTGTTCTACGATTCACATCACATATAAGACATTTAAAGTATAAAACACACATAATGACACCACAACAAACTCCAACTAATAATCCCACTTGACACTTGTGTAAAAATCTAACTTATTTTATTAATAAACAATATTTCATATATTAATTAGATGAAATATATTAAAGAGTTGCTTACAAGTTTAAGTTAGAAGACGCAAAAGAGATGAAAACTCCAATGCATCCAAAAACTAGCTTCGGGCTAGACGAAAGCTTGACAAAAGGGAACAACACCAACAAATGATAGTTTCCCTTTTATATCTTACAACGTCTAGGCCTAATATTATGTTCAGTGTCTGTCTGTGTGCTAGATTTCAATTAGATCCTAGAAAAATTCATATAACTACTGTTAAACACATTTTTGTTATCTGATTGGAAAATTTAATCTTAGTCTTTGCTCCAAGAGAAGAGAATCGTATAGATTGTGTGGATATTGTGATGCAAATTCTATAGGAGATAAAATTGAAAGAAAAAGTACAAGTAGAGAATGTCACTTCATAGGAGGAAATCTTGTTTCCTAGACAAGTAAGAAGCAAGGAACAATTGCCCTCTCCATAGTTGAAGTAAAATACATATCAACAGCAAGATGTTGCTCTCAATCATTACTACACTCGATCACATCTGCCTTTTTTCTCTCTATAAAACCGAAACTCATGCCTCAAATCTTTCATATCTTTTTTCAACAACACTTAGATTTCCCAAAATCTCTGGAGTCTTATGACTTTCCCCTCTCTCTCTTTCTCTTTCAAAACACTCTCATGAGCAGTGGATCCACCTCCATGTCTCCTTCAGCCAAAGGAACATAATGAGGAAGAAAATGTTGTCTAAAATTACTGTTGAACACTGGACCTACTCAAATTTACATTGAAAATTATGTAAAAAGAGCAAGGGACTATTGTTCAAAGAAAGTCCTATAGTGCCAATAACATCACCTCCAAGTGGCACTTTCCCTCATTGCGTCCAAACCCATCCTACCACCACTGCCACCATCTCCTCATCAAACTCTTTCCCTTAAACTTCTTTCTAAGCCCCTTCCTTCCCTTAATACAACCTCGACCTCTTCCTCCTCTATCTTTCTTTTTCCCAATCTGTCTCCACATTCTCCTCATCCTTTCTCTCTTTTCCCGACAAACCCATCTAGCCCTCTTTCAAAACCTTCCCCTTCCTCACCATCCACGAAACCCTTTCTCTTTCAGCCTCCCCTTTCTATCATCCACCAACCCTATCCTCTAAGTCTTATGACTTTCCCCACCTTATCTTTCTTCATTTGTTCCATGATGACTTTCTTCCCTTCCCTTTTCAATGTTTATTAAACAATGGGAGAAAATGCTAAACCAGATAGATATTACATTCAGGGAGAGTAATGTAATATTAGGACATTGCATGGTGTAATGTTTATCTCATGAAATATATGAAATAAATTTTCTATATAACTTAAAAACTGATATTTTCACTTTGACATATATATATGAATATCCATGTTTATGCTCTGATACATAAATTAATGCTTGTTCCAACTCTACTATATAAAAAGATATTTATGCTTTGATACATAAATTTGCGTTTGTTTTAGTCTTGATATATAAAGCACTTAAGATCTGATAATACATATGGATATCTTTGATGTTACATATCATATCATGCATAAATATAACTTAAGGAAGTCAATCATAATGTTGTTAGAACGGGTCACCCGCCCAACCCGACCTAGTCCACCACGTGCTAACCACTTAGTGAGCCAACCCAACTCGTCTCATTTATTAGCAAGCCGGAAAAATTCGAATCCGATCTACCACGGGTTGGTGGGTTAAACGGGTTGACTCATTGACTCATTTAATTATAAGTTTTTTTTAAATAAAAAAATTACAATTTTTTTGTAATTCAAATTTAAATAATTTCAATCTAAAATGATGTTAAACTCCAAAGACAATTCAAAATAAAAAATTAACATACAACTCAAATGTAATCCAAAGCAAACCCCAAAAGCAAATAAATAAGTTTATAATATTGATAATTTTTGTTCATTTATCCATTTATAATATTAGAGTCTTGAATGGATATTGTAATATTTTTGCTCCCTTGAAACATCTTTTTCTTTATTCTCATTTACAATACAATAACAAATTTTTAACTAAAAATATTGAAACACAAAATAATAAATAATTAAATTAAACTAGGTGGGTTGGTGAGCTAACCCAGCTCACCATAAATTCAACCCGGGTGAGCTAAGTTCTAAGTGAACTGGATTAAAAATTGACCCGTATAAAAAAAATTTATTTCAAACCCAACCTGAGTGTGATGGATTAGGTTGACCAGTAGATTATAATCCATTTTGATAAGACTAGTTAATTAAGAATAAAATTATAACATTGATTAACATTTTCTCCTAATAATGTGAATAAGTCTAATTAAACAAATATGAAGAATGATCATTATTCTCCCTAGTGAAAATAAGAAGTCTCACCCTCATGGTATAACATTCCTTGTAATGTTTTTTTTTTCATGAAGTTTCCTACTAAAATTCTTTGTAACAATGTCATTAATTTCACCAAACATACATGGAGTCTAACCATAACACATAAAAACAATTACTGTAATATTATAGCCATGAAGTATCTTATATGACTTCTTATGATAAATTATATTTAAGTATAAAATTTGAAAAACACAATATTTATTTTATAGAAATTGAATTGAATACAAAATATATTTTATAAAATATTAGATTAGAAGAAGCCTGTCCATAACCCCTAATAACCTACTTTATTAAAACCATCCAAAATAGAATCAACTTTGTTTTAGTAATTACAAAATATTCAGAAATTAAGTCAATATTTTAAAGACTCATTAATTAAAACGACTAATTTATTGTATAAACCGATCTATTTTAATAGCTTGGCCATTGTCACATCAATACTTGCATTCGTCTTAACATTTCATCCCACCGATAACTTCTTAAAAATTATACGATAATTTAATCGTGATCAATATTATTCAATAAAAAAAGGTAAAAAAAAGAAATTAAATCTAAAATTGTAGAACTTGAAGTCTTGAAGACCAAAATGGTTGTGTTTATTAAGTTTAAGCAATTAAAGATGAAAAAGTGATAAAAAAAAAAAACAGTAGGAGAAATATAGCTGCCCTGAACCATATAACATGGAAGCACATAGGTTACAGATTGTGAATGTGAATGTCTGTTCTTAGATTGCCTGAAACAGTGGGTTTAGGGTTTAATTCGATTGGTTTTTCACAGCGCCATTGGAAGTGGTTGGTTTCTTCCACAGAGAGTGAGTACTGCGTAGTAGTAGAAAGGAAGGATTCGCGAAATTCTAGTTTCAGATTCTTGCTATATATTTATGGCAACTATGCGTAGAACAGCGAGAAATTTTTTGAATTCCTTTTACCGAACCATTTCCTCTGCAACTTTTCCACCTCCTCCTGTTGTTTCTTCCCGAAGAGTCGTTGTTACTGGTAACTAACCAGCTAACTGTTCATTCATTTCATATCATGTTTGTTTTTCGTGCTGAGTTCAGATTCCATTTCAATTGACGATGTTTTAGGGTTAGGTATGGTGACTCCTCTTGGTTGTGGAGTGGGCACAACGTGGAAGCGCCTCATTGATGGGGAGTGTGGGGTAAGGGCATTGTCTTTGGAAGACCTCAAGATGAGTTCTTTTGATAAGGAAACTCAGTTAAGTGCCTTCGATCACTTGACATCCAAAGTTGCTGCTCTTGTTCCTACTGGAACCAATCCAGGTGAATTCAACGATCAAATCTGGCTTAATTCTAAGGTAATCTTGTTATTATCATCGTTATCGTTATCTCCTACACTGGCTGATGAGATGACTTTTCGTAGATACAGCACTTTGTACGTTTAACTGGGATGAACTGCTCTTATGCTTATTGATGTCATTGTAGTACTGTGACATTTACCTTAGGACCATCGATCTATAGCAAGGTTTATAGCATATGCACTGTGCGCTGCTGATGAAGCTCTCAAAGATTCTAATTGGTGTCCCACTGAGCAGGAAGACAAGCAAAGAACGGTACGCGTTTTTTGAATTTGGTTAATAACAAATCATTTTTTTTTTTTAATTTTGCCTTGTAACTTGTGTTAAAACTTCAAAACCTATTAGGGAGTGTCTATTGGTGGGGGAATTGGAAGCATTAGTGACATTCTAGATTCTGCTCAACTGATCTGTGAGAAGGTCAGTTAATTGAAATTCACTGGTCTTGAATCTTTCCCTGTCAAAGTTTTACAACAAGTGTTTTTAGTTATGGCAGCGAAATATAATTTAAATAAATTATACTGCATTTGATATTTACTTCTTCTACTCTGAATACAGCGTCTTCGTCGCCTTAGTCCATTTTTTATCCCACGGATATTGATCAATATGGCATCGGGTCATGTGAGCATGAAATATGGGTTCCAGGTGAAGAGACTACTTTCTGCTGAGTTATATTCTATACTACAAAGTGCAAATATTAATGAGCTCCTGGCCTCCTTCAATTGCTGGAGCGCAGGACACGCCACCACATTTTCATCTGCTAGCTTATAAATACGTGTGTTGTGAATTTTAAGATGAAAGTTATTTCTATATTATAGAATTGTTTTCCCTGTAGAACAATTATTAGTTTATAACATATGTCAACAATATTATCAGTAAAAGGAGTAGTAAAGCTAATGTTTCGGAGCTATTAGGATGTTGTTATGCTATGACCTTTTCTATCCTTAATAATCCTGGGCAATGGAAGAAGTTATTTCCTATTCCGGAATTCTTGAATGTAGGGACCAAATCATGCTGCAGTAACTGCATGTGCCACTGGTTCACATTCTATTGGTGATGCAATGAGAATGATTCAATTTGGGGATGCAGATGTTATGTTGGCTGGAGGCACAGAGTCCAGCATTGATGCATTATCAATTGCAGGATTCTGCAGGTAAATTATGATCAATGCCCACTGTCCTCTGTTATTATTGACAACTTTAGTAATCAGTTGTCCTTTTCTCCCTCTGCATTTTAAATCTGATTATGGAGACTTGCAGGTCTCGAGCTCTGTCAACAAAATATAATTCAAGCCCTCTGGAAGCATCACGGCCATTTGATTGTGCTCGAGATGGGTTTGTGTAAGTATATTTGCATTGAACATTTGTTTCTGATTGTAATCATGTTTGTTGTGATTGATTCGTTTGGTTTTGTTTGCCTTGCTGCTTATATCAAAGTTACTTTTACTCAGGATAGGTGAAGGTTCTGGAGTCTTGGTCTTGGAGGTTGGTTAAGAACTTTATAGTGTTTCATATTTTATTTATAATATTTGACCTTTCTTAAATATTTGCTCTCCTATCTTTAAGGAATTTGAGCATGCAAAAAATCGAGGAGCCAATGTCTATGCAGAGATTCGTGGCTATGGGATGTCAGGTAGTTTGTTGCAGTATATGGGATTTTCTTCTAGCCTTAATTTTGAATTTGGTTGACTTCTTTCACGTGGAATTTAACTAGGTGATGCATACCATATCACTCAACCTCCTAGTGATGGTAGAGGTGCCATTATGGCTATGACTCATGCCTTAAGACAGGTATCATTTATTTTCCTGTATTGTTTGCATTCGTTATGCATCATTAGACGTTCTGTCGGCTTAGCTGCCAACTTTTGATGTATACCTGTCCTGATGTTGTGTGAGCTGCTATTCTTTGTGTACTTTTTCCCTTGTTTTTTACATTGTATTGGCATATAAGTGAGAAGGTATACTCCCTGTTTCACTTCATAGACACTGAGTAGGGATCACAGTCAAATTGTTACCGATCAAAATTACCCACGATGGTTGTCGGTGATATTCAAATACTAGGAGCTACCCATGAAATATAAGTTTGAGAACTATTATCGTAGAACAATTACCCAAACCCAAACCTGCTGATAGGTTTCTTGGCAGCAAGAAACCCAAGATACCCTTGGTTAAGCACACAACACACACACAACTCACAAAAACAGTCAACTGTATTGATTTCTGAAGAACAAGGACAAGTTCGATAGCCACCAAGGAAGCAATTCTTCCTTCACACAGGATGTAATATTCCTGTCAAACAACTAACAACAGAAACGTCCCCCCCCTCCTCCCTTTTATAGCTAACACCTTAACCCAAACACACCTATTCCCCTCCTCCTAACCGTCATGTCTTGTTTATAATTCCCTTCTTCCTTTCGTATACCCTTAGGGTCCTATCACCTGCCCTATCCAAAATTATGTAAGTGAAGATTCTGTTATGTTACAATGATAAGTGTCCAAACTAAATAGCCAAACCATTATTATAATCAGCATATGCTAGATACTTTGGTGCTTTTAGCATTTATTATTTGAGAGATCTGCACCTTTTTATCAGAACTTTAGTCTTAATTAAATTCTGCCATGTTGTATTTTCGTTTGCTTTGTGCATTGGCTTAGACATGTCCGGATATACTAATTTTAAACGATTTTCATGATACGCAGTCAGGTCTCCATCCTTCTGAAGTGGATTACATAAATGCACATGCTACATCTACTCCTTTGGGCAAGTGAATTGAACCTATGCCGATTCCAGCAATTTAAGCTTGAATATTATTATTTTTAATACTACTTCTGTGTGTCTGTGCTTTTGCCGTAAATTTTCTCATCAGAATTCTTTTTATATAGGCGATACCATAGAAGGTAATGCTATCAAAACCATGTTCTCTGACCGAACAAGCTCATCTGCTTTAGCCTTCTCCTCCACAAAGGTAAAGCTGCAGATTTTTTACTTATCTGATTGTCTATATAATCTAAGTGTCGGTTGCTTCTTCGATGTGAGCTGTCACCTATGGCAGATGCCATTTAGTTTTTATTTTATTTTGATGGGGATATCAATGATTAATTAACAGAATTTTTTCAGGGGGCTATTGGTCATCTCCTAGGTGCAGCTGGAGCTGTTGAAGCGATTTTCGCAGTTTTAGCAATACGACATGTAAGCAATTTCTTTATGCACTTTTTTCAAGAAGTTGTGGGGAAGTATTTTTGTACGTACTGTTGCTTTTACGCATAATCTAGAGACAGACCTTGTATGTTTAGTCTATTATAACTGTTTCTATGATGCTCTTATGACAGGGAATTGCTCCATTAACTCTTAATTTAACTAAGCCAGATCCTGTCTTCGATGATGGTTTCATGCCATTGTCTGCTTCAGAAGAAATGCCAATTAGAGTAGCTATGTCAAACTCTTTCGGTTTCGGAGGCACAAATGCATCCCTACTTTTTGCTCATACTGGTTCGGACTGATAAGATGGTTAAATCTCAGTCCATTGGTATTAGTTGACAAGAGCTGCTTGTGTTATGCTGAGGAGAGTTTAATGACCTAAAAGTTCTTGGCATCAGGCATGTAATTGGAGCTCATGATCTGTCATGTATATTTGATGCTTCTAGTACTTTCGCAAATTAGTTTTTGAATGCTATTAGCTCGACTATTTGGAACGCAGCGTTCGTTGTTGATTGAACATTCATAAAATGAAGGATCTGATTCCTAGGGTTTTATCCTATGTAAAACTTGAAAAAAAAAATTGTGGTAAAATTAAGAATGTAGATTTTATCCTATGAAAGTTAAAATTTTTCCACTTAAGTTTTGTCAACGAATTCCTTAAACATTTTATTTAAAAAGATTTATTTTATTTGTACTTTAAATTCTTACATTTTATAAAATCTGCAATCTTTATTCCTAAGTTATTTTCTGTAATTTTAGTTTTTAGTTTTTAATAATTCATAATTTTGTTATTTACTTAGAAATTAAATTTTTTTAATCAACAAGTATTTTTAATTTCTCGTGCTTAATGATTATTCTTTTAAACAAATCGAAACCTCCCTAGTTGGATGGTTCATTTCCATTGAGGCAAAGTGCAATAAATGATTTCGTTGAAAAACAATTTGGCATGATTTGATTGGTAGTTGTTAAATATGGATACCCAACTTCCTCATATCATAATATTGAATCTCTCCGATCCCAAATAATCTATTTTTCTCTTCAAAATCCCAGTGAACACCACCCAACACAAACCTAGTTTTTCTCAGTGCTATACTGTGGTCAACTTTGTTCTTTATAATATTTATTCTCTTCCTCGACCTCTTCCATTTCTTCCATGGCTTCCGATTCCAATTCAAATCTTAGAATCACCATTGAAAGCAATCCTCCCGAGTCACGTCTAGCTGAATTGAATATCAAGTGTTGGCCCAAGTATGCATGCATGCTCTCTTCTCTTTTCGACCTCTTTGTTATGATATTTTCTTCTGTCTCCATTTAGATTCATAACATCCATGTATAATTATTTATGGTGTTCTTTTCTTTTGGTGGGGTTGGAAAAAAAACGAAAAATGGAAGATGGGGTTGCTCTCCAGGGAAGTACCAATTAAAGTTTGATGCTGAAGAGACGTGCTATCTGTTGAAAGGGAAGGTTAAGGCATACCCAAAAGGGTCATCAGAGTTTGTGGAGTTTGGTGTTGGAGACCTTGTGACCATCCCAAAGGGACTCCATTGCACTTGGGATGTTTCAGTTGCTGTGGATAAGCACTATAAATTTGAATCAACACCATCATCTTCTTCTTAGCATCAATTAGCATTGTATATTGTGATTCATTAGTTTAATTAGCACTATTATTTGTTCCAATTCTTTCACAGTTTCATTATTTAGTATTTTGTGGAAGACAAATGGAGTTGTTTGGCTGTGCTGGGAATTGTTGGTGGTTTTAGTCAAAGGAAGAACCAATCAGTCAAAGGTATAGCTTTAAAGAGTTAGATATTTGATAGGTACAGCTTTTAATGTTTCTTTGACTCGTCCATCTGTCCATCAGATTTTTTTCTCATCCCAAATTTTGTATTTCATAATCTTCCTCTATTTTTATATTTAAAGAGTTAGATATTTGAAATGTAAAATTTATATAGTACATTCTAAAATATCCATTCCTAAGTTAAAACACAAGTAAGTGAAGATTTTTATTGGTACAAAACCTTTTCTACCTGTCACCCATAGTTTCTAACGGTACCCATAATTTTTTAAAATAACCATTTTATCCTTTTTTTAAAGAGACTTATGGATTGGAAATCGTCCGAAATTTCAGAAACATGAATTTCAAAATAAAATTTTTGGAAAAAAAAATTAAAAGGGATTTTCAGAACAAGATTTCCATTGAAATGCATTTTAGAATGAGTTTGTAGAACAAAATTTCCAAAACAAGCTTCGATGGTATAACCCTTGACTATGGTCAAATATACCAAAAAAGAGTTGGAGTATGTGTGAAAGGTGGGCTTGTTAATTGTTAAGACTCTAACAAGTGTATCGAATCGTATCACGTAATATAATTGGTAAGACAAAGTATAGTTTTTTCTAGAGATTCACAGTCTAAACAGTCATGTGATTTCTTGATTAATTAAGACTTTAAAAACAAAATCATTTGTTGGTTTATAATGCAGAAAATAAACATGAAAGCAAGTGTTGATCAATTGACAATAAGAATACGCAGGTGAGTGGTTTGTAAAAATATGGGATGATTACGTTGTTGGGGGTTTCAACTTATCCTTTCCACTCTCATGTATTTATGAATTCGTCTTCTTCATTAATTGTTAATGTCACTTTCTAATTTACTTTAAACCCAATGTCTCGGTGAAGAAAGCCTATCCTTAATTACTACTTTACAATGTTTTGTCTCCCTAACAATTAATTATGCATTACATACGCACAAAAGCTTAAAGGCAACAAACCCTCATATCCCTATGTCTAGGCAATACTGCTTTTGGGAGAGATTCCCCAGATCTAGATTTTCCCATAAGTGTCCATATCGAAAAAATCAATTATCATGCTATTGAATGAATTAAACAAAGCAAGCATAGAGTATAGAGGAAAAACCCTAACAATTAATGAAATAAAGCATTTATAATATAAACCAATTTAATACACGAGAGTTTCAAAGGATTACATCGTTTCCCCAACAACAATGGAAGTTTAGTTCACCATAGACATGGTGAAACTAGATGAATTATGGAAAAGAATGAAAGATAAAACCCTAAAAGTTGAAGATCGGAGCTTTCGCATCCAAATCCGCCTCCAAGGGGTGAGAAAGAGTGTTTCTGTGTCTCTTTCTGTCAAAAGATACCTCTGTAGGTCGTCCAAATCATTAAATAGTTCGAAATAATAACAGAAAACAGGTCTAAGCCCACATCGTCGGCGCTTAGCGCCCAGGCGTGAATGCGAGAACTTAGCGCTCAACGCCCCTAAAAGGGTGCCTAGGCGTCACCTGCGGTACCGAAATTGCGCTCAGTGCCCCTGAAGGGCACTCAGGCGTAACCTGCGACACTAATCTAGCACTCAATGGTGCTGGAAGGGCGCTCAAGCGCCGATGCGAGTCTTCAACGTCGAGGGCCTCCAAAAGGGCGCTCAGGCGCCACCTGCGATTCTTCTCTTTAATACTTTTCCAGCTTTTCCTGAGTTCCAACTCCCTGATGTTGGTATCTGAGGGGGAAATTTTCGAAGAGTATAACGTAGCGGATTTAAAACACAGAGAGCGTAAAGCGTATTAGGTCACAGTTGGAACGATTTTGGCCTTTTTTACAAAAGTAATTTTCTTTCGGAAAATTAACCAAACAGTTGATATGCGTTAAGTAAAATAAGTGTAGGGAATAGAAAAATCACACGAGTATTTTTATAATGGTTCGATTCAACAGAATCTACGTCCAGTCGTTAATCACTACAAAGAGTGATTAACAGTTCCACTAAAAATGGTTTTACAGATTACAATTAGATGAACAAGATTTAGAACAAAAAGAATCACTCTACCAACTTGAAGAGAACCGCTTCGGCAATCGACCAACGATTCTCAAGCTTCTCCTTTCACAAGACCAAGCAGAGTACCTTGCTAACTTGAAGAGAGTCTGCTCCGACTATCGACACACGATACGCGAGCCTCTCCTTTCACAAGACCAAGCAAGAGAACAATGAACAAAAAGCTATCTAAGAACGTTCCTCTGACACACAGTGTTCTAAGCTTTCTCAGTTCAAAACGTTGCCTTCTGAATTCTCAAAATCCAAATATATAGCCAAGTACACTGAATGCCAAAGGTCAGCTCCCAACTGCAAAGAATAATCGATTATTGTAAGTGATAATCGATTATTCAAGTCCGTTACAGAGTTTTCAAAAAATGATAATCGATTATATGAAGTGATAATCGATTATTCAAGTATGACTTGTGATAATCGATTATTGCTTCATGATAATCGATTATTCTAGTACAAAAACATGTGATAATCGATTATAGCTTGACCATAATCGATTATACCAGTGAGAATTACAATATTTCAATATTTTCCTACTACATTCAAAATCTACAAGTTGCTTTTAAATATTTTCCTACTACATTTAAAATCTACAAGTTGCAGCATCATCAAAACTCATCTTCAGGTTTTACCAATACTCCCTTATTGGTAACAATCTCCCCCTTTTTGATGATGATAAAAAATTCTCTTCTAAAACCAACTCTGGTTTACTTGCAACACATACAAGCTAAAAGACAACCACAGAGTTAGCAGTACCTGTACAAGTGTAAAATACTTCTCCCCTTATATTATTCTTCTCCCCCTTTTTGATCACAAGCAAAAAGATTAAATGAAAAAACTCCCCCTAAATATGATCTCCCCCTCAATTAAACAATGTATGCATAAAACAAGAGATCATGTTATTCATAAAAGAAAGGATTACATAGACACCATAAGGAGAAACATAAAAGACAGAAATATAACATAGAGATAAGAATAACAACCAATCAACAAAGCACTCAGACAAAAAAATCCTAATTCTAAAATTCAGGACTTGGGATCTCTCGGGTGATTGAAGGTTTAGGGGATTTTCAATATTTCCTAGATGAACATCAATCTCAAGAATTTGATTAACCATATAACTTTCATGAGCTTGCTGCCATAAATTTGATCAAAGTGAGGTTTCAGGGTAAGACTCATATCTTCCAGTTATCACAAAAGTTCTCAATCAAAAGCTTCACCCCCTCTTTTCAAAAAATCATCTAAAGTTTATGCTCCCTATAAAATAGGTAAATTAAAAAGGATTTAAGTCCTTTAAAAGTAATCCCCCTTTGATAAAACAAACCAAAAAGAATTTTTTTTTAAAATAGTTTTTTTTTTAATTTTTTTTACGCTGATAATCGATTATTACTTTAAATAATCGATTATTTGTGTTCAAAATTGTCAAAATTTAAATTTTTAGGCCGAGATAATCGATTATGACCCTTTGGTAATCGATTATTGACGTTAATTTCTGAAAAACAGAGATTTGGACCAAATTTTCAACCTAAAACACATCTAGCATTCATAAAATGTCTTCTAAGATCATAGGGTAAAGATATTCCCTTAAATGGCTCTCACCCTCATCAAAAGAGAGATGCAATTTATAAAATTTGAACTTTTATAAAATGAGAGGTAAATACAAGATGAAATACCAAAGTATAGATGAATAACCAGATATCTAAGAGCCTTATATATCTCCCCCTCAAATGGGTACCAGGTGTCATAATATCACGTCACAAGTTGTCAAACAAAAATTTCTCTTGAACTCACAAACAGATGATGAAAAATATTTTAAGATCTGTTCAGTCCAAAACAATGCAGGTATGCTTACAAGGCAGTTTAGAAAAGTATTTGAACTTCCAAACCATTTTCAATATTTCTTAGAAAATCAAATTCAGCTTTTATCAGACTTTATCAATGATTCTACAATCAATTTATAAACTATAATGAAAGCAACAATAGCTAATATGAATGTGATCACATCACAACAGCTCAAGGTTTAACAAGAAAGCATTTCTACTAGCATAATTAGTTCAAAAACTAATTTTGACAGCATAATTTATAACTTCCCAAACAACAACTATGATTTATGCACTCTCATATCCCAATCTTTTCAACCCCATGAATTCAGTTGTGCATATCAAAACAACATATACAACAATTCAAACAATATGCAGTAATCAAATTTAATTCAATAAAATTGTTTATCTTGGTCCAAAGAATTTTATCCCCCAACTTTATCAACTACTTCAGGCTTCTCTTAAGAAACTTAAAGCACACAAATCTTTCTTTCAAGTTTCAGAAACCAGAAAAAATAAATCTCAAACAAGATTTGTTAGGCTAAGCAATTAGAAATTTGAGACAAACTAAGACAGCTACAAATTGACAATCAAGAAGCTACGAGACATTTAAAAAAAAAGTCAAATTTGGGTGTATTAGTTTTCAGATTTAAGCTTGTGTTGTTCTTTCAGCTTTTTAGAAGGATTTAGAAGTTTCTTTTGAATCAAACAACTTCTGGACACCTAATTGGTCTAAAAAAAATTTAGAAAACTTGAATAAGACACTATGAAATTATTACAAGATCTTCAACATTTAACTAGTGGTAAACCAGAAATTAAAAAATTGACTCAACCAAGGAATTGCAGTTTTGCCTAACTTCTTTTAAAAGACTATTCCTTTTTGATTTTCACACCAAAATTTAACACAAAAGCTGATTTAGATTTTATCTTTCAATAATATTTTAAACCAAATAATTTACATCACAATTATGCAAATTTGATCAGCTAATTTACTGTATCTAAGCTCTCAATGTGTATAAACATATTTCATATGGGATGCATTTGAACAAAAAAAAATCTTCACAGAAACAACTTCGAGTCAGAATTGTCAATTTAATCATCAAATGTCTTAATCATCCAAGAATGCTAATGAAAATCTATCAGTCAGATCATTCAAATGAATTTTTCATTGCTTTTGACAAAAGATATAGGCTTACTTCAAAGTATTCAAGAAATTTGAATACTAAACCAGTTAAACACAGATTCAAATTATAAACAAAAACAAATCATTGAAATAACAATTGCACATGACTAATCATTCCAAAAGATTTAAATTTAGCACATGAATATCTCATAATAGAAGAATTTCACTGATTAAAGTGCTAAAACAAATAAGAACACACCATAGGATAAATGAATCAATGATGAACATATCATTTGCCCAAACAGAAATGAATATAATAGTAATCAAAGATTTTAAGATCAAGCAGAGCAAAATGCAACAGTACAGGTTAAATATTACTTAGCTCAATCACTTGGTGCTTGAACCAAGGCTTTTATATTACTTGATGAATTTACTTCCTGGATTGGAGCATCAATTTCAGAAACAGAACATCATAAAATTTTCTTCTCCTTTTGAAAACTTATTCTGCAAAACAACGCAATGGAGCTTTTGGTACCCATAATCTTATTTGGGTCCGTGAGGTTAGAAACATATTATTTTATAACAGGAATCCAAGCATATTTCCCATTTGGAACTCCAAAATGTTTAATTCTACACCTGTTTGAAGTATGTCCCTTTTTCATACAATAAAAACAAGAAACATCATACACCTTGTTTTTCACAAAAGTCCCATTCTCAACCCAAACTCTATGAGTTCTCTTAACTTTAGACTTCTTGTGTTGATGCATGTTTCTAATTTTCACATTGCTTTTGGTAAAATTTGTTTGAGCATGTGAATGAGGCTTAGTTGCCTTTGCAAGTAAATTCACAAGAATGTTAATATCAAACATATGACTCTTACATGATAAACATTCAACAGGTTGTTCAATTGCATTAAACTTAGACAATTTAATTTCTAGATTACTAATTTATTTCTTAAAACTACTCCTTCATCTAATACTTTTTCATACTTCAATTTCAATTCGTTATGTTCCTTTTTCAAATTTTTATGATCCACATCCAATTTCTTAGATTCATTTAACAATTCAAGAAAAGCTTTTTGTAAATCAAAATCACTAGTGTCAAGGCTAGATCCACTTACTTGGCTTGCAGTGTCATCAGTAACAACCGTCAAACATAGGTTTGCTTCTTCAACATAATCACTTGAACTACAAGTGCTTGATGCAATATCCTCCCAAGCAATGTAGGCCTTCTTTTTTTTGTGAGATTTCTTTGCTTTTCTTTCTTTATTTCTTTTGTTGCTTGAACAATCAGCTTTCACATGGCCTCTTTCACCACATCCATAACATTTGAAGCTTGATGCGGAGCCTTGATTGCTCTCCTTCTTCTTCTTCAGGATTTTGCTTTCACTATTTTGCTTGAGCATATATTTTCTTCCTCATTAAAATCGCTTGAGCTTGAGGAGTTTGATGTAGAGCTTGAATCACACGGTGTCAACTTATCCACATCTATGACTTCATTATAACTGAGTCTTAAAAATTTCCACATTTCCTGTGCACTTTTATAAACATAAACTTTGAAGAATTCATTAGGGGTTAGTGCAGATAAAATTATATTTCTAGCCTTAAAATCAAATTCGGCTCTTCTATTTTCCTCAGCAGTGCAATCAAAATATGATTTTTCTACCTTTACACCATCAACTGTAATTTTAGGAATAAAAGGACCATTTTGTACAGCTTCCCAGATACCTCTATCAACAGACCCCATAAAAATTTCCATTCTAACTTTCCAAAAGGCATAGTTATCCCCAATAAAAAGTGGAGGTCTGTTAATGGAAGCACCTTCAACATATACAAGGTTTTGATTGTGACCGGCCATTTTCGCAAATATTTTGAAAAACTATCAAAGCAAGCTCTAATACCAATTGTTGGTATCTGAGGGGGTAATTTTCGAAGAGTATAGCGCAACGGATTTAAAACACAGAGAGTGTAAAGCGTATTAGGTCACAGTTGGAACGATTTTGGCCTTTTTTACAAAAGTAATTTTCTTTCCAAAAATTAACCAAACAGTTGATATGCGTTAAGTAAAATAAGTGTAGGGAATAGAAAAATCACACGAGTATTTTTATACTGGTTCGATTCAACAGAATCTACGTCCAGTCGTTAATCACTACAAAGAGTGATTAACAGTTCCACTAAAAATGGTTTTACAGATTACAATTAGATGAACAAGATTTAGAACGAAAAGAATCACTCTACCAACTTGAAGAGAACCGCTCCGGCAATCGACCAACGATTCGTGAGCTTCTCCTTTCACAAGACCAGGCAGAGTACCTTGCTAACTTGAAGAGAGTCTGCTCCGACTATCGACACACGATACGCGAGCCTCTCCTTTCACAAGACCAAGCAAGAGAACAATGAACAAAAAGCTATCTAAGAACGTTCCTCTGCCACACAGTGTTCTAAGCTTTCTCAGTTCAAAACGTTGCCTTCTGAATTCTCAAAATCCAAATATATAGCCAAGTACACTGAATACCAAAGGTCAGCTCCCAACTGCCATGAATAATCGATTATTGTAAGTGATAATCGATTATTCAAGTCCGTTACAGAGTTTTCAAAAAATGATAATCGATTATATGAAGTGATAATCGATTATTCAAGTATGACTTGTGATAATCAATTATTGCTTCATGATAATCGATTATTCTAGTACAAAAACATGTGATAATCGATTATAGCTTGACCATAATCGATTATACCAGTGAGAATTACAATATTTCAATATTTTCCTACTACATTCAAAATCTACAAGTTGCTTTTAAATATTTTCCTACTACATTTAAAATCTTCAAGTTGCAGCATCATCAAAACTCATCTTCATGTTTTACCAATACTCCCTTATTGGTAACACCTGATACTTCAACTCTTCTTCCAAATCATCCTAATTCCTGTTAAAACAAGGAAAACCAAGCATAAAACCAATAATTCCACCTTCAACTCTCTTATTCTCAAAACTAAAGCAAAAGCATGATTTCAAGCTAGTTTCTAAGTTATAAAAAAGGGTGTTTTCAGTATCAAAATTAAGTATAAAATAACGGTAGTTTCAACCGTTATCAGAGCCAAACTCTTATTATCATGGACTATCAATGAGTTTTTAATAGATTAGATTTATTTTAGTCCTCGTAGGTCAAGTAGTTTAGGGTGTCTTTTTAGGTCTTGTATTTGGACCTCAAGTTGTAGTGTAGGGTTTTGGGCCTAAAGGAGACGAGTCCTAAGGAGACATATGGATCTAGGATAAAACTCTACTTGAAGAGCAAACTTTCTAGAAACTTGTGGTCCCTTGGCTAAAGTGGTCTCCAAGTTGTTTTCTTTTGTGAGAGACATGCTCTTGCCATGTGTCATGCTCTCAATGGAGAGAATTTCCCATAGGTATTGTCCATGTGTCATTCTAGGATTGAAGAGGATTCTCCTATGGTAGTGGTTACATGTCTTCCTCTTGATTGAGAGGATTTTTACTTTGGTCTCCAAGCTAGCAAAGTAGAGGTTTTTGAAGTAGTTGGAAAACATTAGAAGGGGAATTGAATAGTGTTATAAGAAAACTTTTTGCCAAAGAGATAGTTTAACAGTCTTGTCAAGGGTTAAAATATTTATATAAGGTATTAAACACTTGACTTGAAAGTTTTGTTCAAACTACATTTTTTCAACTAAATATTTTTCAATCGTCCAATTAAATCTGTTGTAGCATTTTGATAAAGATAACTCTTTGATAAAAATAACATTTGGTGACAAGTGTATAGATCTTTGATAAAAATAAAATTTGGTGACAAGAGCTTTTATAACCAGTTAATATAATAAGTAATTGTAGGGTTTGTTAGAAAAACGTTTAACAAGATTGAAGTAATAAACATACTTTTTTTTATACTGGTTTACTCCACTCAGCCACGTTCAGTTCTCCTCCAAGACCTCTTAAAAAGTTCCACTATAATCTTCAACAAGATTACAATTGAGTATTCACACCACTCCTAGTATCACCTAATCAATCCAAGTAACCCACGTTACTTTGACTAGAATCGAGTTTCACCCACTCTTGTTGTGTAGTATTCTTCACAACTCTTAGTATCGTAAGACACTCTCGGTATCTTCCCGATACACTGTCTAGCTGAGTTTCGTCCACTTCTGGCTTCCACTAGTCTAGCTACCGTTTAACCCCATCTAGTTAAGTGTTAAGTGTTTGAATTCAGTTTAGAATTTGCAATTAATAATATCACTTACAAGTCCTTAGACTATTAATCTCGCAGAGAGGATGTGTATACAATACAATTCAATCTAACAGACTCTTAAAGTTTTTTCTCTTCTTACAATAGAAAGCTTATTATTATATGAAGCTTGGGAGTATTTGCTTTTCTTTTGAGCTTACTTTTTCTTCTCAGATATTTTCTTTCGTGTTCATGTGCTTATTCTCTTGCTCTTCTCTTCAAATATCTTCAATTTATAGGCTTTAAGAAAATATCCGTTGGATAGTTATTGTTTTGATCTTGAATCTTCTTAGCCTTGTCGTAGGTAGCAACTGTAGGTTAAAGTCAAACTGTGAGAGTAGACATGTTTTTTCAATACTTTCTCAAAAGTAGGTAGTACGTACTTTCTGGCACAACTTTTTATGGAAAGAACATTATGTGAATGTCTTCTTTGTCTCTAACACCCACTTCTGATTTATATATGGTAGAGCTGGTAAGTGCTTATCATAGGTAATCTGCATACTAGAGTGGATATGTATGCAGGCATATACGTTCTGTTTCTTATCACTTTTGTTGTTTTGAACGTTGCACATTTAATGTTTGTTCAGAACAATTGTAAGTTTGTCAAATTTTTTACTACTTTAGTAGGATTTGATTGTTTAAGCATTCTTTTAAAGATACCAAATAGTTTGTGAGAGTTTCATTGTTGGATGAAAACTTCGTTTAACATATGTATCGTTTAGCCTTTACAAGACTTTTCCTAATAGCGCCTTGTTTAGTAATTTATTGTTTAGTTTACGAGTCCTTTTTTTTGCAAAATATCTTCCAACATATGTTTTTGGAATAATGTTTGTACCTTTTAACATGTTTACCAAAAACATCATTTTATACTCTATAGTGAGAGATCATCTAGCATTATTTAGCAAGACATTAGTACGAATGCATTTAGCAAGACTCTCATTGACACACTTATTAGGAAATCATTGATAACACTTTTCTCCAAGCACTTATATATCAAAATTCTTTTTCATAAAACGTTTGTCTTTTAATTATGTTATTTTTCCAAAGATAACACTTTGTCATACACTCATTTCGTTTAATGTTGTTTGTTAAACTTCAAAACATATGAAGACGTTTAAACAATTCAATCTCATAGACGATATTGTCTTAATAATCTCCCTATTTTTTATGTTTAATAAATACACATCTAAACGATATGGTTTTCTGTCAGTGTAGGAGCACATTCGTATTTCAAATTACTTTTGAAAGATTTTAACTTGAATTTCAAACATCGTTTGATATTATCAGAATTGTTATGCATGAGAATTATTTTTCAAACAATCGAAGCATATGTACTAATTAGAGCATATATAAGTAATAATGGTAAACACATGTAAAAACAGATACTCAAACACATTAAACATACAAATATAAGAATACACTAACATGAATGCGTACAATATTATGCATGAGAACTTCTAAGAATCTGGAGACTCGTTCTGATTCTATGCTATCATATTTTAATCTATCGTCTAGTGTACTCCCCCTGAGTACATGCTCCTAATCATAAAATAATATTGTACCTAGATAAACAGAAAATCATAACTACCTATCCCCATTTTATCTCTATCAAATCAAACTAAATATTACTAGACACAAAACTAATACAATAAGATATAAACAAAATTATTAATAAAACCCTAAAATTTAAGTTTATCCCAAGATTTTTTGGATGGTTGAGAGCTTGGAAACTCAATGAGTGTTGAAGAGGGCATTCAAGAGAGAAAGAAATTGATGATTTTCGGAAGAGTAGAAGTGTTAGAGAGGAGGATGATCAACTTGATTTAAATAGAAAAGAGTATTGGTCATAACCAATGTTCATTTGTGATATCTATTTAATGCACACTGTATGACTTAGATTCGAGAAAATATTTTATTTTTCGTGATAACCAAGCCATTCTAGGAAATAAGCTTTGGTGTAACAAACAGGGTTTGAGAAGGTGCTTGTTGGGTTGAATCGGCAAGTGTACCGAGTCACACAAGTAATATAAAATGGTAAGACCAAGTATCGTATCCCAGAGGACTCTCTGCGCTGAACAGTTGTGTGAAAACAAGATTAATTAAAACTTAAAATAAAAGAGATGATGGGTTTGGATTGCGAAAATAATAAAATAAAATAAAATAAAATGGAATTGAACAATGACAAAGGAGCACATAGATGAATGGAGGTTGATTGACATGAGATGGGTACGTTGTTGGGGTTAGATTTCACCAAGTTCCCTCTCATGTATATAAGAATTCTTCTTTATGCGTTAATGCCAACGTCCCTCACTAAATCACTTAAACCCGATCCTTCGGTAAATAAGCTTGTCCCTAATTACCAGTTCATACAATTCCTAGCATTCCTACACTAGTGGAAAAATGCTGTTTAACGTCACACGGAAGACGTCGGTTAAGGATACCCGCGACATATATTGATGACCGGTGGCATTTCCGTAAATAAATTGGCAATATAGGCGTCCGTTAGGTCTATCTCTGACGTCTATAGAATTTTAGATGTCGGCCCTTCAAACCTGACGTCTGTATTTCTAACCGTTAGGTGAAAAGTCATTTCCTTCAGCCTTATAGACGTTGGTTCGTTCGAGGCCCTGATGTCTATATGGCGGAAATTAATGTTGTCCACCTACCTATCAGACATATAGACGTCGGTGCCCTTCTAACTGACGCCTATAAGTCTATCAGGCAGGTGAATAATCCCACCACATTGAAGGGGCCCCGACGTCTATATGGCGGAAATTAATGCTCCTCACCAACCTGTCAAACATATAGACGTCAGGCGCATTGTAATGGACGCCTATATGTCTGTCAAGCAGGTGAATAGTCACTATTTTTAGCCCTATAAACGTCGGATCCCGCCATATTGACGTTTATATACAACTCTAGATGTTAGTTGCATCAGGTACTGCGCTCTAAAATCTTACCAGGTAGGTGAAAAGTCATTTGTTTCCGTCCACGAGACGTCTCTTCCCGCCAAGCCGACGTCTATATACAACAAAAAATATTAATTTTTAAATCGAATAGACGTCATATTAGTCAGGCGTCCGACGTATTTGATATTTTAGACGTCGGTTCTGTGTACAACAGACGTCCAATTTCTTGTTAAAAAACACTGCGAACCAGCGGTTGGCGAACCAACACAGAGTCTTTGCCTTTTCTCACCACTGCTCTGCATTTTCCAAGTAAGTTTCCTCTCCTCTGCCTTTTCGTTGTGTTTTGGTGCGGTTTTTTTGTTGTGTCTTTGTGTAGCGTAGTGCACCTTCTCCCTTTGTTAGTTTCCTCGTAAGGAAAACTTGCGATTTTTTGATTTCTCACGGCATTTCAATCCAAGGATGAACTTGGGTTGTTGCCTATGTCCATTCCGACCGCCAAAGGAAAAGTATACGGTGAGAATACACCATATTCTTTATCATTGGCGGTCGATGAAAAAGTATACGGTTAAAATACACCGTATTATCACCGTATTCTTTTTCATTGGCGGTCGGAATGGACCTAGGCAACGATCCAAGTTTGTCTTTCGGTTGAAATGCCATGAGAAATTCAAAAGACGCAACTTTTTCTTACGAAGAAACTAGCAAAGGAAGGGGGTGCTACTACGCTACCCCAAGACACGACAAAAACCGCACAAAAGCACAATGATCACTTCATATACGTCAGTTAATGTACAAACCGACGTCTATATGACGGGTAGACGTCGGTTAATGTAATGTTTGACGGCTTTATAGACGTCCAATGTGTTACAGACCGACGTCTAAGTCTAAGGTCACCTTAGACGTCGGTTAGTGCAATGTCTGATGTCTTCATAGACGTTGTTCTTTTAACTAAACTAACGTCTATATCGACGTCGCCCCTGCAAAAAACATTATGGAACCTACTCAATTGCTCCATGTGGAAGAACCTGCTCAATCAATTTGAAGAGAACCGCTCTGACCTTAGATACACTAAGCGCGATCTTCTCTTATTCACAAGGTTTCATACGAGCAACTCTAAGACTTGAGAACTTCCCTAGAGCGTTTCTGTATTCTCAAATGACTCAGATTCCTTTTCCCTCACAGAGAGCTTCCTTTAGGCACAAAGCTCTAATACTCTCAAATGAAAAGTTACTCTCTAAGAGTTGTGGCGAACTCTATTTATAAGCCCGGGGTCAGAAACTGAAAAGACGTCTCCCAACTTCCAGTGATAATCGATTATCATAAGTGATAATCGATTATTTGTGTCCGTTATGGGGTTTTCAAAAAGTAATAATCGATTATCCTGAAGAATAATCGATTATCTGTGTGACATGGGCAATATTAAAACAGACAGTGGTAACCGATTATTCTGTGTAATAATTGATTATTTGCGCAGGCAACTCTTTTCAAAACAAGCTCGTGATAATCGATTATCACCCTTGATAATCGATTATTTGTGCAATGACTCCCTAAAAAGGAAAACTTATAAGTACTTTTACATCATCAAAATTATTCCTATACAATTGTTTCTACAAAAAATGATTTTAACATTTACAATATAGGTACTTCAGGTCTTCGAGTCTTCACTTACACCATTATCAAAATTACTTCAAAGCACCAATGCTTCCATTGGTAACAATCTCCCCCTTTTTGATGATGATCAAAAACTTGTTGAAGGCTTGTGATATGTCATGTTCTTGAAGGTCCTGTTCTTAATTGAAAACTAAGGAGAAAAGAATAATTAATCCAGAACAGAGATAAATAACAAGATATCTAACAAACTCATATATCTCCTCCTAAAATAGGCACTAGTTATCACAAGATTAAAATATAAGATGTCAATCAAAAATTTCTCGCCCTTCTTTTATCATAATAAAAAAATCATACAATCTTTATTCTCCCCTTAAATTAGTTAACTTAAAAAGAATTTAGGTCTTTTTAATTCATTTAAAAATTACTCCCCCTAAAAGTAATATTCCCCTTGGAATCAAAAACACATTCTTAAAATTAATATTTTTTACGTTATAATCGATTATCACTTTAAATAATCAATTATAGGTGAGCCAAATGTCAAAATTCATATTTTGAGACCTTGATAATCGATTATCATCCTTAGTAATCGATTATTGCGCGTTAATTTGCGAAAAACGCAATTTTAGGCCAAATTTCCATCCTAAGACATATCTAACATTCATAAATTATTTCAAAGCTCTTAAAAATTACCAAGATACAATAGTGTTTTCTTTTCCTTTTGAAAATTTAACATGCAAAACAAAATAATAGAGTTTTGGTCCCCATAATCTTATTTGGGTCCTTCAAGGTTAGAGACAAATTACTTTATAATAGGAATCCAAACATATTTTCCATTAGGAACACCAAAATGTTTGATTCTACATTTGTTCGAAGTGTGTCCCTTTTTCATACAGTAAAAACATGTGACATCATTTGAATTTCTATAATAGACAATTCCTCTTTCAACCTATTCCCTACGGGTTCTTCCAATTTGATTGCTATTTTCAAGCACACTCTTAGTTTTGAAAGACTTCTTATTAACTCCATTATTTATACAAGATGCAGATTGTGTAGCCTTCTCAAGCAAATTTTCTAAAATATCAATATTAAACATATGACTTTTGCATGATAGACATTCAACAAGACGTTCAACATTTGCAGACTCTTTCATTTCTAAATTGCAGATTTTATTTCTTAAAATAACTTCCTCATCTAATGCCTTCTCATTTAATTTTCAATTCTTTAAATTCCTTTTTAAAATTTTTATAAGCAGCATTCAATTTCTCAGATTCATCTAGTAATTCAAGAAAAGCCTTTAGTAAATCAAATTCACTAGTGTCAAGGCTTGAACAACTTACTTGGCTTGCAATGTCATCAATATTAGGTTTCAAACAAAAGTTTGATTCTTCAACAGAATCACTTGATCTACTTGAGTCATTATCATTCCAAGCAATGTAGACCTTCTTCTTTCTGTGAATTTTCTTTTCCTTTCTTTCTTCACTTTTCTTGTTGTTTGGACAATCGACTTTCACATGCCCCTTTTCACCACATCTATAGCACTTGAAGCTTGATGAACAGCCTTGATTGTCCTTCTTTTTCTTCAAGATTTGGCTTTCACTATTTGCCATTAAGCATATATTTTCTTGCTCATTCGGGTCGCTTTTGCTTGAGTAGTTTGATATAGAGCTTCAATCAAACAATGTCAACTTATCCACATCTATGACTTCATTGTAAGTGAGTCATAAAAATTCCCACATTTCCTGTGCACTTTTATAAATAGAAACTTTGCAAAATTTATCAAGGGTTAGTGTAGATAAAATTATATTTTTGGCCTTAACATCATATTGTGCCATTCTGTTTTCATCCATAGTCCACTGTAAATAAGGTTTTTCTACCTGTATATTATTTACAATACCCCTGTCAATACACTCCAAAAAAATTTGCATTCTTAGAAAACAAAGGAGGTCTATCAATAGAAGCACCCTCTGCATACATTTGGTTATGACCGCCCATTATTGAAAAAAATTGAAAAACTATCAAATCAAGCTCTGATACCAATTGTTGGAAAAATCAATGTCGCGCAGCAGAATAAAAGCATTTAAGAAACGGGCGTGTAACGGTCAATAACTGTTAAGACTCCGACAAGTCTACCGAATCGTATCAAGTAATATAATTGGTAAGACTAAGTATCGTTTTCCCTAGAGACCCACGGCCTAGATAGTCATGTAATTTCTTGATTAATTAAGACTTGAGAACAAAATCATTTGGTTTATAATGCAAAAAATAGACATGAATGCAAGTATTGATAAATTGAAAATAAGAATGCATATGTGATTAGTTTATGAAATATGGAATGATTATGTTGTTGGGGGTTTCAACTTATCCTATCCACTCTCATGTATTTATGAATTCGTCTTCTTCATTACTGTTAATGCCACTTTCTAATTTATTTTAAACCCAATGTCTCGGTGAAGAAAGCCTATCCTTAATTACTAGTTTACAATGTCATGTTTCCCTAGCAATTAATTCTGAATTACAAACTCACAGAAGCTTAAAGGCAACAAAAACTCATATCCCTATGTCTAGGCAATACTGCTTTTGGGAGAGATTTCCCAGATCTAGATTTCCCCGTATGTGTCCATATCGACAAAATCAATTATCATGCTATGAATGAATTAAACAAAGAAAGCATAGAGTATAGAGGAAAAACCCTAAGAAATAATGAAATAGAGCATTTATATTATAAATCAATTCAATACATGAGAGTTTCAGAGGATTACATCGTTTCCCCAACAACAATTGAAGTTTAGTTCACCATAGACATGGTGAAACTAGGTGAATAATGGAAAAGAATAAAAGATAAAACCCTAAAAGTTGAAGATAGGAGCTTCCGCATCCAAATCCGCCTCCAAGGGATGAGAAGAAGTGTTTATGCGTCTCTTTCTGTCGAAAGATACACTCTCTAGGTCGTCCAAATCATTAAATAGCTCGAAATAATTACAGAAAACACAGCCCAAGCCCATTCGCTGGCACTCAGCGCCCTAACTTAGAGCGCATAGGCGTGACTGCTAGAGCTCTGCGCTCAGAGCCCCTGGAAGTGCGCCCAGGCGTCACCTACGGTACTTAAATGGCGCTCAGCGGTACTGGAAGGGCGCTCAAGCATGAGTGCGAGACTGCTGCCCTGAGGGCCTCAAAAAAAGTGCAGGTAGGCAAAAATGCGAGACTTCAGCGCTGAGGGCCTCCAAAAGGGCGCTTAGGCACCACCTGCGATTCCTCTCTCTGATACTTTTCCAGCTTTTCTTGAGATCAAACTCCTTGGTACTTCAACTCTTCTTCCAAATAATCTTAATTCTTGTTAAAACAAGGAAAACCACGCCTAATATCAATAATTCCACCTTGAACTCTCTTATTCTCATAAAGGGTGTTTTTAGTATCAAAATTAAATATAAAATAATGGTATTTTCAACCATTATCACAACCCCAAACTTACAACTTTGCTTGTCCTCAAGCAAACAAGATGTAACTAAGCTTTCAAACAATCAATACAATGGTTCAATACATTCCAAAACTCTTTCTTTCAAGACAAGTAATTACTCAAATAAGCTCATCATAATGAATTTAGTCAAGATGTACAAATGCCTTGATTCAAATAACTCATTGCAGTGCTCACACAATAACATAATATCCAACATATGTTATTCTCATAAATGATTAATTAACTAAGCATAGATGTAATCATGTATTCATGGAACTACTCCTCACCAGACAAAGTGTTTCACTCAATCACACAGGTGTATATAGAGGTGCCTCCTTCACTCCACTACCCCAATGTCACATAAAACAAAATTGCCTTTCATTTAACCACAATCAAACATACTAAAAAACAAGTATCATCACAAGGACTTCCATGGCTTGTAACGTGGCTGGGCTAAGAAGAACATTGGGTTTTCTGGATCACAAAATCCTTGAGTTAAGAGAGTCATTCATAAATTTCTCATTCAAGTACAATCTTTCTTTAAACAAAACAATCTCACTCATTCCCAACTTTCCCCTTTTTCCATTGAGCTTTTCATTCTTTTTTCCCTTTTTTTTCTTCTTTTCATACTTGCTTAACACTTAGCTCAATGATTATTCTCTTTTTATTTTTAAATTTCTCAACAACCCCAAACTTGAACCTTTATCAATACCATACAAATATTCGCAGCTTAACTCAAGGTAAATATTTTCAAAAGGGTTTTCATATCATGTATAAGGCTCAAGGTTCAAAAGGGTAGAACACATTTTTCTCTTTTATTTGGGCTAAAATCATGCATTGGCTAAGAAAGGGATAATAAAAAATGGCCTTGATCATATGACACAAGCAAGCAAGTAATTCAATCATACAAACCTGGGCAAAATCATTCATGTTTTCAAAAGAATAGCAATCATTCAAAACAAAAATTCTAGAGTTCAATTCCTCACTTACAAGCTAATTCCAAGTTCCAGATATCTCAGATGCATATCCTGCTCAGTATCATAATCACAATCATAACATCATGCATCTGTTCACATAAATTGTGAACAACCACCTGTTATCAGCATCTTTTGCACCATCTCAACATCAATTAATATAAAAGCATCATCAAGCAATACTTATCACACAACACGACATTATCAAACCATTGCATCAGATATAACTTTTAAACCAAGTACATCACAACCTATTCTTAAAATAGAGGCAAATAACGATAAAAATAACAAGAACAAGTTTAGAAAACTGGGTTGCCTCCTAATAAACGCTTCTTTAACGTCACTAGCTTGACCCAATAAGCTCAAGCATCAACCAACTTCATAACTGTGGAAAGTCGTTCAACTTCTCCTCCCAAATAATGCTTGAGACGTTGAGCATTTACCACCCAACTTCTCTGCGGATCACTAGCAACTGGATCTATCAACTCAATTGCTCCATGTGGACGAACATCTTTTACTATGAACGGTCCTGACCACTTTGACTTCAACTTCCTGGGAAAAAGCTTTAAGCGTGAATTGAATAACAACACCTGCTGCCCTGGATTGAAAACCTTTTCACTAGCTTCTTGTCATGATAAAATTTTACCTTTTCTTTATAATTTATGGAAGAATCATGTGCATGCAACCTCATCTCTTCAAGCTCCAGCATCTGCCTTCTTTATTTATTATTTGAATCAAAGGGATCAAAAATTCAAAATTTTTACAACCCATAAAGCTTTATGCTCCATCTCCACTGGCAGATGACAAGGTTTCCCATAAACTAACTAAAAAGGAGATAACCCTATAACCGTCTTCATTGTCGTCCTATATGCCCAAAGAGCATCATCCAATTTCTGAGACCAATCCTACCTGGACGAAGCAACTATTTTCTCCAAGATCCTTTTTATTTCCCAGTTAGACACCTCAGCTTGCCCATTCATCTGCAGATGATAAGGTGCAACCACTTTATGTCTCACACAATAATGCTTGAGTACCTTTGAAAGCTGAGACTTGCAAAAATGCGATCCTCCATCAATAGTGAGTACTCGAGGAGTTCCAAACCAGGAGAAAATTTTCCTTTTCAAAAACTTAATAACAGTGCTTGCATCATTCTTGGGACATGCCATAAATTCTACCCATTTACTCACATAATCCATTGCCACCAAAATATATTCATCATTAAAAAATGGTGGAAAACGTCCAACAAAATCTATGCCCCACAATCAAACACCTTAACCTCTAAAATACCTGTTATGGCATCTCATGACGTCTTGAGATAGTCCCAGTCTGTTGACATTTATCACAATTTCGCACATGATTATGAGCATCTTTAAAAAAGGTAGGTCAATAGAATCTTGACTCGAGAAATTTTGCAACTGTTCTTTCTCCATTAAAATGACCCCTATAAAGTGAATCGTGATCGTGCCAAAGAATTCCTTTTGCTTCTTCTTTTGTCATACAACGTCTTAGAAGATTATTTGTTGACATAGAAACTTAGGCAAAGTCAATCATGATTCCAAAACAATAACACTCAATCACAAAAACTCTAGAGTCCAACATCTCACAAGTTAATTAATGTTCCAAAATTAGATAAACATCCTGCCTAGTATATTAATCACAATTTAACCCCATGCATCTGTTTCAAACAATTATGAGCAACCACCTGTTTATAAGGCTAATCATGCATCATCTCAAAATTAAATAATACAATAAAGCATCACAATACAATATTACTCATCACAACAACATATTATAGCCAAACCATTTCAGCACGATTCATTTAAGCTAAGTACAACACAAACTACCCTAAAAACAAAATAAAGAGAATTAAAACGAACATAAATTAAAGAGATAGGTTTAGAAAGTTGGGTTGCCTCCTAGTAAGAGTTTGTTTAACATCATTAGCTTGACAAAATTAAGCTCAGGTCAAATCTTTGATGTTGGTGTTCCTCTTTCTTTCATCATCCCAACTTCTCTTCAACAGCTTCTCGTTCACCATCTTGACTCTTCTTGAATATGGAGCTTATATCTCTATAACTCCATTTTCTTTAATCTCCTTAACAACCCATAACCTGTTCCTATACTTGACTGGTTTGACAGGCTTAAATTCTTCATCTTCACACACCGAGTCTTGATGAACTAGCTTCCCTTTACTCTCTTTCTCCTTTTTGCTTCACTTATGAAAATAAACAATTTTTACCTCCCTTGACTGGTTTAGCAACTTGATTAGATAGACTAGTCACTGGTGAATCTTCCTCTGCAGTTTTAGGACTAGTCTTCTTCACTTGAATCGACTTCTCATCATTGAAGACATTGAAAGTCACCTCCTCATCTTGGTCTTTAAGCGTTAAAACGCCATCATCTACATTGATGACAACCTTAGCCATCTTCATGAATGACCTTCCAAGAATGATAGGAATCTTCAAATCTTCCCCCATCTCCATAACTACAAAATCCACCGAGAATTTAAGTTTTTCAATTTGAACCACAACATCTTCCACCACACCATAGAGATTCTTGGTAGATCTATCCGCCATTTGTAACATCATCTTTGTGGGTTTGACCTCAAGGCCACCAATCTTCTTCAGCACAGATAGGGCCATCAGATTTATGCTAGACCATAAATCAATTAGAATTTTCCCTATATCATAATTCTCAATAGTGCAAGGATTAGTAAAACATCCCAAAGATTTGACTTTGGGCGGAAGCGTCTTCTGCAAAATAACACTACAATTACCCTATACTTCAATTGTCTCCTCCTCTAGATATTTCTTCTTTTTGAGGAACTTCTTCAAAATTTCGCATACACAGAAATTTGTTGCAATGCCTCAGTCAATGGAATTGTAATCTCCAATTTCTTGAAGATCCCCTTAAAACACCCATATTCTCTCTATCCTTCCTAGTATAAACCTCAGGATAAGGAATAAATTTCTCAATTTTTCTTTCTCTTTTTCTCTCGCCCTCTTCTTATTCTTTACTCTCCCTCTTTTCATTCTTCTTTTCTTTTCTCCTCTCATTCTCACCTTTTCTCTCTTCATTCACTTCATTTTCTTCTCTCAACTCAACACTTTCTTTTCTCTCAATTTTTTGCTCATCTACTCTCTCAACACTTACGCTCATTATAGCATTACACTATTCTTTAGGGTTAACTTCAGTATTATCCCCAGACTGCTTTTTAGATTTACCCTCCAACTTTTTAGCTAGTTGGCCAACCTGTACCTCCAAATTCCTTATGGCAGCTTCAGTGTTTTTATGATTGGAGATAGAGACTATAGAAAACTTTGGAGTGTTTGTTCTAGTTTTGCAGTTCTTTCAGATAAAGAGGGTTGTTGTTGCCACTGTTGTTGTGGTGGTCTATTGAATTGCCCTGCTTGCCCTTGACCCATACTTGGATGAGGTTTCCACCCTTGGTTGTAATTACCTGGACGAAACTAATTATCCATAAAATTGACTTCCTCTTGGGTATTCTCTAGCATAGCACATTGACCATTAATATGATCTCCACCACATAGCTCATAAAGTTGTTGTTGAACTTGTGAAACATTCTGCAACTCCTTTGGCAATTAAGAGATTTTGTTCATTAACATCTCCAGTTGTTAAGTCATAATCTTATGCTGAGCCAACAGAGCATCCTGAGATTGTAATTCTAGAACTCCTTTATGTTGAAATTGAGCTCTTATTTCACTATGCATCTAATTGTCATTGGTAGCCATGTTTTCAATCAACTCATAAGCTTCCTCTAGAGTCTTGCATTTGATATTACCTCCAGCTGAGGCATCTGGCATGAATTTCGTTTGTGAGCTAAGTCCTCCAAGGAATAGAATGAGTATTGTAGGTTCATCAAAGCCATGTGTGGGAATTTTCCTCAACAAGCCTTTAATTATGTCCTACATTTGACCTAATGTTTCATCCGTGCCCTGCCTGAAAGAAGAAATTTCTTGTTTACCTTTGACTGTGGGAAGTATTTATTCAGAAACTCTGCAACCACGACTTCCCACTTAGTAAAGTTGTTCTCTAGAAAAGATGTCAACCATATCTTAGCATTGCCTCCCAAAGAAAAAGGGAACAAGCTAAGTCTAATAACTTCATCTGGCACACCATTTATCTTCATTGTATTGTATATCTCACTAAACATGGTCAGATGCTCATATGGATTTTCATGCGCTAATCCATTGAATTGGTTGCTCTTCACTAGTTGAATGAGAGCAGGCTTCATCTCCATATTTGAAACATTAACCCTTGACCTTGATATACTATTAAATTGATGAGGGCCAATAAATGTTGCATGATTTGCTAGAGTACGTCTACCATTCTGCTCTTCAGCGATATCTTCTGTTTCCTGGTCAGATCTTTGAGGTGAAGGCTTTTGAAGCGTCTTAGGAGAAGGGAAAAGTTCTCTAGACGTCTTATTTCTTGTTCTTCTTCTACTTTCGTCCAATCTTGTAAGAAGAGTTTCAGAAATTTTCGTGCTTCTCGTTCAAATTGTACCCTACATACACTAGACAACAAAACACTAGAGAGAACACAATTAGCCCAAAAAATAAAAATTAATAAAAATTAAAACAATAAAAATATAAGTCTAATTAGTTAAGAACACACCAAAGTAAAGTTAAACCAGGAGTCCCCAACAACGACGCCAAAAACTTGTTAAGACCTCGGCAAGTGTACCGAATCGTATCAAGTAATAATAAGTGGTAAGACCAAGTATCGTTTCCCAAGAGACTCACGACCTTAAACAGTTGTGTAATTACTTAACTAATCAAGACTTCAGAACAAATTTCTTTAGTTTGGAATGCGAAATGCAGAAAAAGTAAATATGAATGCAACTTGATCAATTGGGGCGAAACACAAAAAGTGAATGGATGATTTGTATAATATGAGATGAGTATGTTGTTGGGGTTTATATTTCACTGTCCTTACTCTCGTGCACATAAGAATTCATCTTCTTCATTTAATTGCTAATGTCACTCTCTAAAATACTTAAAACCCGATCCCTCGACGAAGAAATTCTATCCTTAATTACTAGACCACAATCCTTTGGATCTCTAATAATTAATTCTGCATTACGAACAGAAGCTTAAGACAACCAAACCTCCTATCGCCATCCCTGGGAAATATTGCTTTTGGGAGAAATTCTCCAGATCGTGGTTTCTAGGAATTTCCCAATAACAAAGAAGACCATAAAATCATGCCATGAATGATCAAAACATAAAAAACATAGAGCAAAGGAGAAAATCCCTAACAATTAATGAAAGAAGCATAAATTATTCAGAACAAATTCAAATACATGAGAGTTTAGAGGCTACATCTTCCCTAACAACAAATAAGGTTTAGTTCTCCATTGTCATGGAGAAACTAGGTGTACAATGGAAAGAAAGTGATAGATAAACCCTAAAAACTGAAGAGGAGAGCTCTCGCATCCAATTCTACCTCTAGAGAGTTGGAAAGTGTGTTTTTGCGTCTCTATTGCCAAAAGATACAAACCCTAGGACTAACAAATCCTTAAATAGAGCAAAAACAAAGTCCAAGCTCACATCTCTAGCGCTCAACGCCCCTACTTAGGGCAAGCAGGCGGTGGTGCAAGAGGAGTGGCGCACAGGGCCCCTCAGAGGGCGCCTAGGCGGTGTGTGGCACAAGGAGGCTGTCAGCGCCCCAGGAAGGGCATCCAGGCTTTTGATGCGAGCTTTCAATGTTGAGGGCCCCAAAAAGGGGCAGTTAGGCGTCCATGCGAGTTTCTGGGGCTGAGGGCCCTAGAGAAGGGCAACCAAGCGTCCTGTGACCTTTTGTAGCCTTCTCTTCTAGTGCTTTTTCAGTCTTTTCTGGGTTCCAAATCCTTGGACTATAACTCCTCTTCCAAATCATTCCAATTTCCTACAAAATCAAGGGAATTAATGATTAAAATCATAAGTTCTAACCTCAACTCTCTTTATTCACAACTTAAACTAAAAACAAGAGTTCAAGCAAGTTTCTAAGTCAAAAGGGCTCATTTAGTATCAAAATTGAATCATAGATAACGGTGAAATCAACCGTTATCACAACCCCAAACTTGAAACTTTGCTTGTCCTCAAGCAAAACAAAATATAACTTAGCCTAATCAATACTTCAACGGTTTAACATATCATAAAACACTTTCTTTTTGGACAATTAATCACTCATAGTTGCTTATCATAAGAATATCAATAAAGATGTACTGATGCCTTAGCCAATCAAGTTCAAATATGGTGCTCACATACTCACAAAATATACAACAGATGCAAACCTCACGACTAATCAACAACCAAGCAAAAATGTTATCATAAAGTGCATGGAACTATTCCTCACCAAGAAAATTGTTTCACTCAAGCTCAAAGGTGTATAGTGAGGTGACTAATTCACTCTACTATCACAATGTCACATAAATCAACTTTGCCTTTCATTTAACCAATATCAAACACACTCACAAGCAAGTTATCATCACAAAGACTTTTCAAGGCTTGTAATATGGCCGGGCTAAGAAGAAAATTGGTTTTTCTAGACAACAAAATTCTTGAGTCAAGAGAGTAAAAAATTCATAATTTCATCGTTTAACAACAATCTCTCTTTCTCCTTTACAATTGAGAAACCATTTTCACTTAATCCCAACTTCCCATTGAGTTTTTCCTTCTTTTTCTTCTTCTCTTTTCTTTTTCTTTTGCTTTTCTTTTGATAAATACTTAGCTCAATGCCTTTTTTTTCTTTTTATTTTCACAAATTTTCAAATTTCCCAACAATCCCAAACTTGAACCTTTCTCCAAACCATACAAAAATACTCTACTCAACTCAAGGCAAATATTTAAAAAGGGTTTTTTCACAATTTAGGCTCAAGGTTCATAGGATATAACAAACATTGTTCTTTGTTGGGTTAAAATAATGCATTGACTTACAAGGGAAAAGAACAAATGGCCTTGATCATTTGTAACAAGTAAGCAAGTGGTTCAATCATAGAAACTTAGGCAAAGTCAATCATGATTCCAATGCAATAACACTCAATCACAAAAACTCTGGAGTCCAACATCTCACAATTCAAGTTCCAAAATTAGATAAACATCTTGCCCAACATATTAATCACAATTTAACCTCATGCATCTATTTCAAACAATTATGAGCAACCACCTGTTTATAAGGCTTATCATGCATCATCTTAAAATCAATTAACACAATAAAGCATCACAAGAAAATATTACTCATCACAACAAGATATTATAGCCAAACCATTTCAGCACAATTCATTTAAGCTAAGTACAACACAAACTACACTAAAAGCAAAATAAAGAGAATTAAAATGTGTCAGAACGGTTACAACAGAATGATTAGCGTGGAATAACAAACCAAGAGGGTTTTTAATATAAATGTGTGCCTTTTAAATTCTACTCAATTAAACTTACTACACAAATGATAAATATAAATAGTAGAGTAAGGTTGAGAGAAAATTGCACAGATGAATTTTATACTGGTTCGGATCTTACCAATCTTTTGTCCAGTCTCTTATCTCAAACCAAGATAAACAATTCACTAATCATAAAACAATTACAAATTACAATCACAAAGAAACAATTTGTAAAAGTTTAGAAACCACCTCTCTTGACACCACAAGAGATGAACCTGCACCTCCTTTGAATCTTCACAAAGGATTAGACACCTCCTCTGAATACTTCACGAAGGATGAAACACCTCCTCTGAATACTTCACAAAGGATGAAACACCTCCTCCGAATACTTCACGAAGGATGATCCTCTTCCACAAACCTCCTTAGACGCACCAAGGATGAACCAGCTATTCCTCCGTCACCATAGTAGTAATGTACCAACACCACAGACAAGAGTTTCCTTAGCTGAGCAAGAGCGCACAATTCTCAAAGAGTTATGAGTATTGGAGCACAAGGGAAGAGTTGTTGTTAATGGATAAAGGCAGCCTATATATAGACTCAAGCAAATACTCTTCCATTCTTCGTAACTGGCCATTTAACGCTTTTAATCGATTAATATTACAGTTAATCGATTAAAATGAGTGCAACGGCTAGTTTTCAAAAACCAGAAAACTCCAACAGCTAGCTTTAATCGATTAACTAATCGATTAAAATAGGTAATAATCGATTATTTCCGTGCCAGTTGAGTTTTCAGCACCTGTAACGTTTTAATTGATATAATTATTACAAAAGCTTTTAATAGCAAAACATGTCTTCAAAGGATCTTCTTGAGTCTTGATATATCTTGACTTGATTTGGGCATCAACAAAACTTCATCTTTATCATTTTTATAACAAAACGAACATAAACTAAAGAGATAGGTTTACAAAGTTGGGTTGCCTCCCAGTAAGTGTTTGTTTAACGTCATTAGCTTGACACAATTAAGCTCAGGTCAAATCTTTGATGTTGGTGTTCCTCTTGCTTTCATCACACCAACTTCTCTTCAGTAGCTTCTCGTTCACCATCTTGACTCTTCCTGAATATGGAGCTTATATCTCTAGAAATCCATTTGTTTTAATCTCCTTAACAACCCATAACGTGTTCTTGTACTTGACTGGTTTGCCAGGCTTGAATTCTTCATCTTCACACACTGAGTCTTGATGAACCAGCTTCCCTTTACTATGTTTCCCCTCTTCCTTCACTTGTTTAAAGAAACAATTTTTATCTATATTCATCTTTTTCATCTACATTATGATGGAGGTACTATTCGATTTTTTTTTTGAAATTCATTTAAATTAGTGTGAAGAAACGACACAAAGTAAACTAATATTAAAAATAGATTTTACTTAGCATGTTGATGCTAAATTAAATAAATTTTAAATAAAAATAAATTATCATTGGTCGAACTGATGCCAAAAATGCTTTAATTAAAATTAATGATAAATTAGTGTTGGTTAAACTGACATAATTAAAGTATGTCTTCATAAATTAATATTAACACATTAACGTTCATAACTTTAGAATCACATATGTGTGATGCAAATTCAACATTTATAACTATTTAATGTTAGTTTTTAGATTTATTAAATTTTTATTCTAGCATCCAAAATGATCTTAGATGTTAGTGAGAAAAAGTTCCAATTAAAAGTTAACCAAACTTATATCAATTCTTAATAATTGATCATAAAATTTTAATTTATATTTACCTAAAAATAATATTATTTAGTAGAAATAAATAATTATGTTTGATAATGATGGAAATAAATTTACTAAATTGTCGATTAAGATTAGTTAAGAAATAATTGATATAAATTGAAAGAAACTTCAAATTATACTAATTGAAAATAATTAACTTTGAGGAGAAAAATTTTGAAACCACTTTTAAGGCTGAAAAAAAATCCAAAAACGTGATGAAAATGGAGAACAAAATAAATATGAAGCCAGAAAACGATAAACTAAAGCTGCGTCACATTTTCAGGTCCTCCAATCCAACACCCTTAACTGATTCAACTACTAGAGGAGAAACTACTGGTCACCTCTGAATGCAGGGTCAGAGTCAACGGCAGCGCTCGCCGGCAGTGACGTGGCAGCTTCCCGGTTTTCTTCCGGTTGCGTTGACATGTGCGTATTGCGCACGTTGCGTAGACCAGACGGGATGACCTGGTCAGTCTCGCGCACTCCAAAATCACCAAGAATAACCATTTTCTTGCATTCCACTTCTCGCCATGGTGAATCCCAATTGTAGGGTTCCTCTTCTCCTTTTCATCTCTTCCATATTCTTCACTTGTTTTCCAGGTAAAATTTTTCTCCCGAATTAACTGCTTTTCTTTTTTCCTCATTAATTCATAATCTGTCAACTATTTCTTTGACCAAACATTTTCGTTCATAAAGCGTGCGATTATTCGGTTCTTGAAACTTTGGCAGTTATAATGCTTTCCTGGATTGATATATGTGGGTTTTTTTAAATACAACGAGAAATTAAGTAAATTGTGTATTGGTATGAATGCATGTTGTTTTGTTTCGCACAGGGTCAACGTTATGTGCTGTTGTGTCGCTAAAATCAATTGAGGTTTTTAAAACGCACGAGTGGCTGAAAGCCACTACAACTGTGTATTTCCTGTGCAAAGGGGAAAGCAAGACCGTGCTTCTAGATGTCAGGAAATCACATACCTTGTATGCTTTCAATGGTGAAGAATCTTGGCAGGTTATTTATACAGTTTTTGCTCTCCTTTTAGGATTTCAGTGGGTTACTTTTATGTCTTAATTCTTGTTTCTGTTATTTTCTATGTAGTCTTAATTAAGTTTTATTCAATCTGTAAGCTGAGTCCCTAATAAACATTTTTTTATCTTTAGAAATCGAAATATCTTTTATCTTGGTAAAAGTGTTCTGTTCCCGCTTGATTTTTGTCGTGACATTTCAGACTTATCTATCAACTCTTTCTTACCTTCTTCAATCACCTTTTAACTCATCAACCGACTTGCTTTTGGAGATGATTGGAGAGGGAAGGTGCAAGTTAATGAACAGGTTGGAGATGATAAGATGGAATTAAGGACCACTCCATGTTATAGACGGCAAAAATCAAATGATTGTGTACTTAGATGAAAAAAATAAAAAGTGTTTTGAATGTTCAATAGAAGAAAAAGTAAATTCTTAACAGAGATTGAAATGAAAATAGTCAAATTCACAAAGTATAACGTGAATTCAAATAGAAACTTATATGGAATTGGGACTGTGTCATGAGGGAAGTTTTGATCACTTGCTTATTTCTCCAAATAAGACCACATAATTGATAGGACTTCAAAAGACATATCATCCAGGAGATATGAGTTCAACCCACAAAAGAGATTGACACTGCCTCTAACCCAAAACCTTAAGGCAAAAATCCTTATATGGTGTTCAACTTTTTCTGTTCTATTCAATGTAGACTTAGACTCATTTGGATTTCCCAACATTCTCCTTTTCAAGTGAGTCCTCTACATTGATAATTTCCTCTCAAGCTAATCACAAGTATCCCTCACTTGTATTGCTCTTCATCATAATGGAACAAACTTGTTTCATTTTTTGTTAGGAAGACTTTCGTTTAAACTAGTAACCAAGACTAACCATCAACTCTAATACTACTAATGGTCTTTCGAGAGAATATAATTGGGAATATACAACACCAATGACGTATGAACCCAACTCACATATAAGAGATTTATCACCTCTAACCCAAAACCTTAAGGCAATAGATTTATAAGTTTTTATTCTTATATTGTACTTAATTTTTTTTATCTGCATGCAGTGTGAATCTTAGACTCACTTGGATTTTTTAACAATAATAAGTTTTATTAGATACTTTTTGCTTAGTTCTTGTTCAAGGGGACTCTGTTTTCATCTAAGTTCTTGTACAATTTGTGGATTAAATTTTGAACTTTGTGGAACTGCTTTGGTTAGGAACCTAAAGCTCAGTCATTAAATTCCAAGTACCTTTACATTTGAGCTGCATGTGTTACTGTTTTGGCTAATAATTGGATTTTGCTTTGTACTCTCAGCCTCTAAGCAACTTTACAAGTAAAGAATGCAGGCGGTGTGGATTCTATGAGGAGGACAGCATTACTTCAGATGACGTACTTGACGAATGGGAGTTTTGTCCATCTGATTTTACTGCACCTGATGGTGAATATATTTGGTTCAAGGAAAATCAATTCGTAGCTACTTTTCTGTGTTCGGAGTGCTTATCAATTGCTGCTGGTGAGTACTTGCAATTCTTTTTAGAGACTCTTTATTACCACAATCAAATACAATAATGCCATTTGACAGCATATGTCAAGTACTTATTTGAAAAAAAGTTGCGACCTAGGAGACGCAAGTGCAAAAGTTGTATAATTTTCAAAAGCAATTCATTTCAATTGGTATGAAAGATTCTTTTGATTTGTAGTTCTTTCTAGTATTTATTGCTTACATTTAAAAGAATCATTTGTGTCAATAGCCTTTTAATTCTGATTGTTAGCAGGCATAATAATACTAATAAACTAAATTGTTATGTTTATCTTCCCATTTGTGTTTACTCTGCAAACGCCCCTCTATTGTCAAAAGTTGCGTGGTCCCAGAAAGTGTTGTCAGCAAATTTGTTAATTGGGCCACCAACTCATGGATTTTTTTGGTTTAATGTCTTCTCTATTCTTATTCAGCGTCATATGTAGATAGAAAAATAAAAGATATACATCCATCTGTCTGGTGTATAGATGAATTGAAGTGTCATCTTGGTACCCTAGCATGACTTGAAGAATTAATTAAACTAAATGCATTTCCCCATCTCTTGTTCGTAAAAAAAATACTTTTTTCATCATAACTTATTTTTAAGATTGAATCTTTATAAACGGGTCAACCTGTGGTATGCCAGAATTAAGTTTGTTCTACTTCCTTGTATTTCTGAACGATTCTTTCAGGATTTTTTCGTAAGTTAGTTTGTTAATCTTGGAGAAAAATATCCACAACCTCCCCTCCCCGTCTCCCAGACTTTTTTTTTTTTTTTTTTTATGTACAGCATTTAAATTTTATTTACTTGGTGTGCTTACATTGTTTGTCATTTACTTGCTTTCCTTCAGTGTATTTCATATATTAACAAACTTAGTTGTTTCATGTTCTGTAGTTGATGAGCATGATGATGGAAAAGGAATGCATATAGTTGCTGTGGTTTTGCTGAGTGCTTTGGTCTCAATTATACTGATTCTTGCAGTGGTGGGTGCATACAAGTTTTGGGAAAAGAAGATTAGGGAACAGGACCAGGTTCGGCTTTTGAAGTTATTTGAAGATGATGATGAAATTGGGGACGAGCTGGGCCTTGGTACTGTAATTTGAAATAACGATAGCAAACAAACTTCGTCCACCACCGCAATTTTCTTTACGAAACGACGAAAAATTATTTTCTTCTGGTTTGATAGGAAACTATCACGATCTATTGGAGATAGATATTCATCACGGTGGAAAGAAAGGTTTCAATGTTCGGATCCACTTGTACATATGACAGAAGGCTACGTTGCATATCATATTTTAGGTTTCCCCAGCTATCTAATAGTAACCAGGGCAAAATAAACTAAATGTCGTATTTTAGGTTAGCTCGGCCATGTTTTATAAATAAGGAAAACAAATAAATAGGTCATGAATGACCATTATTCTTATAGGCATTAGGATTCTTGTGCATTTCGCATAGTTTGTGTAGATTCTAGCAGTTGCTATCACTCAAAGGAAGTCAATAACACCCACCTTCACGGCATATTCAATCTCAAGTTTTCTTTTCTTTTTCTTTTTTATAAAAGGGTTACTTAGATTTTAATAGATTATGAAAGAACACAGTGATTTTTTTAAAGAATTTATGATATTTGAAATCATAATAATTGAAAAGATTTATAAGAATGTAAGGATTTTATGCATTTTAAAAAAATCATAAATAGTATATATTTTTACTATTTTATGGTGAAATATATGCTTAGTTATTCTATTATTAGATTAAATAATTTGAGTAAAATTTGATATTTGATCATTATTGAAATATGTATTTGTCTTTACAAAGATAGGAAGAAATGATGACTAGGAAAGAATACCAAACCAATAATAGACAAAATAGAACATCCAAACTAAGGGAGAAGTATATTTAAAGTGTCTTTTCAAACAATGAATAGGAAAACTCTTCCTTTTAACATGTGTATTTGTTAAACATAAAAAAAGATATTGTTAAGACAACATTAAATGACACATTCTTAGGTCATCAAATATACAAAAGAGTATAAACACAGAATAAATTACAATGATTGAGGAGAAATAACATAGGAACACAAAGACTAGATTAGAAGCATCTGCATAACATGTCTAATCAAAAGTTATGTCTAAAACTACATAAGATGTTAAATAAGATGAAACAACATAGGAGCATAACAGAAGTCCACACAGTAGAATGAAAACATATAACAAGTACAAGAAACATTCAAGTAAAACTAACAAAACACTGAATGCAACAACGTATAATATTTGAAGAATCCTATATGAAAAACTTAAGAATTCACTCTTAAGAAGAATACAAAAAGAGTCACGTAACTAAACATCATTGTAGGAAGTAAGAAAGGTTGCTAAGGGAAAGGCCAAGATCGTTTAGTGACTTCACACATATTATGGACTAACAAAAGATGACCGACAAAGTATCATTCTTCTGAAATCCACAATACAAATAGGAAAACGACGTTTAAGAGAACCGCTAAAGAAAAAGTCTTTGTAAGACGCACAATTTAACGATTTCTCTATTTAATGTGTCAATGAGTGTTTTACTGAAAGCAATTAGTACTAAACATCGTTAGGTGATGATCAAACAGACTCTCAATATATCTTGATAGATAAAAGTGTCAAAAAGATGTTTATGAAAAACATGCCAAAAATCTTAAAGAAAATCCAAAAACTCATATCGAATGAGAGTCTTACTAAATGCATTCGTGATATACCTAGCTAAACAAGCTAAATGAACTCTTACTATAAAATAATGTTCTTTTGGTAAACGCACTAAAAGGACAAACCTTGTTCCAAAAACACATAATAAAAAATGTCTTACTAAACACATCTTGAACTCAATGAGTATCTACTAAATAAAGCGCCGCTAGGAGAACTCTCTCATAGGTTAGACGATACCATGTGCCAAACAATCTACTTCATCCAACGATGAAGTCTTAATCAATTGCTTGGTATCTTAGTAAAAAGCTTTAATGATTAAATCTTACTTGAACGATAGAAAATGTATAAAAAAAAACTTTGTTGTTCTAAAAAGGCATTAAATGCCATTAAATGCTCAACGTTTAAAAACAACAAAAGTGATAAGAGAACGGACATATCTATTGCATGCATATCTACTCTACCTCTTACAGATTTCCTATTACAAGTGTCTACTACTCTGTCAAATAAAAGACAAAAGTGGATGTTAGAGATAAGAAGACTTTTGCGGAATGATCTCCCAATCAAAAGTCATCCCAAAGAGATTGTACGATCTACTTTTGATAAAGTACTAAAAAATTAAGTTTGCTTTGACAAGTAGACATCAACCTATGACAGCCACCTATGCCAAAAGCTATGAAGATTCGAATCTCTAGGAGAAGCATCGTATAACAAATACATTATCAAAAGGCTTATATATAGAAGATCTTTGAAGAAGAAGAAAGAAAGGATGGGCACTTAAAGAGTGACATGAAAGATCATCCTCATGGAAAGATCAAGAATTCTCTCAAAGCTATTTAGAGTCAAATCCTCTTGTGCAAGAAGAGAGAGAGAGAGAGAGAGAGAGAGAGAGAGAGAGAGAGAGAGAGAAAGTTTGTGTTAAAATAGAATGGCTCACTTTCTCACACCAAGAGGGGGGTGAATTGGTGAATCGTAAGAACAAAGTCTTTTAAAATCTATTTCGCAAAAGGTGATGCCTTTAAATCTTTCTTGAAACGCAAGGTAAAAAACTTTCTAATGCAGCGGAAACTTAATTGAATGAATACAGTATAAAGTCAATTAAACATAAAAGAGTAGGGATCAGAAAATTCAAACACTGCTTTTATACTAGTTTGGCCAACCTGCCTATATCCAGTGTCTTTCCAACCACGGGAAGCAAATGTACTATAATGGTCAAGGTTTATACAACAAGGTTTCTATAGAAGACCTCACGTCAAAAATGTAAAACACCTCTCTAACCCTCTAATCAAAATATAGGCAATACAATAACTAGACCAACAACAATAATCCCCTCTCCTACTGTTTGAACCCTTTGAGACACTCTCAAAGTCAAGAACGTCGCACACTCTTCTTCATGTAATCACAACAGGGAACCTCAATCCAATCTTCAAAAGATTGTAGACTCTGATCTCCCAGTTACACCCAAATGTGCAGAATTGATCAACCCTTTGAACACACAACAAACTTGCTCTTCAAGAAATCACAAGGAGATGATCACCACGGTCACTTCTTGTTTCTTGGAGCTTTTTTCCTCTTTATGTAAGATAGCACTTTCTGAAAAAGATAACATAAACGATTAGATTCACAAAAGTTCTTACAGAAATCAAATTCGCGTCAGTTATAGCAGTTAACATCAATCTCAACAATTAATTGAATTCGCAATTAATGCATTTGAATATCATTTAATGCTTGGTCAACATATTAAAAATATGACTGTTAGACAGTTATATCAAACATTAACAGAATTTTAAAACAATAATAGACGTAGTCGAATGCAACACGCGTGTAATCGACTATGCAATAGTGTTAATCATAGTTTTGAAAAAATTTCTCTTTAGAAAATCTCACAGCATACTTTGAAAAAGGTTTGTGCAAAGACACGAGTTTTAATCAACTCACCCCATAATGAAATTGACTTAAAATTGTTGTTTTGCCACACAATTAAAATTCAACATTAGTGCTTGTGGTTTTTCTTTTCCAAAAGCATGTCTCATGCATTCATGTATAAAATCTCATATATAACACAGTTAAATGCAATGAACAAACATAGTAACAACACAATCATGTTCTCATATAAGCATATAATAATATGTAAGCATAGAACATGTTGTTGAGATTGTTGATAAGGAAAGCACTCTGGTTTAGCTAAACCTTACAATCTCATAGTGCTTCTGGTTTTTGATGATGACAACACATTATTAATAATACATGTACTGATATATGTTACATGTTCAAAACTTTCTTGTGTATGAGTTCTTAAAGAACATGTTTGTGTTGTTCTGTCTATGTGTGCATATTCACTGCTTTCTACATGAGATATAATTTGTGATTGCATAACATATGTTTTAGAAAAGAAAACCACATGCACTTGGTTGAACTAATATTGTGTGACAAAACTGCAAGTTTTATGTCGACTTCATCATGAAGCAAGTCGATTAAAACTCGTGACTTTGCACAGATTTTCAAAAATAGAGCTGTGAGTATTTTTGCAAAGAACGATTTTCAAAACTACATTGAAGTGACATAGTCGACTGTATGCGCAAGCTACTCGACTTAGTTAGTTATGTTTTGAATTTCTGTTGATGCTTATGATCTATAACGACTATATTTTGATTCTTTGACTAAACATTAATTACTAGTCAACTGAATTAAATGTGTAATTAATTTAGTTGGTCTGATTGCTACTAATTGATTTAACTGTCTTAACTATCTGACTGAAGTCGACTGTATTAGTAGCGTAGTCAACTATGGGAGTGTCTGTTTTACAGAAAACTATATATAGACGCAATTCTGTATTCTACAGAGACTTTTGGTAATTCTAACATTTTCATTCTATTGTTTCAGATCTTGATCTCTGTGAAAAGCTCCAAGAACTTAACAAGAAGACCGTGAAGATCTCTCTTTGATAGTTACTTGAAGAGCAAGGTTTTCATGCTGAAAGAAAGACTGCACATTGAGGTTTTTCGCTGCACTGATTTATCTTTCTCATTCAGATTTAAGAGACTTTTGCAAGTTCATTTACTTTGCGAAAAAGATTTTAAAAAGACTCTGATTTTTTAACCTCACCAATTCACCCCCCCTCTTGGTGTTGAAACTAAGTCATTCTTTTTCCAACACACTTCTAACTCTCTTATAAGCTCAAAGAATCTATCTTTAGGCAGAGCTTTTGTAAAGATATCTGCTAATTGATTTAAAGTATCAATGTATTCTATTTGACAATCTCCCTTTTGAATATGGTCTCTCAATAAGTGATGTCTGATCTCAATATGTTTAGTTCTTGAGTGCATTATGGGGTTCTTAGTTAGGTTAATAGCACTAGTGTTGTCACATTTCAGAGGAATGTGATCAAGGAAGATATCAAAATCCTCCAATTGTTGTTTCATCCATAGAATTTGGGTACAACAATTGCCAACGGTGATAACGATTCAAAATTCGTTATTTTCATACTTAATTTTGATACAAAACACACCCGTTATGACTTAGAAATTAGCTTGATATCATGCAAAATGTTTTAGTTAGGTTAAAAGAGATTCAAAGGTGGTTTTAGAGATATTATGCTTGGTTTTCCATGGTTTGACAGGGTTAGACGAGAATTAAATGATGGAGAGTAAAGTAGGAAGGAGTTGGACTCAAGAAGGGATGAAAAAAGGTGTAAAGGAAGAATCGCAGCCACCGCTCAGCGCCAGTTTCAGTGTTGAGCGCCAACTTTGTGAAGAAAGCCACTGTTTGATGCTTAAGCGCCAACACTGAGGGGCAAAGATAGAGTCGCGCCCATCGCTGAGCGGTAGATCCAGCGCTCAGCGCTGTCCTTCTCAGAAGCAGCATTGCCAAACGCCTGGGCGTGAACACTGAGCGTCCACTTGAGTGCCGCACCTACCGCTGAGCGGTGAACCTAGCGTTGAGCGCTATACTTATGGGCCTGGGCCAAAATTCTGTTATTTTTCTGAGTTATAAATAGATCCCAGACGAACCTTAAGGTTATCTTTTAGCAGAGAAAGACGACATAACACTCTTTCCACACCTTAGAGGCGGATTTTGGATGAGAGAGCTCCAATCTTTCAATTCTAGGGTTATCTCTTTCATATTTTACATTCAATTTATTTAGTTTCACCATGACAATGGTGAACTAAACCCTTTGTTATTGGGGAACGATGTAATCCTATTGAAACTCTCTAATATCGAAGTTCTTATTTTATTCATGTACTTTAGTTATCAATAGTTTGAGTTTTCTTCTCTATACTTTATGCTTGCATTGTTTAACTCATTCAATGTCATGATCATTGATTTTGTCGATATGGGCATATACGGGGAAATCTAGACATGAGGGGAATTCTCTTGATTATGAAATATTATCTAGACATAGGAATAGGACGGTCAATTGCTTTAAGCTTCTATACACTGAAATGCATGACTAATTACTAGGGAGACTAGACATAGTAAACTAGTAATTGGGAGTAGGCTCTCTTCGCCGAGACATCGGGTTTAGAGTAAATTAGAAAGTTGCATGAACATTGATAACGAAGTTGAATTTAATAAGAATAGTAGATATAGGAGAGTGGATTAGGATGAAACCGTAAACCCCCAACAACACCATTCATTCATATCTTTATCTTTCAATTGATCAAGATTTTGCATTTGCATGTTTATTTTAGTTTTGCATTATAAAATCAAATTATTCTTTATTCAAGTCTTATGAAATTAACTCACATGATCTAAGAGTCCTTTGGAAGACGATATTCAAACACACCATATTATTATTACTTCATATGATCTGATACACTTGTCAGGGTGATAACAAGTTTTTAGCACCGTTGTCGGGGACTCATTGGTTTAAATATCCTATTAATGTGATTATTGATTGAATTTGACTTGATGCTTTTATGTTTGTTTTTATTTTTTTTCTAATAAATGTTTTCTAGGGTTTTGTACCTAATGTTTGTAAGATGCAGTTTGGACAAGAATTTGACTATATGGGCACTCAATTCTAACAAGATGATTTCAATTACTGGTGGGAACCTCACTCAAACATGGATCAAAACTAATTTGGGCAAGCTACTGAGCAATAAATTACTCCACTTAAGGAGAACACAGATTCTGACGAATTTCTTCAGTGGATCATGGGTATGGATATATCTTATATCAGAAGTCTGGAGGAGATGCGACAGTTGAGATTGTTGACAACACAAACTCTATATCAAACTAGTTTTTGATGGTGACAACACAGTGCTTAATAACAGTACACATGTTACTGCATTACATGTTCTTGTTCTGAATTGTTTGACATATTTGTTGAACATGTTTTGTTGAACTGCAACGCATGTTTCTATGATTGATTGTGTGATATATTTGTGGAACATGCTTGTATTGAAATGTGAAATAAAATGTTTTTGATTACTGCACATTTCTGGAAGTAAAAGATCACATGCACCTCTATGAACTTATATTTGTTGGGACAAAGTTATAATCCAGTCGAATACACCTTTAATGGATTCGACTATGCTAAAATCTTTGTACAGATTTTGTGAACCTGTGCTATGTGAGATTTTGAGTTGAAAAGAATTTCAAAGTGTTTTTACATGTGTTAGTCGACATTGTATATTGCATATTCAACTGTGTATTGATCTGTTTTGGAATTTTGTTATGCTTACACGCTCCAACGACTATATTTCTAAAAGTTAGTTAAGCATTGATGACTTGGTCAACTGTATTGAATGTGTGTTGATTTTTGTTGACTGAGGAGCCAGTGTGTTGATTGTATGTTATAACTGTTTTAATATAGTCGACTGAATTAGTAGGCTATTCAACTAAGAAGCAATTTGATCTAATAGGAAAATATAAATAGACATAACAGGAATTGTTTTGAGACTTTTGATGATCTGACATTTTCATTTTCCTGTTTCAGATTGAATTCTCTGTTTTATAAGCTCCAAGAATTCTCCAAGAAGACGGCGGTGATCTTTCTTGAGAGAGATTCAAAGGGAGGAGTCAATTGTATTGACTGCTTGATCATATTCTGCACAAAGAAGGTGCTTCTTGTTTGATCTTGAAGGCTTCGCATCCTGTTAAGACTGCTGCATTTGATTGAAGGCTTGGCAACCTGTGAAGTCTGCTGTGATAGGCTTGACATCTTGTGAAGAGTGCTGGTTACACGTTGATAATTGTTCGACGTGGGTTCAGATTGCAGAAGAGGGCATTCTTCCTGCAATTATGGTTTTTGTGTGCAGCTATATTTTTGTTTTGGGTTAGAGAGGAGATTTATATTTTTGCGTGGTGCTTCTATAAATTCCTTGTTGTAAAAACCGCAACCATTATAGTGAATTTGCTTCCTGGGTTATAAGGACACTGGATGTAGGCATTGTTGGCCGAACCAGTATAAAAATCAGTGTTTGATTTTCTCTATCCCTACACTCTTTATTTCCAGTCGAGTTTATCTGTTTAGCAATCAACTGCGTTTTTCCGCTGCATTGAATTTTCAATTACTTGCATTTCAAGAAAGATAAAAAAGCTTTGCACTTTTCTATAAAGATTGCGAAAAGATTTTGATTTTGAACTAACACCAATTCACCCCCCTCTTGGTGTAAAACGAAGCCAACCTGTTTCTTAACAATTGACACCAGAGCTGGTTTTCGTAAGATATTTGAAAATTCAGTCGACTATATTTTTATTCTATTCGACTGTAAAACTTGCGGATGGCTTCAAATTTTCAAACTTTTGGTGAAGGTGCTTCAACAAACAGACCACCTCTGTTTGCTGGTGAAAATGACCCTTTTTGGAAAATTCGCATGCAAATCTTTCTTGAATCGCAAGATAAAGGAATATTGGATGCCACATTGAATGATCCACATGTGCCTACAAAAATTGTTGATAGTGAAACTATTTTGAAACCTTTTGCTGAGTGGATTGCTAATGAAAATAGAAAAGCTCAGTATGATGTTAAAGCTAGAAATATTATTGCGTCTGCACTAACAATTGATGAATTTTTCAGGATATCTCAATGCAAATCTTCAAAGGAAATGTGGGATGTTCTAGAGGTAACACATGAAGGCACGAATGAACTCAAGAGAGCTAGGAAGAATTCATTGATGCAAGAGTATGAATTGTTCAGAATGAAAGTTGGTGAAAACATCTATGATGTCCAGAAACGATTCACTCATATTGTAAATCACCTGATGGCTCTTTGCAAAGTCTTTGACAAAGAAGAGATCAACATAAAGATTCTGAAAATCCTGAACAAGAATTGGCAACCAAAAGTCACTGCAATATTTGAATCCAAAGATCTTACAACTATGAATATGGCTACCTTGTTTGGCAAGTTATGGGAACATGAATTAGAACTTGGTAGACTGAAGGATGAAGAGGAGATTGAAGAAAAGAAGTCCATTGCTCTAAGGGCTGCAAGCAAGAACATCACATAAACAGAGATGGACGACAAAGAGCTGATGACCTTGATGGTAAGAAAGTTTAGTCGACTTATGCAAAATGATAGTCAATTGTCTAACCATGCAGGTCAAAGCAAAAAGAAGAGCTTCAGCACAAATGTTTTCCAGTGCTATGAATTTGGAAAAGAAGGTGACATCAAGCCTGACTGTCTTGAATTACAGCCAAAGCAGAAAGGAAAGAAAAGATTCCCTCAAGGCAGAAATATGAGAAGAAAAGAAGTCTGCATTGCTTGGGAGAACTCTGATTCTGAAAGCTCAAGTGATGAAGATACTGACCAAGAGGAGAAATCCAACATATGTCATATGGCTGGAACTGCGAAGGCTGATTGTGACAGTGATGATGAATTTGAGAAGCTGCCTATAGAAGAGAAATATCAGCAGCTAATTGAGACATTCAGAGAACTGCATGTTGAAGCAATGCGACTGAAGTACAAGGTTAATCGACTGAACTCTAAAAAAAAAGAGATTATGAATATAGAATTGATAACCTTGTTGTTGATAATGAAAAATTAGAGAAAGAACTTAATGAAGCTTTGCGACTGGAGTACAAGGTTAATCGACTGAACTCTAAAAAAAAGAGATTATGAATATACAATTGATAACCTTGTTGCTGATAATGAAAAATTAGAGAAAGAACTTAATGAAGCTTTGTCATCTGCTAGGAATGTTGAAATCAAAACTGTTACAGTAGAAAAAGCTTGTGAAAATTCTCCTACTCACATTGAAAAGATAAATTACTTCACTAGCACGCTAGCTAAGTTTTACTCAAGGTAGAGACAACTTAGATGCTGTATTAAATTCATCTAGCAGAATTACAAATAGGCAAGGAATTGGATACAAAGCTCATTCTAACAGAACCAATGCTAGGAAATTTACTGAGTGAAGAAAACCTGCTAGAAATGCATGTTTTTACTACAATTGTGTCGGTCATACTGTTAGAAATTGTTATTATAGAAATGTTGTTGTTCCTCAAGGATTATACGTATGGATACCAAAGGAACATGTAACAAGAACTAACAATCAATGACCCAAAGTCAAATGGGTACCAGCAACCAAAACTTAATTGTTTTGCAGGATATACAAGTGATGAAGAACTGCTCTCAAGGATGAATCAATTATGGAATCATCAAAACCTTGAGTGTCTACAACTGGTAAATCTGTATCTATCTGCTGCATCATGCATATACTGTTTAACTGTTGTTGTATGATTGTTTGTGTTTTGTGCTTAATTGTTTGATTGATTGAATCTGCATTGAAAATGTTTTTCTCGAGTCACAGTTGACTCCAATATTAATTCTATCAACTGAGTCATTTGATTGTGTGAACTCTGTTTTTGAACGTTAAAGATTTAAACTTACGGTCTTTATGATAATCCTTAGCGCCTTTTTATAAGAGTCTATTATATGACATTAATTCAATATCACGCAACTACACCAAAATCCCTTGTCAACCCTGAGAAGAAACGAGTTGTTTGAAATGGCTTCATCTTCATCAAAAAAATTGAAAGTTTTTCAACCGAGGAAAGGGCGGTTAATCCTAAAGGATGGATAATATTCATGGGGCTATAAAAATCATCGCTACACCAAAGTTCATTTATCTAAACCTAATTGAAAGAGAGGGATTCATGTTTCCAGGATGGCTACAATCCCATGCTCTTTCACCACTGGTTCAACTAAAGGGCTAGTGGTTCCCCGATCTTGTGGAAGTATTCTATCATAACTTGAAAAAGGTGGACGGAAACATTTACTCCAGAGTGAAAGGCGTTGACATTTTGATTGATGATAACACCTGGTTTGATATGATTGGTCTAACAGCTGAAAATGAGCCCACTCATCTTATTTTATCAAAGGAAAATAGTCTACTAAGGAAGAAATATATCTACAAAGAATGGTTAAGATCACCCGATGACCGTTATGCAAGAAGGAAATTTGATCATGAAGGACTTAAGATTGAAGAAAGAGTTATGACTCACATTTTGGCCTCTGTAATCCTTCCAGGAAGAATATCTTATTCAAGGATGACAACTGAAGACATTTTTCTGCTATACATACTTAAGAACAATATCCCTACAAATTGGATAAGAGTTATAAAAGACCATATGTTTGAAAGTGCATTGAAGAAATCAATCTATTTGCCTTATGCATTACTGATAAGCAAGATTCTTGAAGAACAAGGAGTTATCATGAAAGGGGAAAGAAAGTCCAGGTGCAATTGCACAAATATAATAAATTAGAATACCCTGATCTTATTTGGACTGACTAGAACACTGCGAGGATGGTGCTTCAAGGGTGAAGAAAATCTATTATATTTGTACGGGAATACCTCTGTAACACTTGAACAGAGAAACTCTGTGACCCATCAACTTCAGAATATTGAAAACAGACTTAATTAGATTGAAGAATCAGATTGAAGAAAAAGTTGATATGCTTGTTCACATAAAAATGGAAGATGAGACTAATGAAGGCAACACCATGCACTCTCATGCGTAACAAGGGAAAATTGCTTTAGTAGTGTGAATCTGAATTGTGTTAATCATCAGTCTCCTATAGAACTGTGCGTTCAGTCCTAGCCTAGGTCTTTCATTTTATAACGGCATATAAAGCCATCTTGTGTTGTTTTTCTTTGTTTTGTTGTTTTGTTTTCCTTGTTCCTATTCCACCAATGTAATATCTTTAATTCAAGGAAATGAAATCAGCCTTTTGAATCAATCCAATTGCTTAAATTGTTTGAGTGATATCTGATATACTGGATGATCAATTCGACTATGCTCTGTTTGAAGTCAACTATGCTTAATCTGTCATGCATCATTAAATATTGACTTATGTTATGATATGATTCAATTCTTGCTTAACCACTATTCTTGATCTAGAAAAGGTTGTTGAAAGGTTTTGTAGGAAGGACATTGCTTTGGACATCTACAATTGGAATTCAACATTTCCAAAAGCAATGCGTTTGACTCATGATTTAAAGCATTCGACTGCGTCTAAATGGGTTAACAATTCCAATTCTGGAATTTGATTTTATCCTTACTATCTGCTTAAATCATTTATAATCTGTTATTATCTCTGCTCTTTACATGTTTCAATATCTGAATTGAGATAATATTGTGAGATTGTTGATGTTTGTATCATTGCATATATATATATATGGTTTGATATTCTGACTTTGATACAAATCAATGCTTAAACTGTTGATAACTCTGTGTGATATTCTGCATTGTGCACTTAAATTGGTTTTAAAATTCATGCATAATGACAGGGGGAATATCACTGTTTTACACATTGTTTCATCACACACCTACATTTATTTTGTTTTGTGATGAACTTGTGATTTTGAGAGCATCATTGCATTTTACAAACTGCATATCTTTATGATGCTTCTCTGTTTTTCAAAACTACATAAATATCTGAAGCATTCCTTTTTTGTTAATGCACAAAGGGGGAGAGATATACATGAGTGTATGAGAGCAAGTCTATATGGGGAGAATTGTTGTTTCATACTTTATCTGCTTGATATTTTTGCTGTATATGCAGAGTAACTGAACTGTTTTTAATTGTTTCTGATATATTTTACTCTGTCATATGTTGTATTGTACAAACATGGTTGAGTTATTAATCACGATTGTGCATCATCAAAAAAGCTGGAGATTGTTGAGATTGTTGACAACACAAACTCTATATCAAACTAGTTTTTGATGATGACAACACAATGCTTAATAACAGTACACATGTTGCTGCATTACATGTTCTTGTTCTGAATTGTTTGACATATCTGCTTAACATGTTTTGTTGAACTGCAACGCATGTTTCTATGATTGATTGTGTGATATATTTGTGGAACATGCTTGTATTGAAGTATGAAATAAAATGTTTTTGATTACTGCACATTTCTGGAAGTAAAAGACCACAAACACCTTTATGAACTTATATTTGTTGTGACAAAGTTATAGTCCAGTCGAATACACCTTTAATGGATTCGACTATGCTAAAATCTTTGTACAGATTTTGTGAACCTGTGCTATGTGTTTGAGTTGAAAAGAATTTCAAAGTGTTTTTACATGTGTTAGTCGACATTGTATATTGTATATTCGAATGTGTATTGATCTGTTTTGGAATTTTATCATGCTTACACGCTCCAATGGCTATATTTTTAAAAGTTAGTTAATCATTGATGACTTGGTCAACTGTATTGAATGTGTGTTTATTTTTGTTGACTGAGGAGCCTCTGTGTTGATTGTCTGTTATAACTGATTTAATACAGTCGACTGAATTAGTAGGCTATTCGACTGAGAAGCAATCTGATCTAACAGAAAACTATAAATGGACAGAACGCGAATTGTTCTGAGACTTTTGATGATCTGACATTTTCATTGTCCTGTTTCAGATTGAATTCTCTGTTTTAGAAGCTCCAAGAATTCTCCAAGAAGACAGTGGTGATCTTTCTTGAGAGAGATTCAAAGGAAGAACTCAATTGCGCTAACTGCTTGATCATATTCTGCACAAAGAAGGTGCTTCTTGTTTGATCTTGAAGGCTTGACATCCTGTGAAGACTGCTGCATTTGATTGAAGGCTTGGCAACTTGTGAAGTCTGCTGTGATAGGCTTGGCATCCTGTGAAGAGTGCTGGTTACACGTTGAGGATTGTTCGACGTGGGTTCAGATTGCAGAAGAGGGGATTCTTCCTGCAATTCTGGTTTTTGATTTTGGGTTAGAGAGGAGATTTATATTTTTGCGTGGTGCTTCTATAAATTCCTTGTTGTAAAAACCGCAACCATTATAGTGCATTTTCTTCCTGGGTTAGAAGGACACTGGATGTAGGCATTGTTGGCCAAACCAGTATAAAAACTAGTGTTTGATTTTCTTTATCCCTGCACTCTTTATTTCCAGTCGACTTTATCTGTTTAGCAGTCAATTTTGTTTTTCCGCTGCATTGAATTTTCAATTACTTGCATTTCAAGAAAGATCAAAAAGCTTTGCACTTTTCTATAAAGATTGCGAAAAGATTTTGTTTTTAAACCAACACCAATTCACCTCCCCTCTTGGTGTAAAACGAAGCCAACCTGTTTCCTAACAGCGACAATGTCATATGCAACAATATTCTCCTTCTCCTTCACTTGAAGAAGTAGAACGTCAAAGGCAACAATATCCTCCTTCACTTGAAGAAGTAGAACGTCAAAGGCAGCAATATCCTCCTTCACTTGAAGAAGTAGAACGTCAAAGGCAACAATATCCTCTTTTACTTGAAGAAATAGAGGAGGAAATTGAACAACATTGGCAGCAGCCATATCTCCATTAGAAAGTTGTGAAGAGACATTCCAACGACTGATGCAAAATACCATCTCCTATTCAGAATGTAAGGACACAAGATGTAAAAGGAAGGAGATAGAATTGGGTTGCGTGACTGCATCTCGAGATGATTCTAGGGTTATTATTGAAGTTAACCTTAGGGAAGAATGCCAAGCCACTATCTTTAAAAGTGATAAGGTTGTTGATGAGGAAAAGATAGAGATAGAGATAAAGGAGAAAAAATTAGAGAGAGATGAGAAAAAGATAGTGGAAATAGAAAAAGAAAGGTTGAGTGAGGAAAAAGAAGATAAGGAAATAAAATTGGTTGAGAGAAAAGAAAAAAAGAGAACATGTGTGAAAATAAAGAAGAAAGCAAGAAAAAAGAAAAAGAGAAAATTGAGAGAAAAGAGGAGTGAGAAAAAGAGGAAGAGAGGAAAGAAGAAAAGATCATATGAAAAGCCCCATCCTCATCAAAAGAAATATAATAGGAAAGAAAAAAAATTTATGTGCTCTATGGAGATCTTCAAGAAATTGGATATCAAAGTTCCTGTGATTGAAACATAGAAACAGGTGTTTGGTGTTCGTAATTTTCTGAAGAAATTCAGTAGGAAGAAGAAAAGGAAAAGAATATCAAGCAAGGGAAATATCAACACCTACTGATGGGTGTTTGAGCATCTACCGAGGGATGCTAGGATGATTATGTATTCACTGAAGGATACAGAAGGTACACCTACTGATGGGTGTTAGTGAGATTGGCACTTACTGACAAGTGCTAGAAAGGTTTGGGTCAGGCTCGTGACGTTAAACAAGCGCTACCTGGGAGACAACCCAGTTGATTATTATCTTTATGTTAAACTCTGTTGTAGTTGCATTTTAGGAATTCCATGTGCATAAGTGAGGGAAATTGCATAAAAATTGAAAAATGAGAGTTGAAATCGAGTGTATAGGTTGGATAAAGTTGAAGCGAATCGAGAAAAGGGAGATAATTTAAGTCGCGTTCACCGCTGAGCGGTGGCGTTTTGGCTTTTTAAGACAGCTCAGTGTTGGAGGCCCATTTACACATTTTGAAACAACGCTTCAGGTTCACCCAAGCGCTGATTTTCCACCCTGCATACTTTCTTTGCACTCTCAAGAGCTTTTCAAGAGTTTCTCTTCATTCTTCCTATCACCCACTCACTAAAAATCCTTTTGTTCATCATTTTTGCATCATTCTACCATCAAAGTTTGGGGTTTTTGAGTGAGCACTGCATTTAGGGAGCATTCATCATCATCTAAGGAGCATTTTGCAAACATTCAAAGTCTCTCCACCTAAGTAAGTCATACATTTTTCATTTTAGGGTTTCTAAAATAGGAGAAAAGATGTGGTGAAGCATGAAAAATTAGGGTTTTTGCTTTCTATGCATGATTTGTTGAATTAGAAACAATTTGAACGGATTGAAATGCTTGATTTTGGTCTGGAACTATGAAATCTATGTTTGGGTGGAGATTAGAGAGGTTTAGGAGAAGTTTATCAAAACTGTCGCCGCCACCACTGAGCGGTGAGTTGCCGCTGAGTGGTGGCCAAGCAAAATGCTTATATTGTTAAAATGTGTTGTGCAGCTGATGTTGAGGGGCCCTGTTATGCCCTCAACACTGGACAATGATAAGTTGAAATTTATTTTATGGTGTGCTAACTCTAAATGGTGAATTCTTTGGTCTTTTGAATTGTATGTGATGTAGGAATGACATCCTCATCTGGAAAAAGAGTTAAGACCACAGGAAATAAGAGGAAAGAACCAGAGAGGTTTTACTCCAACAGATTCCTCTCCAGAAACTTGCTTAAACTCATATATTTTCAGTAAATTGTGTGACTAAGAGAGTTGAGGTTGATTTTAACTGTTTTATAACAATTTCCCCTTGTTTTGAAAGAGATTGAAGCAATAATGGAAGAAGAAGTGAAAGGCCATGAAGATGCAGCTCAAAAGGGGTCAAAAAGGCATCAAGAAGGAAGAAAACCCAAAGCTTAGGCGAAGCCCAAGCGACAAAAACGCGAAAAAAACGAGCTGAGAATCACCACTGGTCGCCCGGGTGACGAACCCGATGCCCGGGCGACGGACGCTCGTAGCTCAGGTGCCTAAAACTGGCGCCCAAGCCTTACAGAAGCCTCAATTCATGCCTGGGCGAGCTCCCTGCGACGCTTGAGCGTGATTTGACCTGGATCAGGCCTTGTTTTTGCTCTGATTTGATTTGATTTGATGGTTTTGGACCGGAACGCACTTTGGGACACGTCTGACACTATTTAAAGGACCCTGGGGCTCTAGGTTTTGCATCCCTGGCAGAAGAGAGCATAGCAATAAACTCCTAGTCAATTCTTAGTCTTTTCATTCTTTCTTTCTTCCATTATTCATAGAGTTCCCCCATGTCTATGATGAACTAATTTCTATTTGTTGTTGGGGAATGATGTAACCTTGTAAACTCTCATGTATTTGAATTGATTCTTAATTCTATATGCTTTATTTCATTATTTGTTAGAGTAATTCATCTGCTTTATTCTTGCTTATACAATAGCATTATCTGTGAGTTGCATGAGTGCTAGGAGGTTCCTTTCAATTTAGGTCCTTGTTGAATTACTCCTAAGGGTTATATTCCTTAGCGATGAGGGTATGAGTCTTATTCGTCTTAGCCTCTTGATCTTCACATCTTTTTACCAGGAATGCTAGGAATTGTATGAACTGGTAATTAGGGACAGGCTTATTTACCGAGGGATCGGGTTTAAGTGTTTTCGTGAGGGACGTTCGCATTAATGAATAAATAAGAATTCTTATATACATGAGAGGGAACTTAGTGAAATTTAACCCCAACAACATACCCATCTCATATAAATCAACCTCCATTCATCTTTGTGCTCTTTTGCCACTTGATCAATTTTATTTTGCTTTGCTTTATTATTTTGCAATACAAACCCATGATCTCTTTTGTTTTAAGTCTTAATTAATCTTGTTTTCACACAACTGTTCAGCACCGAGAGTCCTCTAGGATACGATACTTGGTCTTACCATTTTATATTACTTGTGCAACTCGGTACACTTGCCGATTTGCCCCAACAATTGTGTTTTAGACCTTCAACGTATAAAACGTCCTTTATTGTCAACGTGTTTCCTCCTCCAATGTCTCCGGTTCCAATGATTCTACCTTTGTTGTTATCCCCATTTGTTACAAATCCTTGCTTTTTCTTCTCAAAAGAGAGGAACCTTTTCTTCTCACCGGTCATGTGTCTTGAACAACCACTGTTAAGATACCACAATGACTTCTTTCACTTAGTAGGTTCCTACAAAACAAATTGAGCATGAATGTAGGTCCCCAATCTCATTATAGATCCCTGGGGTTAGTTCATGCAAGCAAATATCATTTCACAACTTTAACCCATGCATATTTCCCATTTGGAACACCAAAATGTTTAATGTTGCATTTGTTTGATGTGTGACCATGTTTTATACAGTAAAAACAACAAACTTCATGCACCTTATTTTTCACAAAAGTCCCTTTTTCTACCCAAACTCTATGAGTTCTCTTTACTTTAGACTTCTTGTGTTGATGCATGTTTCTATTTTTCATATGTTTTTAGTAAAATTTGTTTTAGCATGTGAATGAGGCTTGGTTGCCTTTGCAAGTAAATTCTCAAGAATGTTAATATTAAATATATGACTCTTACAAGATAGACATTTAATAGGTTGTACAATTGCATTAGACTCGGAAAATTTTGTTTCTATATTACTAACTTTGTTTCTCAAAACAACTTCTTCATCTAGCACTTTTTCATACTTCAATTTTAATTCAGTATGCTATTTCATTAACTTTTTATGTGCAACATCAAGTTTTTCAAATTCATTCATTAATTCAAAGAATGTCATTTGTAAATCTAACTCACTAGATTCAAAGCTAGAATAACTTACTTGACTTCCAGCATCTTCTGAGTCAGCCATTAAGCAAAGGTTTGCTTCTTCATCTGAATCACTTGAGCTTGAAGAGCTAGAAGCATTTTCCTCCCAAGCTATGTAAGCTTTCTTCTTCTTTGGAAACTTTCTTTCCTTCTTTTCTTCATTCTTCTTATTCTTAGGACAGTCAGTCTTTACATGTCCTCTTTCTCCACATCCATAGCACTTGACACTTGATGGAGAACCTTGATTTTCTTTTCTATCTCCACGGTACTTATCCTTACCTTTTGCTTTCATGAATTTAGAAAATTTCTTTATCATGAGGCTCATGTTTTCCTCACCATCATCGAAATCAACATCTTCAATTCTTCTTGAACTCTTTCCCTTAGTAATTTCATATTTGAACGCAAGCGTCTTTCTTTTGCCTTGATACTCTTCTGCAGTTAATCTTCTCAACTCAAGCTCGTGCTCACAAAGCTTTCCAAAGAGAATTGCCATTGACATCTGAGTAAGGTTTTGAGACTCCGAGATGGCAGTCACCTTTGGTTTCCAAGACATGTCCAATGATTTCAATATTTTTACATTCAATTCATTAGTGTCAAAAGTCTTACCCAACCCTGTCAAGTGGTTCACAATGTGAGTCAAACGCTTTTGGACATCTGAAATTGTTTCTCCAGGTTGCATTCTGAACATCTCATACTCCTGGATGTGTGTGTTCTTCCTTGCACGTTTCATGTCCTTTGTACCCTCATGTGTTACTTTGAGGACTTCCCACATCTCCTGTGTTGTCTTACACACTGAAATTCTATAAAATTCATCAAGTACAACAGATGAAATAATATTACGAGCCTTAATATCAAACTTGGCTCTTCTATTTTCTTCAGCAGTCTAGTTAAACTATGGTTTTTCTACTTCTACACCATCAACTGTGCTGTTTGGAATATAGGGACCATTTTTTACAGCTTCCCATATGCCTCTGTCAACAGATCCCATAAATATGTCCATTATGACTTTCCAGAACGTATAATTATCACTAGTAAAAAGTGGTGGTCTGTTGATGGAAGCACCTTCAGCATATACTTCAGTTTGATGACGGGCCATTTTCGCAAAAGTTTGAAAGAATATCAAAACAAGCTCTGATACCAATTGTTGGAACAATCGGTACTGATTTTAGAGTCGCGCAGTGAAATAAAAATAAGAATAAGCGAAAAGTGTGTTTGGTCACAACTCAAGTTAAGATGGTTCGTTTTTACAAAATTAATTTTCTTAGTGAAATTTTATCGAACAATTGATGAGCGAAAATGTAAAGAGTGTAGGAAGTAGAAAAATTCACACAAAATTTTTATACTGGTTGGATTCAAAAGAATCTACATCCAGTTGTTAATCACTATAAAAAGTGATTAACGTTTTCACTAAAAATCAGTTTCACAAATTTACAATAAAGTGAATAAACCGAATGATAAAACCTTCCTTCGATGAACTAACCGAAAGGGTGCTTCCTTCGACCAACGAACCGGAAGCGAGCAATCACACTTTCCTTTGACCAACAAACTGGAACAGTGCAATCAAAATCTTCCTTTGACCAACGAACCGAAAGATAGCAGCTTTGCCAACTCTAAGAGAACTGCTCCGACCTTTGACCCACAAAGCGCGAGCTTCTCCTACTCACAAGACCAGGCAATGCAATGAACCAGCTTCTCTAGAACTTCCTCAGTTACACTTATTCTTAAAAAGCTCGGAGTTAACCCTCTAAGGGTTTAAGAACAACTATATATAGCCAACTGGTCTGAAATTGAAAAGACACATTACAACTGCCAGTGATAATCAATTATCGTAAGTTATAATCGATTATTCAAGTCCGTTACAAGGTTTTTCAAAAATTGATAATCGATTATCCTAAGGAATAATCGATTATTCTAGGGACTTGGGCAATCTTCATCAGGACCAGTGACAATCGATTATTTGGAGTAATAATCGATTATTCCATAGCAAAATGGTTTTTCAAGAAAGCTCAAGATAATCGATTATTCCAACACATAATCGATTATATGCGTAACTTAATTAAAGATACAAGATTTTCTAAGTATTACATATTCAAACATTTTCCTAATACATATGCAATCTATAAAAGTGCTTTTAAATAAGTTGCAACTTGATTCTTTGAGTTTATCTCCTTGCAGCATCATCAAAATCATTTATCTTCAAATTTACCAATGTTCCTCATTAGTAACAAAGGGTTTCTTCAGCCATACCATCCATATCTACCCTAAGTCCACCCACTATTGTTAACACACATAGTGCACCCATACAGTTCTCCTCCCTTATTGTTGTACCAATGTCTTTTCAACCATCTATGCCAGACCATTCTCATATTTGACCATCCCAAGTTGTGGTACCCACACCATCCGTTCTTGTGCTATCCACATAATCCCCTATTATGCTTGTTGATAGGGGGAGCAATGTGAATGCTAAATCCAATTCCTTATGTGGTTTTGTTTTTTATGATGACAACACCTGTTTTGTTTCTATTGATGAGAATACATATGTTTCTACGACTGCAACATATATTGATTGAACTGGTTGATTTGCATCCTTTCTTTGATCATACATGTGTTTACATCTATTGTATGCATACTCATATTTTAATATGTTAAAACCACTTGCACAATGCATTATCTGTATACAAAGTAATCGATTACAGTGGTTATGTAATCAATTAGGTTCATCAGATAGTTAATGCTTAAACTGTGGCAAGCTACAAGTTTTAACCAATTATATTATATGTCTAATCGATTAAAACTTGTGTCTTTGCAAAACACCTATCTACAATATAGGCATTAAGGTCGAACTAGTATAAAAAGTTGTGTTTGTTTCATATCCTTGTCTCTTTTATTTCATTGTTTTCTTTAATTACTTGCGTTTCAAGATAGTATTAAAGATCATTCAAAGTTTCCAAAAAGATAAAAAAAAAAAGTATTTTTATTCATTACCAATTCACCCCTCTCTCTCTTGGTAAGGAAACATGTCTAACTTTTCTTACAATGCTAAAACCATCTCGTATTATGGTACCCGTACCACACCATACTGTGTTATCCACCCCATCCATACCACAACCTTCTATCAATACATGACCATCCCCTACTTCTATACCTTCCACATCCTTAATATTGTTTCCTATTATTTCTCCTACATTAAATTTTCCTCATTCATTTATCGAAGTTGACTCTCCTTTTTATGTTTAACCGATGATTGAATTTTATGATAAAAAATAATAGTTCATATTATCTTAAAAAATTAAATTATATTATATTGCTTTTTAACTTCTTGAATTCATTTACCCGACTTTTCTTCGTTCATATTTAACTTTGAAAGTTTGACTCATTAATATATCTATTTTTATCCATAAAAAATGTATTTTAATAAGTTTATAAAAAAATTAAATGGTATTTAAATTCAAAAAGTATGAGAGGAAAATGCTTATGCGTTAAGGCATGAATAGGCAATGGGTTCACACCTTAATTAGTCTGCGACCTAATGAAGAGGATGCAGTGGTCCTACATTGAAATAAAGGAGAAAGCTTAAAAGTTGTGTGCATTTATGCTTTGGAATTGATTACTATAAAGTAGTTATATGCAATGCAAAATCAAGTAAAGTAATGCAACAGCTTTGTACATTTCTTCGAGTGCAGAACAAGCGAAATACGAACCCTTATCATAATACTCATTATGCTTCTGTTGCATAGCTTGAAACAAGAAATTCAATTATTCTAAAACCATTTTCTCGGCTAGATATACATATACAACTTCCTATCATAATTACCATTGGTCCCTACTTGTGTTTTACTTCATTTCTTCTCCCCATTCTTTTAATCATTTTGTTAATCTGTAATATCTGTTAATTTTACCAATAATTACTCTTAACAATAAAATATTAACTTTCTTTTTAGTAAGTTTTGTTCTTTCAATCATATTGTTTTTCTCTATATATATAATATTCAAACCTAAAATTTCTTTCTTAATCATTTACAAAATCAAACTAAAAGAACATTTATCAAATATTTATGGAAAATTATGTTTTTCTAAATTTGTTTGGTTAACCTTTTTGTATTTTTAAGATGTTTTTTTTATAAAAAAATTCTCAGAAAAAAAATCAGTTTTAAAAGAATTAAAATAAAAGTAAAATGACAGTATAGGGTCTGAAAATAAGCTCTCTGATTTTCTTTGATATATAAATTTTTTTATTATTGAAATTATGAGTGAGGAGGAAAGAATATGGAAATAATATAGCTGGTAGGAGAAGAAACAGTAAACAAATGGATAAAATTAACTGTACTATTTTTTTTATTCTTTTTTTCAATTTCTTCCATGCACCTTTTTTTCTATTTCATTTATCAGCCTATTTTCATCTAATCTACTTCTTTCATTTTTATCAAACAAATCATGTATGAAAATAAAAATTATATCAACGCTAACTTTTACCAAAAATAGTTATTCCCACTCTCTTTATAACTTTCGTTTTTTAAGTAAATTATTCTTTCTTATATATTACTTTTTAAATGTCAACATAACGGAGTATTTTAATTGTATTCTTATGTATAATAGTTAAAAATAATTTAAACATTCAAGGGAAAATTGAAGAAAAGAACGAATAATTTGTTTAAACTACATTAAAATAGAATAATTAAATACCTTTTTTAATTTTAGTAAAACAAAAGTTTTAAACAACTATTATCCAGAAGAAATAATATATTTAAAAATATTAGTGTATCTTTATAAAATATATTGGTAGTTAAGTGGAAAGAGTGATAATTAAGAAAATTGTGTTAATAGATTTGAGGACTTGTTATTGAGTTGTTGTAAGAACTAAAGAAAGATCTAAATGCAAAATATTTAATGCTTAAGTTAAAAAGAATTGAGTGCATACTTCCTAATAAATCAATGTATTTATATGTTTTTGAGTTCCTTGAACAAGGGTCGAAAAGATAGATTCTTTATTTTATGCTAGAAGTTGTTACTTATCACTTAGTTATAACAAGTTTGAGTTGTTTGAGTGTTTATTAACATGGATATCTTTGAAATTTTCATGGTCAATTGATAACAATATGTTTTCCATATCTTTGAATTTGGTTAGATATATAAGCCCTCAAACTCAAAAGTCATAAGAAGATGTAGGTAAAACAATTTTTTTGGATGAATGAGTTTGTTTCCTTAATAAAGGTCATACTTTCCAAACCTCATAATTTTGCTGGCCTCGAGATATGACATTTGGGTTGTTGTCACTTTATCGGATTAGAAGTATTTTTAAATGTTTTAACCACAAAGTGTTGAAGTGTAAGGACTTGGTTTTATGTGTTGTGTTAAGATAGACAATTAATGTAAAGGTATTTGTTGATGGTAGGGATGGAAGATTAAGGGAACTTAGGAATAAGCTAAATTAAGAATGAAACAAAGAAAGTAGAGAAATGTAACAAATGGGTACTACGTGGGCAAAAAAAGTAGATGTTATGAGCATTGTACACTAGGCATGCACTAAGTAGAACTACACAAAGAAGAGGCTACCTAGAATTACATTGAGGCGATAAGCAAATTGCACACAATAGACATTATGTGTAAATCAAACGGACAAGACAAGTCATAGTAGGCAAGACACGTGTGGATGAGAGAGAATGGATAATCATGACATGTAACTTGATTATCTTGGTACAATTTTGTTATTTTAAATAGTTCAAGCTATAAAAAGAAAGAAATTTGGTCATCTAGTTTCCTTTCATGAACCTTATTCCCTTGCTACTACCCATTTCTTTCTTCTTTCTCTTACCATTTTTAAGCTTGAGTATAATGTTTCTTGATCGAGATTGAAGATCGTTTAACAAAGAAGAGTTTTGACATTAGAAACAAATTTTTGAACCGATCAAAATTTTGAACAAAATAAGTTCATCTTAAAAGTATTTGTGTGTATCAACTTAATTTTAAATTGGTGTATAGATGAATTTGATTTGGATATGATTCTTTTTGGTTTAAGAGGAATCTTTTTAAGTTAGAGAGTTCTAGAGTATGTTCAAATTTCTTATCAATATGCTTTTTGTTTACGATAGAAAACTACAAAGAAAATGTTGGTAAGTAGATATATTTAATGAAGAATGACTTCACGTAAATGAAGTTAACTATTTGATTCATGTTGTAGATTGGTTGGTTTCAATGAAGTGATTTTTATGTTTGGTGAAGTTAACTATTTGAATTTTATGTGTTTATTGTGATTGCTAATTTTTTAGATTTAGAAGATGTTTAATGTGGATAATATGAATATTTTTTTGAGAGTGTAGTTGTTGTCGTTGTATCATGGCATCACTATATTGATAATTTAAGAGATGGATGAATGTTGTAAAATCTACTAGTTCTAGGATTTTCTTTTTATGTACATGAGAACGTGCGAATCTTGAGTATGTTAGTTGAATCTATTGAATCAACATTAGGAAAACACGCATGTTTTATACCCTATTAAGAATCTCTTAAAATAAACTAGATCTTCTTCCTTTATTAATACACTATAAGGACCTACTTATTAAGGCTAATGAATACAAGTTGTGTGAGTCCATTGGTTGAATTTGAAAATAAAATTTAGAGTAATTTAATATGTAATTAAAATGACCAAAGCTAGAAATTGAAAATTAATAAGTGTAGTGAAAAGTAAAGGAGTGCTTTATAAAAGAAAGAAAAAACTATAAAATGAATGCATTAGATGATATAAACTAAAATAAGATGATTCAAAAGCTTAAACAACTCTAAAAAAAAAAGCTGAAAATAATGAACATGAACATGTGTAGAACTGGAAAAGTAGAAGGTAAGCTATAAATTAAGACAAGCAAAACTAATTTTCTTCGTGAAGAACAAAAGCTAAAATGAAAGAAAAGACTTGGCTAGTGCTTAAAGAATCAACATATAATTGTAATACATAGCAAAAGGAAAGTTCAAACATCACTTAAAAACAACACTAAATAGAATCTTGTGACTAAAATTGAGATTAACAAACTGGAAATAAAAAATGAACCAAGGAAATTAAACACAAGATCATATCAAGCTCAAAAGAGCAAAAGTTGAAGCTATTAAATTAGAAAATGGAACACAATCAAACACGTTGGAAGCAATAAAACAATGAACAACAAAAGAAACATTCTAAAACTTATAAAGCAAAATCTTGAGAATATAACCTAATTTAATTATAAGTTATTATATTATAAGATATTAATTGTAAATATTTATGAGATATTTCATAATATATTGGAACTATTGATATTTTAAAATACATTAAAGTCTTTTTCAATAACAAAGCTAAAATAAAAAAAAATTGTAAGAAAATCAATATAAATTTCGGATTAGTCCTTTCTTAGCTTTTAGGATTAAAATCCGATCTTTTCATATCTATGAAGAATGTTTTTATTTTTAATCAGTTTTCTAAAAATTATCTAACCTATTCATTATTTCATTATGACTTCGATTCTAAATATGGAAAACTAGTTGAGGATGTTCTAATTAATTTTTTAGTAATTAAATAATAGGATTTATATACATAATATAGAAAACAAGTTAAGGGTATTTAATTATCAATTTTTCTTTTGTAAATAAATGTTGGATTATGATTGTGGAATTATTTTTAAACACTCTTGACTCTTGGTATCTCCAGCCCATTCTTTACCACAAGATATTGTAAACATTGATACTACTTGCCTTTCAATTGAGTATAATTGAATAATCAAAAAAAAAAAAAACTCCCTGCAATTATCTCTCAATGTCTTTCTTCTTGCACAAGTAGAACTATTTTGAAATTGTGGCTTTACTTATGAATGGTCTAGAGCAGACAACTCAAAATAAATACATAGTATTATATATATATATATATATATATATATATAATAGAGAGGTGTTTTTGGGAGAGATTTTGAAGAAATGTAAATTTATAAAAAGTAGTAATATTTTAACAATATTTTAACATCATCTATATGTTATTTTATAGTTAGTTGAAAATTACTTCACAATCAATAATAATAATTATAAATATCAATATAGACCAATCAGAAAATACACGTAAATAATGTTAAAATATTATTAATAAATTATTATTAAAGTATCATTATCTTTTTTAAAAGCTAATTTTTTCCCATCTATCTTAATTTTGTAAAGTTTGTCTTTATATGAACACTTCATGTATTATATTTCACTAGCGATCCTAATTTGAAGAATTTACAATAATTATAGGAATAATATTATTCTTAAAATTTGGTACAGTGAGATGGTTGAGAAGTAAAAGAAATTTAAATAAGATCACGTGATAATAGAAGAGTAGCAGGTAGCGAAGAAAAAGTTTGAAAAAAATCAAACTCACCCATTCCATGTGAATTCAAAATTTAAATTTAACAAGGATGTTTCAGATAAAACCAATATATGCTGCAGAATTATCTGTGTCCCTATCACACAAAACCCTCTCATTGTGTGCGTCTGCTGCTGTCCGCCTGCAACTGCAGCAACTATATTTTAATAACCTACTTCTAGATCTCCTTCCACTCTTAATTTTTAAATAAAGTCATTAAAATTAATAACATTTAATAAATTTAAATCATCTTATGATTTTTTTAATGTTTAAAAAATTGTAGTTGATATTTCTCGAATATTATGTAACATTGGCTGAAATAAAATATTATGTCCAATAACACTATATAATTTACTCTTCTTTTAACAATTTTCGGTGGAAAATTAATTTGTTTTATGAAATTTTAATTTGAACACCAGGCAATGAGTTCAGAAACAGAACACCAGACGCAAAACAGTTTAATAATTAATCAATAAAAATACAGTTAATCTTTCCCGTTGTTAATATTTGATATTTTGATTACTTCATCATAGACTTTGGCAACTGCAACTGCAATATGCATTAAAACATTAATTAATATGTTAATTTCTTCACGCAAGCCTCTGATTTAGGCGTGTTTAGCTATAATTTATTTTTGATCGGTGGACAGTCTCACTCAAAGTAAAAGAAACTGGGTAATTGAATTTCACTAAAAAATAGAAAACGATAAAATGATACATTCTTTTTTACAAATTTAGTCAAAAAAAGGACACTGAAAGAATGTTTACTTGATTATAAATATCTACTTCACATGCACATTGTTTTAGTTGTTGCATTTTACAAATTTGAAAGGTGAACAAAGCGTAAGAAACAAGATCTCTTTTTCATAGGAGAAAATTACAGAATTTGTATTTTAACTGTTACAGTCATTCAGTGGCACAAGACACAAGTGTACTTGTAGGTGGGTATTTAATTATTCATTTACTTATAACTCTTAGACAGAGACTTCAAAATAAAAAATCACCTTGGGTGAGTTGTTGTGAGCAAGATTCCATTCCCCCTATAGATTTTTTTTTGAAAAGGCAAAGTACATTTGTTTTTGAACCTGCACTGCACTGCACAGCAGAACAAGAATTCATCTTCCAAAGAACCATTACATTCCCTTTTTCCCTGTTCATAAAAGAACTCAACACACTTTTGGGGTCTGATCTGAAGACAATATAGATGGGGTCTTGTTGTGGTGAAAGTGTTGATCACAAGCAAGTGGTAGCTGCTGATAAGGATCTCATATGGAGGTCTGTTTCTGTTCTCTCTCATTCTTTATCTATCTCACTTACATTACATTGTCAAATGTGGCAACAAAAGTGGAATGACATTGTTCAATGTGTCAATTCAGCTGCAAGAAAGTGGAAGAAGGGGGTCTGAATCTGAACACTGTGGAGTGCCTCAGAGGGAGATTACTGGCAGAGAGACAGGCTTCAAAGGTGGCTAAGATGGAAGCAGAATCAATGGGGAACAAGGTAACATACCATACCATAACACAACAATTAATACATCTTTTGTTTAAACAACACCGTCAATCTTGAATTATTGTTTCATTCACTTTATGTGCCACTGTTTGGATCACCGCTTTATAGGATAGAAAATGGCATTGCTGTTCATCTTCTGTGGCTTTTTGTCTGACAAACTTTATCCTGTGTTTCCATTTTTCTCTCCCGAAAATTAATGAAAAATTGTTCTGGAGACAGTTAGTTGAGTTGGAAAAATTGCTTAGAGAAGAGACGAAATTAAGAGATAAAGCTCAAAGAAGGCTCAATTTTTTAAAATACAAGGTTGGATCTTTCGGTATACCCTCCAAGTCAGGGCAATTGGAACATTCTGATTCGTCGGAGAAATGTGAAAATTCTTGTGGATCATCTTGGATTAGTTCACTTTCCAAATATTCAGAAGAAAACGAAAAAAAGCATGATGCTAAAATTCCAGCTTTCCCAGAAAATGTAGATCACAGTGACAATGTTTCCGAAGCCTCTACTCTTATTCAGAACCACAATGGTCCATCCAGTACAAGAGACTGTGACTCTCAGAATACTGATAATTTCAGTAGTAATTCATACACGGGTGATTCTTCACCACACATCCTAGGCGAGAATCCGAATCTGAGCTATGGGAATTTGAAGAAGGATGAAAGCAGGTACTAGATTTGAACGTTTTGACGCTGACATTTAGATAGTTTACTTCGGGCTTTGGTTTCCTTTTCAATGAGGGAATGCACTTACTTTTAAAAAGTAAAATACGTTTATAGCTGTTTATTAAGTATTTTAAGATACATAACAAAATCCTCTGATGTATTTATTTCAGTGAAATTTCTCCGTTGTATGGTCTTAATATTAGAGGAGTTGAGTATAATAAGATGAGTTTTACTGTAATGTAAGGTTAATGTAAATGTTCTAAAGATAACTATTACCATAAAATCATTAAAATTATTATTTACCATGATTTTTGAATAGATTACATGTAAGAAAATCTTCAAACTATCAGTTGTCTATAAATTAAATTTTCAGGTAACAAATTATGAAGTTGTTGCTGCTACACTTTGAGTGTTTTATCTAGAATGTATTCTTTCAGTTTAGAAGCAAAATCCTATTTGGTGAATAGTTAGTGTGGTTGAAATAGAATCTGTTTAATTAAGGCACCAATCTTTAATTTTTGTGATTTATTTCAGGTTTAGCAGTTTAAGCTCAAGATCATCATCAGTGATTGAGAATGAGAGTAATGATGGGTATCTGTGTGATAATTCTCTGGCATTAGTTCCCGTGACTGTGACAGCTACATCACAAGCCACCAGTAACCCCAAACCAATTACTGTTAATGTCCTTGAAGCTTTAGATGCATTGAGGCATGCCAGAGAAAGGCTCCAAAGTTCAATGAGAACAAGGCAAATGATTCATGTTGGCCCAATGTAAGCTCCTAAACAACACTGGCATAGTAATAATGCTAAGTTATTGCAATATTTATGTATTATAGGTAGTGAGATTGTGATTTAGCATTAGAATAGACGGGAATATCACAAACCTTGAGTTGCTATAAAATTAATAAGATTGGTAGCAGAGGTAAAATTCTTGTGAATTGTGGTTTCACTCACCACAGAAAGCATGTGACGTAGGGATGTGTTGTCATCTCCTTTGGGGTCCATATTCTTTTATTGTGCTTTTTCTTCACATACTTTTGCTGACTTTAATGTGGTCACCCCTTGATTCCTGTGACTTGCATCAACATTATTATACTTGGCCTTATGGTTCATGAGAAGGACAAGGCTTATCCTCAACCATGACTATGCTGTAACTAGCCAATTTTGTCATCTGTTGCTCCCCTGATTTCACATATCAAGCACTGGAACATCATCATTTTACATGTCTAATCTAGTGTCACAAACCACAATCAAAGAATAAATTGATTTGTGTTATTTGTATCAGATTTTGAATGTTACATCTTAAAGGGATTTAGAAAGCATAGAAAATCCCTTTGGTCCCGTGTGTTTCCCTCTTTGATTTCACTGAATGCCGTTGTCATTGTCAAATGTATAAGTAGCACTGATTATGTGTTGACGTTGTTACTCTTTGGATGTTGTTTGCTTCTACGAATCTCACCGTCAAAATGTAACGCGTCAGAAAGAGCGTGTTCCATTTGTCGCTAAAAAGTAAAGAGAAATTATAAGGTGGAGAGTCTTTTGAGATGCTCATTCACGGTTTAGAGAAGCAAAGGTTCCTATCAATTCATTTTGGAACTGTTCCAACACTTTATCAATTTTATCTCTTTCAGAAGATAAAAAGCATTTAATTCTTTATTTAAATTAAATAACCATTTAATCCATGACTTTAGTCAACATTACGAAATCCTAAATATGTAATGAAGTAAAGAAGAAATGTGATATGCTACTGTGGATAGTGCATGTGGGGCATGTAACATTGGTGTTGCGTAAATATTAGGACACCAAAATTTATGTAACTATTATCATGAAATACATCAAGAAAATGAAAGAAACATGATAACTTTACAGTCATATAGGAAATGACCTGTGACTTAGGGACGTGTACTGTTCTAATTATCATTAGGGGCGGCGTCTCTTATATTGTGACTTCTGTAGGAAGTTGGCCTACCAGAAGTTTTTTTCATCATGCAATTAATTCTTAAGAATGACTTGATTTCTCGATTTATTTCACAATTTATTTCATCATGAATTTTGTTATTTCCAAATATTTTGACGTTGTAGTTGTGTTGTTCTAAATTTGAACCGTTGTTATAGCATCCATACATATTAGTTGCTCCACTTATCATACGCTGACAGTTCAATATAACTTGCTTTACAGTAGTTATCTTATATATATTCTATCCTTCTTTTATTGATGTTTTTAGTTTTTTCTTTCTAAAACTATTGATTAATGTTTTACAAATTTGATATTTGATTAATTAGCTAGATTTAATATTTATACACTAATGTAAAATTACTCTTTCATGTTACACGACTTACTATGAATCCAAATAAAGATCACTACAAAAGATAACAACAATTTTGTAATTGAAACTTATTTCTACAGGAATGTTAGAGGTTTAACATAAAACTGTTTAATTAATATTTTTAACTTCTTTCTTGTGATCTCTTCTATCTTTTATTGAGACAGTGACAACAATCATGGTGTTACTACATGGAATTTGTGAATATTTTGGACGTCGTTTTTTTGGGTTTGAATTGGTGGTTGTGGGTGTTTTAGGGTGACGGATGTTTTCATCTAATTGCATTGAAGTTTTGTGGCTCCGAAGTGTGTCATTGAGATAAGTGTTTATATATCTAATGTACTATTAAAATTGAGTCATGATTACTTTTGAGAATCTTAATCACAATAAGACATGAATGTCTTGTGTTAATTTTGTGTTTCGAATTTGTTGTTGTTTACCATTAGCATTGGTATTTTTATACTTCAGGTTTTGTTTAAGCTAACATCAATTAACTTTAAAATAGGTCTGACCGTATAAGTTCGACGTAAATTTATGTCATATTTGGTGAGACCCAAAATAAATTTATGTTGGATATTTTTTTTTATGAAAATCTGTCACCCGCATTCACATTCACTAGTAGAGCTTTTAAGTTTTCTAATTTAAGTTTGTTTTTATAATAACAGACTTAATAAATATGCGTTGGTACTTATGTAAATAAAAATCCATATTTTAAGTATGTTATTTTAGTAACATACTTAAATTTTGATTTTAAATCTATTAAAATACAAACGGACTTAATTTTTGTATGCGTTAAGTATTTTACCAAACCTAAATTAACTTTTTAAGTCTTTTCAAATAAAACAAGACTTTAATTTTATATGACTTCAACCTAAATCTACATTTAACCTAATTTTTCATCACAAAGCACATAACACTTCTTCCTCCACTTTCTCTTTCTATACAGTCTCCCCTCCTGCGCCTGCTCCCACGCTGTTATCGCTGTCGTTGTTCCCGTTGCCTCTGCCACCTCTTGTGTCACCTTTGTCGCTGCTTGCCTCGCCACTACCGCCACTGCTCGCTTCTCGCGTCATCGTTGCTCGCATTGCATTGCCGCTTGCATTGTGTCGCCACTTGCATCGCGTCGCCGCTTGCATCACGCTGTAGCTACTTGCATCGCCTCTGATTGCATTGCTGCTCACGCCACCGCTTGCGGATCCATTGTCGTAGTTGTCTCTTGTGTTGTTGTTGTTGCCGCTATCGTCGCTATCGTCGCTACGTCTTGCTTTGCCACTGCCTCTCTTATGTTGTCTGTGTTGTCGTCGATGTACAAATGAAAAAAATTGGTCTTGGTTTGTAAGGATTAAGAATTGTGATCTTTGTTTTGTTTTTAGGGTTTTAGATTTTAATCTTGATGTTATAATGATATTTAGGATTAAGAAAATTTAGGGTTTCTTTTGGAGTGATTACTAATCACTCCAATTTATTTTCCCTGATTTGTATTATGTTATGTAAATAATGTGATTAGATTAATGAATTCTTGTATCTCTTTGGTTATGAAGAATAATTGAATTGAGGGGATGATTGATTGTATTATGTCCCAATTTCATCTTTATTTTGTACAGGAACTTAAGAAAGATGAAAATGAAATTTCTGTTGATTGATTGAGGTGCCAATGAAATATATAATTGGATTTGCAATTTTGAGTGAAAATTTTAAGTCTGTTGGATAACAACATACTTAAATTTTAAGTCTGGTCAATAACTGACTTAAAATTTAAGTCTAGTAAACCAGACTTAAAAAACCCTTTAAGTCTACTGAATCTAAGTATATAGTAAACCAGACTTAAAAAACCCAAAATAACATACTGAAAAAGCCTATTTTGTACTAGTGATTAGATAGGTTACTTAGAAATCATAAAAATTTAAGGTAAATTTTTTTTTATGAGAGTGTTTAAGAGTATTACACTCAATATAATTAAAAAAATAATAATTTAGACTTCATACACTTAAGATATCCCTAGTCTATCTTTCAAAAATTTTCAATAGTGATAGCAGAGTATGATTATTTTAATGACCGACTCAAAAGATCTAATTGTTCTAACATATAGTCTAAAGCTTAGACACTATTCTTTTTAAGATGATATTTCATTTTCTTTTATTGGTTAAACTTCAAAACTTAAAAAAGGAAAATTCTTCATTATTATTAAAATTAGAATAAAAAATTTTCATTATTTTTAAAAGTAGAATAAATTCTTCATCATTTTAAAAATTAGAAGAGAAGTTCTTCATTATTTTTAAAAATGGAATGAAAATCTTCATTTTTTTTAACATTAGAAGGATTCACTATTTTTAAAATTAGAAAAACATTCTTCAAAAATTTTCAAATTAGAAAGAAAATTTTTCGTTATTTTTAAAATTAGAAGGAAGGTTCTTATTTTTTTTAAATAAGAAGGAAAATTCTTCATTATTTTTAAAATTAGGAAGAAAATTCATCATCATTTTTAAAATTAGAAAGAGAATTCTGCATTATTTTTTAAATTAGAAGGAAAATTCTTCATTATTTTTAAAATTAAAAAAAAAGTATTCATTATTTTTAAAATTAGAAGGAAAGTTCTTTATTATTTTTAAAATTAGAAGGAAAATTTTTCAATAATTTTAATATTCCAAAGAAAATTATTTATTATTTTTAAAATTCGAAAGAAAGTTCTTCGTTATTTTTAAAGTTAGAAGGAAAATTCTTTTTGTTATTTTTAAAATTAGAAGGAAATTTCTTCATTATTTTTAAAAATAAAAGGAAAATTCTAATTTATTTTTAAAATTAAAAGGAAAATTTTATTATTTTTTTTTCGGATATGAGGTCAAGTCACTTCAAAGACCTACACAATTTCTCCTTGGATGTCGTTCGGGTAGTCGATCACCTAGTCCTCGTCTTCAGTCCAACTGTCCGGAGGTGTACTTGCCAAAGGTTCTTCGATGCTTAAGTGAGTAATCTGTCCGTACGGGATTCAGAACAAGGGTATTGAATGCACAGTAAATGTGATGACCTACCTCTTACCTTTGACCTATATTTATAGTTTTTGACATGGGCCTGAGATTAGTGAGACCTTAATCCCGGCCCAATCTCAGCCCAATACCCTTAACTACCATTAAAAGAGCTTCTGTCGAGCGATGTCATCCAATCCCTTCTGCCACCATCTGGCCGTATTTGTCAATCTGGATATGTATTGGTCCTGGCTGCTCCAAGACCGTTCGTCTTTGAGTGGTGTCTCATTTTTCCTAGGTCATTTGGCCCTCTACGGTACATAGGCCCCCCAAGCCCTAGACAACGTAGTTAGCGTTGGGGTTTGTGATTGGCGATGCTGCTAGTGGTCCAAGGTGATTCGTGGTGAGGTCGTTCGACGATCTTTTGAATTTGATCTTGACAGGAAAACATGTGGTGTGTGAGTGCGCTATCCTCGTCTCGGGTAGTGGGAAGGTCACTTAATTAGGGTCGTTGATCATGGCAGATTTTAACGAATCTGATGAGTTGAGCGGTTTCCAAAAATTTCCTATAAATAAAGGGCGGTGGCAATGTCATTTTCATCACTTTCTGCACATCGTTCTTTAACCGTCCGACAAAAAGCTTACTATATTTCAAAGGTAGTAATAATGGCAACTGTGCGTATTATTTCGTTTGAGGAGTCGTCGGGCAGAGGCAGCAAGGGTTTGGCGGGTTTGGGTGATCGGTCTTCCTCTCCTAGCTTGGGGTCGTCTTCTTACCTTGGGGCCCCTGAGCGAGATAACCCCTCAAAGCCTTCCTCTCCCTTCTACTCTAGTGAGAGGGTTATTAATGGGGTGGCTCTCGACCTTCTTCTAGGTGGGGTCGCTGTTGACAACGATGAGGAAGTACCTATGGGTGGCTAACCGGCTGTTCGAGGGTATGGGTGGGCATCGCATGACATCGGCCTTTACGTATCCAAGTTTGGTGTAAAAAGGGAACTGTAATGATGGGTCGATCGGTCATTTATTGTTCAGGACGAATAAGATGCCCGTTTGATACGGTTGGGAGTTAGTCGGGAGAACGAACAGGTTTTCCATGGGAAAGGGTCCAGTGTAGAGGATTTCTTTTTCGTGTACACCTATTTGTTCAACCAAATGTTCGTTCGGGTGCCTTTCACCTCCTTCCAATTGGATGTCCTATGTGAGCTCCATTTTGCCCCTTCCTAATTGCACCCGAATAAGTGGGCTTATATATAGGCGTTTGTAGTGGTCTGTGCGACAATGGGAATCACCCCTACCGTTCCCATTTTACTCCACTACTTCAATTTCCCCCCGTTGGCTAAGCGAGGGTGGGTGTCTTTGACATCCGTCAAAGATAATTGTTTATTCAAGCTATTTTCAAAGTCCTTTAAAGGATTTAAGAAGAAATACTTTAAGGTTATAATAAAGGAATTTGACTGTTCGGAATTCCATGATGAACATGCCCTTCCCTTGTTCTCCTTTTATTGGACAAGGGATCCTCGAAAAATAAATGCCTGGCCAGTCAGTCTCATGAGCCCCGTCGAGTTGGAGGCCGTTAAGGTCATAAATAGCCTGCCCCGCTGCGTTTCTGCCTGTGGCCTTGTCAAGTGCCTCGCCTACGAGGACTTCGATCAAATGACGTTTAGTAGGGTATTTTTTCGCTTTATTGCTTCATTTCGTGCTTTGGTGTTAACTTAGCCAAATTCTTGTCTTCCTTTCAGGAATTCGGTTCCACCACTTGGAATAAGCAATTTTTTCGTTGTCCGAAAGCAATCTGGCAGCACCTTTCCGAAGAACCGAGATCCTCGGTCAGCTGCTTCTACTACGGCCCCTAAGAGCCATCCGTCCCCCACTCCAAACGCAATCCCGATCGAGGTGTCTCAACCTATCCTGATTGTCAACTTGGAGTAGTCCTCCGGGGCCATTACTGCCACAACCACCCTTTTAATGAAGAAGAGGAAATGCCAAGGGGAGAAATCCTCTTCCAAGAGAAGTCGCCAAGAGGGGAGCGTCCCTCAGCCTTTACCTGACGACATATTTAGTTCTGAGTTTCAAGTTAGCCACAAGGTTAACTTTCACATGAGTTCCTCCTAAAGGGCAGTTGTCGAACTGTTGTCTGAGAAGGACATCACAAATGCTGCTTTGGAGCTATCAACCCGAGCGGCCATGCTGACTTGGTACCTCTGCGATTTCGCCAACCGGAAAGGGACGGAGGATGTTCAAGTAGAGTTGACCGAAGAAAAGAAAATATGTATCAACCTTCAGGCTCAAGTGGAGGCGCTGACAGTCGCCCATGAAGGATGCGAGAAGTAGGTGGTTGACTTACAGTTGGAGCTGGATGAAGTCAGAAGGAAGCTGCAGGAGGCCAAGGAGAAGGTTTGAATGGCTTAAACTAGGGGGGACCTAGCTGTTGAGGAATGTGGTCAACTAAAGGTGGTGACCACTAAGTAGAAGGAGAAGAAGGGAGAATTGAGTACTAGAACAAGTCTCTTTTGGTTATGTTGTTGAAGGCGGAAGAGACGATCGCCTCACTCAATGATACCGTCGCATCTGAGCACGAAGAGGGCTTTAACAAGGCCCTTCGTCAAGCCTTTTTCCTTCTAGGAGTTGATTTGTATGTTGAGGGCTTTGAAGTGATGAAAGAGGTTTATGAGGGAACCTGATCCCCCTGAGTGAGCTGCCCAGTAATAAGGGGGCAGACGCCGACGAGGGCGATGTTGAGGGAGAAGCAGTGGATATCGGGGTAACGTTGATGCGGGCGATGAATAGGTTAGCTTGGTCGACACAGGGGCAGGGTAAACTTTTTTGAAGTTTCTTGATTTTTTGGAGTGTAGCCGAGCAACAAACACTTAGATTTTGTTAAGGTGTTTGCTTCTCCATCCCGCTGATATAATTTATGTATAGCCCAGAATTACTATTGAATACAACAGTTTCACTTTTCTTTTCGCATGAACATTTTATTACTTTTTTTATTGTGTTAAGTTATGAACGTCTGATGACGTATCATTTGCTGTTTTTTCTCTCACTCGTCGTTAGTTACCCGGCTAAGTAGATTGATTCCTTTTGGAACTTCATTCCTCGATTTACGTAAGGTTTTCTCGTGTTGGGCGACCGTGGTTCGTTAATGAACTTGCCATCCCCCGTTCGACTAAGTTGATAATGATTCCTTTCAGAATTCTCCATTCACCAACTTGGATTATTTGTTTGAACCGGGCGACAGTGGTTCGTTGGTGAACTCGCTGTTCACCGCCCAACCAAGTTGACAGTGGTTGATTTTAGAACTCTCTATTCATCAACTTGGGTTATTTTTTGTTTGAACCGGGTGTCAGTGGTTCGTTGGTGAAATCTCCGCTCACCGCCTCACCAAGTTGACAATGGTTCTTCTTAGAACTCTTTGTTCAGTAACTTGGATTGCTTTGTGAGTCCGGTTCTCCGTTCGTGGTTATCAGTCTACACAAAATTGCTATGGGAGAAATTCGTCAATATTTTATTAATTTTGATGAACAAAGGGGAATACAATAACAACTATTCAGCTGAAATAAAACTTCAAGTGTGAGGCGTTCCAAGTGTTAGGAATAGGCTGGCCGTTTGGATGGGCAAGGCGATAGGCTCCATTCTTGAGGTCTTTCGTTACTTTGGAAGGTCCTTCCCACTTGACGGCTAGCTTTGATAACGGTTGAAAAACCGTTATTTTCATATGCTATTTTGGACTAAATTACGCCTTTTACTGCTTAGAATGAGCTTGAAATCAAACAAAACTCAATAAATGAGTCAGTCGAGAGTCAAAAGCTGTTTTTAGCGATTTTATGCTTGTTGTGCATTGTTTTGCAGCAAAATTGATAGAAGTGAAGATTGGGAATGAAGATGAAAGTCATAGACTGAAGAAAAAGCACGAAAATCAAAGAAAGGAAGAGTCTAGGGACCGCTCGGCGGTAGACCCCTGGCGCAAGGCGGTCAGACGGGAGGAGAAGACACCAACAGTGGACGCCGGGCGGCAGACCCCTGATGCCGGGCGGTTTTACGGCACGAAGGAAACCGCCGGGCGGTGGACCCCTACTGCTGGGCGGTGGTGCGATTTAGGGTACACCCAATTCATTCTTTTGACAGAGGAAGGCGGCCATACCTACTTTGCACTCTTTGGAGGGGATCTCTTGGATGCTTAGGCTCCTTTTCATCTTTTCTAGGGTTTGCTTTCCATATCTTCCATTATTTTCATCTTGGTTCACCATGGCTATGGTGAACTAAACCCTTTTTGTTGTTGGGGAAACAATGTAATCTTTTGATACTCTCTTTTATTGAAACTCTTGTTTGAATTATATGATTTTCATATGCGTTTATTATCAATTGTTGGATTCTCATACTGTGCTTAATGCCTTTATCGTTTAACTCATTCGGTAATTGATTTTTGACTTTATTGATACGAGGACGTACAATAATGGCACAAAATGGTGAGAATTTCCTTAGTTAAGCAATACCACCTAGGGATAGGGGAGTGGGACGACCAATTGTATTTGCTTCTCTTTGTAATGTGTTGCTAGTTGCTAGGGGAGGCTAGGGATAGCAAGCCAGTAATTAGTAATACGCCCTTTTCGCCAAGGGATCAGGTTAAGGGGAGGCCAAGAAAGTTTGCATGCAATTAGATAATAACGCTCTTTAAACAAGAGGAGTAAATAAGAGAGAACGGATTAGATGAAATTGTAAACCCCCAACAACTCCATTCATCCATTTTCTAAATCTTGTCAATTGAATCACACATTGCATGTTTATTTTCTGTCTTTGCATCCACCACAAGTATTGAATTTTTCTCCGCAAGTCTTACGATTTTGATTCACGCGAACGATAAGGCCTTTCGAGTCTCATGGGAAGAACGATAATGGGTTTTACCATTTTTATTACTTGATACGATATGGTACACTTGCCATTCCGCTAACAAGTTTTTGGCGTCGTTGCCGGGGACTCGAGGTTAGACTTATTTAGTAGTGTGAATTGACTGAATTTGACTTGTTTGTAATTATTTGTTTATATTTTTCTTTTGTTTTGTTTTATTTTATTGTTCTGTAAAAGTGCTTTTAGGGGTATTTTCTCTTGTGTATGCATGAGGGAGTACACACTAGGAGCAGAAAAGGTCAGCAACCTCTTCTCGAGGGGCTACCAGACAGGAGAGGGAGGAGAATTAATCATTCTGAACGTGAAAACTTTCCTTCTCCTGAACCACTTTTGCAATCTTTTGCACAGGACTTAGAGGAGATGGCGGAACAACAACCTCCTCCGAGACGTACGCTGGGGGACTCAGCCAACACTGTGGGTCCCTTGAATTTCAACAACGTAGTCATTCCTGCGGATAATGCAACGAATTTGGTGATGAGCCCTGCACTTATTCAGTTGGTCCAAAGCAACCAGTTTCACGGATTGTCGAGTGAGAATCCCTATAAACATTTGACTATCTTTGGCGAAATCTGCAATACTGTTAAGATGGCCGGAGTCTCAGATGAGAGGATCAGACTTAGCCTATTCCCGTTCTCTTTGGGAGGAAACGCCAAGGATTGGTTGCACTCATTTGCTGAAGGGACGTTTAGAAACTGGGATGCGTTGGCCAGACAGTTTGTCACCAGATTTTTTCCGCAAACCAAGATTCTTCAAGGGAAACTAGAAATCTCCTCATTCAAGCAAGGGATGGAGGAAACTCTCAGACAGGCCTGGGACAGATTCAAAGGCCTGTTGAGAAAGACTCCAGTCCATGGATTTGACAAGACTGCTTATTTGCTTGCTTTCCTAGGAGGGCTTAATACTCAGTCAAAAATGATGCTAGATGCCTCAGCTGGAGGTAGTATTAATAGGAAGACTGAAGACGGAGCCTATGACTTGATTGAAGACATGGCTCTGAATGAAGCTTGCCAAAGTGAGAGGGACGCACAAAAAGGAGGAATATTGCATCTTCCTGCTAATGATGCAATGGCTGCGTAGAATCATCTTCTTAACCAAAAACTGGACAAACTGACAAAGGTCCTTTCTGAGCTTCCAACAGGGTTAAGAAATATTTCGCAAACACAATAACTTTGTGGGTTATGCAGTGGTGACCACATCAATGGTCAATGTGCTTTCACTGAGGAAATGCAGCAAGACGTTAACTACATGGGTGCCCAATTCCAATACAAACAAGGTAATTTCAACCAAGGTAATTCTAGCCAAGGTTGGAAGAATCACCCCAGTATTGGACAAAATCAGAACAATACTTCTGGGCAAGTAGGAAGCTTCAGGCAGCAACAACCTTCACCATTATGGTAGCAAGTGAGTAATTTGACTGAGTCTGTCAGGACGTTAAGTAACCGATTTGATGACTTCTTCAAAAAATATGAGCAGTAGTTGAATAACACTCAGGCCAGTTTTAAATCACTGGAGTCACAAATTGGACAGCTGGTAACAAGAATATAAATTACAGAGAAAAACCAGTTCAGGGCCAACACTGAGGTGAACCCTAAGAGAGAATGCAAAATCATTACAAGCCAGGATGGTTGGGAAGCAGACTGTGAACCATTCCATTTGGTAGATAGTGAAGAGGAAGAAATGTTGATGACTGAATTCTTTGAACCCATGAGCAGTGAAGATGAAGAAGGTGAAAGTTATAATGAAGAAGATGTTGGTGGAGAAAAAGAGGAAATAGGGACTAGAAGCAATCATAATGGGGGATTTAGAGAAATTTTCAACCAAATGACTGTAGCGTCTTTAGGAAATCAGCAACTCCCTCCCTATTCAGAAAGAATTAAAATCAACCTTGATGATAAAGTTGAGCTGATTGATGAAGAAGAGGATCGTGTTTTTCAACCACAGAAGAGTAATTATCCCCCTAAGGTTAAAGATCCGGGGTGCTTAACATTGTCATGTACTCTGAATGATTTAGATGTGGAAGCTATGATAGATTCTGGATCTAGTATCAATTTAATACCCACAGAACTTTTGAAGGAAATCAGTGGGCTTGTGTTGAAACCATCTGACTTGACTATAGCAATGGCAGACGGTTCCACAAAAGTGTCAGTGGGAATGGTGGAAAATGTTGTTGTGCGAGCAGCTCGGCTTGAGTTCTTAGCAGATTTCATTGTTATGGACGTGAACACTGAGGAAGAGTACCCTATGATTTTGGGGCGACCCTTCATGGTAACGTCAAAGATGCTTATTAATGTTCATGAAGGAAGGATAATGATGAGGGATTTGAATTATCTATTTCTCTATACTGGCCTTGAAGGGGATGAGATCAAAACAATGAAAAGAGACAGATTTGAGAAGCCAGAGATGAGCGAAGAACAAGAAGGGAGCATAACAGGTACTGATTATTCTAACAGTTGTTACGTTCTGCAGGTACCTGAGGATAAAGGGAGAAGAACCATTCACCAAAAATCAAAAGAAGATTCATTCCACCCAGGGAGTAAAGTGAGATTTAAGAAAAAGGAATGGTTAGTAAAGGAGTTGAAAGAAAAAGGAATGATGGAAATTAGAAGGCCATATTTCCCTGTTGTTCGCCAAGTAGACAGACGAAAGGTGAGATGGTGGGATGATGAAGATTCCAGTGTGAGGAAGAAGAGTTGATTGCTGAGAAGAACTTCTTGTATTTTAAAACAATTTTTATTTTTATTTTTAATTTTTGTTTTCTTTAGTTTTTCTTTTGAACATGTAAATTTTGGAACAATTTTTGGGTAGCATCTACTGAGGGATGCTAACTTTTGGTATCTACTGAGGGATGCTAATTTTTGGTATCTACTGAAGGATACCTGGAAGGTACACCTACTGAAGGGTGTTGGACGGCTGGCATTTACTGACAAATGCTAAACAGGTTTGGGTCAAGCTCGCGACGTTAAACAAGCGCTATTAGGAGGCAACCTAGAATTTCTTCTTTACCCATGCACTTTAAATTTTTGAATTTTATTTTTCAGTGTGTATGCTTGACTTGAATACTTTTTTGAAGGTGTTTGACTAACTCCTTTGCATGATGAGTCTATTTGATGATGATTTGATGTGAATGATTATTGAGTTGTGTTTCATGTTAACATCATGTGAAACAGATGTGTGAGGAAGTATGATTGTGGTCATGATGCTAAGCAGGATGTATGAATGACTGTGCGTGAGAAAGAATGTTGTGTGAGGTATTGAGCCCCATAGTTTTTATTGTTGTATGTATTGTTCACAGTGAAGCATAAATTTTATTGCCTTAATCTTGATGATTGATTGATTTTTATGTGAATTTCAAATTATCAAGGCTATGTTTGAAAACCCTTTTCTAGCCAAATTTTCACCCAAAATGCTTTAAAGATTATATCCTTTTTGAACCTTAGCCTGAAACAGGATGAAACCCTTTGATTTGAAATTACTTATCTTGAGTTGGGTTGAGAATAATTGTATGGAATGAAAAGGTTCAAGTTTGGGGTTGCATGGGAAAAATGGAAAGGCAAAAGAAAAACATTGAGCTCAAATGTTGAAAAGCAAAATACATGAGTAGAAAAAAAAAAAAAAGAATAGAAGCATGAAGATGAGCTCAATGAAAAAGAAAAAGGGAAGAAGCTGGGAATGAGTGAAATTGGTGACAAAGAGAGAGTTTAAACTTGAACCTTTTCATTGATGAAATAGTTCTTTTGACTCAAGAATTTTGTGATCCAGAAAAACCATTTTTTCTTGATAGCCCGACCTCATTACAAGTCTTGGAAAAGTCCTTTTGATGGCATTTGCATGGAAAGATGTTAATTGTTTAAAGATGAATGACAATTTTATTTCATGTGACTTGTGAGCAATAAAGAGTGGAGTGCTACCATAAACACTTGAGTGATTGAGTGAAACACTTGCTTGGTAAGAACTTCTAAAGTTCATGATTGCATTTTTGTTTAGTGGACTGATCATTCATACTGTGTAGCATCTGTTGAGGAACGCATGAGCTAAATTAAGTTGAGAACAAGCATGCATCTTGATTTGAGTTCACTGATTATTTGAAACTGAGTAAGTCTTGTCATGTACTTTGGAAATGTTGAATCATTGGATGAAAGGGTAGAAAGTCAAGCTCTGTTTTGTTTTATGGTTTTGTTTTGTTTTGCTTGAGGACAAGCAAATTTCTAAGTTTGGGGTTGTGATAACGGTTGAAAAACCGTTATTTTCATATGCTATTTTGGACTAAATTACGCTCTTTCCTGCTTAGAATGAACTTGAAATCAGACAAAACTCAATAAATGAGTCAGTCGAGAGTCAAAATTTGTTTTTAGCGATTTTATGCTTGATTTGCATTGTTTTGCAGCAAAATTGATAGAAGTGAAGATTGGGAATGAAGATGAAGGTCATAGACTCAAGAAAAAGCAAGAAAATCAAAGAAAAGAAGAGTCTAGGGACCGCCCGGCGGTAGACCCCTGTAGGGCGGTCAGACGGGAGGAGAAGACACCAGCAGTGGACGCCGGGCGGCAGACCCCTGACGCCGGGCGGTTTTGCGGCACGAGGGAAACCGCCGAGCGGTGGACCCCTACCGTTGGGCGGTGGTGCGATTTAGGGTACACCGCGCGGGCGGCAAAGTGTGACGCCGGGCGGTGGTCAACTGGGCTTGGGCCTATTTTTCTGTTGCGCTTCTCACCTATAAATAGCCCTGTTACGAATTCCAATTCCTTCTTTTGACAGAGGAGGGCGGCCATACCTACTTTGCACTCTTTGGAGGGGATCTCTTGGATGCTTAGGCTCCTTTTCATCTTTTCTAGGGTTTGTTTTCCATATCTTCCATTATTTTCATCTTGGTTCATGCCTATGGTGAACTAAACCCTTTTTGTTGTTAGGGGAACAATGTAATCTTTTGATACTCTCTTTTATTGAAACTCTTGTTTGAATTATATGATTTTCATATGCGTTTATTTTCAATTGTTGGATTCTCATGCTGTGCTTAATGCCTTTATCGTTTAACTCATTCGGTAATTGATTTTTGACTTTATTGATACGGGGACGTACAGTAATGGCACGAAATGGTGAGAATTTCCTTGGTTAAGTAATACCACCTAGGGATAGGGGAGTAGGACGACCAATTGTATTTGCTTTTGTTTGTAATGCGTTGCTAGTTGCTAGGGGAGGCTAGGGATAGCAAGCCGGTAATTAGTAATATGCCATTTTCGCCGAGGGATCGGGTTAAGGGGAGGCCAAGAAAGTTTGCATGCAATTAGATAATAACGCTACTTAAACAAGAGGAGTAAATAAGAGAGAACGGATTAGATGAAATTGTAAACCCCCAACAACTCCATTCATCCATTTTCTAAATCTTGTCAATTGAATCACACATTGCATGTTTATTTTCTGTCTTTGCATCCACCACATTGAATTTTTCTCCGCAAGTCTTACGATTTTGATTCCCGCGAACGATAAGGCCTTTCGAGTCTCATGGGAAGAACGATAATGGGTTTTACAATTTTTATTACTTGATACGATATGGTACACTTGCCATTCCGCTAACAAGCTTGCCGTTTGAAGTCGTTCGTCTTGCATCGCCAGTCTTCCTCCACACCCAATCTCCTTCCTGGAAATTCTTGGGTCGTACCTTGGTGTTATATCTTTTCTCGACCAACCATTTACAATCTTTTGACTGTACGACTGCCGATTCTCGACACTCTTCCAAAGTATCCAATTCTACTCCTAATTCTCCCTTGTTCAATTGAACGTCCTCTAGCTGCCCTCACAATGATGGTTCTCCTAATTTGACTGGAAGCATGGAATTAGTGTTGTACGTGAGGTTGAAAGGCGTCTTACCAGTCGTTCCATGTGGAGTGCATCTATATGCCCACAAGACATTTGGTAGCTTATCGACCCAAACTCCTTTCTTCTCCCCAAACCTTCTTTTCAGCTTAGTGAAATTCTTTTTGTTGACCGTTTCTACTTGGTCGTTCTTATGCGGATTCTCTACAAAACTGGTGACATGCTTAATTCCCAAACTTTTGTAGAATTCGGCCAACTTTTTGTCGATGAACTACCTGCCGTTGTCAGTAACAATTGTTCAAGGAAGTTTGAACCTACATATCAATCTTCATGCAAACTTCTGCACCTACTAGGCTGTTATTGTCGCCAGGCCTTTGCCTCTACCCACTTGGTAAAGTAATCGATGGCGACGAGAAGGAACTTTTTCTGTGCCCGTCCGGGAGGTGTTAGAGTGGCTGCAGTGGAATGGTTAGCATGGAATAACAAACCAAGAGGGGTTTTAATACAAACGTGTGCCTTTTAATTTCTACTCAATTAAACTTACTAAACAAATAGTAAAGATAAATAAAAAGAGTAAGGTTGAGAGAAATTTTCACAAATGGTTTTATCCTGGTTCGCATCTTACCAATCCTACGTCCAATCGCTTATCTCAAAACAAGATAAACAATTCTTTAATCACAAAACAATTACAAATTACAATCACAAAGAAACAATTTGTAATAGTTCAGAAAACACCTCTCTTGATACCATAAGAGATGAACCAACACCTCCTTTGAGTCTTCACAAAGGATGAGACACTTCCTCCGAATACTTCAGGATGGATGAACTTGCACCTCCTTTGAGTCTTCACAAAGGAGGAAACACTTCCTTTGAATACTTCACGAAGGATGACTTCCTTTTCCCAAACACCTCTTTAGTGCACCAAGGATGAACCGGCTATTCCTTTGTCACCGTAGTAGCACTTCACCAGCTCCACAGACGAGAGTTTCTCAAGCCGAACAAGAACACACAAGTCTCAATGATTTCTGAGTACTAGAGCACAAGGGAAGATTTGCATTTGATGGAAAGTAAGAGCCTATTTATAGACTCAAGAAAATACTCTTTCTTTGTTTGTTTCCATCCATTTAACGCTTTTAATCTATTAATATTATTGTTAATCGATTAAAATGAGTACAACGGCTAGTTTTAACGGCTAGAAAACTCCAACGATCACTTTTAATCGATTCAAAGGTATTTTAATCAATTAGCTAATAGATTAAAAGGTATTTTAATCTATTAAATCGGAAAAAGTTTGAGTTTTCAGCTTCTACTCGTTTTGATCGATTAATACTAGTTTTAAAACAATACGACACTGAACTAGACAGCTTTAACTCTGGACATCAATTATATAATATAAAAGTACAAGGAATCAAAACCACTAAAAATCTAAGCCCTAGACACTGAACTACAATTATTACAAAAGCTTTCCATTGCAATACAAGTCTTCATTGTTGGAAAACAAGTTGACTTCTTTCTTCACCAATAGGAGGGGGTGAATTGGTGTTGTTTCAAAAACAAGTTCTTTTTGCAATCTTGTAATCAAACTCTAAAGCTTTTTAAACTTTCTTGAAATGCAAGAAATCAGAATATGTATGCATCGAAAAATACGTAGTTGACTGCGTAAAGAATAAATTCGACTGTAATGTAAAATATAAGGGATGGAGAAATGCAAACACGGGTTTTTATACTGGTTCGGCCAACAATGCCTACATCGAGTGTCCTTCCACCCCAAGAAGCAAATGCTCTATAATGGTTGCGCTTTTTACAACAAGGAATTTATAGAAGACCTCCACGTCAAAAATATAAATCTCCTCTCTAACCCAAAACCAAAATATAGGCAATAAACCAGCAAGACTTGCAGCAAGAATCCCCTTTTTCTGCAATCTGCCAACACCACTTTGAACAATCCTCAAAGTGCACTATCCCCTGCAATCAACAGGTCAAAAACCAACAGTCTTGACAGATGTCAAGCTGCACAATCAATTCCAGCAGTCTTCACAGGATGCCAAGCCTTCACGATCAATGACAGAACACCTTCTTGTGTAGATATTGATCAAACAATGAATGCACAGTACAATCTCCTCTTTGAATTTCTTTCAAGAAAGATCACCACCGTCTTCTTGGAGAATTCTTGGAGCTAAGAGATATCTGAAACATAATTGAAATTGTCAGTTCATCAAAAATCTTCTAATTAGACTCGTGTTAAATCTATTTATAGATTTCTGTTAGTCAAATGATTTCTCAGTCGAATACGTTACTATTTCAGTCGACTGGATTATGACAGTTATAACATATTAGTCAACATAGCAGCTTTCAGTTAACTAAAAACAAACCACATTTAATACAGTTGAATAAGTCACCAATGCTCAACTAACTTTCAAAAATATAGCTGTTAGAGTGCAAGAGCATAACAGAATTCCAAATCAGACAACATATATAGTCGAATGTGTAGCACACATATTCGACTATCAACATGTAAAACATTTTGAAATTATTTTCTTCTCAAAATAACACATAGCACTGATTCTCAAAGTCTGTACAAAGGTTTTAGTACAGTCGAATCCATTAATAATGTAGTTGACTGTACTATCACTTTGTCGCACAAGAATAAGTTCATAAAAGTGCTCGTGATTTTTAGCTTTAAAACATGTGCAGTAGAACATATGAAATTATGTATATCACATAGCACATAAAGCATGTAAACATGTTCCAGATATATATCAATCAATCAACATAGGAACATGTAACACAATACATAAACATGTTCAACAAATATCACAATTAAAAAACATAAGAACATGTAATACAGCAACCACATATGCTTGTTATTAAGCAATGTGTTGTCACGATCAAAACCCATATTGATATAGAAATTGTGTTGTCAACAATCTCAACATTCATAACATCTTCTTGAATCTTGATTTCTCTTGACTTGATTTGGACATCATCAAAACTGCATCTTCATCATTTTGCTAACATTCTCCCCCTTTTTTATGATGATAAAAAAACTCTTTTGATTTAAAGCTTTTAGTAATAATCTGAATAAAAACACAACTTATGGAAGAAAAGAGCACTACTGAATAAACACAGATAAATTAGCTTTAAACATTTTCTCCCCCTTTTTGATCATAATTAAAAGTTGTGTTTAATGTTCTCCCCCTAAGATAATACACCCCTTAATAAAAGCATGTATTCATATGAGCTAAATATATTTCAAATTTAAAGATTCATTTAAACATACACAATAGGAGATTTAAAGCAAATAATTTTAGGATAAAGAACTTATAAAACATTGTTTAAACATACATTGAACCATACAAGATAAGAATTTTAAAGCATCCAAAATTATGGTTAGTTTTTCAAATTCGCGAAACTGGAAGACATTGAATCGATTAAAGCTAGGTTTAATCAATTAGCTTTAATTGATTATTTTAAAGAGTAATCGATTAAAAGCGCTAATGTTCGTAAAATTCTTAAAAATGCACAACATGGATCAAAATGCAATTCTAAAATTCCTCGATCTCTTCTAATATTTACCCCTCCAATTTTGTAATGATAATCCTCTAGGTCGCTGCCACATTTTGTTTAGATCTTGATGGCAACCTCCTTAAGCTAGGTTGGGCCAAGGCTTAGAGGGATGCAAGGAGGTGGTCCCTATGATGAATTGTGCAGAAATATGGTGGTAAATGGTCCAAGGATGATGAGTTAAGGTATGGATGGGGTAGAAGCTCAAAGCCTCTAGGAGATATGGTGGTGGTGATGTAGTGTTTGGTGGTCCAAGAGAAGTTAGGCCAACTCAAGGAGGAAGGTGACTAGAAGGACCTCTAGGGTTGTACTAATCTTGATCAAGGAAGAGTATGGTCGTATTTTGGAAGCATAACATTACTTAATTCCAAGATGAAATACAAGGGTGGAGGCACCTCTATTTATAGGCCAAGGGTGTCTCCTTCTAACCCTAAAAGCATGATCTCCCACCTTTGCTCTCATTGGCAAAAAATGAGGCCTTCTAACCTCTCCAATGATGGGAGGACATGTGGCCACTCACAAAACACAATCCTCTCCATTCCTAGAGTGTCATGTGGCCACTACTAAAAGTAAATCCTCTCCACTCCTAGGGTGTCATGTGGCTATTGAAAAGCAAATCCTCTCCAATGGAAGCATGACACATGGCACACATTTTCCACTTGCTTTGGATGTTTAACTTTTAGGGTGTGTTCACTTGGGGGTGATTGGAGGTGATTGGGGGAGAGTGATTAAGTAGATTTGAGGGTAATTTTTGTTGTTGTTTATTTGAGTGAATTTGGAGGTAAACGAGAGTGAATTTTGAAATAAAGTTTGTAAGAATTGGTGTAGGATTTAATTTATATGACAAATTAAAAAAATTTACTTCAAAATTCACTATCGTTTACCTTCAAATTCACTCAAATAAACAACAAAAAATATTATCCTCAAATCCACTCAATCACTCTCCCCCAATCACCTCCGATCACCCCCAAATGAACACACCCTTAAGGAAAATCCTATGCTACTTAGGCCTTAATACAAGCCTTAAACAAACCTACACTACATGGCCTAATACAATGGCCTAAATTCCTACACTACTCTTCAATCCATGCTCCATGATGGCTCCAAAGGTGGCCCACAAGGTAGAGTTGATGTCATCTTCATGGATGGCTTCCACTCTCTTGAAAGTGTTTGACCATGGCTAGGGGATTTGTCATCAAATCTTTATCTTGAGGATTGTCATCATTCTTAGCTTCATTTGTTGTCTTCTGCAAGTCTTCATCATTACTTGCATCTGATTCAACTGACTCAAGAGGTTTTTCCTCAAGGTCCACAATTTAATCAAAGATAACATGCACATATTCTTTTATTTCAAATGTTTTTCGATTGAAAACTTTATATGTTTTACATGTTAGAGAATATCCAAGAAAAATAGTTTCATTGGCCTTGGAATAAAAAAAAATTTAATTTTGTTTTCCATTATTTAAAAAAATTCTTAAATGTTAAAACATTAGGTACCCAATTACTTTGTATAGGTCCTTTGGGTTAGATTGAAAAAAATTGAAATCATTTTACAACCAAAACATATCTACCACTTGGAACACCATAATATGCTTAATTCTACATTTATTTGAAGTATAACCCTTTTTCATACAATAAAAGCATGATACAACATTTGTGTTCCAATAAGTTGTTCCTTTTTCTACTCAAGTTCTAAGGGTTCTATTATTATGTTTATTTTTAATTTAGGAACATACTTGTTTTTAACAACCTTATTTTCATTATTTTTACTACATTCACCTCAGGTTGTGTGTTCTAGTAGTTTCTTAAAGTTTTCGCAAGATGCTCATTCATTACTACTAGTAAATTTACCCTTTTCAAAAAATAAAATTTTATTTTTCAAATCTTTATGTTCTTCAAAAATATTTTCAAGATTTAATTTTAAATTTTTATTTTCTTCAAGAATATTTTCAAATTTTAATTTTAAATTTTTATTTTCTTCAAGAATATTATGAGCTTTATCTAATTTTTCAGATTCTACTATTAAAGCAACATAAGTTTCACGCAATTCACTTTCACTATATTGACTATAATTATCATAATTGCTAGATGCACTTACTTGGCTTCTAGTGTCGTCGTCCGCCACTAAAAAAATGTTGGCTTCTTCATTAGACTTGCTCAAGTCAGAAATTGTTTCATTGTCATCATCTCATGCGATGTAGGCTTTTTTTTTTCTTGAAGGACTTCTTTTCTTTTATTTCTTCACCCTTCTTTTGATTTGGGCAACCAACTTTTAAGTGCCCCCTTTCTCCGCAACCATAACATCTATAGTTTGAGAAAGATTCTTGGTTTTCTCTTTTTTCGTATTTGAATCTTCCTTTGTCTTTTGTTTTCATGAACTTGTTGAGCCTTTTTATCATGAGTCTCAAATTTTCTTCCTCTTCTGAGTCTTCATCTTCTATTTTCCTTTTGCTCCTTTCTACCTCAGATTTTAAGGCTATAGTCTTTTTCTTAGTTTTTGCTTTTGCTTCTTCTTCATCTAGTCTTTCAAGGTCAAGTTTATGCTCTCTGAACTTTCCAAATAATGTTGCCATAGTCAATGTGTTGAGATTTTGTGACTCAGAAATTGCAGTCACTTTTGGTTGTCACGACCTGTCTAAAGATTTCAAAATTTTGATATTAAGTTAATCTTTTTCGAAAGACTTACCTAGTCCAATGAGATGATTAACGATGTTGGTATTTTAATCTATTAAATCAGAGAAAGTTTGAGTTTTCAACTTTTACTCGCCTTAATCGAGTAGTACTAGTTTTAATCGATTAAAACAATGTGATTTTGACTCTGGACATCAATTATATAATATAAAAGTACAAGGAATAAAAACCATTGAAAATCTAAGTCCTAGACACTAAACTACAATTTTTACAAAAGCTTTCCATTGCAATACAAGTCTTCATAATATATTCTTGAATCTTGATTTCTCTTGACTTGATTTAGACATCATCAAAACTTCATCTTCATCATTTTTCTAACAGGAGGGAAAGGTCCGACTATGTCCAGTCCCCACTGAGCGAACGGCCAAAGGGAGACCATGCTATGTAGGGTGGTGGGGGGTGCATGGACATCGTTGGCATTGGCCTAGCATGCTGGGCATTTCTGCACGAAGAGCTTGGCGTCTTGTTCCTTAGTGGGCCAATAATAACCGACCTTGATGGTTTTGGCCTTTGTTAACACTCTGGCAAGTGTACCAGATCGTATCAAGTAGTAATAAAACGGTAAGACCGAGTATCGTCTCCCAAAGGACTCTTAGGCCTAAACTTTCATGTGATTTGATTTCTTAAGACTTGATGAAACGAAGATTAGGGTTTTTATATGCAAATAACAAAAATTTAAATATGCATGCAAAATAGTTGATCAATTGGCAGTTGAATGTAATATGGATGAATGATGTTGTTGGGGTTTACGAATCCTCCTAATCCACTCTCATATATCTTTAATAATTCTACTCTTTCATTATTGTTAATGCAACTTTCTAAATTACCCTAATCCCAATGTCTTGGTGAAGAGAGCCTAATCCTAATTACTAGTTTACTATGTCTAGTCTCCTTAGTAATTATTCATGCATTAATGTGCACAGAAGCTTAAAACAATTGGGCCTCCAATTCCTATGTCTAGGTAATATTTCTCCCAAGAGATCTCCCCAGGTCTACACTACCCATACGTGTACATACAGATAATCAAAGAGCATGCAATTGAATAATGTCTTATCTCAACGCAAGAAGTATAACGGAGGAAATACTCTAACAAATAATGAAATCAAGCATATGAATGAAGAACAATTTGATATATGAGAGTTTCAAAGGATTACATCGTTTTCCCCAACAACAAAGGGGTTTAGTTCACCATTGTCATGGTGAAACTAGATGAAAAGAATGAAGATAATGAAAAGATAAACCCTAGAATTGTAGGTTGGAGCTTTCGCATCCAAAATCCGCCTCTAAGGGGTGAGAAAGGGTGTTTTTGCGTCTTCTTCTGCCAAAGGCAGCTGCTCTAGTTCGTGCAAATCTATTTATAACTCAAAAAAATAACAGAATTTTGGCCCAAGCCCATAAGTACATCGCCCGACAGTGAGTTACACCGCTCGACGGTAGGTGCGAAACATGATATCACCCCTCAGCGCTGCCGCTCAAGTGTCCTCCAAAGATTCCACTGAAGAGTCCACTACCCGGCGGTTGGTCCGATTCTCATCTCACCCCTTGACGGTGCCCCTTAAGCGCGTGACAGAGAATTCATTGAAGGTCACACCGCTCGGTGGTGGCTGCGATTCTTCTTTTCTTCAATTTTCCACCTTCTTTTGCATCCAACACTTCTCTTCCTTCACTTCCTTCATCAAACTCATGATAAATCCTGCCAAAACAAGGGAAAACCAAGCATAAAACCCAGAAAACCCACTTTGACTCTCTTCTTCTCTAACTTAGGCAATTTGCATGATTTCAAGCTAATTCTAAGTCATAAAAGGGTGTGATTTAGTATTAATTTTAAGTATGAAAATAACGGTTTTTGAACCGTTATCAGCCTCCAAGGTTCGCCGTCCAGTACGAAAACCACAAATTTCATTGTGGAGCTTGTCTAACACGTATTGAGCTTCAGATCCCGACAGGCATTTGAGGAGGGGAATTAAGAACGCCCTTTTATAGAGATCGCCTCCCACTACAACATATTGGGCGATTTTTCGAGCATCTGTTGGACAAAGAGATTGTTCGACATCTTGCTATTCCATGAGTGTTCTAATCTCCAACCTTCAGTTGTTGTCATCCGCCACAAATGTGTCTAGGCACCCCACTAATGGTTGTGACAATATTTTCTGAATGGTCGTGGTAAGCTGCCCCTTTTTCCTTCCATTAGACAACTTGGAGAGCATATTTGGCCGGTTGTTGCCCTCTCGGGGAATGTGAAAGTGTCGTAAAAGATGATCATCCTTCCCCTGAAAATCGACATCCATTTGCTCTACCACTAGTTGTAAGTTTGTTCTGCAGGTTACCCTTTGCGCGCCCATGTCTTTTGCCAACTCCAATTTTGCCACCAAGGCTTCATACTCGGCCTGGTTGTTAGAAGTCTTGAATTGGAACACAATGGAGTGCTTCAGTAAGAAACCGTTTGGTCCTTCCAATAGTACACCAACACCTCCTCTTGGTCGTCCTGATGCCCCGTCCACAAACAAGTTCCACTTGAGATCAAGGGTCGTTTGAGGTAGTTCTACCGCAAAATCTGTCAGATGCTGCCCTTTGATAGATCCTCTCGGTTCAAAACGTAGGCCAAATTCCGACAATTCCACCGCTCAGTCCACCATCGACAAGCCAGGATCGAGCTTCCTGAGGATCTTTGAAATGGGATGGTCCATTCATACCACTACTTGATAGCTTTGAAAGTATGGGTGTAGCCTTCTGGTTATGTTGAGCAACACCAATGCAACCTTTTCCATTTGTTGGTAGCGTGTTTCGGTGTCCTAGAGAACCCGGCTTACGAAGTAAATGAGTCTTGGTTTTGGATTCTCCAATAACAATACGACGTTAATGGCCTCATCCGATACCCCCAAATAGATTTGCAAGTCTTTGCCAACGATTGGTCGATTCATGACCGGCGAGCAAGTTAATAATGCCTTTACCTCTTCGAATGCCTTCTCACAGTTTGCGTCCCACTTCTCAATTAGCCCCTTTTTCATTTTCCTTAACACTAATGTATACGCTCAGCCAGCATGGGGATGAATTGAGAAAGAGTTGTCATCCTGCCGACCAACCTTTGGACCTCCTTCAGGGTCGTTGGGCTTTTCATTTCTAGGATGGCTTGTTTGGATTGACTTCTATTCCCCGGGTCGTCAACATGAACCCTAAGAACTTTTCGGCCGCCACTCCAAAGGTGCGTTTGGTCAAATTCAACCTCATCTCGTACCGCCAGACCTATTTGAAAACTTCCTCCGAGCTAACCATTATGTCGTCTACGTACACGTCCATGCATCGTCTGATCTAATCCGCGAAAATTCTATCCATCAGATGTTGGTAAGTCGTCCCCACGTTCTTTAAGTTGAACGACATGACTTCGTAGCAATAGTTAGCCATTTCAGCAATGAAGGTGGTCTTCTCCCAGTCCGGAGCATACATCGGGATTTGGTTATAGCCTGAATAGGCTTCTAGAAAACTTAACATTTTGTGGTCGGACGCCCCATCAACACGGCATATATTAGGTAGTGGGTGGGCATCCTTTGGGCAAGCCTTGTTCAGGTCCGTGTAGTTAGTGCAAATACGACACTTCCTGCTAGCCTTCTTCACCATAACCACATTGACAATCCATGTGGTGTAAGCCAGTTCTCTCATAAACCCCGCTTCCTTCAACTTATCAACCTCTTCCTCCATCGCTCTCCTCTTCTCGCCTCCCATTCTCCTCTTTTTCTGGGCGACAGGTCGCGCTTTGGAAAAGCGCCAGTTTTTGAGACATGACCAAGGGGTGAATCCTTGGCATGTAGGTCATTGTCCAAGGAAAGAGATCGCGGTTACGCTAGAGGACAAACTTAAGCTCCCCTTCGGCCTCTTTCTCCAATCCCTTGGCCATTGTGGTAACTTGGGAGTCATTCTTCCCCATGATAACCAGTTGCAAATCCCTCAATGGCTCCATTCGATCCTTTGCGTTTGTTCGTGGATCAAGATCCACCTTAGCTACCTACGACCGGGCTACCCTTCTTTTAGTTGCGTAGGGATGGAGCTTCAAGCCATCGACATAACACTCTCGAGCTGTCTTTTGGTCTGCCCGAACGGTGCATACCGTCCCTCTATCCGATGGGTATTTCATGGTTAGGTGAGGGTTGACATAATGGCCCCAAAGGCGTTGAGACACGGCCGAGCCAGCAGGACGTTATATGACGTGTTAGCTTCTGCTAACAAATACAGACTTTTTTCTCTTCACTGTCTCGTCTGGTCCCCGCGTGTCAACTCGTTCTCTGGTAAATCTAACTATTTGCTCATTATAAGGTACAATCAGGTCCTCCGACAAGTCCATATGCTGGAAAGTTTTCCAATATAGGATGTTGACGGAGCTCCCTTGGTCCATAAGTACCTTGCTCACTCTGTATCTCGGGCTCTTTCCACCGTGATGACCATGGGGTCATCTTGCTCCGGATCAGGGGCGTGGAAGTCTTCATTCGTGAAGGTGATTAGAGAAATGGTCCTCCTAGGCCTGTCCACGACATTGCTCGTTCAGAGGGCTCGAACGTGTTGCTTCTTGGCTGATGATGATGATCAACTCTCAACGAACCCACCGGAGATGGTGTTGATAGGGCCACCTGTCCGGACTCTTCCGTCGTGGACTACATTGAGATTTTTGTGATTGTTTAGTCAGACGCTCGACCTTAACATACTTCTTGAGCTGACTCTCGGATCTGCTCCTCAATTGTGTCCTTCAAGGTGACACATTCCGTAGTTGTCTGGCCCATATTTTTGTGATATAAGCAGTGTCTGTTGACATCCTCCCCGAGCGGCGTGGGACGTCGCTTCGGCACCGGAATCAACTTCACACTTAGTGCTTGTTGCAGTATCTTCGCCCGAGGGGCATTCAACGGGGGTGTACTATTGAAAATGTGGCCATTTGGGTAACTCCCTTTGTTTAAATCCTCCTTGCTTCCCGATAGATATCCCCGCTTCTTGTCGTCCTTCCTCTCTCCCTTCGCCTTCTGGCTTTCCTTCTTGTAGGCCTCCTTCATCTTTTCTACCCTTATCTCGTCGGTCGCCCATTCCCTTAATTCCTCCATAGTCTTCGGGGCACGTCAGTAGACGCTATCTTTAAAGGGTCCCAGCTTGAGCGTCGAGAGCACGTACTATAAGGCTAGTTCAGGGTTGAGATTAATTTATATTTTATTAGGTTAAATTTAATTAAAATTAAATTTTAATTTATATTATATTTTATATTTTCTTTTGCAATTTTATTTAGAATTTATTTTAAAAATTTGTAAAATATCTTTTTAAATTATTTGCGGTATCCACGGATACCCGCAAATATTTTAAAACTCACGAGTATTTTTTAAATGGGTATCTGACAAGTAACAATACAGGTAACATGACAAGTAACGAGATGAGTAAGAAGACAAGTAACGAGATTGGTAACAATTGAATTTTTTTAAACGAGGTAGTGTGTGGACATTGTCTCATCCATTGCAATTTTACATGACACTGATATTGACTTGACACGCAATACTAACATTATCACGTGACATAATATTGACTTGATATGTGAACAACTTTTCTTAAATTAAAAAAAAAATTAAAAAATTACAAACATATTATCTACATTGTTCATTATTAACAATTTAAATGAATTATTAAAATAAAAAAAATTGAACATAATTTACTAAAATAGAAATCACATTGAAAATCTAAAAGAAATAAGTCTCTTATTATTAAATAAAATCAACCAAAATAATATATATATATATATATATATATATATATATATATATATATATATATATATATATATATATATATATAAAAGCTAAATAATAACCAACAGTTGCATATCCTTGTGAACAAAGAATGCGTTTATTCTAATTAAATGGTTAATAACTTTAGAAAGTTAGAACTTTTCTGTAATCTGATGAAAAGTCATCAACAGCATCTATCACTTCAAAAAGTCGTTTACATTATAATATAACACTTGAAAAACGGTTATATTTTATTACATTTTTAATGGTCACTTATTAGACTGTCAGGTAATGTTAAATGTAAAATAACTAAGGATATGTTAATACAATTTTTTTATAACATTTTAAAATAGTATGTTTGCATTTTTTTTAATAAATTTAGAATACGTCAATAATATAATAAATAAGTAAGAAAATAATACATATATTATATTAAAATGCTGTTAAAAAGTCTGTGTAAAAAATATGTTTCAAAAATATCATTTCTATGTAAAATTTAAGGCTTATTATAGATCTTTTTTAATAAATCTCAAAATTTTACTTTGAGTTTTCCTTTCACTTTTGAATTTTTCTCTTACTTTTTAATAAATCTAAAAATTCTGCTTTGAGTTTCCTCTCACTTGTGAATTTTCTCTCACTTTTTAATAAATCTCGATACTTTTTACTCTGTTTTGAAACCCTCTCAAACTCACGTTTCCTTCTCAGATTTCCTAATCTCTCTTATTTTTTATTTTAGGTTTCTCTGTTATACCTGATTAAGGTTTTTCACGCTGACCAGCTCCAATCCTCCCATTTCAAAACACTCACTCTCGCATTCCCAAATGATTTCTGTGTCACAGTTGGATTTGAGTGGCTGGACCCAATCGATTTTGCTAGTGTTCTTTGCTGCTTCAAGGTAAGATTTACTATCGTCGTAGGCATTGTTCTTCCCTTTCTCTTTATGAATATTCGTATTCGATTCACATTTATTCCCTATCATTCACAATTGTTAGTTTTCATCTCTTAGCTTCAATATATTTAGTTTCATTCCACTTCCATTTTCCTTCCCTTTTGTGCCGTAGCTTCAATCTAGGTCGGCATTGATTGGTTCTTCACTGCTTCAAGGAAAGGTAAGTTTAATTGAAAAATCTGTGATTTAGGGATTTGGTTTTTGTTAGAAACTTTGTAATCGAAAACGTTGATGTTAACGAGTTGTTTACTGACTTTTGGGGAATGTTTATAGAATTTGGAATAAATGAATAATGATTTGTGGTTACTTATCTATTATTGTGCATGACAGCTATTTAACTTGTACTTGTAAAGATGATGAATTCAACCCTGAAGGGTCCAACAAAGCAGCAGATCTGTCTTCCTTTGTTTGTATGTGTGTTTTTATTTTATATATGTTTGAAGTGAAAAGTGTACATATTTTATTAGGATGTGGTATGATTTTGATGGCATTATACTTGATACTCTTTGTGTTTGTTTATATAATTTTTGGTCTCCAGGATCCAGAGTGTTTAAGCCCCGGTGGAAGAACTGAGGACAATACTAGTATGAGGCGACAAATGCATGGAGTTGCTTTAGATGTAAAAAATTTGTAGATGCTTGATGAGAAGAGATAGCTTTGATCTTCTCTCTTGCATACTTCAGAATATAAAACCTGTTGACCATCAGGTATTTCTAGTATTGATTGTTTTTCTGGTTTGGTAGACAATTGGTATTCTCATGGTTGCATCATCTGATCACTGATTTCTTTGATTTCGCTCGTGTGCTGACTGTAGGACCTTGTTGGTTTAGTAATCTCAATGTTACTTCTACGAGATTCTAGTTTAGTATTACTTACTCTGCTTCATAAATGTTATGAGTAATCTATCAAATTTCAGCTGGTTGGGGACCTATCTTTTTTTTTTGTCGTGCACGTAGTTCTTCTTAACAAGCCCACCGACATGTCATTAGTTTGTAGTTTTTAAAATATGCATAGAAATAAGTTCCCAAGTTATACACACAATTGATCCCACAATTGATCCTTTCTCAAGTTGCCAGGTTAAAGCCTTAGATTAGGACATGGATCTTCTATATCAGTAATACTATTTGTTGTAGTCTAAACACTTTGAAACAAAATCAAAGTTTTGTTGTACTTATTCTTCTTGTTTAGCCAAAGAAACCTAGTACAAGGAGATGAAAACTTTGTTTCGTAATTACCTGTATCGATGTGTGTTAGACTATTTGAGAAATTTATATCTTTGTCTCTAATTGATCCAAACTTTTGATAGAGTCGTAGGTTGGTTTGGTGTCAATGGTTAGTCTACCAAGGAGAAGAAAACGTTGTTTCTTATAATTACATACCAGTGTCAATTATCCATGGAATAATGTTACACTCAAGTGTCATCTTCTCATTCAAGTTTGTCTTATGAGTATTTAATATTTCTACCAATTAAAATTGTATTCTTTTGTTCTCCTTTTTTGTAGTAGCTAGTTCGTTTAACTTATGCAGTTCTTTGTCGGTGGCAGGCAAGGGAGCTGGAGAAGTTGGGTTGCTCTGCTGATTGGAAGAATGTGCTTGTTGACTTCTTTGGAACGCAACAAATGTAAGTATTCAAACTATTGTTTCGTTTGATTGCTTGAATGACGATTTGATTGCTTGCATGACGAGAGTATGGTTGTTGTGGCAATTGATTTTCTTAATGTAATATTGTTACTGTGTGATAAGATGGGCTCTATGGCCAAAATTAAATGGTTAAAAGATTTATATTGGATGGGACTAAGTTAGTTTAATTATTTCACATTTCATTACTTTTCTATGCCACATGTTTCATCTTAACTATGCCACATTTTCACATAAAATATGTTTGAATTTGGATTTGTTGGTTCTAACTATCGGAATTTTTCTTGTTGGGTGGCTACATGATTTATGCCGCAGTGTTAGGAGCGGGGATCTCATGAAGTGTATAGGGGAATTAGAGACAAACACTTACACGTTGGAAGTGGTGTGTCATCCCCAAATGATATAAGAGGATCAAGTGGTGAAAGAAAAATAGATTAGTGTTAGGATAACAATTTTTAATATAAAGTTGCCTTATGGTTTAACAATTTTCAATTTTTTTTATTTCATATTCAAAAACTTTGATATTTTGATGTAATTATCAAATGCACCATATGATTGTAATTGTGAATGAATTATTTAAGTACTTTGTTATCTTAAATTATCAATATTTTTTTTTAAAAAATTTTTGTATACTTTATAAATGTATATTATTTATTTATTATTGTGGAAAACTAATTTTATTGAATAAAGAAATTAAAAATGCATCCATCCCACATGTCTTGATCTGATTCTAATTTTGAAAGACCATGATCTGATTTTATCTTGATCTGATTCTAATTTTGAAAGACCATGATCTTCCTTGAATTCTTCATGAGATAGTGTAATGCATCCATCCCACATGTCTTTGGTAGTGATCATAGTACCAACGTTTTTCACTTCATCTTTTGATAAGGTGCATAGTCATAACTTGCTTTGGCACCCAATTGACCTTTGCATCTCTGGCTTTTATCACCAAATGTAGGAATGTCATTCTCAACAATTTGTAGTAGATTTTGATTGATAAAGTCAAAGTATGATATCATCTTAATTTTCCACATACCATACTTCTCTCCTTTGTAAACAAGTGGACATTTGTTCTCCATATGGTTTACAAGGATCTTTCCTCTTGCTATGTTAATAATTCTCCTAGATGTTGGCTTTGATACTACTTGGTTGTGCAAAGTCGCTCTAGAAGAGAAGATAATAGAGTCCATACACATTTTCAATTTTTTTTTCAAGTATAATATAATCAAATTAAACTAAAGAGTAATACAGAGAAGATTACACACAAGAATTTATACTGGTTCCCCTCCTCTTGCTAGTCTCTTAAGCAATCTGTTTAAAAAGTTCACTAATCACTACCCTTGACTAAGCATCAACCTCTTCAAGTTACAACGAGTTTAATTTTTTCAAGCTACAATTTTAACCTCTCTAAGTATCACGATTATAAACCTCTCCAGGTTACAACCAGTAACGGCATCTCCAAGTATCAAGTCTCAACCTTCCCTTGAGATTAAGAACTCACAATTATAATCAAAATAATCTCTAACGCAAGAGAGTTACAATAAAGGTCATAGGGTTCACTTCACATAGTGAAACATCTACAATGGTTACTCTCAACCCCAATATCACTCTCTTTAAGATAGATAGACAATATATATGCTCACGATATTCTCACTTTTCTTTTGTCCTTTTAATATTACAGCGTTTTAGTACATTTCTCAAGTATTCTTCTTCTTTATCATCATCTCGATCTTGGTATATGTGGTTGTGTTCAACTACTTGATTGTTGGTGTATAATTAATTTTGTATTTCGTCATATATTCTTCATTCTTCACTTGGAAGTTTTGAATATTGCTTTATGTGTATATTGCTTCCTATAAATTATCTCTTCTCTCCTTTTTTGTAATTTTTCAATTTGAATTGCACCATTATTTAAATTATATTGTTGTTATAGCTTTATTCTTCGTGAATATTCTTCTGCAATCTTTTATTTGTAAAGTATTTCCCTTACTCGTGATTGGTTGACAATATTCTAAACACTCGATCAAAGATAAATTAAAAATGTTTCCTTCTTTGCATTAATCAATTAACATTAATATTCTCTGAATATTTTTTCATCCATATCTTTATATATCTTTGACATTTCTTCAAACATTTTCAATCACAATATCTTCAATAAAGGTTGAGTTGTGCTGCATAATTCTATTGACTTGATCATCTTGATAATTTCCTGATTGATTTTATTAGTTAATTTAACGTTCAGATTTCATTGATCAGTTCATGATTGATCTCTTTATCACCTTGTGATTTGATATTTCTCTTTCGTGCCATTTGAACTTGATTTGTCTAATGCTTGTCATTGCTTACCATGTCTATTCATTGTTTCTTTGGAGTTTTCTAATGAAAGAAATTATCAATAGGAGTACTCAACATTCAACTCCCTGAGTTGAGTTTGACTCATTTAATATCTTCTCTTTGACTCATTTGACATCTTGTGTTAACTTGTCTAATACTTGTATGAGTTTAATACCTTGTCCCATCATGTTAACTTGTTTGGTTAATGATCGAGTCTAAGTGAGTCTGCATTGTATAATGTGTCCAATGACCTATGTCGTTCTTTCTTTCCTTCTTTGGATTTCTTCTTCGATCTTAACACTTTAATTCATATATTATAACATAGAGGCATGTAATTTGATAATATCTTTGGTATAATTTTCATATCTTCTCCTTTAGAATTTAACTCTTTTGGCATATATTGTATATGATATTTCCTCTTTTGATTTCTTTACTTGAATCTTCTTTAAATAATATTTCTTGTAATCCTTCATTTGTAAGATATCCTTTATTGAATATTTTGTATGATTGAAAATATTTTGAGACTCTAATCCATTATTTCCTTGTCATAAAAAAGAATTTGATGTGAAAAGTATTGGTATTATCTTCTCTCCAATGTTCAAAGATTCTCTACTAAAGAAAGCTTTAGAAAATAAATTATGCAACATCTCATTAGCATCAAAATCAAATATAATTAGAAGTAACTAATGATCAAATATATGAATCATATAATCAAAATAATTGTTATCATTTATAAAATATGTCCATGATCGTTTGACAATTATTTCAATTTTAAAATATAATTTCTTTTATGAGATCTTTAATTCAATAATTTTAAAGTTGTGACTTCTTTCAATAATTTTGATTCCAAATAATCATATAAAAATAGTAATTCAAATATTCAATAAAAGTAAACCCTTAGCCAAGGGCCTAACCACAAGAAAAATGACCAGGCACATACAAGAAGAGTTAGTTTTATCTGAACTGATTAGACCCACACTCTTATTTTCTTGGACGAATGTTGATTGTAAATAACTAGAATAGGTTTCCTTTTGTCTTTGTATTTTAGGTCAAGTAATATAGAGTTTTTGAACTTTAATTTTGGCTTTAGGGCTAGTAATCTAGTTTTAGGCCTAGAGGGTTGGGTTTTGCGTGTGAGACATAAATTAAGGTTACTTGGGCTAGCTTGGGCCTCAAGCAACCCTAATATGCATGGCCCTTCTCTCCATAAGGTGTGTTTAGCGCACCTAAGCATGAGAAACATGTCCTTGCCACACTGCAAGTCACACTAGAACCATGATTCTTTTGGCTCTCAAGTTTGAAAGTTTGGATTTGAATTTCCCATCTTCTTTTTGTAGACAATGCTTGGGTTTCTTGGCCTATAAATAAAAACTTTCACCTCTTATATTTTTAACTTTAAGATTAATAAAGAAATGCTGCCAAATTTGTTCCATTCTACTTGTCTTGAGGTTCTCTCTAGAGTAGTTCTCTCGTCTAGACCTCTCTAACTTCCTTCCTTAGGAGTAGCCTCACCTCTCCCTAGGAAACTTTCCATAGTTGAACCAAACACCATTAAACCTCCCATATCTCATACCTTTCGCACCATGTTTCATCCATTCTACTCATAGGATTCAAGCATGCTTGAAAGAAGGCCATCAATGTGTAACTTCTTATGATTTGATATCACATAAATGGTGACATCATCTTAATTTATCAATTATCTTATATTCACTAAATAATATTTGTCATTACTTGATTTATATCTCGTATTTATGTGATTAAATACATTACTCTAAGTAATTGTTTGTTTGCTCATGATTGATTATCTGTTTCTTTTTGCTTATTGATAAGAAAAGGGGAGACAAAATGTATGAGAACAGAAGATGGTAGGATAAAATGAGAAAGACAAGAATTGAACAAATTACATGTATTTTAAATTTGTTGTCATTTTAAATACTTTGATAAAATTAATATAAATGAGAATTTTACTTAAAACTTATCATGAAAGATATAAATAATTAAATGTGTATGTTGTTGGTTCAGAACAATCGGTACCGTTTTTGCGCAGCAAAATATAAGAGAGAAACGGTTTTGCGATTGTTAAGAGCGGAAAATGTGTTCGGTCAATTAAAATGGTTCCTTTACTTTTCTTACGAAACATTTATCGAACAATTGATGTGCAGAAAATATAAAGTGTGTAGGGAGTAGAAAAATCACAGATGATTTTTATACTGGTTCAAATCAACAGATTCTACGTCCAGTTGTTAATCACTATAAAGAGTGATTAACTATTTCACTAAAATCGTTTCACAGTTACAATGAAATGAATATAAGTTTAGAACAGCAAAACCTTCCTTCGACAAACGAACCAGAAGAAAAACAACTCTTTCAACTTGAAGAGAACCTCTCTGACCTTTGACACATAAAGCGTGAGCTTCTCCTATTCACGAGGCTTGACAAGAGCAAACACTATCACTTGAGAACTTCCTCAGATGCATTGTATTCTCAAATGGCATATATTAACCCTCTAAAGGGTTTGAGACAAGTATATATAGCCTACTGGTCTGAAACTAAAAGGACACAATACAACTGCTAGTGATAATCGATTATTGTAAGTAATAATCAATTAGTCAAGTTCGTTATAGGGTTTTCAAAAGTGTGATAATCGATCATCCTGAGGAATAATCGATTATCTACGCTACTTGGACAATTCTAATTCAGGCCAGGATAATCGATTATTTCGAGCAATAATCGATTATCTGCGCAAGCAATGGTTTTCCAAATGAGCTTGTGATAATCGATTATTACACCAAATAATCGATTATCTGCGCAGACATCCTAAAGACATGAAAACTTCTAAGTATTTACATGTTTAAAGTTATCCCTAATACATTTTCAGTCTACAAAAGTGCTTTTAAATAAAGTACAACTAACGTCTTCAAGTTCTTCACTTTGTAGCATCATCAAAATCATTATCTTCAAGACACCAATGCTCCTCATTGGTAACATGTTTCATACTTATAGTTTTTGTCATTATAAAAACTGGCGATATTATTAGAACTGATACAAACCCTTTAAGTAGTATCCTTGATTAGGTTTTAATGAAAACAAATCTATAAAATATTGAAAGCATATTAGATGATTACATGTTATGTGAAATAAGTTGTTCTGTTGACATACTTGTATTCTAATGTGTGTTCATGAGTTGAAGCAAGAGTTGCAAAACATTTATTTGAAAAGATCAAACAATACAAATAAGAAAACCAATACTGGAGACAACAAAAGACCCGTGGCATATAGAGAAAAGATATGGAGGGGGAAATATGGCATGACTTTTTGATATGTTGTTGTCCTTTCTGAGGATAAAAGATGAATGAAGTAGTAGTATAGTACTATTTTGCATTCTGTTAGGGAACATATTCAAAGCACACCCAAAGGGTATTATGTTGTCCCCTTAAAAAGGAAATTCCAGGATATATTAGTTAAAAGGAAGCTTAAAGACGAGCTTTATTGTTCCTACATTATCTTCTTTCATTCTTCCTGAGTTCTCTCTTTTCTCTCTAAGTTTCTTCATTCATTGCTACTCGTTGTGTTCGCTAAAATACAACAAGCAATTAGGCCTTGTGAGAGAGGAGGTTATGTCGAGCTCGCATTTGTGTTGTGAGGTCGTGAGGATCTATGTCAAGAGGTAAATGAAGTTAACTATGGTTGTATGTTTATCTTAACTACTTGTTCTAAATAAATGTTTCTTTGACATGATTTACATTCGTTGACACTACCTTGCAATGATTATAATGTTGGTTCAAAATGAAGTGAAAGATATATGTATGTGTATTCCTAAGATTTGATCATTGGCAACACCATATGTACTGATAGATCCACTTCAAGAGAGGGAAAAAGTGGTGAAGTTATCCTCGAACGCAATTTTATCATTTGAAGTCATTCACTTAGCATCCAAACTATTTCCAACACATTTCAATATTATTTCAAGAGTCAAATGTGTTTTTTACACACCATAATCATTGTTACTTTACATTAAACAATTAAACTAATTAAAATATAGTATTTTCTGCCAAATCCTTGTGGATATGACACTTATTATACTACTAACTACTCAGTATATTTGTTGGTATACTTGGGTTGCACTACAGACCCAACATAAATCATATCAAAATATGTCAAATTACCAATATAGCAATTTATTATTGGTAATCATAATTAGAACATGCAAGATTATGGTATTAAAGTAAATAGTTACAAGATCACATAACAAGATTAAAAACCAATCAAATCATAATGAAATTGGCCAAAGCTAGAATGAAACAAAAAACCAAATTTTTTCAAGACTTTAAAATTATTCAAAAACCAAAAGACTAAAAGACTAAAAGCTCAAAATTGATGTTTCTTATTCTCTGCTTCTCGTCCTTTCTTTTCTTCTCTCCCTTTATTTTGACATCGAAAAAGGACTGAAGTGAAAAAAAAGAGGCATCATATGACAAGAAAGGTATGGTATTCATAGGATAATAAACATGAAAAAGCATATTATGCATATGCTAGGTTGCATGTCAAAGTTGATCATGTTGTTTAGCTTCATACAAGTGGATCATTTGAATAATATATTTTTTTTTCCTGGAGAAGTGTCATTTCAAGCATCTTTTTCAATATGAAGACCATTTGATATAAAGATTATTTCACTTGAGGATGATGACGATGGAGTTTCATGTCTGTATCACTACTACAAAAAAGTGCATAGATAGTGTTTTTTTTAATCATAGATAACGCTTTTTAAGCGCTATCTATGTAAGTGCTATCTATTAATAGATATCTCTTCTAAAAAGAGTGTTATCTATTTGTGTCTAACAATAGATAACACTTATTTAAAAAAACGTTATCTATTAATAGATAACGCTGTGCTATCTATTGGTCTATTTTTTTTAAATTAATTTTTCAATAAAATATTTTGAAAAATATAAAATATTTTTCAAAAGAAAATATAAAATATTTTTCAAAAGAAAATATAAAATATTGGTTTTGTTATGTACAAACACGTGTTATCTATTGGTTCTATTATATACAAACAATAGTAAAATGTTTAGAAAAATATGAAAGACAAATGTCTCTAAAAGAATGTTCATTAATAAGAATAAAAACTATTAGTATAATAATATTTCAAAGTATAATCGTTAAGTTGTCCAGTACGTGTCATGACATGACATTGCTTTATAAGATAATATATACAACCATAACATATATATCCTATCAATACCTTTCAATGTTTGACATTATTCAAGTCCACATGCTTCCATTAGAGGTTCTGATATTAATATCACCCTTTTCCACAATATTAAGATATTTTCCATCTGTAAGGTAAACCTTCACAAACTTTCTAGACACATAGTTAGATAATAATTCTAAGGATGATGTACTATGAAATGATGCACCTGAGTCCATAATCCATTATTCAATGGAACTACCTAAACTACATAATAAGGCATCTGCAATTTCATCTGTTGCTGCATTTGCTGATTGATCATCATCTTGCTTCTTTTTGTTAATGTTCTTCCTTTAATCCCAACATTGATTTATAAAGTTACCCTTTTTTTTTCTAACAATTCCAACAAGTGATATCATTCTGTACTTTTGTTTGTGGTCTCCCTCTAAACTTTGACCTTCCTCGGCCTTGATGACATCCTTTTTGGCTATTTCTTCCTCTATTTTCAGCACTCAAAGCTGAACCAGAATTAGAACTGGAAGATTCAACTAAACTTCTCCTTCGAACATCTTCACTTAAGATCAAGTCACAGATGTTATCGAAATCCAACTTGTTGTTACTTGCAAAGTTACTAACTATAGTAACAGTTGCACCCCAACTTTCTGGAAGAAACAATAATAATATTAATGCTTTCATCTCATCAAAAGTTATTTTCACTGGTGTTAACTATACAATAATTGTATTAAATTCGCTAATATGATGATTAACCGAGTTACCTTCAGCCATTTTGAGGTTGACTAGCCTGCAAATCAAATACACTTTATTGGTTACAGAAAACTTCTCATACATATTTGACAACGCTTGCATCAAATATGCAGTTGTTTTCTCGTTCATGATGTTGAACGCAACATTCTTTGCTAATGTCATCTGAATCACACCAAGTGTCTGTCGATCTAACAACTCACAATCTGACTACTCCATGTTGTTTGGCTTCCCTCTTAAGGGTAGATAAAACTGCTTCTAATACAAGTAGCCCTCTATATGCATCTTCCATAACCCAAAAACATTGCTATCGAATTTCTCAATATTCACCTTCCTTTCTTCCTTTTCCATTGCTCTCACTACTTTTAAAGTAAGCTCTTAAAACTTCTCTAGACCGAGATTCTCAAGAAAAAAGAAAAACCAAACCCTTTCTGATGTGGAAGATCAAAAAAAGCTGCAACCACAAAGCATACTAAGAAATTGACTTCTGATACCAATTGTTAGGAACAAAATAATAAAAGAGGAAAGAGAGAAATAAACAATAAAAGAATTTAACGTGGTTCAACGTACAAATGCCTATGTTTAGGACTACACTAGGAAGTACATTCATGTTTGTTTTATCTTTCAAGTTTTATAGAGGATTGCTTATATAGCTAAATAGAGAACAACATCTCACAGTATTAAGCAATGTGAGACTAAATTAAGCTCCATAATACTAACAAGGTATTTAATCTTCCCTTTGGCCTTGACTCCTAAGTAAAGTGGGACTATTGGGTGTAATGGAACATAAGCGTCCTAGTCGATGTCTAGGGGGAGGGCTAAGGGATCGTTTTCTTTACCCACAGACAAAGTCAATATTCTAATCCCAAGTTTGTCAAATGTCATCGTTAAAGTCAATCATCGCATCTATGGTATTGTCTGCTTTAGAATCTAAACCTCAGTTAGAATTTGTCCTTAAAAGGAGTCCCAGAGAGTTAAAAGGAGGAGTATTAAAATTGTTCTTGGTCTCGACTCTAAACAATGTAGGAATATTAGAGTGCATTGAAACAAGTTCCCTAGTCGAGGACTATCAAAGTTTTTGTCTCCACATATAGTGCTAATTTTTCAATTTCAAATCTAATAAGATAACATCGTTGGGATCAATCACTGCATCTCAAATATTGTTTGGTTTGGAATATGAAACTTTTTCCTATATCTCGAAAAGTTATAATAAATATTTAAATTTTCCTTAAGTAAAATCCTAAGTAATGTGAGCTAATTGAATATATTAAAAAAAAGTATACCGATATAATTTATATTACTTAAGTGATTCTTTTCTGTTTATAAATATCTATATAATATATATTTTTATGCTAAAATCTTAATGGGTTAAATATGTTTTTAGTCCCTATACTTTGGATCGATTTTGGTTTTAGTCCATTTTCAAACTAAGGTACAATTTAGTCCTTCAACTTTAGAAAACTCGGGTTTTAATCCTTTTTACCAATTTTTTTTAACTTTATTTGTTGTTTCAAGCACGTTTCATTATAGCATTTGGATTGTTTACACTGTTTGACACATTTTTGCTTCAATGTTAACTGAGAAACGCGTTTAAAATAGCAAATAAAGTTAAAAAATTTGGTAAAAAGGACTAAAACCAGATTTTTCTAAAGTTGAAGGACTAAATTGTATTTTAGTTTGAAAATGGACTAAAATCAAAATCGTCTCAAAGTATAGAGACTAAAAACATATTTAACCCAATCTTAATCGTATAATATTTTTGGTTATGAATATTTAGTTCTAATGAAACTTTGATATAAATAATAATAATGATATAAAATTATATTTCAACAATTGGATAGGTTAAATTTATTGTTTATATAAAATAATTGAAAATCACACACCACATAACTTGATGATTTTTTAATATTTTATAAATTAAAAATGTTTAAAAGAAATTTAAAAATGCTCATAACATAAATAATTCAACACAATCAGTAGCCATTCAGTCACAATCAATCATTTCAATGCCTGAATTATTTTTTTAAGGCTTCGTTGATAATTCACTTTTATAATGCATTATTCATCATATTTGAATTTATATGAATCAAATCGAATAAATAAGGAAATACGTTAAACTGAACGTATAATCCATTAATGTATTAAATCACGAAAATTTTACTTTATAATAAAATGCATGTATTTCATAAAAGTAACAATGTAGTATTATTTTCGAAACGCAATAGCACGATTTGAAAAAGGAACAATTCAGATATGAATATTTTTGACATATTTAAACCACACATGCATGCAATGATACAAACCGTGAATAAAATATTAAAAAATGCATGCATTGTTAGGCGTGCGTGTAGCATATATTTTTGTGTGTGAAAAGACTGAAAGGATGGAAGGCACCTCGTGATATTTTCCTGTCACACTTTTCAGACTTTATTCTTTACTGTGTATGTATTAAATCCATGTTTTCTAGTTGCTAAACATAAAATTACATAAATAAATATAATTATCAAATATATGTTTTTAAATATAAATATATCATCATATAATATAGTTTTAAACTTTTCTTTTTCAACTTCAATTTTAGATTTTATGTCGTTATATACTTTTATAAGTAAGTTTTATTACATACGGTTTTTATTTATTTTTCAAAAATTTGTAATTTATATTTTAAATTAAATTATTTTTATATTTAATTTCTTAATAATTTTATTGTTTGTTATTTTCACTTAAAATATGACATATATTTGTTAGTTCAAATTAAATGATGATTCATTTAGTTTAAAATTCATAAAAAACTAAAAATTATTTTAATAAATACTAAAAGTAGTGTAATAATTAATTATTTCTTAAAATTAAAATCTATAATAATTAATAAAACGAAAGTAATGTTATCAAGAAAATGTGTTGAAAAAAATAATAAATAATAATGTAATAAAATGAGATACATTATGAGCTAAAAATTACAAACTAAAATAAGTCATAAAATATATAAATTCATAATATAACGTAAACACTATAGGTTAATCAAACTAGCTTAAGTTGATAATTAATTTATTCACCTTGTTATACATATAACAAATGAAAGCCGTTAATATATACTTACGAGTTGTGTTTTTTTTTATCAATGTGTTAATTATTCAATTTTTTATAATAAATTTTTTTTTGAAATGTTTGTAATGCAAGTTTATTATAGATTTAGTGTGGTTTTCTTTTATTTTTTAATAAAAATTTTATATAATAATAATAATAATTATGTCTAATATAAGTCTATTTAGAGTAAACTTTATTTTAAAATAAAAACAGACGATTAAAAATAAAAAGAAAAATGTTAAGTATTAAATTGAAGTTTTAAAATAAAAAATAAAAAATAACTTTCAGAAAAATTGTAAAACTAGGTTTTTTTTAAAAAATATTCCGTTTTTATTTTTCTAGTATTTTAATTTAAGTATGATTTTTTTTAGTTAAAGTAATTAATTTTAATTTATTAGTATTCGATATATGATTTCTTATACCTTTAAAAATAGTGAACAAATCTTCAATCACCAAACTCCTACTACTTTATTAAAAGAATGTGGCTTTTTTTATCTTATTATTAAGACATTCCAATAAATATAGCATAATATTATATTTTATATAAGGAGTTAACATCTAATAATAAGATAGGACAATTAATAAGCTTATAATAAGAGTTCTGAATAATTTTAAAATACTGTGCATTTAAAAGTGTACAAAGATTATAAGTTCGATATAAAATGAACTAACAAACCGAATGGTTTCCAAAACTATGTTTAAACCGAACAATAATACAAAAGTCACCCTACTATTACTGACCGAACGATCATATACTAAACTTCAAGGTTCTCCACATCTAGAGTTTCCTCCAATGAACAATCTTCATCTTCTGCTCACATCCAAAGGATGATCATTGCAGTGACAAGGAAAACATGACAAGACAGGGAATAAGGGTAAACTTATGTAATTTAATTAATTATATTAGTTATACCAATTTAACAAATATCTAAACATGCAAATACACCAAGCATTCAAAACATATATTCACCAAACATACATTTCAGGCACTGACCGAACACATAATACAGTTACTGACCGACCACGTGATTTGACCATCCGGACTAGTATGTAATGTCGAGTTCTAGGGGTTTGTGCACTGGTGTGGTGAAGTAACTAGAACACCTTCAGCTGCCACACCAAGTTAGTCCGATAAAATCCATATAAACCAACCAAACAAGGACCTCCTGCTATTCTCGCCACATGATTCACCATTCTCTACTTGAGCATGGATGATCATTAGAATGTCAGGATAAACCCCATGGGACACTCTGGCCATTGATACGGTCAATCACAACAAATATCACCATCATGTACCCTCTCCGTGAGGATCATATAATTACGTTCACCATCCATACATTTCCTCATCACAATAATACATTCATGAACCCTCAATTCATATAAATCTTTAAATACCATCATACTTAGCCACCAACACAATCAAACCGAACAATACAATAAAATCACAATCATGAATAAGACCGAAAGAGATTTCATTATATTTATGAACAAGACCGAACGGAATAAAATTCCTTAAAGACTATCATGACTGGACGTTATTACCAAACTGACTACTTTAGTTGAACCAAACACTTATTATTATACTGATCGTTTTCTCACTACTCGAAGACTAAGATCAATGGTCCTCACTAGACATAAACAAATGATTGACCGAACCCTATAGCATGCTTACCATCAGACGTAACCGAATACTAAAGCTTTAACCAAAACCTAAAAGTTTAAACCGAACACTATAGGCTTAGGCCGAACACTATTTCATGAGATTGATCACTATTAAAACTGAATACTATTAACAAGCTGAATACAATGGATAAACCGAATACTATCGAGACCGAGCACTAATTTAGACCGAGCACTGAGGAGATCGAGTGTTAGTACAAGACCAAGCACCACTGGGACCGAGTGCTAGTACTAGACCGAACACTACTGAAACCGAATGTTAGTACTAGACCGAGCACCACTGAACTTATACAAAAGTGAATAAGTAGGTTCAAACACTAAGTATTAAACACTTACTTACAACTGGGAGTATATATATAATATTGAAGACTTAAATTATATAGAGTATCTTAACTAGGCTAACTACTAAGTAGAAAATAGAAAACTATACTTAAACCGAACACTTATTTTCAAATATAACTAATAGAAGATCGATCAGTCATTAACTGAAATCTTCTACAGGAGAAGAATCCAGTTAAGACTGAACGCACCAAGGAAAACCGAACAGTCACAAATGACTCTCGGCGATAATTACAAAATTCTGCAGAACAACTTCTAAGGATTCCTACAAACTTCTGATTGGTGAAAAGGAACCAATCATAGCATCAGGGACCGAAAACAGATTAAGAGAAGAACTAGATGAACACATGCAAGCCAAACAGTGCTTGCATGCAATAAAAAAATGCATAAACCTTAAAGGAAGAAGGGAATTCTAACTTACCAGCTCCAAAACAGCAACTTGATCAGTGCAAAAGAAAGAGCTTGACACCAGGAAGACTCAAGCAAAACCTGATTGATGATCAGAACCGTAAGAAAGTGAAATTTTTAGAGAGAAAAAGAGGAATTTTAGAGAGGAGGAGAAAATGAAATTCTGGAAACTTGGAGAAGAAGATGCATACAAAGAATTAGCTCGAGGTTTGAAAATCCCATTATATATACTACCGTCAAAATCCCACTCGGTCCAATCAGCTGCACCCACTTGGATCTCACTTAGCTAGTGCATTTAATGGTCGTGACACTAAACAAAAACAAATGTTTATATTTAAAGATAAATTAAACCATATTACATAATATTTCCTTTAAATTTTTTTAAATATTTTCTTTCTTTATAGAGAATTATTTAATGTTTATAAAACTTTCAAAAGGAAAAGAATGTAAAAATAAGTAAAAATTTATAATAATTTTTATCTTCTCATTTTATCTTAATCAAGATTTTTTAATTCATTCATTTAATAAATATCATAATTAAGTGTAGCTATTAGCTTATTCAATACATCTCATTATATTTTATGTCAAAATAATATATCACCAAAATAAGAACACGTAATTATACTTTGTTAAGATGTATGAGTTGAATTGAACTCAAAGATTTGCTGTATTATCTTTACTAAATTGTCACCGTAATAAAACTATGTAATATGAGTATATTTTCACTCGTGACAGTGTCAATTCCTGTAATCTATCAAATACGTACTTTTACACAAAAAGTCAAGTGAAAGAAATCTCCTTCAATTCTCACTATCTAATTTTTTCTTTAATGTAGTTTTAATATCAATATTTTTAGGATATCTCATGAATTCCTAATTCAATACATAACCTAAATATCTCATTACATTATTCTCTTGTTGAAAATAACTATATTTAGAATTCATTAAAGAAACTTATCACATAAATAAATAAAACCAATATTTCATGAATAACTAAAATTCATATTTAAATTAAATAAAGCAACAAACAAATAAAATAAAAATCAAGAAATAAAACAAAAAAAATGAAAGAAAAAGTTTATTTTTTTAGCTGGAGAAAAAATATTCACTTGAGAGAAAATTTTCTCAACTGAACGCAAAATTCGTGGCTTGAGTGAAAATCTAGTAGAGAGAAAATTGAGTTGTAGTACTAGTTTTTATTGAGTGAAAAATCATTTGCTTGAACAAAATTAGGGACAAGACAAGAGTTTTATGGTAATATTATTATTGCTTGAGAAAAATAAGGTCAAGAGTAGGCTTGGATGGTTGTTCCGTTTTTACCTTAGCAAAAATTCTTCACTTGACAAAAAATATCAAAAACTAGTTCTAAAGAAAACAAAAAGCTTTCAACATTTAAATATAAATGTAAATTATTATACTTTGAAGATGAATATGAAATAATTATCTCTTCTACAAGTTTTTTCATATAAGGAAACTTGAATTAAGACCTAATTTAAAGTCTTCAAACTTAGTTTCACTCAAACTAACACTACATAATATTTTTAATTTAATCAAATAACATGAAAGTTAATGTATAGTAACATTAGAAAATAAGTTGAGTTATATATATATATATATATATATATATATATATATATATATATATATATATATATATATATGGGGTTTGTTAACACGCGTATGCCTGTTTTTCAGTTGGTACGTTTTAACAATGTGTACCGGATTATAGTAGACAAAAATACTCTCATTTATTATGGATTCTAAGTTTTAAGGTCAAGGATATTTAAATAAGTTTTATTCTCAAAACTAGAAAAAAAAAAAAGAAACCCCCAAACCCTTACTCACCTCCGTCATTCCTCTCAACCCTTTCTCTTTCATCTCTCTCACTCCAACATTTTCTCTGTCATCCCTACTGTTGTCCCAATTGAAAAAAAAAATCAAAAACCCTTGCCAAATACAATTAAAAAGCTCCCTGGGAGTACAATTCTTTCAATTCTAGGTTGTAATCTTACATCATGTATATCATACTAAAAGAGAAAGGAAAAAGAAACACTTTGTGTAAAGGAAAAAGGACAATAGAGGGAAATATCTTGTTCTTTAAAAATATAATGAAATATGGTGTAGATGTGTAAATGATGTATGAAAATTTAATTGATTTATGAAGGTTTTATTTACATGATTTAATTTAAAAATGAAATTTAATAATAATAAGAATGGAAAATATATAACACATCCTCCAAATGAACGAACAGAGCAAGAGCAACAAATTACGATGTCGCGGGTTGTTGTGTGTGGCTGAGGGAGAGTATGGAGACGAGAGAGAAACAAATTGGATAAGTGAGGAAGGTGGATTGGGGTTGCGCAAGGGTTTCTGATTTTGTTTTTCAATTGGGGCAATAGTAGGGATGACAGAGAAAATGTTGGAGTGAGAGAGATGAAAGAAAAGCGGTTGAGAGGAATGAGGGAGGTGAGTAAGGGTTTGGGGGTTTCTTTTTTGTTTTTTTTTAGTTTTGAGAATGAAAATTATTTAAATATCCTTGACTTTAAAACTTAGAATCCATGATAAATGAGGGTATTTTTGTCTACTATAGTCTGGTACGCATTGTTAAAACGTACCAACTGAAAAACAGGCGTACGCGTGTTAACAAACCCCTATATATATATATATTTTGACACTTTTAAAAATTTTGTACATTCATTTTAGCATCCCAAAATGTTTTCTAAAGACATGCTTTTGTTACATCATTTTCATTGTGTATGGGTATACCCGTTAGAAATAATTATCCTTCATCCAAGGTATTATTCGTTTTTTAGGCTTTCACAATTTTGTTCTTAAAAAGTAGCTTAGAAGGTGGAAGGAGTATTTAAACTATCTTAAACCTCGACTCTTAAACGATGTCAGACTATTGAGTGTGGTAAGAATACAAGGCCCATCCGCAGAGGGTTCCACTATAATCTTCATAGATTACAAATGAGTATTAGCACAACTTCTGGTACTCAGCAACCCCATAGAGATTTCCTTTGAGTATTAGCATGACTTTTGGTACTCAGTAACCCCGCTGAGATTTCCTTTGAGTATTTGAACCACTCTTGGTACTTGGCGACCTTGCCAAGATTCCTCAACTCAACAAAATTTAATTGTAAGTGTTTTAATTCTCTTCAGAACTGCAATCAACGATTGCTTACAAGTAGTTCAGACTGTATCTCTCATAGAGAGGATTTTGTTACAATACAAAGCAGTCTAAACACTCATAGGTATTTCTATCTTCTTTCTTACAATAGTAAGCAATATGACAATTTTGCTTGAGAGTATCTCTTTCTCTTTTTCTCTTATGTTCTCTTTTCTTTAGCTCAAATGTATTCTTTTTATTGAGCTCTTTCTCTTCTTCTTTTCAGGATGAATATATCATTGTAAGCTTTTCTCTTCTTAAGCTATTTTCTTGATTTTCTTCTTGAGAGATCTTCTATTTATAGGCTTCATGGATATTTGTCCGTTAGACTGAGCTTGTAGCCTTGATACTCGTGCTTTCTCTTTCTTCTTTGCACAATAGTTGTTGGATAAGTCAACTTGTCAGAGCAAACATGTTTTTTTAGTCCTTTGCTTGAAATAGGTTATACGATCTTTTTAGACTTTGCTTCAAGTGAGGAACATTATGTGAATATCTCATTTAATCTAACATCCACTTTTTGATATTTGATGCATAACATTGTAGATGCATGTAGAATAGATTATATGCAAGATTAAAGTAAACTGGGCATGCGACAAATATGTCTTTTCTTATCACTTTTTTTATTTTTGAACGTTGAGCATTTAATGTCATTTAATGCTTACTTAGAACAACAAAGTGCTTTTTGATTTTCTACCGTTAGGTAGTATTTTACAATTAAGTTCTTTTCTCTAAGGATATCAAGCATATATATACACTTCATTATAAGATGAGGTACTTGTTAAGCTCATGACATCGTTTAGTCAAGTAAACGCTTCTGTAGCTTTTGTCTCTTTTTAGACAAATAGCATTTAACTTGCTTAAGATTTCTTTCATATTTTAATATTTGTGTCTTTTAATATGCTTTGTCAAAGACATTATCTCGACCTTTTTTGTTTTCAAGAGAAGCTGAATACCTATTTCAGGTATTATAAGTATTAAGCGTTTAACTCAATCTCTCCTAGACGCTTTAGGCATCGTAGCGTTTAGTCATGCGTCTAGATGTTTTAACCTATATATTTTTCTATTTCCTAAGACCTAAGTGTTTACCTAATCTTTTCTATGTTTGGGGATTCTAGTTCTAGGTTGTGTATGTTTGGGGTTCAGGCAATAAGTCTTGTGTTTTCACCCTAAGTTATTTTCTGATAGTTATCCTGTTTCAATTTTATTTGATTAAGCGTCAAAACATGAGAGCTTTTGGGCGCATAGACGATTTTGTCTTTATAACACCTTGAACACCTTCAAATTTGAATATAAAGAGTGTTTTGCATTTAATTGCATTACTTCTTTGAGATAAAATTTTGTCTCTTAGTCTAAATTTGGATATTCTCTTGTGAAGAACAAGTGGCGATCCTCCTTAACATTTATCTTAGGTCCTTTCAAATGGCATGTCTACCAATTCATAAGTTTTCTCTCATTTCTCTCTTACATTTTCAGTCTTTTTAATTGCATTTATTAATTGTTTTTAGTTTAGTTCTTTGCTTATTTCTATATAGGCATGTTTCTATATAGGCATGTTGTTCCATATCAGTAAGGCCTTTCAAAAAATAGACATCTTCAAAGATTTGATCGTTCCATATAGCGAGCAAATTTTTGGATTTGTCGAAGAACGGTCAAGACCCGACAAGGCTTCTTGGATTTAAGAACAAGAATTGACTTAGGAAGTGATATGTGAAAGGTATGAGTGTGGTACCTATTGGTAGAAGCTAATACTTCCTATAACATGTTGGTAGGTCGACTGTGTTTGAACCTGTTTGGAGCCAATGTCCATGTTGCACTTGGGCGTGAATTTTCAATCCGAGTAGGGTTGAATTTGTATGGTGCATGCAAATCAAAAGATAGTCCGGGAGTGTTTGGCCAACCCCTTCGAAAGGTCTATCGATAAGAAGTGGCAATGTCAAACCTATATCCCACAACAAACGTCACTAACAAGATGGAGCCACTATGACACCCCTTCAGAATGCTACTAAGAACTTAGAAAATTTTTACGCATATTCTAAACATATTTATTTTGCATCATAAAATAAAATTAAAAAATTTATTTATTTATTTCATCAAATAAATGTTCTAGGCAATAACATTTATTTCAAGTAATATGAAAACATTTTAAAAAATTCAATAATTAAAATATATCCAAAATAAAAGAAAATGCATTCCAAAAGCAATCCCTAAGCTCCTCATTGTTGTGCATCCAAACCACCATCTATAACATTATTTGTTCACGTATAACACAAGTCATACGATCATCACAAGTGGAAACCACAACCATGAACATGTAAAAGTGAGTTAACTTAAAAGAAAACATACTAATTAAACTTACAGATATATAATAATAACATGTCATAAAATGCCTCATTCAATCTTTTTCTATTTCATACATTAACAAATAATCAAATATAAATTACTGTTGTATAATCCAACAACAATGAATCCATGTATAGATTCAACCCAAGAGGTTCAATCATAAACATAACCCTCACACGTAGCTTACCATCCAAAACTAGTTTCCTCTTTAACTAAAACCACTCTTCCTTCCTATTCCTCACGAGTCTCCGGACAGAGCCAACTTCCCATGCTCCTCCTTGAGCCTTTAAGGGTAAAGTACATAGGTTTCACTTCCCACCACTCTCTTAGAGAACTTTTGTGGCGAAGTTCACCTTTAATACAACTACGTTGAGTCCATTACTTCCTACTGCTCTCCTAGAGACCAACTGCGGTCCTTAGGGTAAACTCCTAGAGCCTTCTAGGGCTAGCTCTTAGAGCCCCCTCGCCTATGATTGATACACACGCTTCTCATCTACACCATCACATCCCATATGTTGGCATCACTTTAACAATAACACCTATTCTATTTCATATTATCAAACAACCACATAACTTAAACTCATATTATTACTACATGCAATATATAATTAACGCGATGTCCAACACTTCTTACTTAGCATACAACTGTATTAACAACATTATTATACAAATATAATTGGAACAATCATGTATAACATATATTTTTAACAATAAGCATCAAATATTATGTGTCCTCCAAAACTTTATTTATCATAAACCATTTATTCTCACTCAACAATTAATCACCAAATTCATCACTTACGCCACTAGTCAAATTTTAAAAGGTTCACTTACATCAACCGAAAATCATTATTATAGCAATTGTCTAATGTACACATATCCTCAAACCACATTTTTTTTAATCCACTTTCTTTCTAAGAAATGCATTAATATTTCGAAACTAATTATATTAAAATTACTAAACCAAATAAAAACTAATTTGCTACGAGTATCACTCAAAAATTTAATTACATAATTACGGGGGAGAAAGTTTAGTAATAAAAACCTGCAAAGTATTGCCATCATCAAATCTTAATTGCAAGCTACATTTTCATTTTCTACACAAAACAAAATAATAAAATAAATCATGTTACAATTAAAATACACTACCACAATTACTTTGAAAATTAAAACCTACAAAATGTTAAATCTTTTAATTCTTTATAGGGGCAAAACAAAGTAACTATATCCTAATGGTTAAACAAAACCAAAGTTTTATATATATATATATATATATATATATATATATATATATATATATATATATATATATATATATTTATTGCCCTATTTGAAGGTCCTTCACCCTATACGGCCCTAGAACTTCCTATGCTGATAGGATGTTTATTTAACAATTTCTTAAAGAAATTGATGTTGTGTGGTTTGATGTGGGCCATTATAGATGTAACACAAAACAAAATTTATTAAGTTAAAAATCAATTGAAAATAAACCAAACAAGGAAAGACAAATTACCATAAACATCCCAATTGAGGTTACGAGGAGCAGAAACATTTTAAAAGCTCTTTAGTCAGGAACTTGGCAGACTATTGCTCCAAATTTGAAAACGGAGCACTCCATAGGGGTTCTGGGTACAATGCAAAGGGAACTTAGGCTGACCGTTCCCATCAAAAAACAACTTGCAGTCCTTGAAGGGAATGACGATATTGAAGAACCCTTCCTTACAACCCTTGTAGGAAGTATCGAAGAGCTAGAAGATATTTTGTTCAGTTTTGTTTATTAAAGACACCCATCCTTTGCAAACGATCAAATAGGTGCGATAATGATGAAGAAATAAGGTTGAGTTAGGAGTGAGACCTAAAGCCTTGCATAGGTTGCTGAACAGTTGCATAGTCTCCCATGCATTCGGGTGAAGTTGGGTGGAAGCAACGTTCAATTCCTACAAGACCCTAGCTTGGAAGTCATCAAACGGTCTGTGAAGAAGGAGGAATATACAAAGAAGAAATCCAGCTTCAAGTTTTCTTGACCGCGACACACTTAATCGTTTCCACGACACATGCAAAGATGTACGACATCATCCTCAACATCGTCCCTTAGAGTAAAGGTCTGACCAACGAGGTCCACTAAATCGTTACACCACGTGAAGCGAGTAATGTATTCACAAACCTTGTGTACGACCCAATCATACCCAAGGACGTTCGAAAGGTTTTGTTCATCCCCTTTAGTAGTGGTGTTGACACAAATTCCCCAATTTTATGGCCGCTTC